>BSUD01000003.1:28639277-28834736 GCA_033239045.1 Fagopyrum esculentum
TTTTTTTTTTTTTTTTTTTTTTTTTATTTGTTTGATAAATTAGCCTTCATGTTAAGGAGTTTTAATAGGTTAAATTAAAATATTATGTATACGAGATTTGTCACCCTCCTCAACTTATTGAAATAAACATGGAGATTTTCCTAATATTAATTAGGTGAAAGTGATGGAGTCAGTTGTGACATACTAACCAATAATCGATGTATTTTTTGGACATTAAGAGCATCTATAAAGGAAATCTCTAGCATTTCTTTAATTATAAAAAAATAAAAATATAGAAGGAGATATGTCAAAAAAAAAAAAAACAATTGAGAATAAATACAAAAGGTTGAGGTATATATAAAATCTCTTTATTTTAGAAAAAGATTTTATCGCATCACATGAGCGGGTTAAAATTTTACTCCGATTCATCTTATCAATTTTATTTTTTCTTTTCTTATTTATTATATAAGAAACTCTATAGATTTTTTCGTAGATGACTTGTAAGTCTAATGTAGCGTAGAATCCATTTGACTATGAACTTACAAAAGGCGGCTATATATGGTTTTATCTATGTTTGTATAATTTGAATATTAATGATATGTGCGAGAAAACCAAATTTAAGTCGAAATATGTTAATATAACTTGAATATTGTCTCATATATTTTATTGAATCATATATTTTGTAGAATAATACGGAGTATCGTTGCTAATTCAAATGATTTTGTTGGACAAAGTCCCTTTGAGTTCCGGAGATGACATGACTAACATTCATATTTTTATGAGCGAGCTTGTAATAAGAGCTCATACACTAAAGATAGGAGCTTGTGTGCGAGAGGGGAGCTTATCCGCTCTATGCACAAAACCCGAGCCCACAATCACGCGCCGCACCAAACAACTCGATTCTACCCATTTTCCGTATCCCACGGGGTTTAGGATTCCTAGATCTAAAGCCTTATATACAAAGGCGTTCTATAGTCTAATTGATCATATGTGCGTTGATATAACATTTGTCCATTACGTGTGAGTCCATACATCTGCGTTGAGTCTAAATACAATACATAAATCAATGATATTTCATCTGAAGACCAATTAGTAATTAAAAATCGTCAATATTATCTCTTTAATATAGATGTAATAACATATAATCTCCACCGTATCCTGCTAATTGCATTGACTTATGCATCAAAGTTTATATCTATTATGTTGTGATTTTCGACAAGTTAATCAGTGAATAGAGAAAAGACAAAATGTTTGTGGTTTTGCTACAGAAACCTTGCAGTTAGGGTTTAGAATACAACCCCAAACCTATCTATTTACAACAAAATAGATAGAATCCGTACTGCGGGAGACGAAGGACCAAAAAGAGCTCATCTCGTTCGATCCTTAACCCATCGTACCAATATATCTAGATTTATTGTCTTATTATAATATATTAGTAATTGTAGACAACATATGAGCTCTTCATAGCCACCAATTAAAGCCGAGGGGTAAAAGCCAAAAGCAGTGTAAGTTGATAGTTGTGGATTGAGAGTGGATAAGGCTTATCAACATGCATGGGCAGCATACAACTGGCTTGGCCTTCATAGTAAGATCCGATCCTAATGCAATTGGATCCTCCCATTGATGTGGAGAATATATACATATAGGGACAGAGAGGGAGAGATGTAAGTTGAGGTTTGCCCATTCCTTGTGTTGAAGTGAATATGCATATGCATGCATGGGCTTTAGTTTAGATTCGATCTTTGTTCTGAGATATCTATTGCTTTACTGAGCAAAAGGAAGATAAAAGCTGCATGGACACAAGTAAAGGAGAAGATGGCCATCTCCTTCATTCTTCATTCTTCTTCTTTTATGTATATATTTTGTCTTCTATCTACATATTTATATTCATCCCCCCTATCACTTTTCAAACTTTTTGGATTTAGAAGTCTATGTATGTAGAAGACAAATGCTCCATGCTGGACCAAATCTTGTGTTTTTGAAGAGATGAGACGAGTTAAAAAAAAAAAAGAAGGTAAAACTTATACTCGGACATAAATTCCATTTAATATAATTCGAATTCTTTCGTTTAAAAAAGTTTTATATAAACACATTTTAAAGTTCAGTTAAACTTTAGACTCAACTTGAAAGTGACTCGTTTATAATTAAGTTGAATATGGGCATGAGAAAGATCGGCGGCTTGAATAACATTGTAGGACTACAAAATATTTGAGTTGGGCTACTCGATCAAACTCGACTTGAAAAAAATCCTATCTAACAACCATATTCCTACATTAGCGTTTTCCTTTTCCTCTTCCAAATCTACATATCACGCCATTCACTCTAGCAGGCTTTCTCTCTCCGTAACCGCTGCTACTTCTCGCCTCTGTTGCTCGCTTCTCATCGGGGGTATCACATCCGTCACTCGCTTCTCACAGGGAGTCTCGCCGCCACCTCTCGCCGAGATTGTTTCACCGCCGCAATTTCTGAACAAAGCGCTACTTCCATGGTACAAAGATTGGGTATTACAAAAATTGGGTATTACGAAAATTGAGTATTTTGAAAATGGGGTATTATGAAAATTGGATAAATAAGCTATTCGATTTGGGTAATTAATATTGAGTATTACAATTAAAATTTAAGTATAGGTTTAAAAAAAAAAATAGTAAGATTCAAGTGAATATGGTAATAGGAGAAAATGGGGCTATCAACTAATATCCGAAACTCATTTAACCCATTAAAGTTCGATATCAAACGTGAACATGCCAAACATGAGTCTTTCGGGTCGAATAACATCCCCTAATGTAGCCACAATTTCTTGACAAACTAAATTATTAATTCTCGTATTTTTTTTCTTTCATAAATAGCCGTCAAATTCCAATACGAAATATATGTATGAGCCACCTAAAATAAAATTTCTAATTTACATATAGAATCATCTTCTTTGGAAGTTTTGGGTTTTGAAGTCTTGTACGTACAACTACAAGACTTAGGCATGAATTCTAAATCTTCTTCGAAAGTAAATTAGTCTTCCTAAATAAGTTTAATGTTCTTTTTGTTTATTATTATTATTTTTTTTTTTGGAAATTGATTTGTATTAAAGAAAGAATTACAGAGAGCTACTAGTTTAAAGACAGCAAGAACATAAAAAAGATGCAAAGGGGCTCGTATGTTGGCCCATGAATTAAGCTCTGATCAAACAACTAGAAACACATAGTTGGAATGAATTAGACATCCTCCCTCAAAAAATATATTCGTGAAACAAAAATAAAACAATAACTAATTAATTAACTGGAAGACCAACCTATGATAGAAACAATCATTAAGTATAATATGACAGCTAAATCAACTTACCCAACGCAGAGCTTTATGCTTCCTAATTACACAAGAACAAAAACATTTTTTTTTATCATCGTTTAATTTCTTATATTATCCTCGTTATAAACCGAGATATTTTGTTACGCGATAAAAGAGAGTTTTAAACAGAACCGTAATAAATGAGTTTTTTTTTTATCACAGTTGTTAAACCGTGATAAAAGTCCAACGAACTAATACAAAGCAAACCCAATAGTACTTTTTATCATGGTTAAATTGTGATAAATTTAACCGCAATAAAAATTTTATATTTGTAACCGTGATAAAAAAAAAACACTTAATGTATATTTAATATCACACTTTTAAGATGAACCATGATAGTAGGGGTTTGACCGTGATGATAGGTGTTTTAACCTTGAATAAAATAAATAAATAAATAAATAAAAAGCAAACAAGTTACACGTGTGGGTTCATCTACTATCATGGTTCGTCTACTGAACCGTGATGTTAGGTGTTTTATCGTGTGAAAACCATGATAAACACATCCATTTGATGAGCATAGATACATTTAATATCACAATTCATCCAACAACCGTGATATTAGGGTTCACATTTTTAAATAATGGTATATTGGTCTATATAGGGTTGAGAATGGTACAGGACGATGCAGGATTAAAGTCATCCCACCTCGTATCCCGGCTATTATAAATGGGACAATATCAGGATGTTCCTTGTAGTTTTTAGATGAACTTTGACAAACCTTATCTTGTTGAAACCGGGACGAGACCAATCCCATCTAGTACGATTGTGAATACCGATGAAGTTGAAAATTGTAAACCACTACAATCTTGTTTGAGAAGTTGAGCGGAAACTGATAGTAGTGATCATGATTGAAACTAGTCCTTTGATCAATTGATGGCGCCCCTTTACCTAGCCCTTTGATATCACGACAAAGAAGTATAGAATGGACATGCTTACATTTTAGTTGCAAGAAATCAAATAGTAGGGCCATAAAGTGAAGAAACGGAAAATTTGCCGTTGTAACCCTATTTTCACTAGTCATTTGCAAATTCTTGAAGTGATTGTTAAGAAATTCGAATTGTAGTTGTTGGTGTTTGAGTTTATTGGAGAGCATCACACCACCTGCATATATCTTTAAGCTTGTTGGGATGATAAATAGATGGTAGCAAAAAGCAAGAAAATGCAGATGCAATTAGGATGACTAACTAACTAGAGATAGATGAAACATGTATGGACTATCTACATTTATTAAACAAGAAGTTTATCCAATGGGCATTATTGTATTTATCTTTTTCAATCAAATCTTTAAAACATTACAAAGATTGTTGGAGATAATAAGGTCCCACATCGAAAGATGGGGAGACTCCGAGCCTAGTATATAAGGTCGGTGGGCTACTCCTCCTATTGCCAATTGGTTTTAGGATAGAACCTCGCCGGGTTTATGTGCTGGGCTTGGGCCTAACGCGCATGTGTGCTCGTATGTACACGACCCCCGCTCTATCGGTCCGTTTGTATCGGACTTTGACATGGTATCAAAGCGGTTGACCTTAATTCGGCTCGCGATCCTAACCTGTGGACAAGTGCAACTCGGTCTATATCCTCTAGTTGCCCTTGTGGGGGCGTGTTGGAGATAATAAGGACCCACATCGAAAGATGGGGACACTCCGAGCCTAGTATATAAGGTCGGTGGGCTACTCCTCCTTTTGCCAATTGGTTTTAGGATGGAACCTCTCCGGGTTTATGTGCTAGGCTTGAGCCTAATGCGCATGTGCGCTCATATGTACACGACCCCCGCTCTATCGGTCCGTTTGTATCGGATTTTGACAAAGATGAAGCTTAATTCTCTTTGAAATTTAGCCGATGCAACCCCTCCCGGTCTAAGAGTTTTTGCACATCAACCTCCTACAATGAAGATGTATGTATCAAAATATACGATCATAGCGCGCACAAGTATGGTTGAAAGCCAATGCATCCAATGAAATGAACAAACATATACATTACATAGCATGCCTTAATTTCATTAGGTTCAGTAGGGTTGGGCATCGAACAGGTCGGGACGGGACGGTATTGAGGTTGTCCCGCGTCCCGTCCCACAAATTATAAGTGGGGCGGTATTTATAACTTTTTTCCTTCGTCCCGTGCGGACATTGTTCCACGGGGGAGGGACGAGCCCAATCCTGCAAGAATTATGTAGTGATTATATTTAACATTTGTATCTATTTTCTCTCCTGTTTAAAGACACATGATAAAAAAACTCGATACCGAATTTCCGATTCTAGAGGCCTACATTAGTAGTTAGTAAATTCAAAATGAATACAAGTTACACCAAAGTGTGTCTTCCCGATTAACATTCAAAAAGTCTAACACTGCACTACACTAATGATAATTTACAAAAAAAACATTCTTTTATATGTTGTGATCCCTACTATTAGGGATCACAACAAGGCACAAACAAATGAAAATCAAATTCAAAATAAAACCAAAGGTTTAAACAAAGGGAAGCGTAAAAGACTCGCAACCGAGTTCAAAACAAAAGGGAAACAACTGAAATATAAACCTATTACCGTCCTATAATGTACGGGAACCCCGACTGACCACACCGTCCAGATTACTCAGCCGCACCTATATCCTGCAAGGCATATACAATATTGGTATAAACCGTTAGCTAACATTCTAGATATCAAAAAGAACGTAAGGGCACAAACACACATAAGATAAAGTAAACATATAGCATGCTCGCACTCAACCGATTATCATCGTTCATTAAGTTATCCATTACTAATTCAACTGAAATTAAGCAAAAGCGAACCCGTAGTGTACCGATCGGCGTAATAAAGCAAGAATTCCAGAGTATCAAACTCAGGGATTTGGGGGGGAACAAATTCAGTTCGCAAAGTTGTCAAGCAATAAAATAGAAAGCTTTTGCAAATAATTGGGAAACCAACGATTCTAAAGATTCATGTATCCAATTGTGGCAATTGATTCAAGATGTTCTAAGGATATAAGGACAAAGTCGGGATTGCAAAGTTATATCTAATGTAAGGTTATGTACGGTGAAGTTCCAAAACCCTATATGTCTCACCCAAGAGCTCTCTCTATAAAGGTTGTTGAGGATGCAATATAGAAATGATCAAAGGATAAGAATTACTCTCAAATACCCATGCCCAAACCCAAGGGAGTCAAAGATAAGCCAAAACGGTTAAAGTTGTGACACTCAAAACCGAAGTAGAGGATGTTGAGTCTCACTACTACCTAGAAAAGGTAAGACAAGGCTAAGTTAAAAAAAAAACTTTAACTTTGGATCAAAGCAAAAGCAAATGACGTACGACAGAGGAAACCACGGTCGGATCTTGAAGAACCACGGCCGTGGAACTCAAGAACAGACCGTGGAAAGGGTCGACGACGAGGTTTCTCGCAACTCTCAGGGTCCAATTTGTTTAAGTTCAATCTATCATCATCTAAGCCACAACTATCAAACCTTCACCTTAGAATCGCTAAAGGGTTTTAGCCAACAATCATCATTATCAAATCAATAATCAAATAAAAAAGGAATAAAAGATGGAACTTTGGAACCTTAATGAAAAAAACACCGAAATCAATCTCAATAAAACAAAAAATCCGTCAACGTGTTTAATGAATAGAGAATAGAACAAGAATCTCTCACAAATCTCAAGAACAAAAGAAGAACGGGCTGTCAATCCGTCTTCAATCGAAACCCTAAGATTTTTCTCCAAATACGTAATCTTCAAAATGCATCCTTTCCGAAATCTTCCCAGTACGCAATAAATCTTCCTAAGCAATGCTTCCAAGGTATACTCGGTGCGAGATGTATGCAACGTCCTTTTTCTCTCCTTGCCTCCGCCTTTTTATAGGGAAAATTAGGGTTACGAAGGCCCAATGAACGCTGCTGGCGTGGCAAATATTACACGTGGCGACCGTTATAGAAACCACGGTCTAGTACAAACTTCCACGGCCGTGGAACTGGTCGGGGAACCTTTCTGTTGCTCTCGACCTTGTTTTCCACGCCCTCAATGCCTAAACCACGGTCGAGGTTCTCCATGTTTGGACGTGGAAACTCCAATTCCCTTGAAAAAGCCTTTGTTTCGTAAAGCTCTCAAATCATGTTCCTTCCTTAGCTTCTCTAATGCATCCTCTTGATGCCTAACATGATCGAATACTCCTACTCTCTCATATATGCTCCAATCCAAGCCTTTATTCATCTAAAAACACAACAAAGCTCGTGTAGATCTCTATATCTACAAAATAGGTGAATGTGCTCATAAATGCATCAAACTCTTATCCATGTACACAACTAAAGGGGAAAAACAACCAAATTAAGTGCCTAAAATATGGTCATATTTCATGCTATCAAAATACCCCATACTTGTTGCTTGCTTGTCCCCAAGCAAGGTTTTCAAAAGCTTAGAATACAAGGTAGGATGAAATATGAATGCAAAACAAGGTAAAAACAATCTTTTTGGTATTGTGCTTCTAATCAATATATCATTCTCAAATCTTGCTTCATGTCTCCTTGAGAACTTCTATGCACATAAATCAAATCATGTCAAGTAAAAGAAACATCATATATTGCATAAACTTCAAAAAAAACATCATAACCTTAAGCAATGTCAAAATCAATCATGTGAAACACCAATTTAGATCACCAAGTCAAACAACATTCCATAGATCTTAAGGACTTTCAAGTAAAGGTTAAGAAATGTGAATAGGTGGGAAACTTATAAGGGAATGTGGTGCACAAATCCGGAAAAGAGGAACAACACAAACTCTTTTCTTTTTGCAAACTTAAACAAACCACCATTTAAAGAGTTTTGCTCTCCCTTTTCAGCACAAAACTTTTCGCCTTTACTTTTTGGAAGTATGGACAGCGGTGCACAAAAACTGAAGCCTAGGAGATTGGCATTTCTCAATTTCGAGATGTCTCAAACCCTTGATGCACATACCATAATCTGCTAGGAATATCGCTCAATCCGACTTTGGCAAGACACAAACACCCGGCCATGTGAATGGTGTTGAGTTACTCATCATCATGATTGACTTCCCCAAACCTATTTTTCTATACTTGAATGCACAATTTTCTTTCACGGCCCCCCCACATCAAATATGCCAAAATCAACTCTTCCTAATTTCCGGAAGGTAAAGTAGACAAATATTATATTGAGGGGCTAGATGAACAAAGAAAAAGTAAGAAAAATCGAGGTGTCTTAATCATTTCATATAGAAGTGCAAGAACTTATATTGTAATTTCAACCTTCATTCCTCAACATGATTTAGATAAAACTTTAACATTATGAAACTTGCAAGAAAGATTAAACAACACATTTAATTTCTTTACAATTCATAATTCAATTCAAGTACATAAAAGTCATCAAAAATTCAATCCACAAGTAGATTCATCATAGAATTCATCTCCAATCCTAGAAGCACAATAATTTTCAAAAATTTTCAAAATTTTTATGGGTTTTTTCAAAGCTTTTTAATGCAATGCAATAAAGAAACGTGTGATATTAAAAGAAAGATGCAAGTGTTCATGGAAATAAAGCGAAGCAAGTGTACCGAGTTATTACATAAAACGAGAGTCACACCCCACCCCATACTTAACATACACATTGTCCTCAATGTTTAGGAAAAATAAAGAAAAGAAAAGAAATAAGAAAACTCACTAAGGCGGTGGAGTAACTCGAACCGGACGGTCATCTCATCAATCACATAGGAGGCGGTGGGAATGGATAGAAGTTTGGGTCGAAGTTACGCCCAAACTGTTGTCGGTAGACATCACGGAGGATCCTTGCATTCTCTTGCCTCTCTTCATCACGCTCATTCTGTCGGGTCTCTAAGTCGTCCATCCTCCTAGAAAGATCACCCGCCCACGCCGGCTGCTGTCCATACCAAGAAGGAGGTTGTTGTGTCCACACCGGCAGCTGCTGGGTCCAAGTTGGAGGCTGCTGGTACCAAGGTGGAGGAGCTCCCATCCAAGCCGGCTGTTGGCCGTACCAATCTGGTGCACTATCCATCCATGTGGGGCGCTCACTGACGCTAGCTCGGCAGGAGGAAGAAGCGGTTACTCGTTGCTGGTAAGTGGACCTCCTAGGTGGCTCCGAAAAGTCAGCTGGCTGCTCCGAGAATGCTCAAAAATCCTGCTCATATCCTCCTACATCCGGAATGTCATCTCCTCCCATCTCCTCGTCCTCATCAACTGCAGCTGCAACTGGAACCTCATCGGGATTGTAAGGAGGAGCTCCTAACCTGTTAGCATGCATGGGAACAAAGGTCTCCTTCCAGTTCTTTCGGCTAAGCCTAAGAGAGTACTCTGGGATCCATGGAATGCCTCTACCACCTCTATCCTCCCAAGGCATGGTTACGGTAGGTGGACCTCGATGGCGAGGGAATAAAATCCCTCTAGTCATGAGACCATTGAGCCCCAAAGGTCTCGCAGCAGCTGTCCTCGTACAAGCTGAATAGTCAACCCCTAGTTGGTTGCAATATGTGTAACCAAGCCTCCATAGCCTATATTTCCTGCTGATTTGTTCTTTACTTTGCTAAGAGTGGAGGCGAGCATGGTTGCACAATCCGGAGAGTGGAAATCATGCAATACAAGATAAACAGCTAATCGGTTTTGATCTTTTGAGGGGTATCGGTCCTTGGGAATAAGCATTCGGAGAGGATCATATGGGCTATCTTAATATCTAGGTGGTAGATGAGCTTGGCCTTTGAATCGGCCGGTTGCCAACGGTCCTCATGACCGACAATCATATCTATTTCCTTCCAAAACTCCTTTGCCCTAGCACCTCTAGGAAATGTTCCATTGAACGTCTCGGCAAACCCAAACATCGTCCCAAACTTCACAATGGAGAGATTATAGTTGCGCTCCATCAATCTAAAAGATACCGTTCGGTTAACGACACTATGCTCAAAGGAAGTGATGAGCTCCCTAGTGATCTCCTCATACGCATCTTTCCTAATGACGGAGAACACAACTAAACCAGCCCTATCAAGCATCCAAGTCAAGTCCTCAACCACATTCAGTTCCTGAAGTTCCTCCATAACAATGTACCTAGGAGCTATCACCCTACGTTCTTTGATTTTCTCAAAGGCTCCAATATAATTCTCATGGATTGTAGGGACTCTAGGGGATGGTGGGACTATAGGAGGGGGTTGGGAAGAGATCCATCACCTTTTTGTTTCTTGTTCCTGTTTGATTTCCGGGTTCCGAACATTTTCACCAAAATTACCAAAAACCACGGTCTGTTCTTCAGAAACCACGGCCGTGGTTTTGTACGACAAGCCGTGGAAATCTTTGATTTTACCCAAAATTCAGTAAAACCACAACAAACTTCAACAATAACAACAACCCTAAACTAATTCTAAGTCCAATTCCGTCCAGTTCTCCTACAAATTTGCAAGAAAAACGAGCAAAATCAACCAAGGAGAGGATAGAGAGAAAGCCTAGGTTTTGGATTTGGGAAAATCCAAATTCACTTCCGATTGCTGATTATTTGTGCTGTTTGTCGTTGTAATCTTGTGTAGAATTTGATTTGCTCCACAATGGGCTGAAGAATCGCTCGAATCGGTCATCGAATGAAGAATCACGGGATTAGGAGGCTTCCGGCGTGGTTTAGGGCGTGGAAGGGTGAAATTGTGAGAGATTTGTGAAGAAGAGCTTATATAGTGGCCGTAAAAATCTTGAAAACCACGGCCTATCGGGGTGTTCCACGGCCGTGGTTTTGTACGGCACCCGTGGTTTTTGGAAATTTTATTTTCTTTAGCTACGACCTGCTTTTCCACGGTCCAATTTGGCAAACCACGGCCGTGGTTTTGCCTCTTTGGCCGTGGAATCCTCTATTCTCGCCAAAAATCCAAAGTTCGTCGTTCTTTTGGCTTTCTTCACTTCCTTTGCTCGTTTCTTATCCCTGACATTCAAAAACACAAACATACCGGAAGGTATCGACGAAAAGCAAACAGAAGCAACTAAACTAGACTAACCTAAGAAAGAAAACAAAAACAAAAACAAGAATGAAAAACCTTGGGTTGCCTCCCAAGAAGCGCTTTGTTTTAGGTCCGTAGCTAGACCATTACTTAGTGTTTAGGTGAGCACAATCGGAGCGATTTCCTCAGCTTGGAGCTCCGGTGAGTACTTCTTGAGTCGTTGTCCGTTCACCTTGAAACTTCCACACTTTTCACTCCATACTTCAACTGCACCATGGGGAAAAACACGTTTAATTACATAAGGTCCCGTCCAACGAGATTTAAGCTTACCTGGAAAGAGCCGAAGTCTAGAATTGAAGAGAAGAACAAGGTCTCCTTCTTTGAGATCCTTTGGAATGATATGCTTATCATGCCAACGCTTCGCTCTTTCTTTGTAGATCTTGACGTTCTCATAGGCGTTCAAGCGGAGTTCTTCTAGCTCGTTAAGATCCAAGAGGCGCTTCTCGCCTGCTTCCTTTATGCTGAAGTTCAACCACTTGACTGCCCAATACGCCTTATGTTCCAACTCTACCGGAAGATACAAAGACTTCCCATACACAAGGTTGTATGGTGTTGTGCCGATGGGAGTCTTGTATGCCCTTCTATACACCCATAATGCGTCATCCAGCTTCAATGACCAATCTTTCCTTGTCTTTGAAACCGTATTTTCAAGGATTCCTTTGATTTCCCTATTTGAAATCTCCACTTGTCCACTTGTTTGCGGATAGTAGGGTGTGGCGATCTTGTGAGTGACCCCATACTTAGCTAGTAGAGCTTCAAATCGTCGGGCTATGAAGTGTGAACCTCCGTCACTAATGATGGTTCGTGGTGTCTCAAACCTTGGGAAAATAGTTCTATTAAATAACTTGACAACCACCATAGCATCGTTAGTTGGAGAGGCAATAGCTTCAACCCATCTCGAAACATAATCTACAGCTAGAAGTATGTATTGGTTTCCACAAGATGATGGGAATGGTCCCATGAAATCGACTACCCAAACATCAAAGATCTCTACCTCTTGAATGTTGTTGAAAGACTTCTCATTCCTCCTAGAAATGTTCCCTATTCTTTGACAAGCATCGCAACAAGCAACAAAGGTTTGCACATCCTTAAATAAAGTAGGCTAAAAGAATCCGGATTGCAATACCTTAGCGCTAGTTTTACGAGAACTAGCGTGTCCTCCACAAGGAAGTGAATGACAATGACGAATAACACTTTGCATCTCGTCTTCCGGCACACATCTTCTAATGATGCCATCAGGACCTCTCTTAAAGAGTAGAGGTTCATTCCAATAGTATTGACAGACATCCCTAAAGAACTTCTTTCTTTGTGCGTAGGATAGTCCGGGAGGTATTTCCAGACAAACCAAATAATTCACAAAATCAGCAAACCAAGGTTCGTTAGCTCTATAAATAAGATCGATGCACTCTCAATTATATGCAATAGAATTTTTGGATCCCTTCTTGTCACGGATCTACAATAGAATTTTTGGATCCCTTCTTGTCACGGATCTAAAGATCAAAATCTTGAAGGAGGAGAATCCACCTAATCAACCTTGATTTTGCGTCTTTCTTGGCGAGCAAATACCGAATTGCTGAATGATCCGTGTATACTATCACCTTCGCTCCTACAAGATAAGAACGAAAATTTTCAAACTCATAAACGACAGCAAGAAATTCTTTCTCCTATGTAGCATAATTTAGTTGTGCTTCATCTAGCATTTTTCTAGCATAGTAGATGGCATAAGTGTGTCCATCCTTCTTTTGCCCAAGCACCGCTCCTACAACTACGTCTCTTGCATCGCACATGATCTCAAAGGGGAGAATCCAATCTGGAGGTTGAATAATTGGAGCTGAGATTAGAGCTTCCCGAATCATGTAAAAAACATCCAAACATTCTTTCGAAAATTCAAAAATTGCATCCTTCATCAAAAGATTAGTTAGCGGTTTAGAAATTTTCGAGAAGTCTTTTATGAATCTCCTATAGAATCCAACGTGTCCTAGGAAACTTCTAATTCCCTTCACCGAAGATGGAGGAGGAAGTTTCTCTATTCTTTCAATCTTATCCTTATCAACCTCAATCCCTCTATTAGAGATCAAGTGTCCTAAAACTATGCCTTCTTTAACCATAAAGTGACACTTTTCCCAGTTTAGAACTAGGTTCGTGTCTTCACACCTTTGCAAAACAAGATCGAGGTTAGCAAGACAATTATCGAATGAGAAACCATAAACAGAAAAGTCATCCATAAAAACATCCATGATTTCCTCAATGTATTCCGAGAAGATGGCCATACACCTTTGAAAGGTGGCTGGAGCGTTGCAAAGTCCGAATGGCATCCTCCTATAAGAAAACGTACCCCATGGGCACGTGAATGTGGTCTTCTCTTGATCGTCCGGATGGATCGGAATCTGAAAGAAACCACTATAACCGTCAAGATAGCAAAAATAAGAGTGTTGTGCTAACCTTTCAAGCATTTGATCAATGAATGACAACGGGAAGTGATCCTTCCTCATCGCATTATTGAGCTTGCGGTAGTCAATGCACATCCTCCATCCTGTCACAGTTCTTATTGGAATGAGTTCGTTGTTTTTGTTCGCCACAACTGTCATTCCTCCCTTCTTTGGAACAACTTGAACGGGGCTCACCCACTTGCTATCGGAGATAGGGTAAATGATACATCCATCAAGTAGTTTAAGGATTTCCTTCTTCACGACCTCTTTCATGATCGGATTCAACCGTCTTTGAGGTTGACGTGAATGCTTATAATCCTCTTCCGTTAGAATCTTGTGCATACATAAAGAAGGTTTGATTCCAACAAGATCCTCTATTGTGTAACGTAAGTCTTTCCTATGTTTCTTCAAAACAGCCATAAGTTTTTAATGTTCATCTTCACTCAAATCGGAACTAATAATAACGGGAAACGTAGAATTAGTTCCAAGAAATGCATACCTAAGATGTGTGGGAAATGGCTTCAATTCCAAGGTTGTTGATACCTTTGGAGTGTCTTGAGGGGATACTGATGTCTCCTTGGAAGTCTCCAAGGGTATGGAAGTGTTGGAAGAAGAATCATGGATGTTTGTAGAAAGAACGAAGTTGTCTTCAGCATTTTCCAAAACCACGGTGCCACTGTTACTTCCACGGACGTGGTTTGTGTCTTGGAGGCCGTGGAATGTGGTTTGAATTAAATCCTTGCTCTCAACATAACTTTCCACGGCTGGAATAGGTGAAACCACGCCCGTGGAAAACCACGATTGGCCGTGGTTTCTAACGTTTTCGGAGCCATCGTACAATTTTTCGAATTCTTCACTTTGCACTTCTTTTATCTTTTCCAAAGCATCAACCTCAGTATTACAATACTCTTCTTTTACCCTTTCCATGATGCTCATGGTTATGACCTTTTATAACGGATCTTTGAACAAGATCAAACTTACTTCTTCCCTAGATGCCTCTTCATCTTAGATGTTGAACATCTCCTCTCCAAGTGCTGGATCTTTTGTTAAAGTTGAGAAGACAAACTCAATCTTCTCTTCTCCAATATCGAAGGCCAATCTCGCATTCTTGCAATCGACCATACAACCGGAGGTTGCAAGAAAAGGTCTCCCGAGTATGATCGGGACAGGACAATCTGCAGGAATATCAAGCACAAGAAAATCTATAGGAATATAGAATCTACCGAGCTTAACCGGGATGTCTTCAATGATTCCTACGGGCCTAGTAATGGATCGATCCGCCATATACAATGTCATCTTCACCGGTTTTGCCTCGCCTAGACCGACTTTCCTGCACAAGGCAAGTGGAATGATGCTCACACTCTCTCCCAAGTCACAAAGTGCATCATATGTGACCTCTCCAATTCCAATTGGTATGCAAAATGACCCCGGATCTCTCAGCTTTTGGGGCATCTTTTCCGTCATTGTTTTGATGAGTTCTGAAGATTCCGAACTCATCTTGACTTCTCCAAAGTCTTATAGCTTCCTCTTGTTTGAGAGGATCTCTTTCAAGAACTTCCCATAAGCGGGCATACCTAAAATTGCATCAATAAAAGGTATGTTTATATGCAGTTTGCTCATAAGGTCAATGAACTTACCGAACTGCTTGTCTAGACGCGCTCTTGCTCTAGATTGCGGGAATGGTAAGGGAGGTTTATAAGCTGGAGGAGGAACGTAGACATCTTCCTTCTCCTTTCCCTTGTCTTTCTCCTTCTCTTTGGGAATTTCAACGAATTTGGGTTGTGGATCGGTGGTTGTTGCTCCACTTCTCGTTGTAATTGCCATCACCCTTCCTTTAGGATTATCCTCCGTCTTTCCGGGAAGCTTCCTTGGTCTCTAGGAACTTCTCCGGCCTTGCTGAACACTTGATTCTCTAAAGCTTTTTGTGCTTTATCAATTGAAGTAATGTGACTCTCCATTCCTTGGAGTTTCCCTAAGATGTTCTCCATCATTACATCGAACATATCCTTCTCCGGCTTGCTCGAACCATTCGATGTTTGACCTTGGCTTTTCAAAGGAGTAGAAGAAGATGGGGGTGTTAGTGAATTTTCAGCATGTGAATAGGGGTTACCGAAATTTTGTTGGTTGGATCGCCAATTGTTGTTGGAGTTCCTGTTGTTGTTGTTCTAGTTATTGTTCCGGTGGTTGTTCCTATTGCCTTGGTTATTGCCCCTTCCTAGGTAGCCAACTTCTTGCTCATTCGTTCTTTGAAGGCTAGATTTTATGACTTCCTTCAACTCCTTGATCTCATTGTTGAGGGAATATGTTTGAGTTTGTGCAGCTTGAGATAATTTTGCTCATGGGTCTCCCGAATTCCGATTCTCATTATCAGTCTTCCTATGGAAATACTTCTCAATTACTTAGGGTTTCTTCTCAATGAAGTCCCAAGCGTCATCTTCTCTCATATCCATGAATGTACCACAAGAAAGAGATTGAAGTTTGAATTGTGACTCCACATCTAATCCCTTGTAGTAGATCTCCAACAATTCAAGCTTTGAAATGTCATGGTGTGGGAAATCCATTAGAAAATCTTAAAACCTTTTCCAAGATTTAAACAAACTTTCGTTAGGTTTCATAGAAAAAGCAGTTATCTTACCTCTCAACTCCGCCGTTTTGGATGGCGGAAAGAACTTAGTGAGAAATTCCGAAGTCAAGTCCTCCCATGTGTTGAGCTTTGTAGGCGGAAGGGCTTGATACCAACCTAAGGCTTTGTCCTTCAAAGAGAAAAGAACGGTCTCAACTTGTAGTTGTTGTTTTTAACCCTTTGAGGTTTCAAAGTTTCCATGAGAATCTCAAAATTTTGCAAGTGTTGATGCGGAGATTCAGCTTCCGTTCCACCAAACTGATTTTGTCGGATCATAGTGATGACTTGTGGACGCATCCCAAAGTCATGATCATCTTGCTCTCCACGATTCACACCTAGACGGCGTGGTTGTTGAATTGGGTCCATTCGTTGCCCAAGGGTTCGTGGTTCAGCCACGACATCAGCAACTCTCACCTATCTAGCACGAGGGTGAGGATCAACATGAGCCCCAAGATTAAATGGTTGTATGTTCTCTAGCTCCGGCATATCATCGTCATTGGATGATTCAGATTTAGACGATTTAGCCTTCTTCTTCTTAGCGTCATTCCTTTCCAATTTTATGTCCAGAATCATCGCCCTAAGCTCATCTATTTGAAACTGATTGCACTCTTTTTCCTCCAAACGAGCCTTCTCACTCAATTGGAGTTGAGCTCGAGTTTCATCCAACTCCTCTTGGATGTTCCTCTCATTATTTTCAGCCATCTTTTTCTCTCTTAGCTTTCTTCTCAAAGTTTTCTCTAATTCGGGATCAAAAGGAACGAGGTCTTTGGTGGATCTAGACCTTCGCATATACCTATAAAAATTCCTGCAAAAATCACTCAAGTAGATAGATCAAATCACAAGAGCAAAAGCTCCCAAGCCCGACAACCGAATACCGAATTTGGCCTAGACCAAATCCCCGGCAACGGCGCCAAAAATTTGTTCGCTCAAATATGTGTGCGTCAAAGTCTTAAAATTTATAAAACTGAAATTAAGCAAAAGCAAAAGCAAAAATCCGCAGTGTACGGATCAATGTAGTAAAGCAAGAATTTCAGAGTATCGAACTTAGGGACTTGGGGGGAACAAATTCAGTTCGTAAAGTTGTCAAGCAATAAAATAGAAAGCTTTTGCAAATAATTAGGAAAACAATGATTCTAAAGATCCAGGTATCCAATTGTGGGAATTGATTCAAGATGTTCTAAGGATATAAGGACAGAGTCGGGATTGCAAAGGTAAATCTAATGTAAGGTTATGTACGGTGAAGTTCCAACACCCTATATGTCTCACCCAAGGGCTCTCCCTATAAAGGTTGTTGAGGCTGCAATATAGAAAGGATCAAAGGATAAGAATTACTCTCAAATACCCATGCCCAAACCCAAGGGAGTCAAAGATAAGCCAAAACGGTTAAGGTTGTGACACTCGAAACCGAAGTAGAGGATGTTGAGTCTCACTACTACCTAGAAAAGGTAAGTCAAGGCAAAGTTAAAGAAAATCTTTAACTTTGGATCAAAGCAAAAGCAAATGACGTACGATAGATGAAACCACGGTCGGATCTTGAAGAACCACGGCCTTGGAACTCAAGAACAGACCGTGGAAAGGGTCGACGACGAGGTTTCTCGCAACTCTCAGGGTCCAATCTGTTTTAGTCCAATCTATCATCATCTAAGTCACAACTATCAACCCTTCACCTTATAATCGCTAAAGGGTTTTAGCCAACAATCATCATTATCAAATCAATAATCAAATAAGAAAGGAATAAAAGATGGAACTTTGGAACCTTAATGAAAAAAAACACCGAAATCAATCTCAATAAAACCAAAAATCCGTCAATATGTTTAATGAATAGAGAATAGAACAAGAATCTCTCACAAATCTCAAGAACAAAAGAAGAACGGGCTGTCAATCCGTCTTCAATCGAAACCCTAAGATTTTTCTCCAAATACGCAATCTTCAAAATGCGTCCTTTCCGAAATCTTCCCATTACGCAATAAATCTTCCTAAGAAATGCTTCCAAGGTATACTCGGTGCGAGATGTATGCGACGTCCTTTTTCCCTCCTTGCCTTCGACTTCTTATAGGGAAAATTAGGGTTACGAAAGCCCAATTAACGTTGATGACGTGGCAAATATTACACGTGGCGACCGTTATAGAAACCACGGTATAGTACAAACTTCCACGGCCAAGGAACTGGTCGTGGAACCTTTCTGTTGCTCTCCACCTTGTTTTCCACGCCCTCAATGCTTAAACCACGGTCGAGGTTCTCCATGTTTTGCCGTGGAAACTCCAATTCCCTTGAAAAAGCCTTTGTTTCGTAAAGCTCTCAAATCATGATCCTTCCTTAGCTTCTCTAATGCATCCTATTGATGCCTAGCATGATCAAATACTCCTACTCTCTCATATATGCTCTAATCCAAGCCTTTATTCACCTAAAAACACAACAAAGCTCGTGTAGATCTCTATAACGACAAAATAGGTGAATGTGCTCATAAATGCTTCAAACTCTTATCCATGTACACAACTAAAGGGGGAAAACAACCAAATTAAGTGCCTAAAATATGGTCATATTTCATGCTATCATAAAGCCTGTTCACACTAGGCACCACGAATCAGGAACGATACGGTTGCTAGAAGTCTATAACTTCTAGTCTCAATGATCTCTAAGAGATCTCCACATGCTAAGGTCTCGACCTTAGTCTTACATCACACTTAGAGGGAAACAACATCCATAAGAATCAAGGAAAGGAACGATGAAAGCAAGGAAGGAAGCAGCTCACCAAAGACGGGAGCTACTGCAGAGGAAACCGCAGGGGCATTTGGACAAGGCGTAGGGACGGTAACCCGCAAGGGTGGCACTGTAGAGCTCGGGGGAGGATTTTGTAACATAAACGCCGACTTATCCTTCGACCGCAAGAAACTTCACCAAAGGCCAAAGCTAGCTTTTCTCAAGACACAACCACATCACAACTCAACCAAGGGAGCCTGTGAACATCCACGAATCAACAACGAGAAAGCCAACAAGAATCAAGACTCAACCTTGATACTTGCAGAAGAAGAAAAGGAAGAACGAAAGAAGAAAGCGAACAGAAGGAAAGGGCATGCATCAACTTATGAACGTGAGGAAGAATCATATAAGAAGGAACTTACACGTTTAGCAAGATCACAAGGGAAGCAAGGGAAATAGTTGCAGCTCTCAGGGTTGAAGAACGTATGCAAGAAACGGGAAAAAGAAGGGAAAGGGGGAATTTATATAAAAGGGGTGGAAAGATAGAATGAAAGACGTTCTAGGATTAGGAAGAAGATAAGGAAGCCGGACTATCAGATAGAAGATCGGATATTCTATCTATGGAAAGAAGATAAAACGAACGAAAACAGATCGGGCACGATCTGTGGCGAATCCGCAAGGGCGGATTGCCCTACCGCAGGGGTGGCCAGCCATAGGGGCGGCTCATTGTCACCACGTGGGCGGTGACAGCCAAGGCTTACCGCTAAGGTGGCCTTCTTTATCGCGGGGGTGGTGAAGGCAGAAATTGGGGTCTTACAGCATTGTTTTCCTCTCGGATGGTATGGCCAAATCGAACGATCCAATTTTGTGAAGTAAGCCTTTACTCCGAATCACTGAGCAAAAGAGTGAGTGCATCATGTCGAACCCCGTTCTATTAGATTTCGGTATAAGCAAAGAGTTGATTTCGAAAAATCAAGATTTAATATTTCCTAAATCATTTTTACAACACGTAAGAATAAATTGGCATTAAATAAGGGTCAAATTAGCTAAGTAAGCCTTTTTAAGATTTATCTCTATTAACTAGGATCATGGTGTAAATATGTTTAGTAATTGTACCTTAATCAAACCTCTTACCTTCTAACATCAATTTAATGATAGTGGTAAAAATTGAAGGGTTACACAAATCTAATAGAAATAGAAAATGGCCTATTTGGTCAAATTCCTTCTTAAATAAGTGGGATAAAACAAAAATTTTGGACTAGTGTTAAATCCATAATAAACTTGATAAAACATCAAACAAGATAAAAAAAAATAAAAAAGATTTCCAAATAATATACCAATTATAAAATAAGTGAGTTTTGCAAACCTAAGAATAAAGATGATATTGGCTTATCAAAATCAACTTCGATGAACAAAGCTTTACTAATAAAACTTATATGGAAGCTAGATTCTTCCAGAATCGAACAACGTGTGAGTCCAAATTATCAAACAAAAATATATCAAAGAAGTTGTCCTACTAGCCTACAAAAGAAAAGAATTGACTTTGTGGTTGTAGAATAACCTAATCAAACTAAAAAGGGAGATTAAAAAGACCTAAATTGTTAAGGTTGGCGATGAATTACAATAAAATTTTGAAAACACAATAGGGTTTTACAACTTTGAAAAAATTATTGGGCTTTTAATTATTCGCTCTTTGTATCCTAAACAAAATCTTGCAAACTCTAGAACTAAGGTTAGACATTTTTTAAACAATGAGAATGAATGAGATATCTGTTCGCTCCAAACGGTGTCTGCAAGCTTTAAATTTATAACCCTAGACGTAAGCTTAAAACAAGGATGCGAACCCGCAGTGTACGGGTCAATCGTAGTAAAAAGCAAGGAATTCCAGGGGTCGATCACAGGGACTTAGTGAAACAAAGTCCAATCACGGTATGCTTATGTAAATACTAACCACAAGAGGTGATCAAAACAATCAAAGATGATATAGAAGTCAATAAAGGAAACATGCAATTCTAGGGATTAAAGCATCTAGTTGTGGTTCCAACTCAAGATCTAAAGATAAGCGGACAAAGATGAGGTTTTTGCATGGGGAAGGTGTTACTAAAGTGGAGTAGATCACCGGGTAAGTCTCACTACACACTAATCCAAAACCGTAACTCCTATTACCGGGTAAGTCTCAAGGAATTAAGATAAAGAACTATAATCTCAAACTAACACACCATCTAAGGGAATAGAATCAACCTTTACCGGGTAAGTCTCAGGCTAACTCACAAAGATGGGATGAAAGCACACTCAAACCCCAATAAAGGATAAACCTTTATTACCTACACTTATGATCTTAGGTACACAAACTAAGGAATTACCGGGTAAGTCTCATCCTAAGCTTGCATTGAACCAGGAAAGGTGTAATAAGAATAGGATTTGGCAAACTCTAACACTTAACTCTCACTTTAGGATCGGATAAGTCACCTCGGTCAGAAGAATTCCACCCCGGCCGAAATGTTCATCGACTGAACGAGATGCTTAGGGTTAAGGTTAAAGACTCGAACTTTCAAGGTCCTACTGGAATCTAAGATTATTCTATCATTGTTTTTCCCACAACCTTCAGCCAATCACCCTAGAATCACACAAGGAAATTAGCCACTCATCATCATGAAAGTATTAATCAAATATATGGGAAGAAGGTGAATATTTGAACAAGAAGAATTTAATGAAAAGACTTCAATAACTGAATCAAATATCACAACAAAGCGCTCCTTGGATAGAAATCCAACAAGAATGACAATAAGGAAGAGAATCTAAGGTAATCTTACAAGAAAACCTTCAAAAGCTATAAAAGCTAAAATCTTCCTTCTTCAACCTTCAAAAAGGTTCTTCAAATCTCCCAACTGGAGTATGGCTGTTGCGTGTATGCACGATGTGTCTTGCACTGATAGCGGATGTCGGATTTGTGGGAAATCCGACCCTTTTTATAGGAAAATTACTCTCCAAAGATAAGATATCTTAGAAAGATCTCTTCCCATAAAAATAGGTAAAATATATCATCTAGCATATCTTCTTCCTTCCAGGAGCCGAGCCCAAAGATATAAGATCTCTTTCCAAAGATAAAAGATCTCAGCCAAGAATAAAATATTCTCGCCGCGTCCCAGGTGTTCGCCTCGGTCGAGTCGACTTCTCTGGATCACCTCGGTCGAGGTGAATCTGTGGTCAACCGAGGTGAGTCACAACTGAATGTGAAATCTCTCAAATCTGGTCCAAAGTGAATCCTAAATCCATGGCTATGCTTCTTGGATGGTTCCTTATGTTCCTGAATGTAGCTCCAATGACTCCATAGCTCCTTTTGCTCCTTTTTTATGCAAAACGTGCCAAAAATAGGTAAAATATATCATCTAGCATATCTTCTTCCTTCCAGGAGCCGAGCCCAAAGATATAAGATCTCTTTCCAAAGATAAAAGATCTCAGCCAAGAATAAAATATTCTCGCCGCGTCCCAGGTGTTCGCCTCGGTCGAGTCGACTTCTCTGGATCACCTCGGTCGAGGTGAATCTGTGGTCAACCGAGGTGAGTCACAACTGAATGTGAAATCTCTCAAATCTGGTCCAAAGTGAATCCTAAATCCATGGCTATGCTTCTTGGATGGTTCCTTATGTTCCTGAATGTAGCTCCAATGACTCCATAGCTCCTTTTGCTCCTTTTTTATGCAAAACGTGCCATTTTACCTACGATTACAATAGAACTAGGTGTAGACCTCGATTCCCGCAAAGGTAGATGAAATGGTAATATAATCACATATTATACATACAAACATGCAGATTATTGAAGATAAAACGTCTAAACAAACCCCAAAATATAGACTATAATTCATGCTATCAAAATACCCCATACTTAGCCCTTGCTTGTCCCCAAGCAAGTTCCGCATATAAAAGACAAGATAGAATGGATTATAAGTCAATAAGATCAGTGAAAAGTCTTTCAAAAATATTTTTATGGTGTGCTACAATCATAAATCACTCTAAGAGAATACTTCATGGAATTTAAAATCAATGTATGATCAAAACATTTTATAAATATAAGAAAGCTGTTCATCTTTGCATAAAATCATAGAATGCATAATAAGTCATAATTATCGAAATTAATCATGCATAATCCAGTTTAAACCACTAAGTCAATCAACAAGCTCGAGGTCTCAAGGGCTTCCCAAAAGAAAGGTCAAGAAACGTGTAGGGTAGGGATGTATGTAAGGTAATGTGGTGCTAGAATCCGGGAAAAGGATATACTTCACTTTCACTTTGACTTGCAACATCTTCCACCAATAAGCTTTGCTTATTTCACACTTTTTCTTTTTATTTTACTTTTTTTGGGATGCATGGACAGAGGTGCACAATAACCGAAGCCTAGGAAATCAGCAATCATCAATTTCTTGAGATGCATCAAACCCTTGATGCACATACCATGACCCGTTAGGAATATCGCTCAATCCGACTTTGGCAAGACACAAACACCCGGCTATGTGAATGGTGCCGAATTACTCATCATCATGATTGACTTCCCCAAACCTATTATTACTTTCTAACACTTTCACTTCCAGCCCACTTCTCAACTTTTACTTCACTTGCTTTCACCACTTCGCTTGCTTCCAAATTCCCGGATAGGTAAAGGGAGGCAAAATGTATATGAGGGGCTAAGCATGATCAAGAAGAAAAAGAGAGAAGAATGAATTGCCTTGGTCTTCCCAGGAAGAAAGTGAGAGAACTCATAATGCGGTGTCAACCTTCAAATTCAACATAATTTGGATAAAAACAAAGTATTAAACATGCCAATAATTTCAAACAAAGCATTTAGCAACTTAAACATATTATAAAATCTTTCAAACACATAAAGAATTTAAAACCAGTCAGTAAACAAGATCTTCACTGAGATCATATCCAGATAAGAAGCACAAAAATCATTTTCGAAAACTCTCAGTTAACCCACCTCGGTCGAGGTGTTCTTAGGTCAACCGAGGTGAAACACCTCGTTCGGCCAGAACTGTCCCGGTCGAGGTCAAAATTTTTTTTTAAAACCAGTTTTCTTTCAGTTTCGACGTTTTTCTCAATCAAATAACTTGTAAGTATGCATGCAATCTCAGATAAACACATAGATGCAAAAGTGAAGCATAAATATAAATATCCGGTCAAATAGAGTCATACATCAAATAAGTATCAAATAATACATCAAATACCCCATACTTGGGACACACTGTCCCAGTGGGTCAAAATAAGTCTAAGGAATAAAGTACTCACCGGATAATAAGTTGAACTGCATAAAAAATAAGAAAGAAAATCCTGCAGCTCTCAATAGTCACGATCCGGTGGTGGCGGTGGTGGCACATGTGGATACTGAGACGGGTCGAACGGATAGCCCATGACGTGCTCAAACTGAATCTGGGCCATCATGTGCTGGTAATGCTGCCGCTCCTGCATCTCGCGGATATCCAGTGACAAAGCAGCATATGAATCAATAACCTGATCCGTCAGATCATCGATCCGTCTGTGAGCCTCTGGGTCTCTGTGTCGGCGTGTCCTACGCCTAGCAGGTCTCACTGGAGAAGTAGTAGGTGCAGGCTTAGTATCCTCATCATCCAAATCTAAAACTGGCGCACTAGGTCCAGCAGTATCCGTCCCTGTATCCATCGGGACTCCACCATCTCTGTCATCAGCCGTCTCCTCATCATCTGCCTCCTCCTCAGCTGGGGCAGCTGCTGCCTCTCTGTAATCCTCCATCAGTGGGGCCCAAGCGGTCTGCCAATAATGAGGGTCATAAACAGTAAACTAGGCAGACCACCTAATCCCCTGTGGTGCAGTCAGCTCCCACGGCATAGCCACGTACGGTGTAGTCAGACCTCGGGGAACCAGAATCCGCCGAGTGATCATCTCCTACAGCCCAAGCGGCTTGGCAGCCGCCACCATCGTGCAAGCGCTGAGATCCATGTCCTAATAGCTGGCGATGTGGGTGACAAGTCCTCCGCAGCAGATGTCTCCCTTCGCCTTGACCTTGATCTTGTGCAGATCCTCTGCCAACATCAAGCCAAAGTCCGGGATACCTCCAGTCACCATGCAATACAGACTAAAAAGCTCCCCCTGTCGGATCTTCTGGGGCGTCTCAGTGCGCGCCAGAAGTGTCTCACTGAAGATCCGGTGGGCTAACCTAAAGGCTAAGTGGAAGATGACCTTCTCCTTGGAATCTCCAGGGCGCCATCTGTCTGCGTGCTCAACAATATGGGCAATATGTCCCCAAAACTCCCTAGCTACAGATCGGGACGGGAAGTCAACGACTGTCGGCTCAGGAAAACCAAAAATCTCTCTCCAGTACTCTAGCGGCACTAAGAAGTTCCGGTTCATCAACCGGTACTTCACAGATCGCTTTGTGGGGAGGTAGGTGAAGGAGCTAACAAACTCTAAGGTGGGCTTCAGATAGGCAGGGGCTCGGATCTCAGTAAACTGATCTAGCCCTACTGTGGATATCATCCGTCTAAGGTCTCCATCCACCTGGAGACAGTCAAAAGCAGACATGTCCAAGAAGCGAGGTGCAATCACTGGACGGCCGGAAATACTGTCGTAATCGACCTGGTGTCGCTCATGGATCACCGGGCGATAGGGTCGGGAAGAAGAGGAAGAAGAGGAATGGGAGGATCTATCCCTAAGGGCAAGGCGTCTGTCGGAACTCATTTTCAGATCTGTCACTGTCAGGTCACCTCGGTCGACTGACAACACTCAAGAATCACCTCGGCCGAGGCACAGAACGACTAGACCGAGGCGGAAAACTGGATTCTAATTTCTTCAGAAAATTCAGTTCTTTTCCCCCAAAATCACTACAACTGCTTCCTCTAGGGTACTTAATCCTTTTCTCAGCAAATGCAAGGGCAACCAAAGCCCAAATCGAAGCGAAATCAGCGAGTTAGGGTTTCGGTTTTGTTTTACCTCATTCGGCCGAATCGGTTCGATTTTCTTGCAGATCGACGATGCACTAGGATCATCTACGATTTAATTGCAGTTTGGAAGCGAAAATCTTTGAAAATGAGAGAGATTCGAAGGAGCGAGGTGGAAACTGTCGCCGCGGTCGAGGGAGGGTGAAATGGAAGAGAGAGAAAATTAATCCCCCTTTTATACCCTTTCTGGAACTGCTGTCACCTCGGTCGAGATGGTCTCGACTGGACCGAGGTGGTACGGACCGAGGTGGTTCTTCAGAAACCCTAGTCGCCTCGGTTGCTCAAGAATCGTCTCGGTCGATGTGCTGTGATAGCAACCGAGATGCCTCAGTCAAACTTCGTCTTCTCAAATTCTCGATCTTCTGTCCTTCCAGTTATGCTCCTTCCTTAGATGTCACCTGTTATCTGTCTAGAACGCCAAAAACAAAACAAAGCAAAGCAAAAGCAAAAACTATCTAAACTAGACTAGAAAAAGGGAAAAGAAAGCAATACCTTGGGTTTCCTCCCAAGAAGCGCTTGGTTTAAGGTCGCTAGCTGGACCATGATGCGTCTCAAATGTGATGGGAGGTGTCCTCACCCCACACTTCACCTCCATCGTGGGGTGAAGTAAGTAAGTCTATCAAACGCTCCAACAAGTGTAAATGCTCATCGGGGAATGAATCGTCTATGGGTGGATCGTCTTTCTCGCGTGAAGATGCAGGTAGCCGATTGAGGTGATCCGTAACAGAATTTTCGGATCCCTTATTATCTCGGATCTCTAGATCAAACTCTTGAAGCAAGAGAATCCACCGAATAAGGCGTGGCTTGGCATCTTTCTTAGCCAACAAGTAACGGATGGCTGCATGGTCGGTGTAGACAATGACTTTCGTCCCTACTAAATAGGAACAAAACTTCTCGAAAGCATATACAACCGCCAATAATTCTTTCTCGGTGGTAGCGTAGTTGCGTTGTGCTACATCTAGCGTCTTGCTAGTATAATAAATGGCGGTGGTCCGGCCATCCTTCTTCTGTCCAAGCACCGCTCCTACGGCTACATCACTAGCATCGCACATGATCTCAAAGGGCAAGGTCCAATCCGGAGGTTGGATAATGGGAGCGGAGATCAATGCTTCCTTAATCCTGTAAAAAGCATCAAGACACTCCTGCAAAAACTCAAAAACAACATCTTTATTCAAGAGGTTAGTTAGAGGTTTAGAAATCTTGGAGAAGTCCTTGATGAATCTCCTATAGAAACCTGCATGCCCGAGAAAACTCCTCACTCCTTTGACAGAACAAGGGGGAGGGAGTTTCTCAATAGTCTCGATCTTAGCGCGATCGACCTCAATGCCTCGATTAGAAACGAGGTGTCCTAGCACAATGCCTTCATTAACCATAAAATGACACTTCTCCCAATTCAAAATGAGATTAGTGTCTTCACATCTTTTAAGCACTAGAGAAAGGTTAGATAGGCAATCATCAAAAGAGGAACCATATACAAAAAAATCATCCATAAATACCTCCATGATCTCCTCTATGTACTCGGAAAAGATAGCCATCATGCATCGCTGGAAGGTAGCGGGTGCATTGCACAATCCAAATGGCATCCTCCTATAAGCAAATGTCCCCCATGGACAAGTGAAAGTGGTCTTCTCCTGATCATCCGGATGGATAGGAATCTGGAAGAATCCACTATTACCATCTAAGTAGCAAAAGTGTGAATACTGGGCCAACCGCTCGAGCATTTGATCAATGAAGGGAAGTGGAAAATGGTCCTTCCGTGTGGCCGTGTTCAGCTTCCTATAATCGATGCAAACTCTCCAACCCGTAACGGTCCTGGTTGGGATCAACTCGTTGTTCTTATTTGTTACAACGGTCATCCCTCCTTTCTTCGGAACTACATGCACCGGGCTAACCCACTTGCTGTCCGAGATAGGGTATATGATACCTGCATCCAACAACTTAAGAATTTCTTTCTTCACAACCTCTTTCATGATCGGATTTAACCGTCTTTGAGGTTCCCGTGAAGTCTTATGATCATCCTCCATTAAAATTCTATGCATGCAGAAAGAGGGCTTAATGCCAATAAGATCATCTATAGTATAACCCAAAGCCTTTTGATGCTTTCTCAGGACATGCATTAGTTTAGATAATTCAGTTTTGGAAAGGGAAGCACTAACAATAACGGGATAAGTGGAATCCGGTCCAAGAAAGATATACCTCAAGTGATTTGGCAGTTGTTTAAGCTCCACAACTGGGGGTGCTTTCTGAGGGGAATCCTTGCTTCCTCCTTCCAGTGGAGTAGATCCAGAAACTGGACTTTCGGAAGTCTCAGTTGAAATCGTCTCGCCATCGACCTCGGTCGAGGCGCAGAGGCGTTGACCGAGATGTTCTTCAGTCGCCTCGCTCAGTCCAAAAAGTGCCTCGGTCGAGGTACTGCATCTGGAACCGAAACTGGAGATCTTCGTCTCCTGGATTAGCTTCTCAGTTTTAGCTCCTGGATCTTCTTCCAGTGCTTTTAAGCTCCGTATATCTGCATCACAAGAAGCATCTATACCTTCCTCCATTAAATTGAAACTAATAACTCTTTCGACTGGATCGTTAATAAGGATAGAGCTCACCAATTCTCTTGATTCTTCTTCATCGTAGATGTTGAAGATATCATCGCTTAGCTGCTCCCCTTTCATGGTTGCAAGTAATGCGAACTCTACCTCATCGCCGCCAATGTTGAATTTCAACTTGGCGTTCTTGCAATCCATGTTGCAACCCGAAGTTGCTAGAAATGGCCTCCCGAGAATAATAGGAACAGGATAATATGCGGGAATGTCAAGTACAACAAAATCTATAGGTAAATAGAAGTTACCTAACTTGACCGGAACGTCCTCCAAGATTCCCACGGGATGGGTGATGGAGCGATCTGCCATATATAGTCGAATCTTGACCGGCTTGGGCTCTCCAAGTCCGATCTTCACACATAGCTCCAGCGGGATGATGCTCACGCTGGCTCCTAGATCACAAAGGGCTTCACAAGTGACATCCCCAACTTGAATGGGAATGCAAAATGAGCCGGGATCTCTCAATTTAGGTGGCATCTTCTCCTTCATGATTTGAATGAGCTCCGAGGATTTAGATGTCATCCTAACTTCACCAAAATCTTCCAGTTTCCTTTTCCTTGATAGGATCTTCTTCAAGAACTTCCCATAGACGGGCATCCCTAGAATAGTATCAAGGAAAGGAATGTTAATGTGCAATTTATTCATCAAGTCAAGGAACTTACCAAAGTGCTTGTCTAGATGTGCTCTGGCCCTTGACTGGGGGAATGGAAGTGGTGGTTTGTATGCAGGAGGTGGAACATAAACTTCAGTTTTCCCCTCCGCTTTTTGTGGCTCCACCTCGGTTGGCATCTCGGTCGAAGTGTTCTTCGACTGCACCTGGACCGAGGTGGTCTTCGTCGGTACTAGCACCGACCGAGGCACCGGATCTGCAGTTTTCAGTCCACTCCTCGTAGTTATGGCCATGATCTGGCCCTTAGGGTTGCTCTCCGTCCTTGCTGGAAGCTTCCCTAGATCTCTTGGCGATTCATTCACCCTACTTGCAAGTTGTTGTTCAAAGGCTTTTTGGGCCTTCGAAAATGAAGTCATAGAAGTCTTCATAACACTAAGCTTGATCAAGATAGCCTCCAAAACTGCGTCTTTCTTTTCCGGCTGAGACGAACTTGATCCTTGCCCCTGGCTCTTTAATGGAGTAGAAGAAGAAGAAGGGGAAGAGAGGAAAGGGTTAGAGGAATCGTTAGAGTTGGAGTTTGAATGATTGTTACCAGAATTTTGGTTGTTCGCCCTCCAGTTGTTGCTATTGGATCCTCTATTGTTATTGTTGTAGTTGTTGTTCCGGGAACCGTTGTTGTTGTTACGGTATCCATTGTTGTTGTTCCTTTGTCCTTGCTCTTCCTTCTTGGTTTGAGCAACCAAGAGTTCCTTCAATTGCTTCACGTTATTCTTCAAAGACGTGACTTGATTGTTGTTGGGCTGAGTTTCTTGGAAGTTAACTCGTTTAACTCCACCTTCAGCTCCTTGATGAGTGTACTTCTCCATATGCAAAGCTTGCTTTTCGATAAAGTCCCAAGCTTCGTCAATCGCCATGTCCATAAAGGTACCGGCGGAGAGTAGTTGGAGGTTGAACTGGGTGCTTCCGTCCAGTCCCTTGAAGTATATCTCCAATAACTCTAGCTTTGGAATCCCATGATGTGGGCAATCCAAAAGAATGTCCTTGAACCGCTCCCATGACTTGGACAAGCTCTCCTTGTCCTTCATAATGAAAGCGTTGATCTTCCCTCTCATTTCAGCGGTCTTTGAAGGGGAAAGAATTTGGTCAAGAATTCCATAGTCATCTCCTCCCATGTGCTAATTTTTCCTGGAGGAAGAGATTGATACCAAGTAAGAGCTTTATCTTTTAAAGAAAAGTAAAAAGGTCTTAGCTTGTAGTTGTTGTTCTCAATTCTTGAGGGTCTCAAGGTCTCCATCAAGATCTCATAGTTTTAAAGATGTTGATGTGGTGATTCCTTCTCTAGCCCTCCGAATTGGCATTGGCGAATCATGGATAGAACTTGCGGTCGAAGTTCATAGTCATGGCCCGCTGGATCTCCTAGGTTAACTCCTGGACGCCTCAGTTGTTGATTAGGGTCCATCCGTTGACCTAGGGTTTGTGGGATTCCTGCAAGAAAAGCGTCTCGGACTGGCATCCGAGGTGGAAGTACCTCGGCCGGGGCGTCAGGTATTGGGACCTGCCTCGGTCCCTTGATCGGTCGAGGATCTGGAACAGGATCTTCCCTCGGTCGAGGTAGAAACTGGTCTCGTAAAGCTGCCATGTCAGCTTTGATCGCTTCAGTCCTGGTGCGAGTTTCTTCTCTTTCTTGCCTCAATTCTTCCCTGTTGAGGCGGAGCAGCTCTAGCGCCTCCGGAGGAAATCTTTGATGTATGGGGGATAGACTTCATGGGACCTTTCCCATCCTCCGGAGGAAACCTCTATATTCTTTTTGCAGTTGATTACGTCTCTAGATGGGTTGAAGCCATCGCTTCTCCCACTAATGACGCCAAGGTGGTTGTGAAGTTCTTGAACAGAACTATCTTTCCACATTTTGGAACTCCACGCATCATCATCAGCGATGGAGGAACGCATTTCATCAACCGGAAGTTCAAGGCACTTCTATCGAAGTATGGGGTAACCCATAAGGTATCAACCCCTTATCACCCTCAAACTAGTGGACAGGTCGAGATCTCGAATAGAGAAATCAAGGCAATTTTAGAGAAGACCGTCTCTAGGACGAGGAAGGATTGGTCCATGAAATTGGACGATGCTCTTTGGGCATACAGGACCGCATTTAAGACTCCCACAGGTACCACCCCTTATAATTTGGTATATGGAAAGTCTTGCCATTTGCCCGTTGAATTAGAACACAAAGCATATTGGGCGATTAAATGGTTGAACTTCGACATTAAGGAGGCCGGCGAGAAGCGGCTATTGGAAATCAACAAGCTGGAGGAGCTGCGTTTGAACGCTTATGAGAATGCCAAAATCTATAAGGAGAGGACGAAGAGATGGCATGACAAGCGTATCGTCCCAAAGGAGCTTAACGAGGGAGACTTAGTTCTACTCTTCAACTCCCGCCTCTGCCTCTTTCCAGGTAAGTTAAAATCTAGATGGAACGGACCTTATGTTGTGAAACATATTTTTCCTCATGGTTTAGTTGAGATATGGGGCGAAATGAGCGGAAGCTTCAAGGTCAACGGTCATAGACTTAAGAACTACAAACCGGAAACTCCGGTTGAGGAGGTTGCACCAATATACCTCGTTTGAGACGCATCATGGTCCAGCTAGCGACCTTAAACCAAGCGCTTCTTGGGAGGCAACCCAAGGTATTGCTTTCTTTTCCCTTTTTCTAGTCTAGCTTAGATAGTTTTTGCTTTTGCTTTGCTTTGTTTTGTTTTTGGCGTCCTAGACAGATAACAGGAGACATCTAAGGAAGGAGCATAACTGGAAGGACAGAAGATCGAGAATTTGAGAAGACGAAGTTTGACTGAGGCATCTCGGTTGCTATCAGAGCACCTCGACCGAGATGATTCTTGAGCAACCGATGCGACTAGGGTTTCTGAAGAACCACCTCGGTCCGTACCACCTCGGTCCAGTCGAGATCATCTCGACCGAGGTGACAGCAGTTCCAGAAAGGGTATAAAAGGGGGATTAATTTTCTCTCTCTTCATTAAACCCTTCCTCTGTAACGCCCCGTTTATTGGGCGCGTTTTCAACATTTATTTTCTCGTATATTTATTGGTATTTTAATGGCCTAAATATATTTTCCGAGTATTTTTACATCGTAATTTGAATTTTACGAGCATATATTTTTGTTTATATTTTCAGTATATTATTTTGCGAAAAAGTTTAGAAAAGTTTCGATTTGAAAATCCCGTTCCGTTTGTTTTGATCGGGTTCATTTAATTCCCGACTAGTTTCTTTCTTTTTCCTCTATGCCAAGGATGACATGTTCTTGTACTTGCTGTTGACTAGCCATCTTGCGTGTGCCCAACCCAAACCTAGTTTGTGGCTACACTGCTCTCCTTTGGCAACACCAACAAGCAACCTGCACCCCCGACCCCTCGATCATCCCAGCAAGACAATGACTCCACTTCTGACCCTTCTCTCGCTTCATCTGCTCAACAGATCTCCATCTTCTCTCACAGCTCCCACACATCCCTCCTATGTACTTTCAACCAAGCTCTCCTCCTCAGCCTCCAAATAACTCTCCATCTTCCCCATTCTTCTTCTACTCGCTTCTTCTGTCCTCGTCGAGCCATAACCAGCCCCACCTCTTTGTTCTCATGGATTTGCATCCTCCGCTTTGAGAAGCCTCAGTTGTGACAGGAGCAACCGTTTCAGCACACATCAAAATCAATTTTGGTTCGGATTCGTTTACCATTTCATGTGAGGGTTGATTTTGTTCGGATTCGTTTACCATTTCAGATGAGGAAGAGGCTGTTTCAAAACTCGAAACCGTTGTATCTCCTACCCTTCTCTTCTGTTTGCAGTCGGGAGGCACCACCGCTAGCCCTAGTTGCCGCCTCTGTTGTTCCTCTACTCGTCTCGCCTGCCTAGAGCTGCCGATGTCGAGACCGAAGCTGCGCCGCCCCTCTGCTTCCCTCTCCTCCGTCTCGCAACCCCTCCCCTCGGGTCCCCTTCCAAGCAAACAACAAGCAACGCCTCCCTCGCCTGGATCTGCAACCACCGGAGGGATCCCATCTAATGCTCCGCTGTCGCCTCGCCTTGGCCCATACCAGATCCACCTCGTCCTGCCGAATCCAGGGCCTACTCCTTCCCGCCGCCTTCCTCTTTCGCCCTCCTTCTCCGTTCCCGTCTGTCGCAAGGAGGCAACCACTGCCGCCAGTGATTGGGGCGCTTCTGTGCCGCCGACACCACCATCCTTCGCCCTCGCCCGCACCTTGACACTTGTTCGGCCGTCGGGAAGCTTCATGGTGATTTCCCCTGCCGCCTCTGCTCTTCCTTTCCCAGCTGAAGGAGACGGCTTTTGAGGGTTCAAAAAACCCTTGTCCTTTATTTGAATCGGGCCCCTCTAGTTTGGTATAATTACAAATTATAACCCATCTTTTGTATTTACATTAATGGCCCAGATTTATATTATGTGCAATTATGCCCTGCTGAGTTATATAATTACGGATTATGACCCATACTTTTTATATATTGTATGAATTGCCCCGGAAAATGTGTTAGCGGGTTTTAACCTTGTATTTTAATTGCGGGGATAATCTTATATTTATTTATATATATATTATGCTCATGTTGGATTAATTCCGGGTTATGACTCGAAGATTAAATTACGGGATTTTAAAGTTGGCTTTGAAAACGAGTTTTATCTTGGGTTATGATGTTATATAATTTGCCCGGAATATATATTTACGGTTTTTAACTTGGGTTTTAAAAGTGGGATTTTTCTTATATTATATATGTTCTTTATTCCCTTCAAATTTAGCTTATAAGCTAAATTTGTTTAGTTTGGTGTTAGGTTCGGAAGCGTCCCGATAAAGGCCTAATGAGTCCAAGTCGACATCTGTTGAACGACTTCCGTCTTTTGACGTCGCGTGAGTATTCTTTTCCTCGACCTAGTTATGTTTAGTAGTAGTATCATGCTAGGTTGGATCTAACATAACTTAGAGTGAATACCAAGTAGTGGTTATGGACCTTAGGTGAGTGTTTGAGGATTGTGAAATGTTGTATGACTTAAAGTGTTGATGTCACTTTGTGAGGCTTGTGAGGTTTGAGAATTGGAGTACATGATTGTTGAGTTTATGGGCTAGGATATGCTTATCCTAGCATGATGTTGTTACCGTTGAGTTTGTTTGGACTAGGCATGTTATCCTAGTGGTGTGTGAGTTATGATCTTGCAAGATCCGAGGGTTTAGGAGTCTTAGGACTTCTAGCTTGTTGAGTGTGATGTGAGCATGAGGGATTCTAGGATGCGGTCCTAGAATTGATAGTCAAATGGTCTTGTGTTGACCATTTGTATAGGAGTCTTAGACTTCTATTGTGAGAGTGTTGTTTTGATATAGTTATGTTCTTGTGAGCAGGTTACGATCTTCCTCCCCTAAGGAAGCGAGAGTGTTGTGAGTTGAGTGTGAGGACGAGGTAAGTCTCCGGACTTACTTAGCTCGTATTCTTTGTATTAGCATTATTGTGTGTTGGGTGGTGTGTGTTTACTATTTTACTGTTTATAACAACTAAACCGGAAATAGGATTACCGACCTTTATATTATTTGGCCCAAGTGTATGATAACGGGCGGTGACATCACTGCCTGGCTCCCCGTGAGAGCTAGGGGGATCTCGGCGACTGGCCCGTGCTGGTTAGACGGTCGGAGGCATCCGACCGTTCCATTGCCGGAAGAAGGGACCGAGGCGAGTTTTGGAGGATTCTCGTGTCACAAAAGAAGTTGAATTAGAACGGGATATGACTTAATAATAATAAAGATAATAAACCGGATTTGTGTGCTTCTGAGTATATCGTGTGACTATGATGATTTACTTGTGTTTGTGCCTTTCCCTTTAATTCTAATGCTTGGAATGTGAGCTAACGGTTTTATACCGATTGTTGTAGATTGCCTTGCAGGTTAGGAAAGCGGCCGAGAGATCCGGAAGAGTGGGCAGCCGGGGTTCCGTACATTTTAGGAGTGGGTTTTGGTTAGAGTCGGGTTGTGTTTTATTCTTCGTTTATTATGTTGGTATGCCGTGTGTATGGCGTTTTGATCTTTGTTGTTGTTTATCGGCTGGAGTCTTTTGTTGTTTTCCTTCGGGTTTCTTATCATTTGCATTAAAAGGAATTTTGGTTTTGCCTTTATTTGTGCCATGTTGAAAGATCCGGTGAAATTGTTGTCAGGCTAAGGGTCGGGGCCCATTGTGAGGTCCCAACCCGTAGCATCCCGAGTCCCGCGGATTTGGGGTGTTACATCCTCGACCGCGGCGACAGTTTTCACCTCGCTCCTTCGAATCTCTCTCATTTTCAAAGATTTTTACTTCCAAACTGCAATTGAATCGTAGAGGATCTCAGTGCATCGTCGATCTGCAAGAAAATCGAACCGATTCGACCGAACGAGGTAAAACAAAACCGAAACCCTAACTCGCTGATTTCGCTTCGATTTGGGCTTTGGCTGCCCTTGCATTTGCTGAGAAAGGGATTAAGTACCCCATAGGAAGCAGTTGTAGTGATTTTGGGGGAAAAGAACTGAATTTTCTGAAAAAATTAGAATCCAGTTTTCCGCCTCGGTCCAGACGAGCTGTGCCTCGGCCGAGGTGATTCTTGAGTGTTGTCAGTCGACCGAGGTGACCTGATAGTGTGAAATTTGAAAATGAGTTCCGACAGACGCCTTGCCCTTACGGATAGATCCTCACCTTCCCCTTCTTCCTCTTCTTCCCGACCCTATCACCCGGTGATCCATGAGCGACACCAGGTCGATTACGACCGTATTTCCGGTCGTCCAGTGATTGCACCTCGCTTGCTGGACGTATCTGCTTTTGACTGTCTCCAGGTAGACGGAGACCTTAGACGGATGATATCCACAGTAGGGCTAGATCAGTTTACTGAGATCCGAGCCCCTGCCTATCTGGAGCCCACCTTAGAGTTCGTTAGCTCCTTCACCTACCTCCCCACAGAGCGATCTGTGAAGTGCCGGTTGATGAACCGGAACTTCTTAGTGCCGCTAGAGTACTGGAGAGAGATTTTTGGTTTTCCTGAGCCGATAGCCGTTGACTTCCCGTCCCGATCTGTTGCTAGGGAGTTTTGGGGACAGATTGCCCATATTGTTGAGCACGCAGACAGATGGCGCCTTGGAGATTCCAGGGAGAAGGTCATCTTCCACTTAGCCTTTAGGTTAGCCCACCGGATCTTCAATGAGACACTTCTGGCGCGTATTGAGACGCCCCAAAAGATCCGACAGGGGGAGCTTTTTAGTCTGTATTGCATGGTGACTGGAGGTATCCCAGACTTTGGCTTGATGCTGGCAGAGGATCTGCACAGAATCAAGGCAAAGGCGAAGGGAGACATCTGCTGCGGAGGACTTGTCACCCATATCGCCAGCTATCAGGACATGGATCTCAGCGCTTGCACGATGGTGGCGGCTGCCAAGCCGCTTGGGCTGCAGGAGATGATCACTCGGCGGATTCTGGTTCCCCGAGGTCTAACTACACCGTACGTGGCTATGTCGTGGGAGCTGACTGCACCACAGGGGATTAGGTGGTCTGCCCAGTTTACTATTTATGACCCTCATTATTGGCAGACCGCTTGGGCCCCACTAATGGAGGATTATAGAGAGGCAGCAGCTGCCCCAGCTGAGGAGGAGGTAGATGATGAGGAGACAACTGATGACAGGGATGGTGGAGTCCCGATGGATATAGGGACAGATACTGCAGGGACGAGCGCACCAGTTATAGATCTGGATGATGAGGATACTGAGCCTGCACCTGCTACTTCTCTAGTGAGACCTGCTAGGCGTAGGACACGCCGACACAGAGACCCAGAGGCTCACAGACGGATCGATGATCTGACGGATCAGGTTATTGATTCATATGTTGCTTTGTCACTAGATATCCGCGAGATGTAGGAGCGTCAGTATTACCAACACATGATGGCCCAGATTCAGTTTGAGCACGTCATGGGCTATCCTTTCGACCCGTCTCAGTATCCATATGTGCCACCACCGCCACCACCGGATCGTGACTATTGAGAGCTGCAAGATTTTCTTTCTTATTTTTTATGCAGTTCAGCTTATTATCCGGTGAGTACTTTATTCCTTAGACTTATTTTGACCCACTGGGACAGTGTGTCCCAAGTATGGGGTATTTGATGTATTATTTGATACTTATTTGATGTATGACTCTATTTGACCGGATATTTATATTTATGCTTCACTTTTGCATCTATGTGTTTATCTGAGATTGCATGCATACTTACAGGTTATTTGATTGAGAAAAACGTCGAAACTAAAAGAAAACTGGTTTTTAAAAAAAATTTTGACCTTGACCGGGACAGTTCTGGCCGAACGAGGTGTTTCACCTCGGTTGACCGAAGAACACCTCGACCGAGGTGGGTTAACTGAGAGTTTTCGAAAACGATTTTTGTGCTTCTTATCTGGATATGATCTCAGTGAAGATCTTTTTTTACTGACTGGTTTTAAATTCTTTATGTGTTTGAAAGGTTTTATAATATGTTTAAGTTGCTAAATGCTTTGTTTGAAATTATTGGCATGTTTAATACTTTGTTTTTATCCAAATTATGTTGAATTTGAAGGTTGACACCGCATTATGAGTTCTCTCACTTTCTTCCTGGGAAGACCAAGGCAATTCATTCTTCTCTCTTCTTCTTCTTGATCATGCTTAGCCCCTCATATACATTTTGCCTCCCTTTACCTATCCGGGAATTTGGAAGCAAGCGAAGTGGTGAAAGCAAGTGAAGTAAAAGTTGAGAAGTGGGCTGAAAGTGAAAGTGTTAGAAAGTAATAATAGGTTTGGGGAAGTCAATCATGATGATGAGTAACTCGGCACCATTCGCATAGCCGGGTGTTTGTGTCTTGCCAAAGTCGGATTGAGCGATATTCCTAACGGGTCATGGTATGTGCATCAAGGGTTTGATGCATCTCAAAAAATTGATGATTGCTGATTTCCTAGGCTTCGGTTATTGTGCACCTCTGTCCATGCATCCCAAAAAGTAAAGTAAAAAGAAAAAGTGTGAAATAAGCAAAGCTTATTGGTGGAAGATGTTGCAAGTCAAAGTGAAAGTGAAGTATATCCTTTTCCCAGATTCTAGCACCACATTACCTTACATACATCCCTACCCTACACATTTCTTGACCTTTCTTTTGGGAAGCCCTTGAGACCTCGAGCTTGTTGATTGACTTAGTGGTTTAAACTGGATTATGCATGATTAATTTCGATAATTATTATTATGCATTCTATGATTTTATGCACAGATGAACAGCTTTCTTATATTTATAAAATGTTTTGATCATACATTGATTTTAAATTCCATGAAGTATTCTCTTAGAGTGATCTATGATTGTAGCACACCATAAAAGTATTTTTGAAAGACTTTTCACTGATCTTATTGACTTATAATCCATTCTATCTTGTCTTTTATAAGCGGAACTTGCTTGGGGACAAGCAAGGGTTAAGTATGGGGTATTTTGATAGCATGAATTATAGTCTATATTTTGGGGTTTGTTTAGACATTTTATCTTCAATAATCTGCATGTTTGTATGTATAATATGTGATTATATTACCATTTCATCTACCTTTGCGGGAATCGAGGTCTACACCTAGTTCTGTTGTAATCGTAGGTAAAATGGCACATTTTGCATCAAAAAGGAGCAAAAGGAGCTATGGAGTCATTGGAGCTACATTCAGGAACATAAGGAACCATCCAGGAAGCATAGCCATGGATTTAGGATTCACTTTGGACCAGATTTGAGAGATTTCACATTCAGTTGTGACTCACCTCGGTTGACCACAGATTCACCTCGACCGAGGTGATCTAGAGAAGTCGACTCGACCGAGGCGAACACCTGGGGCGCGGCGAGAATATTTTATTCTTGGCTGAGATCTTTTATCTTTGGAAAGAGATCTTATATCTTTGGGCTCGGTTCTTGGAAGGAAGAAGATATGCTAGATGATATATTTTACCTATTTTTATGGGAAGAGATCTTTCTAAGATATCTTATCTTTGGAGAGTAATTTTCCTATAAAAAGGGTCGGATTTCCCACAAATCCGACACCCGCTATCAGCACAAGATCGTGTTTACACCCACAGCAGTCATACTCCAGTTGGGAGATTTGAAGAACCTTTTTGAAGGTTGAAGAAGGAAGATTGTTGCTTTGATAGCTTTTGAAGGTTTTCTTGTAAGATTACCTTAGATTCTCTTCCTTATTGTCATTCTTGTTGGATTTCTATCCAAGGAACGCTTTGTTGTGATATTTGATTCAGTTATTGAAGTCTTTTCATTAAATTCTTCTTGTTCAAATATTCACCTTCTTCCCATATATTTGATTAATACTTTCATGATGATGAGTGGCTAATTTCTTTGTGTGATTCTAGGGTGATTGGTTGAAGGTTGTGGGAAAAACAATGATAGAATAATCTTAGATTCCAGTAGGACCCTGAAGGTTCGAGTCTTTAACCTTAACCCTAAGCATCTCGCTCAGTCGATGAACATCTCGGTCGGGGTGGAATTCGGCTGACCGAGGTGACTTATCTGATCCGAAACTGAGAGTTAAGTGTTAGAGTTTGTCAAATCCTATTCTTATTACACCTTTCCTGGTTCAAAGCAAGCTTAGGATGAGACTTACCCGGTAATTCCTTAGTTTGTGTACCTAAGATCATAAGTGTAGGTAATAAAGGTTTATCTTTTATTGGGGTTTGAGTGTGCTTCCATCCCATCTTTGTGAGTTAGCCTGAGACTTACCCGGTAAAGGTTGATTCTATTCCCTTAGATGGTGTGTTAGTTTGAGATTATAGTTCTTTATCTTAATTCCTTGAGACTTACCCGATAATAGGAGTTACGGTTTTGGATTAGTGAGTAGTGAGACTTACCCGGTGATCTATTCCACTTTAGTAACACCTTCCCCATGCAAAAACCTCAGCTTTGTCCGCTTATCTTTAGATCTTGAGTTGGAACCACAACTAGATGCTTTAATCCCTAGAATTGCATGTTTCCTTTATTGACTTCTATATCATCTTTGATTGTTTTGATCACCTCTTGTGGTTAGTATTTACATAAGCATACCATGATTAGACTTTGTTTCACTAAGTCCCTGTGATCGACCCCTGGAATTCCTTGCTTTTTACTACGATTGACCCGTACACTGCGGGTTCGCATCCTTGTTTTAAGCTTACATCTAGGGTTATAAATTTAAAGCTTGCACACACCGTTTGGAGCGAACAGTTCACATCCAGATTCTGGCAACAGGTTCATGCCGCCCTAGGTATGAGTCTGCAGTTCACAACTGCTTATCATCCTCAAACCGATGGTCAGTCTGAGCGGACCATCCAGACTTTGGAGGACATGTTGAGAGCTTGCGTGTTAGACTGGGGACAGGTGTGGCCAAATCACCTTCTCTTGGTGGAGTTTTCATACAACAACAATTGGCACGCATCGATCAGGATGGCTCCTTATGAGGCTTTATACGGATAGAGATGTCGTACACCGCTGTGTTGGGACGAGCCTAGTAGTGCTAGCGGAGTAGCACCTGAGCAAATTCAGGATGACATGGCTCGAGTAGCAGTGATCCGAGAGCAGATGTTAGCAGCACAGAGTCGACATAAGTCTTACGTAGATAAGAGGCGCAAACCTCTGGAGTTCAGAGTTGGAGCTCAGGTTTGGTTGAGATTATCCCTGACACGAGGCGTCAGACGTTTCGGTGTCAAGGGGAAGTTGAGCCCTAGATATGTTGGACCGTTCGAGATTCTTGAGCGAGTTGGAGAGGCAGCATACAGACTTGCTTTGCAACCGAGACACGAGGGTGTTCACCCAGTCTTCCATGTGTCTTAGTTACGGGAGTACATACCAGACCCGAGACATATTGTCAGTCATAAGGATCTAGTGATCGAGCCAGACCACACGTTCGTAGAGCACCCGGTGGCTGTCTTGGAGCGTAGTACGAGACGCTTACATTCAAAGGACATACCGATGATGAAGATACAATGGTCGATGCGAGGAGCTGATGAGGCGATTGGGAGACAGAGGATAGTATCCAGAGGAACTATCCGGAGTTTTATGCTGAGTTGGATGCACCTTTAGCTTAGTCGTTTTGTTTCAGTTTTCCCCTTTGTGCGTTGCATACGCTTTTTGTGACGTTTTGAGTTACGTGCCCCGAGTGGGAATATATGAGTTCAGTTTGGTTTTTGTGTGTTATTGCGATCGTTGGGCTTTTGAAAGTTTTAGGACGGAACTTCTTTTTAGGGGGATCTGATGTAAGACCCAAATCTTTTGCCTTCACCGCCCCCGCGGTGAAAGGTGCCGCCCCTGCGGCAGGCCCTACCTGCGGCAAGGTCAGCCGCCCCTGCGGCTGACGACAGATCGTGCCCGATCTTTCTTTCGTTCGTCTTATCTTCCTTCCATAGATAGAATATCCGATATTTTATCTTATGGGCCGGTTTCCTTATCTTCTTTCTAAACCTTAGATGCCCTTTCCGTCTATCTTTCCAGCCCGTCTCCTTTATAAACCCGTTTTCTCTTCTTTTTCCCGTTTCTTGCTTTCATCTTCAACCCTGAGAGCTACAATCTTTCCTTGCTTCCTTGTGATCTTGCTGAACGTGTAAGTTCTTCTTTCTTTGTTCTTCCTCACGTTCTTACTGTTGTTGCATGCCTTCTCCTTCTGTTTCGGTTTCTTCTTTTCGTTCTTCCTTTTCTTCTTCTCCAAGAATCAAGTTTGAACCTTGATTCTTGTTAGCATCCTCTTTGTTGATGTATCGTTGTTCTCAAGCTCTCTAGAGTTGAGTCTTGACGTGTTGGAATCAAAGGTTAGAGCTTTGGTTGCCCTTGCTTTGAGTTCAGTCGAAGAGGAACCCCGACAGAGCCCTCTGTCAGTGCCTCGCCCCCGCGGCTGCACATCCCGCCCCCGCGACAAGCCGCCCCTGCACCTTGCTCCACCGCCCTTGCGATTTTCTCTACAGTAACTCCCGTCTTTGGTGAGTTGCTTCCTTCCTTGCTTTCCTCGTTCCTTCCCTTGATCCTTGTGGTTGTTTCTTGTTCCCTGAGTTGCTGTTAGACTAAGGTTGAGCCCTTAGCTTGTGGAGATCTCTTGGAGACTAGAAGTTATAGACTTCTAGAAACCGTTTCGTTCCTGATTCATGATGCTTGTGTAAACAGGCTTTCCTTACTCCTTTCCTGAGGGAAACTGAGCTTCTCCTGAGTGTTCTCTGAGTTGTTGTTGAGCTTTTGAGTTACCTTCGAGTGAGGTAAGTCCCTTGTACTTACTTAGCTTCATTCCGCGTATTAGTTGGTTGTATTGGCTTATTTGTGTTGTTTATCATGTTTATAACAAATAACCGGAATAGGATTCACCCTTTGATAACCTTAACTGACCCAAGTGTATTATAACCGGGTGGTGACCACTTGTCTAGTTCTACAGGAGACTAGAATGTGCTCTTGCAACCCAGACTCGTAGGTAACGGATAGTACTGATCTATTCCTATTGGTAGACGGAAGCGGAGACAATTTTTGGGAGATTCTCGTTTTACAAACGAAGTTGAATTAGTAATGGATAACTTAAGGAAGATAATAACCGGTTGTGTGCAACCATGATATGTGTTTTCTTTACCTTATGTGTGTTTGTGCCTTTAAGCTCTTGCTAGTATCTAGAATGTTAGTTAACGGTTTATACCGTCGTTGTAGATGTTCCGCAGGTTCATGATGCTACTGAGTGATTCAGATGGTGTGGTCAGCCGGGGTTCCCGTATATTATAGGACGGGATCGGGTTTGTTGTTTCTTTTGTTGTTTTCCTTTTGTTTTGAACTCGGCTGCGGAGCTTTTGTGTTTTCTTTTGTTTAAACCTTTGGTTTTATATTGAGTTTTGGTTTTCATTCGTCTCTGCCTTGTTGTAAGATCTGTTTGTTGTTGCTACTCTGTGGGTCGGGACCCATTGTGCGGTCCTAACCTGTAGCGCTTCGAGTTCCCAGAACTTGGAGTGTTACATTATTCATCAAAGATGTCCATGTTATATTTTAAACTTATTTGTTCAAGATGGACTTTAAATTTTTATTGGCTATACTAACCTCTATCACAAACGTTATTAAACATATTTGACACTCATCCGATTTGAGAAAAAAAATGGAGAACAATATGTTTACAAATAATGTTAATCCAATTCATTTTCAAAAGAAAATGGAACTCGTTGAAACTCTAGCTACAAATTACTTAGTCAAGCCCTTCGTTACAAACTACTTTTACAACAATTTTTTGCACAAAACATTCCATGGTCAATGTTAGATGATGAAAATGTTTGACAAACTTGCCTTGATATTAGTAATGTTTTAAAGATTTTTAGTGATTCAACTAATATGATGAGTTACGTTTACACTCCCCCTTCTTGTAGCTTTTTAAAAATAGCCGTAAACGTTTCCGAGGCTTTATAAACCGGTTCTAATTATCCAACCCTTATAAGTGTTATAAATGACATGGAATTGAAATGGCTTAATTATTACATGGATATTCCCTTGATTTATTTTAGTTCCGCCGTTTTTTATCCTAGACTTACACTTGAAAGTGTTTCTGATTTGTTGGGTCTTTATTATGCATGTTTGGGTTTAGGTTCTACAAACACTTCTACCATTATTCATAATGTTCGTATTGGAATAGAGAATTTGCTTTTTTCCTTTGAAACAAGTGCTAGCTCTTCATCTACGTCGAAAAAACTCATGCACACTCTTCTTCTTCTTCTTCTTCTTCTTTCAAAAGCTAAACAAATTTTAGCTAAAAGAACAAAATACCAATACATTCATCCACAAGTGCGGAATTCTAAGATTATCTAACAACATGTTTTAGTTTTGATAGTGAATCTTTTGAAATTTTGGATTGGTGGAAGATGTTAGCCCGAAGTATCCAACCTTGATCAAAATTGTGCAACATCTTATGGTCGTGTCCGCATCAACGATTTTCGTAGAGCAAGCATTTAGCCAATGAGGGAACATGCTCACCTACAAGAGAAGTCAGTTGAAGCCTGGAAAGTTGGAGGCACAAATATGCATTCAAGATTAGATAAGGGCGGAGAAGCGGAAACAACAGAATGCCCCGGTGTATAACTCAAAATTGGATTCCAACTCCGATGATCCGGGCACAACTTCCGAGTCCGATGCATGAAGGTAAGCGGGATAACTAAACAGTTTGGAAGTCCAACAAAAGGTAATCAAAGTTAGAGAACTAGGTGACTTTTGATTCCTCTTAACCCCAAGATGATACATATGCAACCGGAAAACCGGTTTAACCCCTTTCTTTTTTTTTTTAAGTAAAGTATTATTATATCGGGTGAGATATTGAAAACCTCGAATACTTCATCGAGATTTCTATGTCGAGAGCGATCTTGGGCTTAAACTAGCGGTGTAGATTTGTGAGCCACGTCTCCCTTAGGGAATTAGGCACTTGAGAACGGGAACGGCTGGCTGTTCTGTTGCCCCATTACTCCGCGCCCGAATCCTTTAACTTTGATTCAATTTTTGAATCCCACCATTTTTGAAATATCTCTCGTCGGCCAACTCCAAACCTTTTGGTTCCTCATGATCTAGGCTTTAACCATCAACAACAATCACTAACGCATTTTGATTTCTCAATTTGCCGAAGCAAACCTCAAAATCCCTGTCAAAACCCTAGATATCATCGGAAGGTCTAGACATGCCAACTTCCAAGGATGCTTCTGCTCCTCCCGTCGCCTCAGGCAATTCTTCTTCCGTGGTAATTAAAACTAAGATGAGATCTGGATTTTTGTGTTTCAAGTTTTTCAATCGACTTCGCCATTTTTTATTCCGACTTTCAAATTTTTCGTTACATTTGCTGCAGAAGGCGAATATGAAGCCGATGAATTCAAGAATCACTGTATGTATTTGCAGTTTTGTTCGCTATGATACGTAGCATTCGAAATCCTCATTCGCTTTCTTTTTATTTCTTTCTTTATCCAATTGTTCCGGGTGTAGGAACTGACCGACAAGCGAATGGAGTTGCTGAACAGGATTAAAAGTGTGAAACAGGTTCCTTCTTCCACTTCGAGCTTTGCGATCGGTTAAAACTTCGTTGGCGTTTTTACATTATTAGTTTAATTAATTTCAAATTTTCTTATAGGATGTGCAAAACTGGAGGTCGAAGCTGGACACTCAAGTTGACCTATGTCGCGTTGTAAGTCCTTGTTTGAATCCATTTTGTGATGGATTGTCTTTCTACTCTTGCAACACAGGCTACTTGCTGAGTTATAGATACTTGATTTTCTTAGCTGTGAACCAATTCTTATCTGAGCTCTGAGAATGGATTTAGTAAATTCACCAATAGGTTCTTGTTAGCACTGAATTGTCCGTCTTACCTCTACCTATCAAACTTGAATAAAAAGTTCTTTTTTTATGAGAAACTAGCTGAACTTTTTATTGTATTCACACGTTTTCAAGAACTAGAAGCTATATTCATTCTTGAACCTTTTTCCTGTTTGTCGTTTGCTAAACATACCTCTCACTCAGCTGCTCCTCAAGCTATGTAGTGTGGACTGTGAAGGAATCCTGAACCTCATTGATTATCTTTTTTAAGTGCTGTATCAGATAACTAGTATGCCCTAGTAGCGATAGTTGGAAACTTATTATTTCAATCTTCAATACTAATGAAGACTTCAGTTCTGAATAGGTTGAATATCTCGTAGCAAGTAGGAACTGTTAAGCTGTTGAACTTTGTCTGCAATCCCAGTACGTTACTCTGTCAATGTTTTTAATTTGTGTGGCATAATCAAAAGAGTATACACAAATGTTAACTTGGCTTATCCACATGATTTTAAGCTATATTGCCCTTTCTGCGTCCAGGAGTTAGCAGAGCTCAAGAAATCTCTAGAAGCAGAAGCAGAGCAACTTCGATCTGTGAGTTGTTAAAATTCTTTTGCTCCCCCTTCTACATTTTTTGCAAAACTTGCACCTAATTTTGTTTCTCTTCAGGAATTTCAAAACCTGAGGTCAACCCTTCAACATCAGAAAGAAGATGTCACTGCTAGCTTGCAGAATCTTGGGGTGATTACCTCTTTTTAAGCCTAAATATCTCGCTCATTTATTAAAAAAATCCTGTTTTGAAATATATCCAACCTTTCTTCAGCTGCAAAATGCGTCAAAGGAGCCTCCACTAAATAAACAAGTAGAAAATGGTAGTAGCAAAGATGGTGGTGTTGCTGCAAATCAAGAAGAAGATGAAGAAGAAGAAGAAGAAGAAGAAGATGAGGAGGTTGAGGAGGACGAGGCTGAGGAGGACGATGTTGAGGATGACGAAGCTGAGGAGGACGATGTTGAGGATGACGCTGAGAACACCAGTCACTAAATTGATGCTCTATCTTATAAAGTTATTTGAATATGCATATGCACCTCTAGTCCTCGTAGATGTGCAAAGATTGGGTTCATATTGGATACTGGTTTGCAGCAATTTGTAAGTTGTGAAACTGTCACTCTGTTGTCATCGCTTCACAATTGTCAACTGCTGTATTCTAGTTGTGGACATGGGTACAACGTTTTTTAGGGTTTTGAATAAAAAAAATTTTGTTGTTTGACTTCATCATCAATTATCTCCCACAGCTCAACAACTGAAGTCTGAATCTATCATTCTCGGGTTTGCAAGATTCAGATTGGAAGCACAAAAGCATACACATTTGAGTATTTGACGATACATGCTGCAAGCGGCACACAAATCTTTTTGATTTTAGAACATCCAACTGCATAAAAATAAAATAAGAGTTCTGAACCAAGATCACATTATGAGTTCCTCATACTATTGAGGAAATCTTACAGCTCTGATCTTTGATTTTACATAGAAATCAAAAAAGATTCAAGTCCTTCAATGTAGTGGCCAAAACAAAGAACACTAAGCAGCTTACAGAAAAGTCGAAGCTCTTGACGTACGTTGATTGGTTCCTAGTGTGATCACGATTACAGTCACATCATCATGGTATTTCCTTCTCCTTGGTGGTGATACATTCATAAGCTCTTCCATCGTAAATCCTGAGACAGCAAACTTACAGTTGAGGAATAGGCATTTGATAACATAAGTTGATTATTCTTCTTGTTATTCAATAAAATAATTAGTTGTCATTGTCTGTGAGCCTGCACTTTAAACTAGGTCAAGAAGAGATGATTTCATGATTAAGATGCTTTTCTTTTATTATGTAACAGAAAATAGACAGTAAGATAAAAGGCTCTTTTGTGGTTTTGTTTTAGGCGAGGGCATTACCTGCACATTGAGCAGCCCTAACTATGAGCTTCTCCAATAGGAATTTTGCTGGATCACCTGATGGTTTACTAATTATATAAGAGTGCACCAACTTCACGGCTTCCTCATTAGTGAAGAAGTCAAACAAGCCATCACTCGCGACTATCACAAAGTGATCGGCTTCTGTTATTCTGTGGACGTTGATGGAAGGGTTTGTAGCAACGTAAGGAGGGCTTATCAAGTTCCGAACTCTAAGAATTCCCATCAGAGCATCATTCAGGTTTTTCTGCAAAAGTTAAAACAGATAAAGTAGGAGCTCTTTGGAATTGCAAATCAACAAAACATATTCATGTTTCATGTAACTTCTTGAACTACTAATGTGTCATAAGTTTTATATATATAGGGAACAAAAATATTCATCCATCCACCTCTAACACATGAATGGCCCATCTGGATGCATAATGCAAGTGTTACAGACTATACTACATTTCAATAAAAAGTGATGTAATATAATAACTACTTTTATAATGCATGACACCCAAATAACCATAACTGCATGATTTGGTTATAATGCATGATCATCCAAATGAAACCAGCACATAGTTTACTTTCAAAGCCCAATACTGCATAATTCCGTTATAAAGCATGACTATCCATGATAAAACCAGCACATACTATACAGCGTATAAGTTGTAATTTTATAACTACTTGTAGAATGGTTCATAGAAGTAGAGTAAAGTTTTACCTTCTTCAGGTAGCCTACACCAAAGGCACGGGTGACTTTCAACTTTCCTTTAACTTTTCCACCATATATAACCGAAGCATCATCAGGATGGTCAGATAAGAGTCTAGATCTTTCAGCTTCATTATCAGTAGAATGAATATCAGTAAGTTGAATAGCTGTTAATCCTTCATGGCCACCATGTCTTGCCAAAACAGCTCTACTATCACCGAGACTCATGGTATACAGATCCTTTCCAAGCAACAAGGAAACCAAAACACAAGACCCAACAGACACCAAATCTGGACGGTCGTCCATTTCCTGCTCCACCATTGACAAGAAGTCATTCTCAGCCTGACTAAGAGCACGCTGCAGGCATTCTAGCACCAGGCTCCTAAATGAATCAGATGAAGAATCCACTTCAGAAAGAGAACCATAACTACCAAAATGATGAACTTCTCTAGACTTCTTTTGATTCTTTCTTACTGGTATCTCAATTGATTTGGAGATGTTACCACTGAAGCTGTCTGGGTAAAAGTGCTTGGGAGTTCTTAATGAATCCTGTTTTAGATCAGAGTTCAAGTTCATCAAGATAGTATCATATAATGTACCAGCCAAAAAGTCAGCAGCATCTCTTCCATTAAATCCATCATAGATTGCACAGAACAACCAACCATCTTCTTCTGAACAAACAGCCTGAACTCTATCTTCACCTGCGGCCCCACCTGCCACTTGAACTTCCATAGCATTCAAGAAACCCTCACTTGGAGAGTGAGCACTACTCGAATTAAAAAGATATGAGTCATCTTCGGGTGATTCATCGACATAACTACAACTTAGGTTTGACAGAGTGCTTTGTAGAGAGGATGACAACATATCCACCTTTGATGAAAGTGAAGGAGAAGATGGGATCCTTTGGAATGATTTTGGAGAGTCCCAGCTCGGAAGTACTTCAGCACATATTAAACCATTACATATATTCGTGTTTGCCAATGTTGCGTTGGCACTTAAGGCGGCCCCAGAAAGGCATGAGAAGGAGCGACTCGATCTCTGCAATCTAAATCCAGGGAAGGTTTCTATCCCAACATCTTCCTTTCCGTTGCATTTGTAGCCAAAACTCACTTTTAGTTCATCTTCAGTAGACGATATAGTTTCATTTAACATGATTGCTACAAAAGAAGATTGCAGCATCAGTACTGTTATTCCAATGTTTAACCTCAATATTAACTGTTCAGTGCTAATTTAACAACTAGATCATAAAGACAATAATATTTTTGTTTAATCACAAAAGTAAAAAGTGCTTCTTTTTTTTATGTTTCAATGATCATGATGCAGGCACATAAAGAAAGCACTTGCTGCAAAGTAAGCATGAACTGAAATGAAGTCCTTAATTCAATCAAAACAGTATAGATCCAAAAACCAAATGCTAATTAACCTAATTTGACGAAGGAGTCAGATAATGATGAGAGGAATGACAAAAACCCTGCTAAAGTGGATTTACTCTAGAGAACGCTAGAAAACACCATCAATGAACAAAAGTTCAATCCAGATCACACAGGAAAACTATTGCCAACTACCAGATAATAAACAAATGAATTGGCACTAAGAAACCATGTCGCCAGAAACCATAGACATCAGGAAATTAGCAAAACCGCAGATTGGAAAACATACCAAAATATAGAATAAGACAGAATCTGAGATGCCAACCTGGATTAAGCAAGCGATCAAACCCTAAAAAAAAGAGGGCAACACAAAAAGGGTGGATGCGAGAGGTGAACTAACAAAAAAGGAAAGGAGGAGGAGGAAGAAGAAGAAGAAGTGAAAGGGAGAATCTGCAAAGGAACCATATGAAGGGTGGAGAAAGTGTTTGGAAGAATGAAGAGCAGAAAAAGTGAACGGCTGCTGTCTTGCTTGGCCAGATGTGTATAACAGGAGGAGAAAGGGGAGAACAACTTTATAAGCAATACGGAAATTCAATTATTGATCATATATTATTAATTTTAATATTATTTTCGTAATATTGTTTGTTTATATGTGACGGCTCCTTCCCTCCTACTTCCTACTCTCTTTGAGTTTGACATTCAGGTCCGGATAACAAATCCGTATAATGTTGTATATATAAGGGTTAATAAAACACACTTTTAAATTTTATATTAGATTAAAGTTATATTCAGATTACTATTTTCTATATTATAGAAAAGTTAGTTTTTAAAATAAATTTAGTGATTAATAAAATTAGTGACTATATTGGACAAAGATAAATATGGATAGTTATACACGAAGTGGGCCATGAAGTTGCTCCATGGAAAGAAAAAGGATGAGAAGGTATGGCTGCTCTTTTATACGGAAGGCAGACGTGACCCCGAAAATCTAAAATTTCATATGAAAAACCAACGAAAAAAATAGCTTATAAATGACTGACTAAGAACCCAAAATATTTCAGTACCGATGGAATGTGTGTTTTGCAACCATAATTTGTAAGATATTGGACATCACGCGGACGTGCATGTGGACCCGGTGCACAATCCAGATACATGCTTGAATCTATTTGGTTTTCTCCTTGTTGAACACCTCCCCATAGGTCTTCCTTCAGTTCTAATATAAGTCGGTTCTTTGTAGATTCATCATGTCCTCGTATGTTGAAGCAATCCGCTCAAACCGATCTTCGTTTAGCGAACTCGGAGCCATTCTTTCCTTGTATTTATTAAGCGACATTGTGTGTTGATTTATGTGAACCATGTCGTCGTTAGCTATATCTATTTTTTCCCATCTAATTTGTTTCCAAAATGGGTGGATTTGATCTAAACTTATTGGCACTGAACCCTCATAACCCACTTGAACTTATGAACGCACGACACGCCATAATATTCTCTCCAATATAAAACAAGACAAGTTGTTTGAACCCTAAGTTTATTCGTCTTGTTGTAAATCTCCAACAACAACGTAAATCACTCATTGTTGACACTATTGCATGCAGAGCAAATCAAATATTGAGATTCGCACAACCAACTGCATCCTCTCACACAAAGGCTCGAAACATGCATGAATCTTTGAGATCCAATCAACTAGCATCAAGTTGATGTTGTTAACCACCAACTAGATTTCTTGTACGTTTGATCCCAATGTAGTTTGAAACAACTTGTGCGCGGACTCATATATGAGTTTCTGATAGCGCTCTATTTAGTAGGGTTGTAATTTGAGACGAGTAGCTCGGGCTCGGCTCGCCAAAAACTTGTATTCAGCTCGTTCATATTATAAAACGAGCCGAATACGAGCCTGGACTTGGGCTCATCACGAGCCCGAGCCGAATACGAGCCGCTTGTAAAAGCTCGTTTTAAAAATATAATAAGTATGTTGTCTTTGAAAAGTCTGAATTGAAATTAGGTTTTTCCGTTTTGGACCTTTGGCATTACACGACGCGGCTCCCTCCCTCTCTCCAACGAAATTGACGAACAGCGGCACAACAGTGGTGACCTTCGACCTTCGATGTAGCCTGCAGCCGTCGGCCGACGAAGACCGTCACCGAATCACCCCCGCAGGACCTCAGGTACGCGTTTGTTCTAAGACTCTGAGTTAGGGAAGACCGTCACCGACTCACCGGCTCACCCCTATTTGTCTAATTTAGGGCTCGATTGTTGCAGTTCGTCCGAATCCGACGAAGACCGTCACCGACTCACTGGCCCTCACTCTTCTTAGGACCTCAGGTACGCGTTTTGGAATTAGGGTTCGCTCTTACACACTTAGTCGCTACTATATGTCTGATTTAGGGCTCGACTATTGTAGTTTGTCCGATTCCGACTCCGAGCAAGCGTGTAGTCTCCGGTTTCTATCAGCCTCAAGTATTGTTTCTGTCTCGGGCCAACCACTGTCCACGAGTCTATTGTTCACTTCGAGCAACCTCAAGTACGCTGTCTGATTTAGGGCTCGACTATCTGTCTGATGTAGGCTCTTAGATGATTCCTCAGAATTGTAGGTTAGAGGTTCTTAATTCTTTTTCTCGACGATTTGTTCTTCTTTAGTGAGTAATGTTGAGACATTCGACTATTTGTCTGTCTAGTTTGTGTTTGATTTGTTCTTCTTCTTGCAGATTCTTAATTCTTCATTGTCTGATTGTGTGTGCAACTTGTGCTCACATTTCCTTTGTTGAATGTGTATTAGCAAGAGGTGATGTTCATTGTTGTGCATGACACGAAACTTTATTATATATATTGCTGAATGTGCTCACATGTCCTCTGTTGAATGTGTATTAACAAGTTTGATGTTCTGATTTTCATTGTTGTGCATGAAAAAGCATGAACTACTCTTTACTTATTACGAACATCATGTTTGATGGAAGTATTTGTCATTTTGCTCTTTACTTTTTAAGTTACATGTATTTTTTAAAATTTTGTCCGTATTGTTGTTAGATATTTGGATATCTTGATTTTTTTCAAGTTTGTTTGGTTGACTACTTTGTTGTTGAATTGTTGTTGAAGAAGACCTTGTTTGGTTACTTTGGTATGATTGATTATTGCAATTTTGGTTCGGTTTTGTTGTTGATTGAATGACTTGGTTGTTTGACTTGTTTCTAATTTAGTTGTTGAATTGCAATGTTTACAGGACGGTTCTTGAGTTCTAAAGCTTGAAGATTTGAAGTACTCATTGAAGCTTGAAGCTTAAGGGTTCATTTGTGTCTTTAAGTCTTTGTAACTTTGGTAGTCACTCCGCTCCTAGTTGTGATCGCCATAACCCTTCCCTTAAGGTTGTCCTCCGTCTTTCCTGGAAGTTTCCCTTGATTCCTAGGAACTTCCTCCGCATGGTTGAACATTTGGTTTTCTAAAATCTTTTGAGCTTTATCAACCTTAGAAATTTGATCATCAACCTTAATGATGCGGTTCTCCAACCCTTGAAGCTTTCCCAAAATCGTTTCCAACATGGGATCGGGCTTCTCCTTTCCCGAGGTGTTTCCTCCATTTGATGTTTGCCCCTGGCTTCTCAAAGGAGTAGAGGAAGAGGAAGGTGGAGTTAGTGAATTAGAATTGGAAGGATAAGAGTTACCGGAATTTTGTTGATTGGAGCGCCAATTGTTGTTACTTGAACCCCTATTGTTGTTCCGTTTGTTGTTATTGTTGTTGTTGCCAATCCAATTATTGCTCCGGTTGTTATTCCTGTTATTGTTGTTGTTGCGGTTTGTGTTATCACCGCCATTGTTGTTGCCTAAATAACCAACGTCTTTCCCTTGTTGCTTTGGGAAGTTAGTCTTCATAGCCTCCTTCAACTCTTTGATCTCGTTATTGAGGGAGAAAATCTTATTTTTAGCTTCATGTGTGAGCTTTGCTCCTTGCTCCACACGATTTCCCTCCACTTTCCGGTGAGAATACTTCTCTATGACTCTTGCTTGCTTCTCAATGAAGTCCCAAGCGTCATCTTCTCTCATGTCCATGAACGTTCCACATGAGAGGGATTGGAGGTTGAATTGCGTTCCCGTATCCAGCCCCTTATAGTAAATCTTCAGCAAGACAAGTTTGGATATGCCATGATGAGGGCAATCCAAGAGCAAATCCTGAAACCTTTCCCAAGATTGAAACAAACTTTCGTTAGGTCTCATGGAAAAACCATTAATCTTACCTCTAAGTTCCGCCGTTTTGGATGGCAGAAAGAATTTGGTGAGGAACTCCGCGGAAAGGTCTTCCCACGTGTCTAGTTTCCCACTAGGAAGAGCTTGATACCAAGACAACGCTTTCCCCTTCAAGGAGAAGAAGAAAGGTTTGAGCTTATAGTTGTTGGTAGTAGCATTCTTCGGTCTCATTGTCTCCATCATACACTCGAAATTTTACAAGTGTTGGTGTGGAGATTCAGCGCTTGTCCAGCCAAATTGGTTTTGGCGAACAAGAGTAATAACTTGAGGGTTGAAGCTAAACCCTTGTACATCTTCAGCATCAAAATTCACGCCCAAGCGGCGTGGTTGTTGTGTTGGATCCATCCGCTGGCCAAGAGTTCTTGGCTCATCATCCACACGTTCGATCCTTGCGTTCCTAGGTGGAACACGGCGATTAGCAGCTCCCCATGGATGGAAGGGATTCACATTGATCGTGGGATCAATTTCTTCTAGCGGTGGCATGGAAGAGTCACTATCATCAGCGGATGAATGACTTCTTCTTCTAGATCTTGATGCCCTTCTTGAGGATTTCTTGCTTCCCTTATTCTTTAGGTCGCTTAGCTCTATCCTCATTTGGAACATCATATCCTTTAGATCGTTAACTTCAGATTGATGACGATCCATTTCATCCCGGCGGATGTTCTCATTTCATTGGAGTTGAGCTTCTTTCTCAGCTAACTCCGCCTGAAGATCGCGTTCGTGTTCTTCAACCATCTTCTTTTCCTTGCGCTTTTGCCTTAAAGTTTTCTCTAGCTCTTGATCAAGAGGTAAGAGATCTTCGGTGTTCCTAGACCTGCGCATGCACTCAAAATAATATCAAATAACGAGAGCAAGCTCCCAAGCTTGACAACCGGCAACCAAATTCGGCCGAAACCAAATCCCCGGCAACGGCGCCAAAAACTTGTTCGCCCCTAAATGTGCGTGCAAATAAGCTTTAAATTTATAAAACTAGAATCAAGCAAGCGAACCCGCAGTGTACGGATCGATATAGTTAAGCAAGAATTCCAGAGTATCGAACACAGGGATTTGGGTGGGAACAAATTCAATTGCAGATTATCAAACGAGTAAGTATGAGAGTTTTTGCAAATATTAGGAAAACAACAATCCTAAAGATCCAAGTATCCAGCTGTGGCAATCGATTCAATATTTACTATTGATATAAAGACAGAGTTAAGATATGCAAAGGTATGCTAATGTAAGGTAATCGTACGGTGAAGTTCCAAAAACCTTATATAACTCACCTACAAGGCACTCTCTATACAGGTTGTTGAGGCTTCAATATAGAAAGATTCTAAAGGCAAGAATTAATGTCAAATACCCAAACTTGTAATCCAAGGATCAAAACTAACTTAACCGATTGAGGTTATGACACTCAAAATCGAGGTAGAGGTTGTTGAGGCTTCACTACCACCTAGAAAAGGCAAGTCAAGACTAAGTTAAAGTTAATCTTTAACTTTGGATTGAAGTAAAAGCATGTTCGTAAACTTAAGGAAAATTACGGGTGGATCTTGAGATTCCACGGTCGTGGAACTCAAGAACAAACCGTGATTTAGGGTTCGTCGACGATTTTCTCTAACTCTCAGGGTCTAATCTGTTTACGATCGATCTATCATTATCTAAGCCACAACTATCAACCCTTCACCTTAGAATTGTTAAGGGTTTTTAGCCAATAACCGTCATATTGATATCAAATTCAAGAATTAAAAGATTGAAAGATGAAAACTTCCGAAAACTTTCAATAAACTCCAAACCAATCTCAAAGTCACAATCAAGAACAAATAATATCACTAATTCCAGAATAGAACAATCAACACAATCTTAGATAAGAAGGAAGAACGGGATGTCAATCCGTCTTCTAAATCAAACCTAAACAAGAAGAGAAGTCTTCTTGCACAATCTTCCGAATCTTCCGTCAATCCGGGAATCTCAATCGCAATCTCCACCAAAGTGCGAGATTAGGGCAAATCCGAGCGTAAGCGAAGATGCAAAAATGCTCTCTAAGCGAAGGTGTAAGCGGGCGTGACGGAATCTCCCTTCATCCGTCTTTTTATAGGGCAATATAAAATGTCGGCCCGGCCCAATCTTCAAAAGATCGTGGCTTCAAAATGTGGCGAAAAAGATCGCCAAGATCACGGTCGTGGAAGGTTCCACGACCGTAATTTAGAGCGTGGAAATCAACACGGTTTGGACTATGGATTCCACGACCGTAAAAGCTCCTGGAATGAACCACACTTCTCTTGCAGGGTTCCACGGCCGTGGAACTGAACGTGGTTCGTAGTACGGCCGTATTTTAGAGCGTGGTTTAGGGCAAGAACGTGATTCTTCCCTAGCCTCGTGCATTCCTGAAGTTGACATCCATTTTGCTCCTAAGAATGCCCTCAATCCATGGACATACTCAATCAACTCATCTTTGCTCGATTCCGTTCGGAAATGGCTCTCAATCACCGATAATCAACATAAAGCTAGTGTAGACATCCATATTGACAATATAGGCAAACTAGCTCACAAATGCAACAATGTTCAATCAAAGACTATCAATATGAATCAAATACACTTAGAAAACGTTCCTAAAGTATCACAATATTTCATGCTAACATATACTCTCGTAGTTCATTGACCATAATCTTGTCTTTGATGTATTATGTTAAGTAGTTACTTGTGTTTGTTCTGATCATGGATTATATTGAGTAGTAATTGAGCTATGACATCTATATGTTTTTTATAGGTTTTTAGTTCATGACATCTATTTGTTGTTGATCCTTGACAGTGTATACTCTTGCAGTTGATTGACCGTAATCTTGTTTTTGACAGTGTATGCTTGACAATGTATGCTTGTGTTTTAGGTACCAATGGACGACGACTCTAGTTATGACAGCAGAGATCCCGAGTACTACAATTGGGGAGAGAGGATATGGATGGCAGAGGATGATCTCATTGAAGATGAGATGCTAATGTACGCCTTCGATGATAGTGGATGCTCATCAAGCTTGAGGGACTGCGTGCAAGGACTACGTGAAGAAAGGAGAAGATTGGATTATGAATGTCAAGTACTACGCATGTGGGAAATGGATGTTGCTGCTAGGATTGAGTCATTAAAAGAAGAATATACTGAACAGAAACAAGTGAACAAGAAATTTAAAACAAAAAATTGTTTAACTGCGTTTGCTTGGGTGTTAGTTACTAGGGTTGTACTTACTGCGTATGTAATATACTATTAGGGTTCTATCAAATGAATCAACAATGTATTACTTTCGTTATAAATTTTATTCTCCATCCTTTGCTTTTACTTTCATATCACATTTGCAATTTCACCGTACAAGAACGTAAGTTTAAACAACGTTTCTAGATTAAAAGCTTACACACTCAAACATAAGTTCATAATAATAGTGGGAAACAATAATATGTCACCTACATCATAAAAGTGTACATATAATATCCGGACACAATGTCACTAATAAATCAAACATATTACATATTCCTTCTAGCATTCCAAATTGATGTAGCAATACGATCACGAATATGACTCAATCCTCTTCCATTGTCATTGTTCTCCTCCACGTCTTCTACCTCGTCTTGGCTTGTCGTTGGCAACTCGTCCTCATCTTCTGACAAGTCATCATACCCTGAGTATAGACGAATAAAGTTGTGTAATGCAAAGCAAGCAAGATGGATGTCAACTTGGGTGTAGTCCGGGAACAAGGCATAGCAGATAACAACTTCCATCTCTTCTTTAGGATTCCAAAACAACGTTCAATGCAGCTTCTCAAAGAAGAGTGTGCTCTATTAGACGCTTCATTTTTGTTGCTTGGAGGCTCATTATCAAACTGGTTTAAGTGATACCGGGTCTTCGAATATGGAACTAGGAACCCCGGTCTATTTGCATAACCCTTGTCACAAAGATAGTACTATCTAGAGGTGGAAGTGGGAAGTTGAGATCGGGGTTGCAAATTTCATTTTCGAGAACCTTCGCGTCATGAGCCGACCCTTCCCAACCGGACAAGACAAAAGTGAACAACATATTAAAATCACATACGGCAAGGACGTTGAAAGTCACAATATGTTTCCGACCGACGAACGGAACTTGAGAAACTTCTTCAATGCATGCACTAATGCGAGTACCATCCAGACAACCAATGCAATCCTGAATTGAAAATATACAACAAGTCCATTTACAAACAAATAAAATGACCTAAAAAATTATACCACATCCAAAATTGTTTATGTTTACCTTAAGGTAATCATTGTATCTCGGTTCAGCACCGATGTGTGATGGTGTACTAGGAAAATTTGGGTTCTGGGGTCGGATGACATCACTTGCTAGTCCACACCCTTCATGTCCACGTCTAGTAATAGAGTTCAATACGCTATGGAACGAGCGGTGTACAATTTCGGTTGACCTTTGAAAGTGTTCAGCAACAACACGAACCGAGCATCCTTGTGCAAGAGTGTATAAGAACAAACCTACTTTCTCAATTACCGAGACTTTTGTAGAAGAAGTGAGGCCATAATTATGCTCTAACTCGTTACATAAACATAAGAAAACTTCAGCATCCATTTTGAACATGTTCATTGTCCGAATTTGATGCCCGTTCAAGATCTCCTCCATCCAAAGTCTCCCCCGGTCATACCCAGTGTAACACGGCTACATGTATATGTGCTTGTAGTAGTGATCAGCTACAATGGCGTATTGTCTTTGCAACTCTTGATGAGACAATAATTTTGAGCCATCGAATTTGTCTACGCTCATTGTCTTTGTCACTATCACGGCTATCGGTACTAGAACTTGACATATTTAAAGTTGATATTCATAACCTTTAAAAAAATGTGTACATAACATAACACTGAAGGTCAACAAAGATAGAATGAAAATCAAATTGAATGAATACAAGATAAGATTTAATCCAACAACAAGTACTGATAAGAAAGTAGTTTTATGAAAATTAAAATCAATGCATCTAATCCAAACAACCATACACAATCCAACGTGAAATTAAAGGAAAACAAACAATCCGAAAACTACATCAATGACCGCTCATACTCCCATGTCAACCAATTCAGTCTTTCCTCATCGTCATCCAAGTTCAGTAGTATATTCATATCCTTCCTAGAATTAGTCTTCGAAATGATGTAACACCACAGTGGACTTCCTTTCTCAACCAAATTATTCCGGACCATCCCTCTAACAACATCCAACCCTCTCTGAGTCACTCTCTCCTCATCTCTTGCCTTAGAATTTACCTCTTCCTAGAGTAATGTTAGCAATATGTCATTGTTCTCTTGTGAACGATCCAAAAAGGCTTCCAACTTAGATGATCTAATTGATTGTCTTCTTTTCCTCTTCATCGGACCCTTTTCTTTGTTTCCCTTAGTTGCCGGTGGTGCTTCTATAAATTGAACTGGCTAATCATTGACGTCTGCTTGAACTTTAGAGTATCTAGAACCTCCACCTTCATTAGTAGTGCCAAAAAAATGTGCGGAAAAAATCACCACAATCACCGTCATCTTCACCTAAACCTATTTCCCCATCATTTGCAAGCGAGATACGCTCTGGAGTTACCTCACGAACCATTCCAAATGACATGGCAAGACGGTCCATAGCTACATTTCCAGCAAACAGTGAAGTCAACAACTCCTCATACTCCATATCCATCCCCTTGTTCTTATACTTCTTACAGTTTGCATCTTCCTACAATACATTTAAAGCACATCAAGTTATAAAATAAAATATTAAACTTCATATACACATTTTTACAAGTTGTAAGAAAGGAAACAAAAAGTTCTAAATTACCTTTATCTTCCTCTCCCACCATTCATAGGAAGCCTTAATCATTCGTGTCTTCTCATACCAACCTAGACCGGTCTCAGAATTCCTAAGCAAATTCCAAGCCTTGTATTCCTTTTTCATTGCTTCGAATTTATTTCTACAAAAATCATTAACTCCAGCCTTACTAGTAAATGTAGCAGTTATGTCCTTCCAATTGTAAGCTTGCTTGCTCCCGTTTTTCTTTTGATATTAATTTAAAACTGACACTAGAACTCTTACTAGTTCAAATGTCCAAAGAAAACTTGGACCCCTAGATCGACTTTATAAAACATTATTATCACTCATCTACACGCTAAAAACAATATAATATATGCTTAGTACAAACACAAGTACACTACACAACATAATTCATGATTTGTGTCTTTAGATATCAACAATGAAAATCATTAAAAATCAGTAAACATATGAAATTCTACACAATTCCACACACTCAGTACATGTAGTTCTACACATTCAACATATATGAATAATCGAATATGAAGTTGTAGCACAAGTCTCATCTAAAAATTTTGGTACCATTATTGATGTATCAACAGTAGCTGGCTATGAGCGACATACACATAAATAATACAGTGCATATTAAATCGTCGTTGAATGCTTGATGAAGGTGGATGTAGTCGAGTACAAGAACACTAGCAACAGTCGAGTACAAAGAACAATTAAACAAGCTCAGAAAACCGGCAAGAAGCCAACAAAGGAGAGAAGGGTTGCTTACCTTCGATTGAATGCTTGATGAAGGCGGATGCAGGTCGGAGAAGATAGGAGACTCAAATCGTCGATGAATCGGCCGTTGTAGGGTTTCGCACATAAGTCGTCCCAACACCCGGATGGCGGACGAAAGGTCACAAAAAAAGCAAATATATACTTGGTAATATTGTAAATAGCTTTTTTAAAATTAAGGGCAAAAGTGTAATTTACAAGTTAAAAACACTAGTGTTGGCAAGAAACCCTTGCGGGAGGGACAGTTTCAAAAACAAAGCATCAAACACGTATCACTAGTGTTTTCCAACGGGTCAAACACCCGTTCAATCCAAAAACACTCCGTAACACGCAGAATCACTAGTGTTTCCTGCGTGCCAAACACACCCTAGTTGAAAAAGAAGGAATGAAGTCTTACAAAGTTCAAAAGTGTTGAAATGAAGAAATGTAGCAAGTGTTGTAATCATGAGTGAAGAATCCGGCTTACAAGAAGATAATCCATCATGAGCTTTGAGACGTTTTAGTTCCCAGATCTTTTTGCACCACATATCCAAATAAAACTACTCACCCTCGTTCACTATCTGACCCAGTTATAACCTATAAATTCCCTCTTGATTCATAATCGTACTTTTTAGGAACAACTACGCTTTGAAGATTGAGAAGGTCTTGGTAAGCGTATGGTTAACGATCTTTGCATATTAGTAATGGTTGAGTGTTTTCTTTCATACCCACTAAACACAAGTTTGAGAGTTATATGCTTTCCCTTGAGTGGTCATGTAACTTATGATCTTTGAGTTTTACATTATAAAATGATTTGTGTGATGATGATGAGGCTGGAAGTGTTTAATTTTATAGCATCTAAGGTAGGTGTTTGGATCCAGTTGAGACATATCAATGGATCTTACTTGAGGACAAGTAAGGTTCAAGCAAGAGGTTCTTAAAGCACTCTATCTAGTGTCTTTTCCATCATCATTATATTTTCATTCTCTATCTCTTTTGGGCTAAATGAAATATCTTATTGGTTTTTTTCTTCCTATTAGTGTTTTAGAGATATACCGGTTGATTTATGTAATTTTAGGTGTTATAATAAGTTGCGGAACACCAATGATATACATAGAGGAATGACCTCACACACACACACACTAAGGATCTCCTTGCAGTCAAAGAAGTCAAGGTCAAGACGGAAATGACTGAGATCCGAGAGCGAAGATGAAGAATACCTCGGGAAATGTGTATGTTGATCTCAAAGCATCACCTCGTATTCATCCTACATGTGACCCACACTTGACCACTTGTCGAAGAGCGGAAAAATAAAGACACCTCGAGCATTACGTACGAAAATGGTCGATTTACTACAAAAGTCGACTGATATTGACTTTATGTCAACTATGAAATTATAGAGCTTCTAACTACCTTCAAAAGTAGTACTTGTGAAATTTCTATTTATCACCACAACAACAAGAAATTCAGTTTTACAAAAGTGTCGCAATGTTGATAAGATGCTGATTTTATAAAGTCATTTAGTCTTGACCAACTTTGATGCTCTTTGACGTCTATCTTTCTCCTTTATTCTCTTTTGTTTTGGCCGGATTTCCAGCATGTCCACTTGGACATTTTCATCTTTTAGTTTGGTTTTATCTTATTAGAAGATAAGATCTAGTAGATCTAGGGTTTCAAGGCTCTCCCCTTACCCAATAAATAAGGCTATTAATTCATTATGTTATATATCTCCTTTCCTACATTCTACTTTCAATTTCCGCCAATTTCTCCCTAGAGGTTGGATGATGGCCCCCTCATCGGAAGACCGGTCCTTGGAGGTCGGGCGACGACCCCCTCGTTAGACGACGACTCCCCCTTTCAATCAATAAAATACTGCGTGCTTGTTATTTTGAGCTATGTGTAAGTAGGCCTTCTATGTTCTAGGGTCTAGTGAGCCCTACTCTATTAATTTATGATATTGGATTGATTCTATGTATTGCTTGTCTGTTTATAAAGTATGACCTTAACTTGAAGTGATAATAAAGTTCTCACACCTGAATGCTCCATTCGGTGTGACGAATCAACATATGTCTTGTGTACGAAGTGACAATTATGGTGACAATATCGATGCACCGAAAATGACAACATAACCACGAAGTGACAATCTACGAAGTTGTCTTCACATAACTCTAACATACTTGTGATATTGTGGAATGACCTTTTGAAATCTATTATATGCATGTTGTGGTAATCCGGGTTTCGAAATACTTTACCTTTATCTATATCTAATGTTTGGCCTTTATCACCTTCCAATCTTATTTCGAACATTCTAAAGACCCGATCTTTACCCCTCTTCTGTCTTTACTTATAAATTGTTTTACAAGTCAATCGGGACAATTCCCAAAGACCACATCAGATGACCTACCCTACATAAGTTTAGGTTTTTGCTCCAATCTTATCGCTAGTCATTCCCTTGTTGTTCTCTTGTGGTTTGAACAACTTCGGACCCGGTCGACCCCTACCCGTCACGCGACCTCTCTCTACTTTCACTTTATGGTATCCTTTTGTGGTCATTTATATTTGCACATACTTTGTTTTCTTTTTTTTGTTTTGTTTTTGATTTCTTAATTAATTCGTCAAAGCGATACAACGTCTTCCATACGTTTGATCTTCATATATCCAATGACGAGGATTTTTTCATCCCATCAACCATAAACAACCATAAAAATTGGGGGGTTTCTTCTTCATATCTCCAATGACGAGGGTCAAACAATTAACATTGGCGCTATCGTTCATGTGGATTCTCGTGTTGGTAGAGAACATAAACATTCATGGAGATGGAAGTTGAAGATCTTCAACGCTGATTCGAAAAATCACAAACTCTCAATCCATTAGCTCTATCGGTTGTAGTTTGATTTCATCTTATCTTCATCTTTGTGTGTTGACATTTTTTGAAGCAAATTTTAGAGAATTGACGAAGTTCACTTTTTAATATGTTCATAAACATGTTAAGATTATATATATGTGTGTGTGACTGTTACAACGGTCCATTTTTAGACCTATAGGATTGAGTCTAACACATAACCCAAACATAATTTGGGTAGTTTGCTTCGGGCTATAAAAAAAGTTATCTTGAATAGCTCTATCTTCTACAAATACTCTTAAAGGGTATGCTTTATTTGTTTTAGAAATTTACATAAACGAAAAAGCTTTTTCGTTTATCACTTCCGATATTAAAAACAACATTTTTAATCTCAATATTACTAACATGTTTGATAGGAAGTTTGTTTCTTGTTTGATGTTTTTCGGATCCATGTTAGTTAATTGTTTATTTACTCTAAATTGATTTTTGAATATCTTTTCATAGTCTTATTGAGTTTTTTTTAATCGTTCCAATAACTATTTTTATTATATTTTTTTTACTAAATTTAATTGTTTAATATTTACAAATTTTTAAAAGAATACCAACTTTACAAAATCATGCCAAGACTTTTTTTTTATAATAAAATATATATAAAAAAAAGGTGGATTTTGTTTGTTGATAATTGAAAATGTCCGAATTTGATACCTACACTTCTTGCTTTGTTAGTTGTCGTAGAAAGTTGCAACAATTTGAATGGTTCGGGATGAAATGAATGAAGGAGAGAAGAGGGTGAATGACTACCACGTTATGCTCTCTTCTATTTCACACTTCAAATCAGATTTTGACTTCTCAATATTATTCTTCTATATCAACCACCCACCCAAAAATCAATTTTAAACAAACATTCATCTCTTCTTTATACATAATATGATTTGTTAAAATATGTAGGAATTAATAATTAATTAATTTTAAAAAATAAAAATTTAGTAATATACCCACGTCTAAGCATGTCCACGGGTCGGACCCGCCGGGTCAAGGGTCCGGAAAGGGTGACCCGGATCCGGACCTGCCTAATAGGTCAACCCACCGGGTCACGGGTCAGACCCGCGCGGGTCGACGGGTTGGCCATTCTGTTTCAAACCCGAAATTTTTTTTTAAAAAATAAAAGAAAAGGGTTCATTGGCGGGTCGACCCGCCAATGTGTTTGCCCAACAACTAAAATAGCTGTTGGGTTCGATTTTTAAGATTTTTTTCAAAATTGAACGTGGGCGGGTCGACCCGCCGAGTCACGGGTAAGGATCACCTCGACCCTTGCCCGTACCCGTAACCCGCTGGGTCAAAACCCGCCGGGTCACGGGTAACCTGTGACCTGTAGACATGCTTAGTCACGTCTAGGCTGAGCATGTTAGGTTCGATTTACCGAACCGAGTGATTTCGGTCTAAACCAAGATGACAACAAAAATTTTAGGTTCGATTTTAGGTCCGCATATTTTATAAAATAGGTTTTGGTTCGGTTTTAGGTTCGCATATTTTAGAAAATAGGTTTTGTTTCGGTTTTCTAGCAATAACTACAAAACTGACTGTCTAAACCGAAAAACCAAAAAAAAAATTCTACCGGCTCATATTAGTCGTTAGGGAATAGGGATTGCATTGGCCTTACTTCTTAGGTTTTCGAGTTTTTTTTCCTAGGCAACGCCAATAACATTGCTCCTCTACTTCTCTAGGACTCACGTTCTCCACTGATGCTTAAATTAGGTTGTTATTTTTCTATTCTTTGTACTAAAATTGTTAGAAATTTAATGATGTGTTTGATATTTGTTATTTTTATCAGTTATATTTGAGTTTTATTACTATTATTTAAATGTTTGTACCTTTTATTTTTTAGGTCCGTTTAAATTCAAAACCTAAACCGAACTGAAAGCGACCCAAATAGGTTCAGTTTTTTGTTTTAATATTTCTAGTTTTTGGTTGTAGGTCCAAATCGAAACCGAACCTACTTTTATAGATTTGGTTTTCGGTAGGTTTTAGATTCGGTTCGATTTATTGCGGCTAAATCAGTTTTGGAGCTAGCTCACCCCTAGTCAAATAGCAATTTTGTGCTCTACTTTAACATGTACATATGGAACATAAATATATAGATAGAGGTTTTGATATTAATACTCGAACTAATTATTACCATATCAACAAAGATGTATAGTTTAATATATATATATATATATATATATATATATATATATATATATATATATATATAATTTAGATCACGTAGGAAGGGACCTTAGGTAAAGTGAAAAGAATTCACAATTCTTTGATCAAAATAATCATGAGTTGTGATTTGTCCAAATTAATTAACATTTGTCATAGACTTGAACAAAAGTTTAATTGAACAACTGAACATACAAAATTAACATTTGAACAATTAGTTATATATTTGAATAATTTCGAATATATTTGAATAATTGATCATATAGTTAACACTTATTAATCGAACAAATACGTATTATATTTAAACAATTGTTAGTAATCTATAATTGTAGATTCTTTCTTTTGACCCTAACACCCATTTTTACTTGAACCTAATATATATATATATATATAATTTTGAAATTTCTTTCTGGTTTATTTCTAACCATTTCGAGACGTCTTTCTGTATTGTCTATTTAACATATGATATAAAAATAATAAATACTATAGATCATTCTATTTTCACCTATTAAAGTATAACTTAAATCTGTGTAGACGGATATACAAAATGTTTAGGTTTGATTATGCGTCACTATTATTGGGAAATCCATTTAAAATAGATAATGGCGCCCAAATAATGATTTAGGCAAATATGCGTGTCCAATCACACGTTTGGATTTGGCACTTTCTACTTTTCTGGCCATCACAAGATATTTACTTGGCCCTCATGCTTCCCCACTTGACCCTTCATTTTCATTTCCAATCTCTCATTTTCTCATTCAAGGACAATTTGCCAAACACAAAAAACCATGCAAATTTAGCAAAAATCACCCTACTTAGACATATTTGCTTGAATGTACCTTTCATTAAACAAAATTATATTAAATAACCCCTTAAATATCATCTAACCATTTGGGCCCGTTTGGTTTCAACTCCGAAAACGGAAACGGAATGGAAACGAATTTAGTTCATATGTATACCATTATTCATGAAATTTTATGGAATCATTCCTTATGATTTTTAAGTAATTGTATTAAAATTTGATTAGCGTTGATACCCTATTGGGAAACAAAATGGGAGAAACAACTATATTTTACATGGAACCACAAGGAATGATTCCAAAAAAAATATTCATGAATAAGGTAAATATATGAACTAGATTCATTTCCATCCTGACGGGGGTTAGAGTTGTGTAAAAATTCAATACATACTTCTCCATATGATTATATACGTATGATAAATAAATATGCACTAATAAGGAATTCTTTGTACTAAACATTGATTGAATTTTTAGGAAGAGGAATTTATTGCGAGAAATAAGACCATTTTTGAACGCTTGGCAGAATAATACGAACTTTTAAAATTGCTAAAAGTGGTCTAATATTATGAGACCGTAGTTTAAAAGTAATCCAATTATTGATTTAAGGCAAGACTGTAATTTTTAACCGAAAAATCATATCTGACTGTACCGAAATTTTTTGTCCGATCCTGGACCAGAAATGTTAATCTCCGGTCCGGTCTTAGTACCAGACCTTTTTTACATTTTTCATTCTAGTTTTTTTCTTAATGGAAATGGTTACAATCCGGTTTTGGGCCATATTTAACATAGTACAAAAGTTTTTAAGAAGTTAAAAGCTACTTGATACAGTCTGATACGTAATACGATCCGGTCCGGGTAGCTGCCCGACCCTTATTTATGGTACATGAATATTCCCCACAACTCGTATTGTCGGTGGCCTAAATAAGTGATTTTTTGTAACTTACCAAGTTACCATACAAAGATTACATAATTTCCTGTATTGTAATGAAAGTGTGAAAATTCTTAGATCTTCCACTCATAAAATGATTATCAAGACCCAATTCTGAATCAGTGAAACAAACCCAACTTACATTATGTTCGTGTCTCATACAGCCTCCGAGTGTATCACTTACAAACCAAGGAATGAAACCAAAATATTCAATACAAAAATCGAAACCATCTGAAACTCAAATCAAAATCAAGGGAATAAAATCGCTGCAATTGCTCATTTGCAACCCGAAAATCAACAAATAAACAGTAAATCACACATCAGATACTAAGTGAAGCAGTGTGATAAGCCAAACGGATTAATTGTCGGCGTCATCCTTAAATGCTTCCGCCTTTGGTCTGGCTGTAGCTGAAGGGGATGGAGAACCATCTGCTCCCATTTCGGTTCTAAGTTCATCAATGCTCTGCTCAAGTTCGTCTATCCGGCTTCCCATTTCATCAAGTATGATCAAGTCAAGAAAAATCATACAACTATACTATGGGAAAGTGAATAATCATATAGTATGTTCAACTGAAATTATCATACTTTCATTTAAAGCAAATTTCGAAAAACTTGGGTATATTCACTTTTATTTTAGGCAGGACCACAAAATCAGATGTGTGCAGGAGCCTCAAGTGTATAATCGCAAACTTCACTCTGATTAATACATCTTGAAGAATCAGCTATTCCAACCATGAGGAAAAGATACTAATGTAGCATTGTGGTCCTTGAAGCTTTGATGAGAGTACTAGGTTCACTGTCTTAACTATTGGACAAGGACAATTTTACTTCCTAAAATTATTAGAAGAAGGTAATATCGTAAACCACATATTAAGGCAGTAGGCCATCAACTGTAAATTGACAGTCTAACTACTATCCAGTGAACATTTAATGACTCTAACAAGGAGAAAGGTCAAGTGGACGTTTGGAGATTATAATGAACTCAAGCAATCTACCGGCATAAGACCTTAAGCTTTAATATTAAATTCCAGAAATACCCAAAAAACTATTCTTGATTTTATGGTGAATGGAATAATAAGATAATAATAAATGCTTAAACAAGCATATCCAGAGTGACTGAAAGGATATTCTTTGTAATGATGGACTCGGACATTGTTTGGAACCTTGTTTGCTGCAAGATAAACAATTTGGCATTCAGCAGTCATCACATAAAAATGAATACGAGAGTTAAAGATGCATAAAGGTGTATTAGAGATAGGAACTCACCATTTGCTGGAGTAGATTTTGTACCTGAAAAGACACAATTAGGTCAGTTTGTTTCTCATTAGCAGTTATAGATAATTCTAAGGATGCAATAACAAGATGCTGTATCGCTTTTTATTATGTCCAACAAAGACCTTTTTTCCATCTCAATTTGCTCAAAAAATTGAGAGACTGCAAGCAATGAGTCGAAACTTGAAACCGTAGGTAAAAAGCATCACTTCTTTCACATAGAACGTCATGGCATGAAATTTTACACCATAAATTTAGAAATCTGGTTTAGGAACTTACAAACACTGTCATGTCAGCTGTACTTTGTTTCGAATCATCATCATGTCCATCCTGTAATAGAACAGAAATTTTTTTTGCAATGAGATCCAAATAAAAATGCTAACAGAATGTATGTGCAATACATCAAGGACGGGGAGATAAGAAGAGAATGAAAAAATATGCATAAGAATCATGGCTCTTAACATTTGAACAATACCAATAGCATGGAAAGCTCCCAATCACCTACTTAGGTGTTACAATCTGTAGAAAGGGAGCTAGAGCTGATGACCATAGATCCTAAACCCTAATCAAATTATTGCAGGTTGCTGAAGTCAGAGAAATAAAAAAAAAATGTTGGAAGTTATTTTCCATTAGAAAATATGTGCAGTGTTACATGGTCATCAGCTCCTTCTGACTTATCTCTAACTTTCAATTTGACAAACGCATTTTTTGTTTCTAATCACATGGGTGACGATGGATGTAAGGATTGTTTTCTGATTCACACTTGCTCAAGGTTATCTATCTGAGATCTCCCTAATCGCCTATCTGAGATCTCCCTAATCGCCTGATCTGTTATAGAAAAACCCTAGATCTGGAGCACTATTTGTGAAGTGAGTCTCAATGTTCCCTATTCTTCCGTGTATCTTCAATTGCAAACTGAAATCTACACACATTTTGCATTGGATCACATCCAACTTAAGGAGCAGGTGAATCGTCAAGCTGCTACACCTCACCCATCTTCTCAGAGCTGCAGGGGAGGAGGGTTTTTTCTTTTCAAATTAGTCATTTCAGATCACCACCGTTGAACTCTCGTCGTCTGCCGAATTTTGGAGGTCCGTTGCCAGCGTGTTTCTGGATCTAAGGTAAGTTGGCACTGTTTCACTTGAATCGTGAAAGATTTGCCACCGACACCCTCAAGTTCTGAAACCGCCACCATCTACGCGGAGTGGAAGAAGATAGAGTTTTATTGTTTTCAATAATGAGACACTTTTCAAGAGTCAACAAAAATCAGCTATTTTTCCCTGAAAAATTGATTGGTCTAAGTTTACCATATCAACTTTATGTTGGAAAAAGTAAAACTCGTGGAGTTAATTATGGGGTGCTATAACACTACCAAAACTTTTTTGTTCTCCCTGTGAAGATTATCAACTCCATCTTCAAAGCCATGGACAGCTTTTTATGGTCAGTACTTGGGTCACAGCTCAAGCAAAAAGGCACTTGTAGTGTGAGCTAAAGTATGCGGACCAGGAAATGAAGGGGGAACTGGGGCTAAAAGAAGTCCTCTATTGGAATAAAGCTGCCATGGGAGACCTATTTTTGAGCTTACTATTGATAAGTCTGTTTGGCACACATGGGACACTGCAATCTGCTGCGAGGAGCCTCAATCTGGGATGTTCAGCGAATCTGGCAGGAAATGGAAGGTATAATTTGTGCAGGACAGCAGGAATACTTCAGTCTTGGAATGAATGGAAATGGGGAAGCCCCCAGAATCTCATCCACTAATTGATCAATCCTAAATAACTGACCAATCTCATTCACTTGACTATTACTGATTGATTCGTGTGTGCTTTGTAATTGCTATTTGCAAGGTCCTAGCTTGGGAAAAAACGGGGAGGTGTTACACTTACCCTTGAAGATTGGCTTGAATGGATGGAAAGCATGAAGGGGGGAAAGAAGTCATACATGCAACATCGAATGCATGTGTCTCAACATGTATTTGTTATATTTGGAGGACTAGGATCTTAAAGATATTTTAAGGGAAAAACATCAGCCTGGATAAATGTGTTATAGTAGCAATTTGAAATGTTAGGAATTGTATCTTAGCTGGATGGCATAAGATTTATAGTGAAACCAGAAGTGTTTTGTGAGCATTGGCAGTAGGAGATCTTGGTAAAACCTGAGAAGGCCTATGCTTTACCCTTTGTAATTGTTTTATTTCAATGAATGCATCACCGTTTCATTCAAAAAAATAATTGCACCAATAGCATGGACAACATTTAAATCTCCTTTCAAAAATCTATGTCTCCCATGGAGTCTTATCGAGCATGTCATAAGGGTTGTTAAGCGACAGTTCACATGCTCCTTAGTCCTTACATGATTCGGCGTTTCCTGTCACAAGTTTATGATCAAGAAAGGTGTTGTCCTTCCCTGCCGTTTGAGTTCAACCTCAAAATGGTCAATGAATGAGTAGGCTCAGCAACAATGTGCTTACCATTTCTATCAACTCTACATTGATATATAGGAATTTAATGACAAGAAGATCAAAAATAAGGCTCATCAAGTCCTTAAGCCTCTAATCTATCTTACCCTTCTCAGTAATGTCCTCGTTTTGCTTCATTCCAGAACTAGGGCACACAATGGAAGTAGGGCGAATCATTACAGGATCGATAAACCACTAGAAACTCTTTTGGTTGTGGAAATGTGCCCTGATTTGGACTGATTTTTTTGGAAAAGGGAAGTTGATTAGCAGTACTTTTCTCTGTTTAATCCAGATTCAGGATGCGCAAAACAAGAATCCAAGCAAAACTTCACTCATCTATTACCCTCAATCCCCCAATATCCCCTTCTCAAACCTCCATTGATCCACTTTCTTCAAGCAGATATCAAGCCAAATCATAAAACCCTAGAATCCTAAATTTAGAAACATCACTATCTAAAACATAAATGTTCCTCACAATTCCTATCAATTGAGTTAACCCAATTACCAAAAAACTCCTTCGATTTGGTCGTTCAAAACTATCAGATTAACCGCAATATCCCCAAAATCCAAAGTTTGACGTCAACCCAGATTGAACAAGAACGAACGATTTAAATTTAAAACAACGCAAAAGCATGAAATAGAGCTCATTAATGAGGGAAAACGAATCAAATAAAGCGGATGGAAGGAACGCAGATCTCTTACCATTTTTCACGGATCAAATGAGCAGGTTGAAGTCGGACGCGTAAGGGAGCTTTTCAAGATTTGAAACTGGGAATTGAAAAGCGTGGTTGTGATTATCAGGACAGGTAACCGGAGTTGTAAAGAAAGGCATCGAGGAGAGAATGAAGGATGTTTTTCTAATGACGATTTTGTCCCTCCGAAATCACACCTAAACTTAATTTACGGGAAATGTCTAATATCGCAATAAAATTATCCCTGATCTAATAATTGCCGATTTTTTTTTTATTTTTTTATAAACGAAAAGCGGTCCGGGTAACTCCACAAACCCTGGGGTAAATTGATAACTCAAAGATTATCGTCCTCGGTTTCGATCTTTTTTATCTTTAATTTGAAGCCTCTTGTAGGCCCGAATTGAGGGCATAAACTTCAACTTTTATAACCGAGTTAAAGTTATATTTCACAGTGTCGAGGCTACAAACCTCTCTTGTGATTCCGAATCACAAAACCAATAGATGTTATTCCCGAACCGAGTTAAGTTTATGGAAACCAGATTTTTGGTTTATCCCACTTAATATTATAATCGCCGATTTTTTGAAATAACTTAAAATAGAAAACCAGATTTTTTTAAATTGTTAGATTGAACGAACAGTCCAGTTCTATTCTCCTAATTAATAAATTAGATATATAACAATATGTTTAGTTATAAATAATCTAAATGCATAACATAAAATAAATTGTCCTATCAATAAATTTTTAAAATAATAATGTTATCATTTATTTAATTTCATACAAAATCTGGGTAATATCATTTTTTTTTTTTGCTACAGTATCACTTGCTGACGTTGCATTAATATTAAAATATTTTTTAATTTGTTTCTGGCCTTGACAAGAACTCTAATCTAGAGGTCGTTTTATCTTATCAAAATATAATCCCGACTTAGAACTAAAATGAGTATAGTGATTAAGTAAGGGCCGAACCCAAGAGAGTTTGGTATTTCTATTAAATGCAATTATTGATTATAGAAACAAGTAACAAGGGGGGGTTGATTGAATTGATGCACACAAAAATTTATGAAAACGAATAACGCAACAAATAAGACAATGATGGGTGAATCTCCACTAGGTTGATTCTAAGCATGTGATTGCTACTTTGGTGAGTTCCTTTTACAAGTTTTCAAGTAATCTCCCGTCTCGATCATATATATGTGTTGAGCCAACCGTCATCAACACAACTTAACAGGTTAGTGTTCCGTAAACCTACAAGAACAATTAACAAGTTAGCTTTCAAACAAAGACTAAGGGATATAAAGAAAAGATTAAAAAAACGTTAAACTTATCTTTATATTTGTGTTCCTTTTCTTTAAGCAATTACAACCCGTTATTACTTAAAGTTTACTACTAGATTAAAGACCCGAACCCGAAATCTATAAATCCTAGTTCTTTGCATGCGCTTTAGGACATAAGGTGATCAATCTCAAGTAATAGTAAAACATGTAATTAGACAATGGAGATCAAGGAAACACAAAGAATTACTGAATGAAAACTTATATTAGAAAGAACTTACAACCAAGGTAACAATGCAGCTTCAAACCAACCCAATGTAGCAAGGGAGTTAGCAACTCATTACAAAGGTAGCATGAAAGTTTTAATGGAAAAGTGAATTCTAAAATTGGGTTCTAAGTGGATAATGATGGATCCTTCTAGCAATCAGCCAAGGACTATTTATACTACAAATGACACTAAATAGGAGTAAATGGCCGGCCCAAAACAGCCACCTTTAATGTCATAAAGGTGGTGTAAACAAACGGAGTAAAGCTTCTGTCGTTGAACAACACGGGCAACCTTTAACTCCGCAGGGGCGGTGAAGGCAAAAACGCTTGATCTTCTTCATGGCCGCAGGGGCGGCTAGGCAATTCCGCAGGGGCGGATCTTTAATGCTCTTCAAACGTCTGACTCTTCAACTTCTTGTCGTTTCTGATGCCAAGCCGCCGGGGCGTCCTAGTGTCGACGCAGGGGCGGTGACAGACTCTTCATCTTCCAGCTCCCAAGTTGAGGCGCAGGTAGAGGCATAGGGAGTGCTCCGGAGTAAGGTGTCACTCGCAGGGGCGGTGACACTGCTCCGCGGGGGCGGTGAAGTAACAGAAGCTTTGCTTCGTGAACGATCTTCACTCCTATGTGCTTATAACTCCTTATTTATCTTCTTTTAGTCTTCTTCTTCTGGACCAAGGAGTTAGTAGCATAAACCGACACTAATGTAATAAAAAGACTCTAAAAACTATCCTAAATGATAGTGATTCCATCAGCTATCAAACTCCCCCATACTTAGACATTTTACTCGTCCCGAGTAAAACATATGACAGCAAACTAGACTCAAAGGCCTTAGGAAACATGGGCCAGCAGAAAAGACAATGAAAACAAAAGAAAAGCCAAGAAAGAAAGAAGGAAAAGGGAGAAAATGTGAGAAAAAAGGTGAGAAAATACCATCCTTATTGCTCCAAGAGTGACCTACCCGGACAACCTCCTTATGACTCCCCTCCTTATGTCGTCAAACGCCGGAAAGGGAGCCTACGCTCGGTGCCGCTCATTTTGCCAAGGTGCCCTTTCAAATTTTCACCTTGTCACTCTTCTTCTTTCTTTGGTGATCTCACTTTGAACTCACATCCCTCAAGTCCAATTTTGCACCAACCTAAGGTTGATCAGACTACCTTCTTTTTGCCTAAATCGCCCTTTCGGGTTTTCGATTTATCCAAGGATTTTTCATGCCTTTTTTTTCAAATTTTTTTAAAAATGAAAATACAAGACTCAATGCAAAACAACTCGAAACAACTCAAAAGAAACTGTACATGCAATGATATGTCCCTCCCCATACTTGAAGATCACTTTGCCCTCAAAGTGGAAATGAAGCAAAGATAAATGTGGGAAAAGGAAGAGAAAAGATACCACTAGTGGGATGGTCTTGCTGGACCATCCGGACCCTCCTCTAGTGGGTATGGAAAGTGGCGGAAGAAGTGCTCCTGCCGGCAGTAGATGTCCTCAATGCGGGTCTGCTGAGCCTCCATCCGACGGGCAAAAGAGGTCTCAATGCTGGCTTGCCAAGCCAGCTACTGAGCCTCCAGCTGCTGCTGTTGGGCTGCCTGCCAAGCCTCTTGCCTCTGGTCGAAGTGGGAGGTCATGGAGGCGGTAAAGCTCGTCTGCCAGCTCTGCTGCTACTCTAGTATGGTCCTTTGGTAGTCGGACTACCATGTTCGGTGCTGGGTGGTCATAACCAGCATCTAAGCCTGAAGGCTCGCAAGGGTCGGATCCTCCTCTGGTGCCGCAGTGGGCATCTCCTCGTTGTCGGGGATGGGCATGTGCTCCTCCTGATGAGCCCGGCTGGAGCTCGCAGCATGCCTCTCCACAATGGCCACTAGCGACCTCCTCGGTACGAAGGGATCTGCCGGAATGTAGAGCTCAGAGAGCTCATCCCCGAATGGTAAAGGCCGAGGGAGGTAAGTGAGGTGGCTCCCATCTGCAAGGGAGATCCAAAATAGGTTCTCTCCGTCCCGTCGGAGGAGCTTGCACCTCCTAAGCATCCCCTCAGTGTAAAGGGGAGCCTCCAACCCGTCCTCTAGCTCGGACAGGTCCATCACCTGTGAGGCGATCAAGGAGATCACCCCACCACCAACAATGTCCCGCGGCTCATTCTTTCTAATCTGCTTCAAAACAGTAAGGAAGAGAAACGGCCAATCCATCACCTTCTCACTCATCGGAAGGCATGAGTATAGTAGAGGGAGGTCCTTGAGGGCGACCTTGTTCTCCTCTTTGTATCCATAGAAGACACTCATGAGGATCTTGGAGAGGAGCATTAAGCAAGGGTGAGTGAGTTTGTTGGAGTTCTCACCCCGTGCATGGAACTCTGACCCGGTAGCTGTATGCCAAAACTCACATAGGTCCGGGGTCGGGACTGGCTCCCACCAGTTCTCGGAGGGGTTGAGAGTCACCCCGAAAGCCTCCTATAGCTGGTGGTAATCAAGTGTGTATTTCACCTTGTTGAACTTGAAAGTGAGTCCAATACACACATGATCCTCCTTCTCCATGGTAAAAGTGGAGATGAACAGTCTACTGAGCTCGGGATACGTTGGAGCACTATTCCGTAAGAAGTCTCCGAGCCCGGCATTGGCCATAAAGGACTACATGCTTTCCAGCATGCCTAGCTTCTCCAATGTAGGAACGTGCAAAAACCGAGTTGCGTACACAACTCGATCTTGTACGATCCTATACCTCTCCTTCTCAGCTTCGGACATCTTGTATTTCCTTTGTGGCTCCATTCTGGTATTTGATTTAGCAAAGGAATTAGAAACTTTCAAAAACGGGGAGAGAAGACGAACCCTTTGTTGTGTTTTCCACAGGGGCGGCTGAAGCAGGCGTAGGGGCGACAAGGCGCAGGTGCGGGAGCTTGCAGGCGCGGGGGCGGGAGAAGTGCAGAGGGCGATTTCTGAGGAGCGATGAAGAAGGCGATGTTGAGGCCGTTCCGGTGACTTCTTTGTTGGTGTAGGCTTCACCGGAGGTGGAGCAGGAGTGGAGTTTTATGGTGGGTGGTGATGAAGAGTGTAGTAAGGGGAGAGAGTTTGGATGGAGGAAGGTGGAGCTGGTGAGGGTGGCGCAGGAGCGTCGCAAGGGGTTGACTGTCGACGGAGGTGGCACAAGGGCGTCGTAGGGGTGGCTTGTGATTGTTTGGTGGGGGCATAGGGGCGTTGCAGCTTGAGAGGGGTAAAGTGCGAGGGAGAAGTGGTTGTGGTTGGTGAGGAGATAGAAAGTGGGTGGGTGGGGTAGGTATAGGAAATGTTTTGGGGGTGCTATTTTTTTTCTGGGTAAACCCGCAGGGGCGGGAGCTTGTCGCCGCGGGGGTGGTGAGAAGGGAGAGGATCACACACGCTCAGCACCGGGGGCGGCGCTGAGGATGTGTGTCAAGGGTGGCCGCCGTAGGAGCGTGAGGGAGTTACAGCGGGGGCGGTGACTAGTATGTTGCAGGCGCTGGCCTAACACCGGGGGCGGTGCTGGGCATGGGTGTCACCGCGGGGGCGGGGACACTGAGCCGCAGGGCGGTTTTCTTGACAGAGGTTCCTCTTCTTATTCCTTCGGGTTGCCTCCCGAGCAGCGCCTTTGTTTTACGTCGTTGGCTCGACGTAAGGGTTCTACTTCTCTGATTGTGCTTCCTCCAGCACCATCTCATTAATTGGATCGTTCTTTACTCCTTCAAGGTAAGGCTTTATCCTTTGCCCGTTGACCTTGAACACCTTGTGTGTTTGGGGATCATAAAGATCCACAGCTCCATGAGGATATACTTCGGCTACTACGAACGGCCCTATCCATCTTGAACGTAGCTTACCTGCGAAGAGTTTCAAATGCGATTGAAAGAGAAGTACCTTATTACCTACCTTGAAATCCTTCCAGAGAATGTTTCGGTCATGCCATGCTTTAGTTTTTTCTTTGTATGCAGTGGCATGGTCATATGCATCTAATCTTAACTCCTCCAACTCTTGCAACTGGAGTTTTCGGAATTCTCTTACTTCCTCTATGTTCATGTTGCACTTCTTTACAACCCACCAAGCATTGTGTTCTAGCTCTACCGGGAGGTGGCAAGCTTTTCCAAACACGAGCCTGAACGGAGACATCCCTATCGGAGTTTTGTAGGCTGTCCGATATGCCCATAGCGCGTCGTTTAGCCTTGCACTCCAATCCTTCCTTCCAGAAGAAACCGTCTTTTCAAGGATGGTCTTTATTTCTCGGTTGGATACCTCAGCTTGGCCGTTTTTTTGTGGATGATAAGCTGTTGATACTCGTTGGTGGACGTGGTACTTCTTAAGGAGAGTCGTGATCGTCTTGTTGCAGAAATGGGTACCCCTATCACTGATTAAGGCTTTCGGAATTCCAAATCTTGCAAAGATATTTTCCTTAAGAAAAGCTACAACCACTTTTGAATCATCAGTTTTTGTGTCCTTTGCTTCCACCCACTTGGAAACATAGTCCACCGCAAGTAAAATATATGTGTGCCCGAATGAAGTAGGAAAAGGTCCCATGAAATCAATTCCCCAAACATCAAATATTTTGCAAAATATAAGAGAGGATTGGGGCATTTCATGCCTCCTTGAAATGTTTCCTACTCTTTGGCATCGATCACACACTTTGCAAAACGCAAAAGCGTCTCTAAAAATATGTGGTCAAAAGAAACCGGCATCCAAAACATTCCTTGTAGTTTTGTTTTCCCCAAAGTGCCCCCCACATGCTTCAGAATGACAAAAAGTTAGGACGGATTGTACCTCATTATCCGGAATGCAACGTCGGATCACTTGGTCACAACAATGCTTCCAAAGGTAAGGATCGTCCCAAACATAGTGTTGAGCTTCAGCCTTTACCTTCTCTCGTTGTGTCTTAGTGAAATCTGGAGGGTACTCCTTCTTGACAATGAAGTTCACGATGTCAGCAAACCAAGGCTTAAAAGACTGGAGCTTAAGACAAACCTCTGTCGACAATTCCGCAGGGGCGCCTAGACTGAGCCGCAAGGGCGGCTGGTGTGAGGCGCGGGGGCGGTTACACAACAGAGAGTTGTGTAAATTGTATCGTCTGGAAAACTTCCTATTATCTCTCTTCCTTTTCCTGGATCCTCCTCTTCTTTCACTAGCCTGCTCAAATGATCGGCCACCAGGTTCTCAGCCCCCTTCTTGTCCCGTATCTCTAGGTTAAACTCACTTAGAAGGAGCACCCAACGAATCAATCATGGCTTTGCTTCCTTATTCTCCATGAGGTACCTAAGAGCTGCATGGTCAGTGAAGATAATTACCTTGACCCCAAGTAGGTACTGCCTGAATTTCTCAAGGGCAAAAACCACCACTAACATTTCCTTCTCGGTGGTAGAGTAATTCCTTTGCGCTCCATTGAGTGTCATAGATGCATAATGGATCACATGTGAAGCCCGTCCGTCTTTTTGTCCTAAGATTGCTCCAACGGCGTAATCATTGGCGTCACACATGATTTCGAAAGGTTTCTCCCAATCCGGAGAACGGATGGTCGGTGCGCTGGCGAGACATGCCTTCAAAGTGTCGAAAGCTTTCTTGCAACTCTCATCCACTATGAAGGTGACGTCTTTCTTGAGCAATTCGTATAGGGGTGCCGAGATCTTCGAAAAGTCTTTGATGAAACGTCGGTAGAAACCTGCATGACCAAGAAAAGAACGGATTTCCCGAACATTAGTAGGATAAGGTAAATTTTGAATTACATCAACCTTTGCCCTATCTACCTCTATCCCTTTTGAGGATATTACATGTCCTAGCACAATTCCTTGTTCGACCATGAAATGACATTTTTCTGAATTAAGAACTAAATTGGTTTCAACATATTTTTCAAGAACAAGTTTTAAATGTCCTAAACATGCATCAAAACTGTCTCCATGGACGGTAAAATCGTCCATGAAGACTTCAATGAAATTTTCTATGTATTCGGAGAAAATACTTATCATGCACCGTTGGAAGGTGTCGGGTGCGTTGCAAAGTCCAATGGCCTTCTACGGTACGCAAAAGTGCCAAATGGGCAAGTGAACGTCGTCTTTTCTTGATCTTCCGGTGCGATGGCTATTTGGAAATAGCCCGAATATCCATCAAGGAAGCAGTAGTACGGATGACCTACAAGACGTTCCAACATTTGGTCAACAAAAGGTAATGGGAAATGGTCTTTACGTGTTACTTTGTTGAGCTTGCGATAGTCAATGCAAACTCTCCATCCGGTTTGTGTTTTGCTTGGGACCATCTCTCCATGTTGATTTTTCACCATGGTGATGCCTCCTTTCTTTGTAACCACTTGGGTTGGACTAACCCAAGTGCTATCCGAAATAGGGAAGATCATATCCGCTTGGAGGAGCTTCAACACTTCCTTCTTGACCACATCCATCATTGGCGGATTCAACCTCCGTTGAGGTTGCCTAGAGGGTTTGGCTTCATCCTCAAGTAAGATCCTATGCATGCAAGTTGAAGGGCTTATCCCTTTGATGTCCGTAATGGTCCATCTAAGGGCCGTCTTGTGCTCTTTTAGCACTTTCACTAACTTGTCTTCTTGACCGGTAGTCAACTTCTTGGAGATGATCACCGGCAAGGTATTGTTTTCTCCAAGGAAAACGTACTTGAGGTGTGACGGAAGGTCCTTCAATTCTATTTCTGGTGCATGCACTATAGATGGAACAAGCTTCTCGCTTGGGGTTAGTAAAGTGGGCCCAATGGCCAAATTGGAGATAGGTAGCCTTTTATGCCCGTCTAATTGGGCTAGGACCTCTTTCATGCTAGATGTTAAAACATAATCTAATTTGAAGCCATCAATGTCATGCTCAATTATATTTTTCAATTCATCAACATCAGAATTATCAAAAACATCTTGCACAAAAGGTTCAACAATGTCAATAGCACATAAAGAATGATCATCACTAGGAAATCTCATCGCATCATAGATGTCAAATTCCACTACTTCACCATCAAATTTCATGGTCAATTTGCCACTAACATAATCAATTTTAGTCCTAGCAGTTTTCAAAAATGGCCTACCTAACAAAATCGGTGCAACATGCGAATCATTTTCCATATCCATTACAAAGAAATCCGCAGGAAATATTAGATTGTCTACCATTACTAATACATCTTCAATTATCCCTTTCGGGTGCACATTAGATCTATCAGCAAGTTGTACTACAATCCTAGTTTCCATTAATGGCCCAAGGCCAAGTGATTTGTAAATAGAATATGGTAAAACATTTATAGAAGCACCAAGATCAAGCATTGCTTTGTCAAAACGGGTTTCCCCTATAACACAAGGAATGCTTACCATGCCCGGATCGTTGCACTTCTTGGGCATTCTCCGTTGGAAAACAGCTGACACATGCTCACTTACTTGCACTTTTTGTTTCCCCTTTAGCTTCTTATTCCTCTTGATAGTGCAAAGTTCCTTCAAGAAACGAGCATATTTAGGAATACTCTTCACTAGCTTAAGGAGGGGAATGTTTACCTCGCATTTGGAGAAAGTCTCAAAGAGGTCTTTGTCCATAATGATTCTTCTCTCCTTCAGAGCCTCAGGAAAAGGAGCTGGTGGTTTCTCAGAGTACAGTGGCGGAAAGTTAGGCCGGATGTAGGAATCCTTCTCAACAGAACCTTCTGTTGTGTTTTCCGTAGGGGCGTCAGCTTGTATGCGCAGGGGCGGCTCAGGGGTTGTCACCACAGGGGCGGGGACATCCAGCCGCAGGGGCGGCGTTTGCTCGGTGCTGGGCGCAGTTGCAGCCGCGGGGGCGGCTGTGGGTGCGGTAAACTCGACAGAGGGTTTGCTTTGTGATTCTTTTGCTGGTTTTTGTAGGATTTGCTTCCCACTCCTTAATGTTAGGGAACTAACATTTTCCTTGGGACTTATAAACGTCTGGGAAGGCAATCCTCCGGAAAATATAGCTTCGGTTCTTGAAATGGCTTCTGCCATTTGCCCAACCTGTTTTTCAAGGTTCTTGATGCTGGATTCTGTTGTTTGGACATGAGTAGCAAAGTGTTTAGTCAAAACCTGCAACATATCTTCAGTTGTTTGATACTTACCTTGTTGGGGCTGTTGTTGTTGGTTTTGTTGATCCCTCCAACGAAAGTTTTGTTGATCACGCCAGTTTGGCATGAAATTATGTGCATAGGGATCGTTCCTAGACCTTTGCTACTGTGGTTGTCCATAGCCCATTGCGTTCACCTCAGCATCATCATCCCAGACTTGGGGACACATGTTTGTTGGATGGTATGGGTCAGCACATACTCCACATGCCTTCAGCTGCTGTGGAGTTCCCATAAGTGTTAGTCTCTTCACCATTTCCTTCAGCTCCGCGAGCTCAGTGGAGATCTCACTCTTTCTGGAATTCACAGCATGAACACCTCTCTTGGAAGGAGTCCTTCCAAAGTTTCGGGTCCCTTCAGCTAGTTCCTGTATTTTTTCAAAAGCAAGGTCAGGGGTAGAGTTAAGAATGTTACCTCCATAGGCCGCATCAACGATCCTCCTTTCATTGTCTAGCAAGCCATTGTACAAGTACAAGACTAGATCTTGAGTCGAATATCCGTGGAAAGGACAGTTGGATCGGAGGCGTGCGAATCTTTCGAAGTACTCATAGAGAGTTTCGTCCGCCTCTTGCTCGATGTTACTTATAGCTTTTTTCAAGCTATTTGCCTTCTTGGCTAGGAAGTATTTATCCAAAAACGCCTTGTGGAGGTTCTCCCAAATATCGATACTCCCGGATGGAAGGTGGTAATACCAATCATCCGCTGAATCTTTGAGTGTGAAGCCGAATGCCCTCATCTTGATTTGCTCTTCGATAATATTGGCCGGCTTCATGCTCATACACACGGTATGGAACTTCCCAAGGTGTTTGATGGGGTCTTCACCACTTAGCACATGGAAAGATGGAAGCAAGTGAATGAGACCCGGCTTGAGCTTAAAGTTGATTTCTTCCCCTAATGCCGGTATGGTAACCACAAGAGGGTTTTGAGCTAAAGTTGGCTGAGTGAGTTGACGAAGGGTGCGATCAGCCATTTCTTGGTGGAGTTGTTGTTGTCTTCGTTGCCGGATGTGCGTCCTCTCAATTTCTGGATCAAAAGAAGCAAAGCCGGAGTTAGTAGCACGGGTTTGAACCATAAAAATGGTTCAAACCAATAATCAATAAAAATACAATAAAAACACTAAACTCCCCGACAACGGCGCCAAAATTTGACAAGAACTCTAATCTAGAGGTCGTTTTATCTTATCAAAATATAATCCCGACTTAGCACTAAAATGAGTATAGTGATTAAGTAAGGGTTGAACCCAAGAGAGTCTCGTATTTCTATTAAATGCAATTATTGATTATAGAAACAAGTAACAAAGGGGGGGGTTTGATTGAATTGATGCACACAAAAACTTATGAAAACGAATAACGCAACAAATAAGACAATGATGGGTGAATCTACACTAGGTTGATTCTAAGCATGCGATTGCTACTTTGGTGAGTTCCTTTTACAAGTTTTCAATTAATCTCCCGTCTCAATCATATATATGTGTTGAGCCAACCGGCATCAACACAACTTAACAGGTTAGTGTTCCGTAAACCTACAAGAACAATTAACAAGTTAGCTTTCATACAAAGACTAAGGGATATAAAGAAAAGATTAAAACAGTTAAACTTATCTTTATATTTGTGTTCCTTTTCTTTAAGCAATTACAACCCGTTATTACTTAAATTTTACTACTAGATTAAAGACCTGAACCCGGAATCTATAAATCCTAGTTCTTTGCATGCACTTTAGGACCTAAGGTGATCAATCTCAAGTAATAGTAAAACATGCAATTAGACAATGGAGATCAAGGAAACACAAAGAATTATTGAATGAAAACTTATATTAGAAAGAACTTACAACCAAGGTAACAATGCAGCTTCAAACCAACCCAATGTAGCAAGGAAGTTAGCAACTCATTACAAAGGTAGCAAGAAAGTTTTAATGGAAAAGTTAATTCTAAAATTGGATTCTAAGTGGATAATGATGGATCCTTCTAGCAATCTGCCAAGGACTATTTATACTCCAAATGACACTAAATAGGAGTAAATAGCCGGCCCAAAACAGCCACCTTTAATGCCATAAAGGTGGTGTAAACAGCCGGAGTAAAGCTTCTGTCGTTGAACCGCAGGAGCGGCCTTTAACTCCGCAGGGGCGGTGAAGGAAAAATCGCTTGATCTTCTTCATGGCCGCAGGGGCAGCTAAGCAATTCCACAGGGGCGGATCTTTAATGCTCTTCAAACGTATGCCTCTTCAACTTCCTGTCGTTTCTGACGCCAATTCGTTGGGGCATCCCAGTGTCGATGCAGGGGCGGTGACACAGACTCTTCATCTTCCAACTCTCAGGTTGAGGCGCAGGCAGAGGCGCAGGGAGCGCTCCGGAGTAAGGTGTCACCCGCAGGGGCAGTGACACTGCTCTACGGGGGCGGTGAAGCAACAGAAGCTTTGCTTCGTGAACGATCTTCACTCCTAAGTTCTTATAACTCCTTCTTTATCTTCTTTTAGTCTTCTTCTTCTGGATCAAGGAGTTAGTAGCATAAACCGACACTAATGCAATAAAAAGACTCTAAAAACTATCCTAAATGATAGTGATTCCATCACCCATCAGGCCTTGAGCTCAGCTCACTACTAATAAATTACATTTTTTTTAGTAATTCACACAAAAGAACAACAACGTACAAATATACCAAAAAGAGGGATCCAAAGTTAGAAGCACTTTGACTTCGGATAATAACCTCTGAAATTTTGGAAATGAATTTGTGCCTCCAGAACAAAGCATTGCAAGAAATCGAGCAATAAACCCTAAACTCAACAATTATGAACCATAAATTCACAAAACAATGGTTTCGAAACCGCAACAACACACATAAACAAGATTTGGTGGCTTGACTGGATCGATAAATACTACAAAAACACGAGTTTCGTTGACGAGTTTTTATTAAGGTTTCAAATTACATATCCATATCAATTATAACAATTACAGTAGCACATTTTTGAATTAATTAGGGAAATAGAACCCCTTAAAATTATCTTTTGTAAACTAGACCTCTATATAAAAGAAAGAAAAAATAGGTATGGAAACTAGAAAATAGGGCAATAATTTCTTTAGTTGAAATGATGGTGATTAGATGTTTACTTTTGGTTTAAGTATCTTTTTTACATGTTTATCTTTTATTTTTGGTTTTTTTTTTTTGGTGGGAAGGAGATTCGGTGGTCTCCGGCGCTTCTAGATGCGCTTCTTATTAATAAAAAAAGGCTAAGTAGTAATCACTCGGGGGATAGCCTGACCCCTTACATCAGAACGTAAAAGATCAACTACACCCTCGGGAGGGTCAAGCAATACACTCAGTCCAATAGGAAAGTCAAAAGCAATGCTAGCTAGATAATCCGCAATAGAATTCGCCTCGCGGTAGGCATGACGGTACTGGATAACCCAGTCCCTTTCGATGAAGTCTTGGCACTTCTGTACCAGACTGGTGAGAGGATGACAACGAGCCAACGTCTTACCAAGTAATGTGATTGCCAACTGCGAATCAGTTTCCACAATCACATTACGATATCCGCACTCCCACGCGAGCTTTAGGCCATGGTAAATACCCCAAAGCTCGGCCATTGGTACAGTGCAAATACCTAGGTTAACCACGAAACCTCGCTGCCATTCCCCCACATTATTCCTAATGACACCAGCTGCAGTCGCATGACCATTGCCTCGAACCGAACCATCCGTATTGATCTTCCAAGCATCCGGTTGGGGAGGATCCCACTTAATATGCTTGATTCTTCGGCTAGGTAAAGTTCTATGGGCATCTTTCGCCTTCCAAGCTTTAACATATTCCATAGCTCTTTCAACAACAAAATTGTGGCCATCTTCTCTCACCGGCAATGAGTTGAAGACTTTATCATTCCTCCACTTCCAAAGCCACCATATACCTACAGTAAACACAACACTCCAACTACACATGTTATTAAACATAATAGGAGAGATGATGTTACCTCGAAACCAGGTTGCGAAGGGAAGCTTGAAGAAGCCGTCCATTCGATGGTGAGCTTGAAGCTTGCGCCAAAGCTTGGTGCTATGAGCACATCCTCTGAAGAGATGGTCCAAAGTTTCGGCATGGGTTAGACAAAAAGGGCAACTCCCGCTTTGAGTAAGGTGACGCAACCTTCTGTCCTCATTTCCCAGAACTCCTCCCCGCAATACCTTCCAACTGAACATCCGTACTCTCTCTTGGACCTGAAGATTCCATATCGTGTGATAGATGCTAGTGTCTACTTCATGGATGTTGTCATCTCCTCTAATCATGCAGTAGGCGGTGGCAACAGTGAAGTTTCCATCTTTAGTTAGCTTCCAGCTGAGTTCATCCCTCATGCCATCTTGATCAACATCATCAACGGCCGACTGCTCCGGAACAGACGGTGCTACTGCTGCAAGCTGAAGAAGGATCTCTGTCGGTAGGGTTTCTCTTAGAAGGTTCCATCGCCACCCCTCATCAGTCTCCCAGAACTCTCGAACGGGTCTTCTTCTAAGATCTTCCCCAATCGGTTGCCTTACTCTTTCAATGAGTGGACGGTCCCCTAACCAAGTGTCTTCCCAGAACAGAATGCTCCTACCGTCACCCAGATTCCATTTGTGTGCCGGATAGACCACCTCTTTGATACCTCTAGAAATGCTGCGCCAGACATGCGATGGGTTGGAATGATGGCTTCCATCCGGTCGAATGTATTTGCTCTTGAGAGTTTTCGTCCAAAGACTATTATCGTCCTTAAGAAACCGCCATCCAAGCTTACCTACAAGAGCTAGGTTAAGCTCTTGCATGGATTTAACACCCAACCCTCCTACCTTTCTAGGGAGACAAATCTTCGACCATGCTACCGTATGCATCTTACTTCTACCTTCACTATGGCCCCATACAAACTTTCGACAAATCTTGTCTACTTCATCACAGAGGCTCTTAGGAAGGATCATAGAGGACATTGAGTAGATAGGTAGGGTAGCAAGAACAGAGTTAGTGAGAGTAACTCGACCTGCGAAACTGAGTGTTCTACCTCTCCACCCGCATAACCGACTATTGATCTTGTCCAAGAGATTGGAGAAAGTACTCTTTTTAACTCTTCCTTGAAGGAGAGGCATTCCGAGATAGTTACCTAGGTTTTTGGTAACCTCAATACCACTCATACTTTGGAGTCTTTCCTGAGTCTCTCTGGTAACATTTGGGGAGACATAAATCTTGGATTTCTGAATACTCACTTTAACCCCGGAAGCTTTACAGAAGATATCAAGACAACTCAAGACCACTCTCATCTGTTCTGAAGAAGCTTCAGCAAAAAGCGTTAGGTCATCTGCAAAAAAAAAGATGAGATAGTTTGGGTCCCTCTCTAGACAACTGAATAGGTTTCCAGCTTCCTTGATCCACCGCGTCAAGGATGAGATGACTCAATCTTTCTACACACAAGACAAAAATGTAAGGTGAAATCGGATCTCCCTGACGCAGGCCTCTCTCAGGATGGAATTGTTTAGTAAGTTCTCCGTTCCAAATAACTTGCATTCTGACGGTTGCAATACACTCTTGAATCATCCTACTCCATTCACTCGGGAACCCAGCAGATTCAATAGTATCCGCAATAAAGTCCCATCTAACTCTGTCGTAAGCCTTCTCTAGGTCTAGCTTAAGGATCATCCATTTTCTCCCAGTTCTCTTCCTCCGAGTTGAATGCACAATTTCCTGCATAAGAACAATATTGTCTTGTATGTATCTGCCTGGTATGAAACTTCCCTGAGTAGGTCCCACCAGATTACTGATTACTCCTTGTAGCCTTTGGACAAGAACTTTGGTGATAGCCTTGTAGATCACGTTGCAAAGAGCAATGGGTCTGAATTGACTTACTTGCTCGGGAATACCAACCTTGGCGATAAGACAAAGGAGGGTATCGTTGTATCCCACCGGTAGCTTCTGAGTTTCAAAGAATTTAGTAACTTCCCTCATGACAGATCCTCCGACTATGCTCCAGCATTTCTGATAGAACACAGGTTGGAACCCGTCTATACCCGGCGATTTGAAAGCTCCCATCTCCTTGATCGCTTTCCATACCTCCTCGCCGTTAATCCCTTTCATCATCTCAACTTTGTCCCTCTCTTCGAGCAAAGGGAATCCGTTAGCAATCAATTCATTATCCAGAGGCATGTTGACATCTGAAACGCTGTAAAGCTGAGTGAAATACTCTACCACCATTCTCTCCATTCGATCACTATCTTCCTCCCAATTACCATCTGCATTCTTCAAACCATCAACCCTGTTTCTCCGTCTTCTAATAATGGTTGAAGTATGGAAGAAGGATGTGTTCCTATCTCCAAAGGAGAGCCATTGTTCTCTTGATTTTTGGAACCAGATAATTTCTTCTTGTTCAAGTATTCTATCAAGTTCAGCTTTAAGCACCCTTTCTTGATCTCTTAGATTATGAACCGATGTGTTGTTTTTTGGGTCCATGCTTTGAACGGCAATAAGGTCTCTAGATATAGCCTGTTTCCTGCAAAAGACATCTCCAAACACCCTACGGTTCCAAGAACGAAGCCAGTTTTTAAGGATAGTTAGAGGAATACCTGAGTCTGCATGCACGTCCCAGCAACGCTTGACCAAGGGGAAGAACTCCTCATGTGTCATCGAGGCGGCTTCAAACCGGAAGGGTCTCTTGTCTCGTCTATGACTGATCGGAGGTTTAAGCTTGAGAAGAATAGGAGCATGGTCAGACGAGTACCTCTCAAGATGTCGAACCGATGCATCAGGCCACTGAATTCTACCGTCTTGACTGATGAGAACCCTGTCTAATCTTTTTTGAACACCCTGATTGCGAGAAAGACTATCATCCCAAGTGAAGTCACATCCTGAGAAACCTAGATCCATGAGACCATAATTGTGAATCAGGTCGTTAAAGATCCCAGAGTCTTTATGCACTCCTCCTGAACCACCTATCCTCTCAAAATCATAGAGGATGCAATTGAAATCTCCTCCAATCAAATAAGGTTCAGTGATGTCTACTATTTCTCTATCCAAGAGCTCCCAAAAAGGTCTCCTTCTAGTGTAAGAAGGTGGTGCGTAGACGACTATCAGATGTAGCGGCTTGCCCTCTTTAACAGTGCGTGTATGTATGAAATATTCACACGAATTTAGGATGGTGAAATGGTTGACAGAATCGTTCCAAAGGAACCACACACCACCCTCAAATCCGTTAGCATCAACTCTAAAACACCCTCCAAACCTAAGACGTTCACACACCCTTCGAGCTCTATCTCCCGAGATTCGAGGTTCGAAAATGGCTAAAACATCAATTTTGTGAGAGTTGCATAGATATCTAATGGTACGACGGAAGCTACTCTTAGCAGCCCCATGTACATTCCAGAGTAAACAATTCATAAAAACCTGTGAGAGAGGTGAGGCTACACACCTAGGGATAAGGATAAGGGTATAGCTTATTACATACCCGTCCCTGGACCGGTAACGTCCCTGCTGCTTCCTATCTGTCCCATACCTTCGCAATCCATCTCTTCGTTCTCCTGGACGTCTACGATAGTGCTTGGTCTATGGTGTGTACTCGTACCATTCATAATAGTTTTTTCTGTATGCTGAGACTCACCGTTGGCTTCTGCATTGCATTCTCCCCTTCTATCTAATGTATCAGTGTCTTTCTGCACGTCAACCTTGGTGTTGAAATGGTTGATATTCTCATTCTCTGAGTACATAATCATTGATTCTCTGTTTTCTGGATTAATTTGTTCGCTGCCATTTTCACCCAACTCCTTTTCCTCGTCTATACTCTTCTCCTTCATAATGGCTCTCTTCTTTTCCTCTGTGCTGTCGCTGTCGCTGTCTACATCTCTGATTTTAGATGATGATGCATCTCTTTCTCCTCCTGATCTTTGTCTTTTAAGGGATAGCTCTACCTTTCTCTCTTCTTCTTCAAATTTAGCTTTCCGTGTGTTCTTTCTTCTTACATTTCTCTGCTTGTTTCGCTTCTTCTTTTTCTCTATCTCGATCTCTTCTTTTGACATGGCTGACGCTTCAAAAACAATGGCGTTTGTCGTTACCTTGCTTCCGTCGCTGCTTGTTCCTGCTGTATTAACTTTGCTTGTATTCTTCTCAGATGTTAAATTGTTTTTCTCCTTCTCCATTGTGTCTTTAATAGATTTATTGACCTGGGTCCCACCAATAACCACACTATTTCCTTTGGTGGTTCCCCCACTACTTTCCTTTTGGTTGTTACGTGGATTTGCACCATGATTTTCAGGATCTTTGATTTGGGTGGCCTTGTAAATGGAAAGAGGTTTTTTGTTGATACTACCTCCCTTTCCAGTTTGCTGCATGATAAAAGATAAGATGTTGAATGTTCTTGCCCTAATTACATCTTATCTTTTATTTTTTATTTTTGGTTAATGTATCTAGTTTGATGAAATTTCCAAGTCCATGAATGTTTAATTTTTTTGGGTGACATTGTTTTCGTTACCCAAATATGAATTATAGTATTTTTCTCATTATTGGGTATATGTTTATTGTTTTTGTGGTATGTTTCTTATTGTTGAGTATGCTTAAAGTTATATTTTTGGGTATATTTTATGGTTATCTAAAATGTGTTACAAGGACCAAATGTCATTTGGTATTGATATTTGTGTACAATATCGATTTGTGTAAATTTTGGTTATGACAAATTCAAACCGGGTATGCATTTATACGTTTATTGGCTTTGTAGTATATTTCTTAGTATTAAGTATATTTAAAGTGATGTCGTGGGTATGTTTTATGGTTACCCAAAATGTGTTATAATGATTAAATGTCAAGCGAATTTTTGGGTAATGATCAAATGTCATTTGATATTGATGTTTGTGTACAATATTGAGTTTTGAAAATTTTAGGTATGACAAATTTAAATTGGGTATGTATTTTGTATTAAGTGATGTTTAAATTGGGTATAAATATAAAATATTATCCAATTTATGGATATTGTTTTATTTTGATATTTGATTTATTGGGTATGTTGTTTTCGAGTATGTTTTTGTACTTTGAGAAATTTATTTTTTGGTATGATTGTGACATTAATTGGGTAAGCCGATTTTTGGGTAAGCCGATTTTTGGGTAAGCGGGTTTTTTCTGGGTAGAAGGCTGCGTTTTTTTGGCCCCAAATTTCCTCCAAATGTCAATCAAAAGGTCACAATTAACACTCACATCAGTCATCACTCATTAGTCATCACTTTTGTCAACTTTTTGTCCTATTTATGAAATAGTCTAGTAAAGTAGGAGCCCTATTTCTCAATTTGTAATTGGTAGGGTCCTAAATTTCAACTCTATAGTGTAAAAGGCCCTAAGTGCCAATTCAGCCCACATTTTTTAAATTTTAGACATAAATACTAGAATTAAATATTAAAATAGAATTCAATGTTCGGTTCTCTAAATTAAGCATACGATTTCTATAAGCGAAAAAAATATACATACCTTTTTAAATTAAAGATGAAACAGATGATCGAGTCTTCAATGCCAACATCAAATCGCTTCGAACCAAGCCAAAGAAGAACTATACGTTGAAGAAAACTCGCGCCCAAAAATGGTTTTTATGATACTAAAAATTTTGAGTACGAAGTGTGCTGAGTACTTATCAAAATTGATCTCAATTTGTATTTATATGAAAAAAAACACTTAGAATTAATAACAATAAAATTTTAATTATAAATTTATCATATCCACTAACAGTAACAAAATCTCCTTTGATGAATTTTCCACCTTAAAATAAGGGGTCTAACGTTTCTATTTTGTTTGGTAAATGAAGCTAAGAGCATACCAACGGATGGAGTTATCGGAGGCGATACCAACGGATAATATCGTCGAGTATTACCGGCGGACTAGACTATCATAGTATTACCAAGGGATACGGCCGTCAAAGTATTTCCAACCGACAGAGCCGTCAGAGTGATACCAACAAATTAGGTTGTTGCTAATTGTTTGGGATTTTATTGACCAATGCAACCGTTGGTTATTAATTAGATATGAAATTTACCAAAGGATGGTAGGTTCCAACGAGATAAGTTATCGGTATATATATTCGAACAACCTTATCGGTCGGAAAATATCGGTCGGTATTATCAATTTTTCTAGTAGTGGTTAGAAGCCTTGAGCAAGGGCTACCGCCCTTGCGGCTTAGAAGGCCCGCACTCGCGACCGTCCGCAACCTCGGCTTGGACGTCCCGCGGGGCGATGACACGTTGAGTGAGAGTTATGTGCCTTTTCCGTCCAACCTTTCGTCTTCTAACTCTTTTAATTCCGTCTCTTTATGAGAGGAGTGATTCATGGTTGTTGTCTCTTGGCATCCCTCCCATTTATGCAGCCTAACTCCCTCTCCCTCATTTCTTTTCACGTTACTTCATTCTCTCCCTTCTTCATCCTCATCTCCTTCACGTTATTCTTCATCTTTTGCTTCTCTCTTCTCTTGAGGCTATCACACGGAGTTCGGACTGCAAAGACGTGTTCCAGGGTAAGTTCTTTCCTTCCCCTTCCTTCCTTCTTCATCCTTCTTCTTGTTACCTTGAATGGAAGGAATCCATGGATCTACCTAAAGGATGTTCCTCTTGTGTTTGATTGTGTTGATGGCATACTTAGACCGTGGAGGAGAGCTAAGATCTTATGTTGGAGGCTAGGAGACGTTCACAACATCAAAGGAGGCAATAGGAAGGTTGTTGCACATCAAAGAACCGAAGAAGTCGACATTTCTGGACTGCATCCGCGGGGGCGGATCTTGTGAGCCGCGGGGGCGGATCCTGTGAGCCGCGGGGGCGGCCTCTGCAACCCGCAGGGGCGGAATATAGGTCTTGCACACCGTAGGGGCGGCGTCTTGACACCGCAAGGGCGGTTTCTACACTAGTAAGCCTCCGATCTCTTGTTCTTTTCTTCCCTTTCAGCTTTCTTGATCTTGAACCATCTTAGTAGCATGTTAGGATGGCTTAACATAGGTGATATGGAATGTCAAGTAGTGGCTTGACCCTTAGGGTTATCTTGTGAGAGTTGAGGGTATGTTGGTTGTGATATTGTGGCATGATCTCTTAGGATTGTGAGGATATTGGTTCAGGAATGAGGTGTTATATTGGAAGCCTTTGAGGCAGTGGAATGAGAGTGTTGATCTATCTTGAGTTGTTATTTTTGTGAGGATAGAGTGATGTTGTTCTTGTGAGGATGTTGAGCCTAGAAGTCTAAGGATTTCTAGTTGACTAGAGTGATATTTTCCTTGTGAGGATGTTGAGCCTAGAAGTCTAAGGACTTCTAGCTGACTAGAGTGTTGTTTGATCCGTGTGCCCTGTGTTGAACAGACGTTGTGTGTTTTCCCACGTGAGGTTGAGAGAGTTCGATCGGGTTTCACTTTTTATACACACAAATAACCATAAACACGCAACATGCTCAAAAACACACAAATCCGGTTTATTATCTTTTTATTATTAAGTCATATCTTGTTCTAATTCAACTTTCGGTTGCGACACGAGAATCACCGCATGATCTCGCCTCGATCCCTACTCACCATCAAGGAATGGCACTGATGCATCTAGCCGTCTACCTGCCCGGGCTAGTCGCCGAGAATCTCATAACTCTCCGCAAGAGCAAGGCAGTGTTGTCACCGCCCGTTATCATACACTTGGGCCAATTATCAATATATAAAGTTGTCCTATTACGGCTTTGTTGTTATAACATAAACAATAAACACACACATAAACAATAAACACACACCACCAAACACACATCGAAACTAATACGGAGAATACGAGCTAAGTAAGTCCGGAGACTTACCTCGTCCCAAATGCTAACTCTCAAAAAGCTCTCACTTTCCTTGGGAAGAAGCATACAACCTGCTCACAACAAGATATCTATCAAAACTCGCTCAACTAAAGAAGTCTAAGACTTTTACACAAATGATCTACACAAGATCATTTGACTCTCATTCTAGGACCGCATCCTAGAATCTATCATTCTCACATCTCACTCAACGCATGAGGAGATCTCTCAACAGCCAAGAACAACATAAAAGCCTATGAGGTCCAACATGCTCATCACACTCGCCTAAGGTCCCAAAAGCCACTACATGGCATTTATAACTATCCTAGGTCCAACCTATCATGATACTATCATAAACACTCTCTAAGATCATCTATGAACACATGCTCAAGGGATGGTACTCACCAAGCAAAGGCACGGGCGCGGAAGAAGGAAGAGCAGACGCGAAAAGGAAAGGAAGACCGCAAGGGTGTGCTGGCTGAGCCAGTGGCCGCCCCTGCGGCTCAGTGTTGTGGCCGCCCCTGCGGCTCTGAAGATCCGCCCCGCGGTTGAACTGTAAAAGGTCGTCTTCTTCGTCTTCGATTGTGGATCTTGAGCTTCAAAGGCCTCCTTCTCCTGCTAGGTCTTCTCCAAACATCATCCACAATATCAAGGCTCTCCATCACAACCAAATCGAGCTAAGAACACATGCATGCAAAGATCAAGAAGAACTCTCTAGCTTCATCCATGGCAATGGAGAAGGGGAGGAAGAAGCTATGCAATAGGGAAGAAGAAGGGAGGGAGAATGAAAGACTTACCAAACTGAATCATGGAGCTCCCTAATGATGACCACACTCAAGAGATCCAAAGGAAGATAGGGAAGAGAGCTCAAGTGAAGGAAAGAAGGGGTAAGAAAACCAACATGAATGAAGTGTGAGGAGAGAGGAGAAACCAAGCTGCCAAGGGGGAGGGGAACAAGGGGTCAGCTGGCCTCCTTGTCTCCTTGGTGCAAGCAATAAAGGGTCCAGAAGAAAAAGACGGGATCATGGAAGGTCGGAACGAGGTTTGGAATGAAAACCGAAGCTCAACACCTTGTGCCTGTTGAAAAACTGAGCCACGAGTGCGGAAAGGTCGATAACTTGCTCGCTAACAAGAATAAAAATTCTGGACATTACAAATACTTTAGTTTTCTTATTTAGGTTCGAAAACTTACCTCTAGGTCATGATGATCGTGGATATTCTTTGTTGTTGGCGAATTGCTTCTTCATTTGAAGAATTCTAGCAAGACCTCTTGAAATCAATGCGAATGGATCTTCCTCCTCATCATCACTCTCTTCATATTCCGATGGAATGTTGTCCTTATTGGATCTTAGGGAAAGATTCTTTGTGTTTGATGGTAGCTCTCCATCTTCTTCACCAAGAACCATTTTATGGGTGATTAACTTTCTAAGAAGGTCGTCGAGAGGTAATGTTGTAAGATTTTGAGCTTCTTCGACGGCGGTCACATTTGGTCCCCGCTTAGCTTTAGGCAAGCTTCTTAATATTTTCCTTACTTTTTCTTCATTTATGAAGACCTTTCCAAGTGAATCAAGATTGTTCACAATCTCAATGAATCGTTTGAACATCTCTTTGACCGTCTCGTTTTAGTTCATCTTGAATAACTCATATTGTCTGAGCAAGATGCTTATCTTTGTCTCCCTGACTTGACTTGTTCCTTCATACGTAACAATTAACTTGTTCCATATTTGATTTTCACTCTTCCATGATGAGACACGGTTGAATTCATTTGCATCCAATCCACAATAGAGCAAGTTCATGGCCTTGTAGTTCTTTGATACACTATCCAAGTCCGTTTGAGTGAAATCAGCTTCCTTCTTTTCGACTTGGACTCCTTCAACTGTATTGGTTGGGATTTCAAGGCCAGTTTGAATGATGCTCCATAGTTTTATGTCTTGAGCAATAATGAACATTTGCATTAGTGCTCTCCAATGGAAAAAGTTGTTACCGTAGAAGAGAGGTGGTCGAGATGTGGATCTTCCTTGAGCGAATCCTCCATCTCATCACCTACAGATTTCATGATTAGTCTCACTGATGGTTAAATCAATATACGTGAGTATAGCTCTGATACCAATTGAAGAACCAAATAGGTGATTAATAAGGATATAAATACTTTAGAAGGGGGGTTGAATAGAGTATGAGAACTTTTTGCAATATCTTATATCAAGGCCTTGAAGTCGATATGTGCGCTTAGTGACAAAACTGGTTCTCAAGGCTTTGAAGTGGATTTCAAGGCCTTGACTTCAAAACCTGCAAAAAAGATTGTTAGTCGCAATATAAGCGAAAGATTGCGGAAAATAAAAGATCGACACGATGATATGTTTACAAAGTTCAGCTCTAACAACCTACGTCTCCGTCCTAGGGTTTCTCGACCCTAGGATCTAACTATCTATTATCTACTCAAAGAGTCCTAGATACAACCTAGAAGAAATTCCCTTCTTCTCTCAATGTAGCCTCAATGCTACAATCTAGTCAATTTTACTCTAGCAATAATAACCTAGTTACTTCGTAGAGTAACACACTCGAGTATAACACTCTCTTGATATGCCAATGGAGCTCTAGTGTTTATCTCACTCTAAGGATGTAAACGTTTGTAAGATAAACAGGAAGATAAACATTTGGAACAGTGAAGATGTTTGCTCGCTTGAAGACTTGGTTTCTTATCCGTGTAAGCTCGTGTTCTTCTTCTTGAATCGCCATCTTCATTATAGTCTTCTATGGAGATCTTCTTAGCCGTTATAACATTTCTATTTTCCAAAGAAAATGCTGCTTGGTTGAATGAGATCTTTGTTGTGAAGTAACCGTTGCAAGATCTTCATCTTCCACTCAAGTCCTAGGTCTTCTCTTGATAGACCTTGAGGATCTTCACCGTATCCTCTCTCTTGATGGTCGTTGAGAAATTTCACCATATCTTCTAATTAAGCCTTTTTGGAAGATCTTCTTATCAAGCCGTTAAAAGTCTAGCCGAGATCTTCTCTTCTTGAAAGTCCACTGGAGATCTTTATTTCAGCCGAGATCTTCTCTCTTCAAAAAGCCGTTGGAATCTTCTTATCTTCACTCGAACAAAAAAATTATTTGACGTGGAGATCTTCTTGTTGGATTTAGTTGGCCTTTGAAGATCTTCTCCTACACTCTCTCTTTTGGTTGTTGCAGATGTGCGTGCATGTCTCGTAGTGAAACCCTTAGCCGAGTCCTTCCTTTGTAATGCTTTTCAAGGCTCGAGCTCTTCCTTTGAAACGCTTTTCAAGGCCTGTACACATTTGAACAAACAAACCAAGACATGCAATCTAGAAATATAATCGATATTTATTAGTTCATAAAACCGCATTGATATGTTAAATCTTTCATCATTCACATAAAAAAAATTCATAATCAGGTGGAGTTATCACAACCCTTCAAAAACATTCAAATTATCTCGTTAACTTCATCCAAATTCAAGAGATCTCGTCATTTTTTAAGTTCATTCAAGTCGAATTCAAGAAGAAAATCAGTGATATCATCACGTCGATTTAAAAACGCCGTCAACAATAGAGAAACAATCTGGTTTGAACATATGACACCTTTCTATTTAGGGTTTTATACTAGTTATATAACTTTTTGTTCATATTTAATTTGTGGTTAGATTTAAGTTTATGGTTATTTTGATCTATATTGTTAAAATTAGTAGAATCATTAATTTTCATAATATTTTTAACAATTGTCGAATGATTGAGTTTATAGTCATTTTCTTTTCTTTTTTGTGTTTTTATGTTGTTGACAATGATAAAATTAGAAAATTGATAAACCTATAACATTGTTCTATCGTTTTCATATCCATGTTGTTGACAACATCAACATACATTTTTTTGTGTTTTTGTTGTTTTTGACAACACAATCACCCTTGTTTGGGTGTTTATTATGTTGTTGACATCACCTAACATAAATTATTCTATATTTTTGTGTTGTTGGCAACAAATAAACATTTTATATTGCTATTATGAATTTGTTGACAACACTTAATCATACTATTTTACTATTATACTATTATACTATTGATTTTTTTTTAATAATTTTCTAATCTTATTACTTTTTTATTTGAAGTTATGATGAGAAAAGAAGCTTGTGTATATGGAAATGTAAGTTTATTGTATTTGTTTTAATTTTATATATGTGTGTGTTTTATAATGCTTCTGAACTTTTTGATAACACAAAGAATAATGTCTTAGTATTTATGTTTTGTAAGCAAAACTATAATATTATTTTATAGTAAAATAGGTATTGTTGACAATATCAGAACTCTAATTTATAGTTATTGGTGTGTTGTTGACAACAGAAGCACAATATCATTGTTTTATATTACTTTTAGTATTTGTTGACAACACAAGGGGGGAAATAGTAGTGAGTGAGTTGTTGTTGTTTATGACACAAGATATATAGTTATTACTACACCATTTTCATGTTATTTTTTAAACATGGCATTGATGACACACTACATCATTTTAGGAAAAGAATTTATGAAGATCATTCTAACTACAAGGAAATTGTTTGGCTCGATATCGATTGTAATCGTCTATTTAAGTGCTTCTAATTAGAAGATCTAGGCGAATTGCATGTTCAATCAACAACAAAAGTTGTAAGGGTATATATGTATGGGTTTTCGCAAGAAAATTTTGATAAAAAAAATGGATGGCATTACAAGAGGATACTTACTATTCAATGTAGACATTTTTTTTTTTGGAAAATGAATCCCCAAATCCCTTGAAAAAATGTGCTTCTCACATGTTGTCCTCCTTCCCCAAAAGAGCAAACAAACACAAAACCCCCCAAAACCCCTAAATGTCTTCATGGTAGATCTACCGATCTTACATATTTCCTCCAAACAACCTCAATAATCTCATTTCTCTATTCATAATACATTCAAACCACATCATTTCGAATGCTTTAACAGTCCACACTCTTTATTTGTCTTTCTCCTCCCAAAAAGAAACGTAAAAAACAAATATGATGGATGCCTCCGCGAGTTGATCTCTATAGGAAACTCATATGGAATACCGTAGCGGCCTTTTTTACATATTCAAAGCCAAAATAGGTTGCTAATCAATCTTCCCACCACTGGAATTTTGACCAACAAGATGATGCTCCTCGATTGACCGATAGTAATAAAGACACCATTGATGCACATGGTCTCCTCTTTAGCTTCGATTGGCACTCCAAAATTAGAAGGAGGAGAAAAAAAGAAGGAATAGAAAGAAGAAAAAGAAGAGAAGAGAAGCGAGTTTCGAGCATCTCCAAGCTTAACAATAAAGAGGAGGGATCATGAGAGGATCTTGGTGGATTTGTGCCTTTTCTGGCTGAGCTATTTGCTGCTACTGGAGTATTATGTTGATCTCGATCTCTCAAAAACTGAAAAATTGCAATTGGTTTTCTTACATTTGAGAATTTATGGTTTTTTCTTTGTAACACACTCAAAGCAGGTTTTCCGTCTAGAAACCATGCCTATAAATGCTAGATCTTTGTTTTGAGCTATCTCACTAATGAATCTCAACACATATCTATATATTTTCTAATCCCTAAAAATATGAACATCCTTGAATATCTACTTTTTTTGGATGTACTATGTGGTAATGTTAACTTATGACTATAACTTGTTTATTGAACTAATCACCGATTCTTGGAATAACCTAACTGTTGTTACTATAAATAATCTGAGAAATAACCCTATATTTTGTATGGTTGGTATAACCAAATTTATAGGTGAACCTTGTTGCTCCTCCTTTGCCGTTGTTGGGAACTAGTGGAGGTTTTCTAAGAACTATGACCTTACATAACTTTTCTGAACCTCATCCTTTTTTTTTACTTTTAACCAGGCTTATCTGAATTATGTAATCCTCTTTCTATACGATACCTCTTCTAATAAGCTCTAGATAAGAGCTTGCATACACTCAAAAATGATGTTGTAGTTATTGCATGACTTCTATGCAATGAAGAACATCTCCAAACCCGATCAAAGAGAGCGGAAAAACAATGCTACTAACAATATCAAACTATTGACACTAGCAATTTTTGCCTATAAACGTATGTTGTATTTATATGAATCGTGTAAACTACTTAACTCTTGTAGTCGATTGTTTTATCTTTATGAATCATGTAAACTACTTAATGTTTGGAATTTAAGTTACAATCTTTGTACAACCTTGAAACTAAAGCCCCTAAGGGATTTCATGGACAAAACAAAGAGAACTTGCCCGTCTCACAAAACAAATGCAATGCCGGAAAATGGAGAAAAATTCTCCAAATATTCCCACATGATCTATAACACAATTTCTGAAAATTCATTGAAACTTGTTATTTATGCCAACTTGAAATGAGCCTTTGCTAATATTATTAACTATTCTTCTAGAAATGTTAAATCTGATTGTTGAAATTATCAATGTAAGCCTATGGACACACGACACTACCCTGACTGCTCCCGATGATGTTCAATCATAAATCCGGTCAAGAGAAAAAAATAATACATGAGATAACAAATGTACCCACTTGGAATAAGGTAGAAACAATGAGAGCATTATCATCCACCATAAAAACTAGTTATTCATGAGGATGGCCTTTTGGAATTACATAGGGATAAGAACAAGAAATTTTGGACAATTATCAACTTAACATGTAAAAATAAGAATATCCACATTATTATTGCTAGCCGAGACCAAATCAAGTATTGAGCCAACTGAAGTAATTTGGAAAACCACGGGTTTTGATAATATCTGTTTTATCCCAGACAATGGATCCACAAGGGGGTTGTCTCGTATGGAAAGAAAATGAAAGACGAAAAAATTTAAATAAAAAAAATAAAAGTAGATATTATAACGCCCGGAATTTTCATTCCGGTTTATGAGAGGTTTAGCGGCCTTTCCTCAGACGCGGCTCAGTCTTTCCGCAGGCACGACGTGCTGAGTGGCGGGATTTTATCCTAAATCTCGTTCCGACCCTTCGTTTCTCCGCCTTTGCTTCTGACCCCTCGTTACCTAGCCTATGAGTGTTATTGACCACTTGTTCTCTCCCCATGTGGCAACCTTGTTTCCCTCTCTCATCACCTCTTGCTCATTCACGTGTATATCCTCCTCTCTTGTTCATTTTTCCCTCTTCCTACCTTCTTCTCCTTGGAAGACACCATGATGATCCCTTCCTCCATGTGTGAGCCGTAAATCTATGGTTATTAGTGGACTGCAGATCTGAAAGTGTTGAGTAAGCTCCCCTCCTTCTTCTCCCTCTCTTCTTCTCCTTCTTCTTTCTTGGGCTCCAATGGTGGGAGCGATGGATTCATAGATTATTCCTTTTTGTGTTGCATGTGCTCGTATCTAGCTTAGATCGTGTGTTATGATGATGTTTGTGTGTGGAGATCATTCTGGATGGAGCAAGCCAGCCTTGAGTGACCGGAATCAAGTGCACAGTAAAGAGAAGTTCGTCGGAATCGTCGTCTGGAGTTCGACCGCACCTGCGGCTGGACAGTGCCGTGGGGCGGCCACTGCACGTGAGCCGCAGGGGCGGCCACTGGCTCGGCCAACCCGCTGTTGCGGCCTTCTTCCCCTCTCCGCGGCTGCGTTCCCTCCTTCCGCGCCCGCGTCTTGCCCTAGTGAGTACCTTCCTTCGTTGTGAGGTTGATCTATGTTCAGTAGCATGCCTAGGGTGGACCTAGGATAGTTGTGAATGCCAAGTAGTGGCTTGAACCTTAGGTGAGTATGTGAGGATGGTTTGAACGTTCTAAGGCTTAAAGAGTGGATGTTATCATGTGAGGTGTCGAGGCTTTGGGGTTGTGGTATTTTGATTGTGGAGATCGTGAGTATATGTGGTTGTTGAGATTGTGGGATAAGATATGTGTATCCTAGTATAGCGTTGCTACCGTTGAGATTCGAGACTAGGCTTGTTTATCCTAGTATGGGTTATGGTTTATGATCTTGCAAGATCATCGGGTCTAGAAGTCTAAGGACTTCTAGCTTATGGGAGTGATGTTGATTACATAATTTGTTGTAAGTAGGCTTGAGCATCTTCCTACAGAAAGCGAGGGTGGTATTGGTCGGTTTAGCTTTGGGGACGAGGTAAGTCTCCGGACTTACTTAGCTAGCTTCTATGTATTAGCGCCGATGTGTGTGTTTTAATTATGTTTATAACAACGAAACCGGAACTAGGACGGCCTTGTGTTATATGTATATTGGCCCAAGTGTATGATAACGGGCGGTGACCACTTGTCCAGTCCAAAATGGGGTGATTGGGAAGTGCCTTGCGACCAGTCCGGCGGGTGATGCTGATTCGCATCAAGTACAAACCCGTCTTGTGAAAGGGGATAAGGGCGAGATCGTTATGATTCTAGTGTCACACCGTAAATGGATTTAGTAATGGAATGACATAATTAGAAAGATAATAAACCGGCTTGTGTGTGTTGGAGCATGATGTGTGTTTATGTTGACTCATGTGTGTGTGTGTCAATACCATGATTCTAATGCCTTGAATGTTAGCTAACGGTTTTATACCGATGTTGTAGTTGTCTGCAGGATAGGGACGCGGCCGAGAGATACGGAAGAGTGTGCAGCTGGGGTTCCGTACATTGTAGGATGAGATTGGAGTCTTGTATATATTGTATATTGTATGTATTTTGACGTTTGAGTTTTTGGAGTTGAGAACTCGGCTGAAGTCTGTCGTTGTTTGTTTTTCGGGGATCATATCATTGCATAAAAATATATTTCGGTTTTTGCCTTTATTTGTGTCTTGTTGTTAGATCCGGTGCAATTGTTGTCATGCTAAGGGTCGGGATCCATTGTAAGGTCTCCGCCCGTAGCATCCCGAGTCCTGCGGATTCGGGGTGTTACAGATATGTCATAATCAAACACTCAAACTTACGAACAACTCTTGAGAAGAACATTTTCTTTATTTATGCTCCACCAAGCGAACAACACAAAAATAAATTTTGGAGTCAACTAATCGCTGAAATAAAGTCTACTTACTTAAAACCAAATTAAAACCATGGAGTAAAGAAAAATTTGATAACATAAACAAACAACTTAAAGAAATTTACGAGCAAATTGAAAACCTAAAGAAACAAGCATTTAGTTGTTTTAACCAACAAAAATTTGATAAGCTAAATTGACTCAATAAAAATGGGAATGGTTGTTGGACTATGAACATAAATATTGGATGCAAAGAGCAAAAACATCCAACTTACAACTTGATGACAAAAATACGAGCTTCCATCATAAAAAGACTATAGGACATAGAAACAAAAAGATAATAACAGTTACAAAAAATTATAAATAAATTAAGAGTAAATTACACAAAACTACCTTTTATATACACCTTTTTTCACTTAACCACCTGTGATATATATTTTTTCAATTAACCACCTCATATTACACCCCGTTAGCAAACAGCCACCCTCACTTACCTTCTGTCATGTATTTCGTTTACGGGACCCATACAAAATTAAATGAATAAACTAAGGGCTCGTTTGGAAGCACCGGGAATCATTGCCGGTAATTTACTCATTAATTAAATGTGTTGTTGACCCATTTAAAAATTTCGACACCCAACAACAATTTTTCTGATATCCCGAACTTCATATTTTTATCCGCAAGGTTGTTTTATGTTAGGCTGCATCTAAGAGATAGTTCAATCACATCACTTTTCGTTATAAAAATAAATAATTAAAATGAGACACTGTACAATCCTTGATATGGCAACGTTACGATTTTAATTTGTTGTGTTGATAAAGATTTTGCAGATAGTGTCTTCAGTATAAATGAGCTTGATGTGGAGTATTTAATAAGCCCATTGGATCTCATAGGGCTAAACTAAATGGTTTGATATATGATTTGATATTAGTAGTTATGTGCCAACAAAATTCATAACTTTGTTTATGGCTTTGTAGTCAATCTCGAAGGTGGAGTAAAATTTAACAAACAAAATACGAAAAACAACTACTAAAATGAGGCTCATGTATTACCCTGCAAAGTGTGTGATTTTGCGAGCAACGTCTTTCAAAACATATTAATAATGTAAGGGCTCGTTTTGAAACGCTATGAATCCTTTCGGTAACAGAATAATTTCGATCAATTAAAAACTATGTTTGTTTAGTGATCTTTTAACACATGAAAATAATCTCATAATTTCCATTTTTATTCTTTATCCTTATTCGATTTCATTCCATTTCATTTCACATCTCCAACCAAAAGAGCACTAATTGTTTGTTTGATATTCATATTTACCTATCGGATATCAAATCCCCGTATGAGTTTAGTATATTCAAATATAAATATCAAACTAATATTGTAAAATTTAGGTGGGTCCTCCGGATAATATGGGGGCTATACGTTCATAAGCACATATCGTATGTGTTAGGCTCGAGACAACCTATAAGTTCAGTAAAGTTCCATTATAAAAAAACAATTTACAATATAAATAACCACCAACCTCGATTATATACTAGACCCGTTATTTATTTATTATTATTCCACATACCCCTTAAGTACACCCCTATTCTCGAATTGACTAGACTGATTGGATGGGACAATCATAATTCAAAATATGCCATCAAATATCCGCTTTCATCTTACAATTTTTTTTTTTTGAAAATGGAAAGCGGTTCGAAACCAGCAGACGACGCGCCGTCTAGTGAGTTGAGAAAAAATCGGCAGACGGTCAAACTGTCATGAGAGACCACAAATAAAGGAAAAAAGAAATACACAAAAATACATCAAAATGAAACCGAAAGCAAAAAAAAAGTCTTCAAGGGAAAGCAGGATGATCCAGCCAGCAGGAGACAACGAGTAGAAACGTTCATCTTCAAAGGAAGTATATAAGGAGGAAACCTGAAGAACAACTGTGGACACCTCATATTTGAACTGTAACATAGCGGTAAGGAGATAAGTAATATATAAGTAATATACTAACCTTATACTCGATTGGGCTGACTTGTTGGATCGAATAGTTATGTACACATTTACATCCCTATCTACAACAAGTGAGATAAGAGATTTTAAAAATAATTCTAAATAAATAAAAACTATATTGTAATTAAAAAATAGTAAATTTGATAGTATGGGTTTCCAATAATTCATATATGGGCTTCTGTAATAGAATTGATACGTAATAAATAGGATTCAAATTTGATGCTTTCTTTGCTTTTTTATTTATTTTATCGAGTGAGTTATTTTAAATATTTTTATAAAAATGTGAGCATTAATTGGGGATGGAACTCATTTCTAGTGAATTGAGATATTTTTTTGTAAAAAAAATAATTTACAAATACAAAATAATGTAAGGGTCCATTTGGTTTCAACTCCGGAAACAAAAACGGAATGAAAACGAATTTTAAATACTTATATCCTTATTCATGAAATTTTATGGAATTATTCCTTGTGATTTCATGCAAAATGCACTTGTTTTTCCACATTTTGTTCTCCTATAGAGTATCAAAAGTAATCAAACCATAAGGAATGATTCTAAAAAATTTCATGAACAATGGTATACGTATAAACTAAATTCGTTTCCATTTCGTTTCCGATTCCGAAGAAAAAAAAAACCAAACGGACCCGCAATGTGTATAAATATATAATGAAAATAAATATATGGGTAGGTGGCGGTTGAGTGGTGGGTGATTGGCATTCTCCTCAATGCTTTTATCTTTATATTTTAATAAATCGGTATTAAAATAGTATAAGAAATACTTTATGTTTATCTGCCAATTAAAAGTAATTTTTTGTAGTTACTCTTATTAAAAAAATAGATACAAATGCAGTGTAACAAATTTTGCCGGCTAAAGTAATTTGAGAAATAATATATGTTTGTCGGTTATTAAGTGATATACGTGCGCAATTGTTAGAAGGCACGTTTGTCCATCGGTTCAGTGATGTATTTATTTATAAATAATATTGAAACAATATTATAAAAGTATGAAGCTCCATGATTTCTCCATTACTGTGACTTCCATTTCCAACTAAACAATTGGAAAAGTTCTTAAATTAATCTAGGAATTATTAGGGGTACGGGTAAAAAATCTTTATTCAATATCCGTATTTACACCTATTATATATCTATTAAAGTAGAAACCTCTTTTGTCACGTGTCAATGTTACGTTTTTCAAAATCCAAAAAATTATTTTAAAAAGAGATTTTTAAATGTTAATATAAATTAAAAAGTAATTTCTAATTTTTTTAAAAAAAAATATTTTACCAACAATCATATCTTTACAAATCCTTTTAGTTTTTTTTTACGGCGTAATTTTTTTTTTCGTCAAATATATTTTACATTTGTTATTTTTATCCTAATTCATTTCCTTTTTTAAAATTTTTTTGATGAAAATCTAACTAAAATTATATTGTCAAACTATTTTTAATTCAGATTTTTAATCTTTAACTTATCTTAAAATCTAAATTGTGTAAGTAGTTATTTGAAATAATCTTCAATAACTAACATTTGTAATTAAATTTACTACTTATAAATAAAACAATTGAACGGCTAGATTACAAACTTAAATATTTTTATTGTAATACTTTGAACCTTATATTTAACATATTATAATACTTATTATAAAATTAAATTTTAAAAAAATCCCGCACAAGGTGCGGGTAATATACTAGTTTCACAATTTCACATGCATACTTTAGATTTGCGGTAAAAAAATCACAAATACGCATATAACATGAGTAATTTTTAATTTTTTTGGTAAAAAAAAAATCATAATTTACCAAAAACAAAAAAAAATCACAAATACTATAACACTAGTGTAATACCCACACTTTGTGCGGGTTTTGAAAATTAAAGGTTATATATATATAGGACATTGTTCAGGTACGGTTCAATTAATGCGGTATAGTCGTGCGGCCGACTGTACGGCCGACACGTGTCCCGAAATTTTTTTTTTTTTCGGGAATGATTTTTTTTTTCATAAACGGAAGAAAAATTGTTTGAACTACCATGTTATAATTTATGCACTATTTTCCTATAAACTTTTAACTATTCCCATATAATCCATGAACTATTACTTTTTAATATAATCCATGAACTATTCTATTATTATTCATGAACTATTCTATTATAATTCATGAACTATCTCATAATAAGTTTTGAACTATTACTTTCACTCCTTTATAAATTTTGCACTTTGAACTATTCTATTATAATTCGTGAATTATCCCATAATAAGTTTTGAACTATTACTTTCACTCCTTTATAAAATTTACACTATGAATTATTCTATTATAATTCATGAACTATCCTTTTATAAGTTATGAGCTATTCCTTAATAAGTTTTGAACTATTACTTTCATTTCTTTATAAATTTTGCACTATGAACTATTATATTATAATTCATGAAGTATCCTTTCATAAGTTATGAACTATTCCATAATAAGTTTTGAGCTATTACTTTCACTCGTTTTTTTTAAAAAAAATTTTTTTACCGGGACACGTATCGGCCGTACCGGAATAATGTGCCTTACTTGAACAACACTCTCTCTCTCTATATATATATATATATATATATATATATATATATATATATATATGAATTAATAAGTAATTATCTATTAAAAATTATTTTTGTAGAAATATTTATTTAAATATTTTTATAAAAATTTAGAATTCACATTCCAATTATATAAACATTTAGAAATCACTATTTAAAATAATTTTTTTGGATTTCGAGAAATATGACGTTGACCCGTGAAAAAAGAGGTTTCTAATTTAATAGATATAAGATGAGTAATTTCAATTTTTTTAAAGAAATTTTTTTAGTTAAATTCAAACAAACTACAACACCACAAACATCATAATGAACAAAAATAAACACCAAAAGCTAAGCATATAATCCATATAACATTCCTTCTAATCTTGAAACGAATATTTGAAGCTGTAAATTCAAACAAACAACAAAAACTGAACTTAAACAAACAAAAACATCAAAAAAATTTGTAATCAAACAACCACAATTTGTGAAAATTGAATAGAAACAAACGGATCCATATTCAATTCAACCTAATATAGCAAAAAAAAAACTTAATCGAAAACAACAACAACGACAAATGAGATCTATATTCAATTCAAATTGAAACAACACAAATCCATAGGATACCTTTTATCGTTTTCAGTTCATGTCATGGCGAAATCAGAGTTTCGATTCAACTCGAAATAGCACAAATTCATATTTAATTCAAATCGAAACAGTAAAAAGAAGAGCTTTGATTCGAAGAAAAGAAGGAGCTTACTACGCTTTTGGATTTCGAACAAGAAAAAGAAGAGACGAAGACACTTTGAGTTTCATACAAGAGGAGGAGGAGGAGACAACACACTTCCACGTATACTTGAACAAATAAGCTGTATACTTAATAAATAAGGTTTTGAACAAAAATCGTCATCATACGTGAACAAATCAAGTTTTAAAAAATTGGATAAATAGTTGAACAAATTCACTTATTATTGAACAAATTGAATTTATAGTTGAAAAAATAAGTGTGTTTGTATTTATGTTGGATAATAATTATTAATCAATTTTTGAACAAATTCGGCGTCTGGTTGAACAATTTACACATATAGTTGAATAAATTTAATTTCAGACTGCACATTTGATCTTTTTCTTCAAAAACGAAGAAAAATAACGAAGAATGGGTTAATAAAGCCTTTTTTGTATCGCTAATATAAATTAATCCCCTTAATTTTTTTTTATTAAAATTAAAGGTAAAAAAGTTGGAGTATTGGATGTAAAATATAAAGCAACATGGACCTACTTTATCCCATTAGAAGCATAAAAGCCTTGATTATACTCATCTCTACAACAACAATGCACAAACCCATTTTACCCAGAAAAATACAGTTGATTATTTCTTCATTGTCGATCTTTGGTCGAAATATTGTGTTATTTGCCATTAGGTTATGATGATTCTGAAATTTAGAGCAATTTCGAAATTTCAAGGGTTGATTTTTGATAAATATGTTTCAAAAACTTATTGTGTGAATGACGCCTCGATTTCGCACTACTTTTGATCGATTGTAATTGAAAGACTTGTCGATTAAAGCTTCAATCGATCCAACGCTTGATTTTTCTTCGATTTTGTTCTTCAAGTTCTGCTTCTATTGTGATGGTGTTTAGTATCACCGTTAATCACAAATCTCATTTAAAATAAGCGCTCAAAAAATATAAACATTTATATGTTCAACATAACTATCTTTTCTTAAAAATCAACTATATATAAATATTTAGTTAATAAATTATTAAGATCAATTTTCAATTGTAATGAAAGACCATTTTCGCTTGAACTCAACTCCTCTCGATATAGTAAAATATAAATAATTCAGCTAATAAATTATAAACTAAACGTTGAAAATAACCGTTATGGCATAAATTATAATTCAATAATTAAGTATAATACGTAATTTAAAATTAAAATATAATACATATTCAACTTACATTCTTTATACAGATATGTTTAATACATATATTTATTTTACATTATATTACACTATTTTTTTCTATATTAATTACTGCAAACGCATGCATAAAAGTAAATTACCTCTTTAAATAAAGTATCTGCATGCTGTTATTAGAACATAAAAAGAATTTTTTTTATAATATAAGTGGAGATTATTAAAATTTTTACTACTTATATATAACTGTTAATTACACTTTAAAAAGGTACTAAAATAAAAAGTTTCATCTTGTTTAATTTGTTATAAAAATTCTTTCAGTTTTCTAGATTTACTTAATATAATTTTCTTACTATGAATGCATTACTTCTATTTAAGTCTATTACTTACAATTTAAGTGGTATTTTATTTTTGTATGTTAATAATTTAATTTATTTAATAGTATATAAACTTTCTCAAAAAAAATTAACAGTAAACCAAAATAAGCCGGTAAGCATTTTCCAAAATAAAGAAAAAGATAAAAAGACGACCGTCTCCAGCTTATCTCTGCTCTTTGCCACCGACAAAATCCCGCGCTTCCATACTCTTCTGCTTCCATCTCAAAATTTCCCTTTAATTCACCACAATTGAACACCAGATCTTTCAAAAACCTTGTCCATAAACTGATCCAATTGTTTCAAAATCTTTCCTACAACCTGAATTCCAATCCGGAAACAATGTTGGAGCATTGTATTGGTCCTCGCCGGAGTTCCCAGATCCAGAGGGCAATCAAGCACGCAAAGGTCACAATCCTCTGCCTCGCGCTTACAGTGCTCGTCCTCCGAGGAATGATCGGCGCCGGCGAGTTCGGCACTCCGGAGCAGGATCTGGAGCTGCTCCAGGCTCGATTCTCCCACAATCGTCGTGTTCTAGAAGATTCCGTTTCGGATTCCGGTAAGCAAGAGGCAAACCCTAACAACTACGAGACATTCGACATCAACAAGATTTTCGTTGATGAGGATTCAGACGAGGTCAAGGATTCGAATAAGCCTTACAGTTTAGGTCCTAAGATCTCCGATTGGGACGAACAGAGGGCTGAATGGCTTAAACAAAACCCTAATTTTCCAAATTTCTTACAACCTAACAAACCTAGGGTTTTACTGGTTACTGGTTCGTCGCCGAAGCCTTGTGAGAATCCCGTAGGCGATCATTACTTGTTGAAATCGATTAAGAATAAGATTGATTATTGCAGGATTCATGGGATTGAGATCTTCTACAACATGGCTCTTCTGGATGCGGAAATGGCTGGGTTTTGGGCCAAGCTTCCGTTGATAAGAAAGCTTTTGCTTTCGCATCCTGAGATTGAGTTCCTATGGTGGATGGACAGTGATGCTATGTTCACTGACATGGCATTTGAGCTGCCATGGGAGAGGTACAAGGATGTGAATCTTGTTATGCACGGTTGGAATGAGATGATTTATGATGAGAAGAATTGGATTGGTTTGAATACTGGTAGCTTCTTGCTAAGGAACACACAATGGGCATTGGATTTGCTTGATGATTGGGCGCCAATGGGCCCTAAAGGTAAGATCAGAGAAGAGGCTGGGAAACTGCTAACAAGAGAGCTAAAAAACCGGCCGGTTTTCGAGGCTGATGATCAGTCTGCTATGGTTTATCTACTGGCAACACAGAGAGCGAAATGGGGCGACAAAGTGTATCTTGAGAATCACTATTACCTTCATGGTTATTGGGGGATTTTGGTGGATAGGTACGAGGAGATGATCGAGAATTACCACCCGGGTTTAGGTGATCATAGATGGCCATTGGTGACTCACTTTGTGGGTTGCAAGCCTTGCGGGAAATTCGGGGATTATCCGGTGGAGAGATGCTTGAAGCAGATGGATAGAGCATATAACTTTGGTGATAACCAGATCTTGCAAATGTATGGGTTTACACATAAGAATCTGGGTAGTAGGAGGGTGAAGAGGGTTCGGAATGAGACTGAGAACCCTCTCGAGGTTAAGGATGAGCTCGGTTTGCTCCATCCTTCATTCAAGGCTGGCAAGGTGTCATCATCTTCTTGATGATTGTTTGCATAACAGTGAGTTCTTTTGTTTGGTATACTTGCAAGCAAAGCAAGGACAAGAATGCCAAGTTTGATCTGGTTTCATAGTATAGTAGCTTGTTATAGTGGCCAAGGTAGCTGATATGATTGTTATTGTAATTCTCTTGACAAATCAGGAGTTGTTTCCACATTGTATCCTATAGATCTATTCTTGATGTCCTTAATGAGTTGAAGTTGATATTATGGCGATTTCAGCTTGCTTTTCAAGAATCGTTTTGCTGATCACTTTGTCTTTTTACCTGAACTGTGTTGGACTGGTTTTTAATCAATTGAGCCATCACAAATTATTCTTCAGATTTTTTTAAATGCAAATTTCCCTCCGTTTTAGTAACCTTAGATTGCTACACTTTTTGTCACTCCAATATGGAAATAACCCCAACAGCTTTTTCCCAAAAAAATTAACTTTAAAATTTAGAAGAATAATACAAACTATACTCAAATTAACCAATTTTATTTTTAATACGACGCATTGATGCCCATAATTTCTCTTGAATCCTTCGGTTAAATGCACATAATTTCTCTTGAATTCTTCGGTTTAAGTATTCTAAATTTAAAAGAATTGGGTAAAGTATGTTTTTCTTTTTTTTTTTGAGCTAATTAGGTACTAGGTTGTTTTGAGTTTTTATTTTTGTAAATAGGCTATTAGTAATTTGCTATTAGGTTAATGTACCCCATCTTATTTTAACCTTACAAACCCTAAAATCTTCTCCTTCTCTCCTCTCTTTTTCTCCTTCTCTTTCCCGTTCCACAGTTTATATCTAGATCACTCTTTCCTGACCTTCTTTTTGTTCTTCTTCCTTTCCTCTCAACCAACTGCCCTTATTCTTCCCTGGAGCCGCCGTCCTTCTCCTCTTCCTCTAGAAACCAACCGCCGCACATCTCCTTCTCCTTCCCTTACAGTCTCTCTCGCACCTACTGACTTGGATCTAGCAACTAGACCCGCCGAGAAACGCATCTCCAGGAGCGCCGGCGGCTCTTTCGCACCAGTTTCAACCACGTTGCCGGTGACCACTTTTTGGAGTACAGTGGTGATACTCACAACTGGGAGGAAGCTTTTGTCAATTGGTTTGATATCTTAACTAGGTTGAAGGAAGATAGGAAAATGTCTTGGAATTCTTGGGGTCCATGGAATATAGTAAAGGTACTAAAAAAGTTTCTATTACTTAATTTCATCGATTAAGATCAATGTTTTGGTAGTTGTTATGATTCTTTGCTTCATATTAGGACATAAGCAAGAGGGAGTATTTGCAAGATCAATCCTCTTAAGACCACTAAATTGATCAGATAAATTCAATACTTGAAGAAACACTACAAGCAGTAGGTGTTATGTGAATGGTTGTTGGTCATACCCCAAATCCGAGGTGTAAACTGGTAAAAGGCTCAACTTTGACTACGTCTTCACAAACTGATACCACGTTTTCAAATTAACATGTCTTTCTCTACTATTTCCACAATGAGTATGGTTGTTCAGATCTAAACTGATACCACGCAACCTGTTTGTTGCTATTCAGATCTAAAATGGAAAAAATGGAGGAGAGGTGGAAGTGGTTTTGTTGTTGATGAAACAACGAGAATGTTTACATGGGTCCTAGTTATGTACCTACTGTTAATTTGAATGTTGTTGGGAAATTCGGGTATGATAAAATTCTGGTATGAAAAAATTCTGGTATGAAAAATTCTGGTATGAACTTCTTGTATGAGTATGAACTTCTGGTATGAAAAAATTTCATACGAGAAATTCATTCCAAAAAATTAAAAAAACTTTAAAAAAAAAGTCAAAAAAATTTTAAAAAAATTCAATAATTAGGAATACATAACAACTAACAAACATATATTATTCTTTTTTTTATTAAGATAGATGGGTTAATTAATTTTACCTACCATTAAATGAAAGTTGTAAAAAACAATGGGATACATTTACTTAAAAGAAAACAAAAAAAGGTCTAGTAGGCCAAAATCTTTCGGTTTTTTTTATGTCTCCATATAGTTCGTGGCTTAACATCACTCTTCATCACTCTTCATCACTATACTAATCAAGTATCGGTGAATCGAAAATTTTATGTGAGAAGAAATTGCAAGCTTATGGCATTACCAGAATTACTATCCCTTAGGTGTAGAGATTCCAAATCCTAACATTCAATTCAATTTCCATTGAACACAACGTAGAAAGAACATAATATCTAGGGCAAATTACTTTGTCATCTTCTTCTACGTCTCATTACTGGTGGATTCCAAATCTGCAACCACAATATCAAATATCTTACACGAAAAATACTCCGAAAACCTCAAAATCCGCATAAAGAAGACCTCCAACTCCTCGTTGATTTTCTACAGTAGCACCGTCGGGGAGTCACCTAACAAAGTCTACGGTTCGTACCTATGCCGCGACAACGGAATATCAAACATGTGTGCCGACTGCGTCCACTCAACTACATTCAACGACATTGTGGATGAGGTCTTCAACGTCACGCGGAAGGTTCACAACTTCTAGATCCCATCTATGTCGTCTATGGACTATGGACAAGAGATGTGAGTTTATCTACGACGATGTTGATTTCCCAAAATATGTTGAGCTCTCACTTGCGTACACCTTGAAATTAAAATGGAGATTTTAGAGATGATCATGTCCACTTCCCTTGGCGGTTTCCAAATTAGATTAATTGAGTTGATGAATACAATGTTATCTCCTTCAATCTTAATGGTGTTGAAACCTAAACTAATGGATTTTTGGAGGCCCTCTCTTAAAGCATAAGCTTCCGCTTGGATGACAGTTTCTGCTGCGCATCTTCTCATTCTCGTAGCGATTGTTACGACATTGTGATCTTGAATGATAAAGTCAAAGGCACAACGATCATTCGAGTTTCTAGAAGCATCCAAATTAATTTTGACATAGTTTAAACTTGGTCTCTGTCATTTAATATTTTTGTTCTCCTTCTTTTTTTCCGGAGGCCTTGTACAACAGTTTGACGTGTTTGAGTTTGCCTCATCCAAATTTTAATTTTTTTTGGATCAATTGGTTTAGATCTCGTGGTATTTTTATCTTGTTAAAATATATTTGGTTTCCCGTTAACCAAATATTCCACCATGTGACCACTATTTATCTTATTTTTGTTGGGTTATATTTTTCCTTTATTTACGTGATGATGTCCATAAAATTGTGGCATGATGGATCACAATTGTTTAAGAGAGTTTTTACTGTCATTGCTAATATTATTTAAGGTGTATGGACATTAGAAGAAAAGGTACTTATTATTCTCTATGGGGCGTTGACAAAGTTCACATTGCATTAAGACCGGAACGTTTGTTTATCTAAGTTCTCTTTTGTTGGAATGTCATCTAAGTACAATTTTCACAAAATTTTTTTACCTTTAGCATTATGTTGATATTTCATATCCATGTTTTGTCACATTGTGTCCCCCTTACGTTTTAGGATAAGTTTCTTTACCGATTTAGTAAAGAACAATTATTTTCGCTCGGCGTCCAATACAATTTGTCTTAAATTTATTTTGAGGTAGATTGTACGTATTTTTAGTTTTCTAATAATATCATGAGGTTATATTCTACCTAGTTTTTCTGGAGTTGTTAATATTGTGTTGATTTTTTAAGGATTCTTGTTGTTATTATTAAATTTTATTGATTAGAAATTACTTATTTTATTTGTTTTAGTATTTTTTTTAAAGTGTTAATTGATAGAAATCATTTTTAATATATGTGTTTTAGCTATTTTCTTTTAAAGTCTTTTCTTGCCCGCACCTTGTGCGGGTATTATCTAAAATAAATAAATATAGTATTTTTATGTTAAAAAAAACTATAAAAACTAATTAGGTGAATTATTTGTGTTATTTTTAAAATCACCCTAAAATAGTTAGGTAAAATCTGATATATTGTTACATTAATTTATGGGTGTATTTTATAAAATAATTACGTAATTTTAAAAACTATTAAGTAAAGGGAGAATTTGATATACTAGGCCTTTTTGAGAATATGATTTAGTAAATGTACCCCATAATTTTTTACCACTTTCATTTAATGATAGATAAAAATAATTAACCTCTTTATTTTAATAAAAGAAGAATAATAGACATTAGTTAGTGTTAAGTTGTAATTACTATTACTGAATTTATTTTTTTATTTTTTTTTATTTTTATTTTCTTTTTTCTTTTTTTTATTTTTTGAAATAAATTTCTGGTATGAAAATTTTCATACCAGAAATTTTTCATACCATAATTTTTCATACCAGAATTTTACATACCAAAACTTACATACCAGAATTTTATATACCAAAATTACATACCAGAATGTTACACACTAGAATTTCCCATACCAGAATTTTATAATACCAGAATTTTTTCATACCATAATTTTTTCATACCAGAATTTTTTTTTATACCAAAAGTTCATACCAGAAATTTATTCATACAATAATTTTGTTTTATCCTTTTTTATTTTTTTATAATTTTTTGGTATGAAATTCATACCAGAAACTAATACCAGAATTTTTTTTTTCTTTTCTTTTTATACTTTTTATAATTTACATATCAAACTTACATACTGGAACTTACATACCGGAACTTACATACCAGAACTTACATACACTTAAACATATGAAATATCTGATTCCTCTATTTGGACGCCTTCTTCACTGCTCAATTTTGTACCACAATTTTTGGGCCATTAAAAAAATCAAACACATGACCAATAACCCTTTTAACAAGAAGGAAGGAAGAACTGGGAAACCAACATGCTAGGCAATGCATTTGGGTACAACTGACATACACGAGCAACTAGAAAACCCAATTTATACCTCCCAAGAAACCAAAAAGATGATCTGGAGGGAAACATCAATAAAGTATGAAATTTGTGCAGAAACCTGATACATTGCTCACAAATAGTAAAAAATGAATCAAATGGTTAGTAAATCCACATACATTTGACTAGACACCTCGTTGCTTTTGCCCAGTACCTCAGGCACCTCAAAGTAGTTTGAAATTTCTGGTATAGAAAGGAAAATAATAACCAGAAGTCCCACTCCGTTACATAAAAACTAGAGGCGTCAAAGAGAGTTTGATGACTGAGATCCCAAGTTACACTTCTTATCCGAACAAGAATTAGCATGAGTTGTGCTTGAACTTGAGGCGTCAAAGAAGTTGATACCAATCTCCTGTACTAAAAAACCAGAGGTAAAGCTCAAAATCCTGCCAAAATTAGAACATCACTCCCAATGTCTATGCAAATAAAAGTATATCACTCTCATTGGTGAAGATTACAGGCAATATGCAAAGAAAAGTAGGACTAGTTTACTTGTAGTCCGCTCGTGGTGTGGCAACTAGTAGTAGCTCTTTGATGGGAGAAGCGGCAGAAGCTCCGACGACGACCCTGGTCTGAATCTAGATCCAGATCGCCACCAGACCTTGGTCACAACTACCCAGAAGCGGCAGAACCGGTAGAACATCACTCCCAATTTTTTCATACCATAACTAACTAGATCTAGATCTGGATCTAGATCTGAATCTAGATCCAGATCTCCACCAGCTCCGCCGACGACCCTGGTCACAACCCCACCGAATCCGGTGACTAATCCTCCTCTTCTGCCACCGACGACGCCGGTGACTAAGCCTCCTCCTATAGCACCTCCGACGCCGCCTAGTAAGCCTCCTTCTCCGCCTGTTGTTGGGCCGCCACCAATTCCGGCCCCTTACCGGCCATCGAAATAGAAAGAAGGGACGAGTGAAAAAAGGGCTGATGTAGTAGCTCTTTGATGGGAGAAGCGGCATAAGCGAGAAGGTAGAGAGGATAAAGAAGAAAACCTAATGTTGAAGAGTTGGACGGTAATAAATTAATTTGGGGTATATTTACTTAACAAAAAATAAAAAAAAGTCTAGTTACTAGTTGCAAATTAAAAAAAAGCCTACTTCCCTAATTTGCCCTTCAGTAAACCGTGAGTGATTTAAAAAAAAATAACTATTAAAGTAATTAGTAAACGACCCACGTAACAGATATTAAATCCAACATGAATAATAAATATACTTGAACTAATTAGCCAAATGTCGTTGAAAGATATGATTTTGATAGCATGAATTATGGTCTATATTTTGGGACTTGTTTAGACGTTTTATCTTCAATAATCTGCATGTTTGAATGTATATTATGTGATTATATTGTCGTTTCATCTACCTTTACGGGAATCAAGGTGTACACCTAGTTTCGTTGTAATCGTAGGTAAAATGACACGTTTTGCATCAAAATGGAGCTAAAGGAGCTAAGGAGTCATTGGAGCTACATTCTGGAGCTTAAGGAAGAATCCAAGAAGCATGGAAATGGATTAGAGATTTAATTTGGACCAGATTTAAGAGATTTCACATTCAGTTTAGAGCCACCTCGGTTGACCACAGAATCACCTCGACCGAGGTGATCTAGAGGAGCGTCCCGACCGAGGCGAACACCTTGAACGCGGCGAGATATATTTTATTCTTGGCTGAGATCTTTTATTTTTGGAAGGAGAGATCTTATATTTTTGGGCTGGATTTCTGGATGGAAGATCATATATTTTAGAGATCTATTTATGAGAGATAAATATATTTTATTAGGAAAATATCTTTTCAAGATATTTTATCTTTGGAGGGTAATTTTCCTATATAAAGGGTTGAATTTTCCACAAGTTCAACCATGCTTATACATGCTTAGAGGGCTGATAGCATCCAACAATTGAAGGACTTTTGGAAGGTTGAAGGAAGATTGAAGGAAGGAAGTTGATAGCTTTTATATCTTTTGTGAAGGGTTTTTGTAAGATTTTCTTAAATTCCCTTCTTGTTGATTGTCTTGTTGGATTTGTAATCCAAGGAGCGCTTGTTTGTGATATTTGATTCATTTATTGAAGCCTTGTTCTTAAGGTTCTTGTGTTCAAATATTCACTTTCTTCCTATATATTTGATTATTGCTTTCATGATGATGAGTGGCTAATTTCTTTGTGCGATTCTAGGGTGATTGGCTGAAGGTTGTGGGAAAAACAATGATAGAATAATCTTAAATTCCAGTAGGACCCTGAAAGCTCGAGTCTTTATCCTTAACCCTAGAGTATCTCGTTCAGTCGATGAAAATCTCAGCCGGGGTGGAATTCGTCTGACCGAGGTGACTTATCTGATCCGTAACTGAGAGTTAAGTGTTAGAGTTTGCCAAATCCTATTCTTATTACACCTTTCCTGGTTCAATGCAAGCCTAGGATGAGACTTACCCGGTAATTCCTTTGTTTGTTTACCCATGATCATAAGTGTAGGTAATAAAGGTTTATCCTTTATTAGGGTTTGAGTGTGCCTTCATTCCATCTTTGTGAGTTAGCCTGAGACTTACCCGGTAAAGGTTGATTCTATTCCCTTAGGTGGTGTGTTGGTTTGAGGTTATAGTTCTTTTCCTTAATTCCTTGAGACTTACCCGGTAATAGGAGTTACGGTTTGGGATTGTGAGTAGTGAGACTTACCCGGTGATCTATTCCACTTAGAAACACCTTCCCTTTGCAAAATCTCAGCTTTGTCCGCTTATCTTAAGATCTTGAGTTGGAACCACAACTAGATGCTTTAATCCCTAGAATTTGCATATTCCTTTAATTGACTTTTTATCATCTTTGATTGCTTTAATTTATTTTGTGGTTAGTTGCGCGATATTGACTACCTATATTGGTTTTGTTTCACCTAAGTCCTTGAGATCGACACCCGGGAATTCTTGCTTTTACTACGATTGACCCGTACACTGCGGGTTCGCATCCTTGTTTTGAGCATATATTTTGGGTTATAAATTTAAAGCTTGCACACACCATTTGGAGCGAACAAGTTTTTGGCGCCGTTGCCGGGGACTTGGTCTAGACCGAGCCGGTTGCGGTAGTCTTTCGGGGCACTTGCCCCTGTTTCTACTAACCACTCTACTTGAGTGACTTTCGCAGGTTCTTTCTTGTAGGTTTATGCGAAGAACCCGCGCTGGGAAGAAAATCGTTCCTTACGATCCCGAACTAGAAAAGACATACAAAAGACGCTTGAAAGAAGCTAAGATGGCCAATCAAGAGAATCGTGATCTTGAGGCCGAATTGAAGGAGGCATTTGAACAACTACGCCTCAGCAAAGAAGAATTATGACTGGAAAAGGAAGAAACTCGCGCAAGGACGGAAGCGATCGAAGCAAATATGGTGACTTTACGGGACCAATATCTACCTCGACCAGCTCCAGCTCCTCGACCGAGGCAGGATCCAACTCCAGCTTCCCCGGCCGAGATACTTTCAACTCGGATGCCAGTCCGAGATGCTCTTTTTGCAGGTATGCCACAGACCCTAGGGCAGAGGATGGACCCCAACCAACAACTGAGGCGCCTAGGAGTCAACCTAGGTGATCCAGCGGACCATGACTATGAGTTTCGACCACAAGTTATTTCCATGATTTGCCAATGCCAGTTTGGAGGATTGGAGAGGGAATCTCCGCATCAACATCTACAAAACTATGAGATCTTGATGGAGACCTTGAGACCTTCAAGGCTGGAAAACAACAATTACAAGCTAAGGCCTTTCTACTTTTCTTTGAAAGATAGAGCGCTTACTTGGTATCAATCTCTTCCTCCAGAAAAAATCGATACTTGGGAGAAGATGACGACGGAGTTCTTGACTAAGTTCTTTCCCCCCTCAAAGACCGCTGAAATGAGAGGGAAGATCAATGCATTCATCATGAAGGACAAGGAGAGCTTGTCCAAGTCATGGGCGAGATTTAAAGACATCCTTTTGGATTGCCCACATCATGGGATTCCAAAGATAGAGTTGTTGGAGATATACTTCAAGGGACTGGACGGAAACACCCAGTTCAACCTTCAACTACTATCCGCTGGCACGTTCATGGGCATGACGATTGACGAAGCTTGGGAGTTCATAAAGAAACAAGCTTTGCACATGGAGAAATACTCCCACCAAGGAGTTGAAGGTGGAATTAAAAGAGTTAACTTTCAAGAAGCTCCACCAAATAATGATCAACTCACCTCTTTGAAGAATGATGTGAAACAATTGAAGGAACTTTTGGTTGCTCAAACCAAGAAAGAAGATGAAAGATATCGATGCTCAAGGAACAACAACAACGGTTTCCGGAACAACTACTACAACAACAATAGAGGATCCAACAGCAACAATTGGAGGGCAAACAATCAAAATTCGGGTAACTCTTACTCTAACTCCAATTCAAACAACTCTTCTAATCCTTTCCTCTCTTCATCTTCTTCTTCTACTCCATTGATGAGCCAGGAGCAAGGATCAAGTTCGTCCCAGCCGGAAAAGAAAGATGCGGTGCTGGAGGCCATCTTGATCAAGCTCAACTCTATGGAGACATCCATGACTTCATTTTCGAAGGCACAAAAAGCCTTAGAACAACAATTCTTTAATAAGGCAAATGAAGCGCCAAGAGATCCAGGGAAGCTCCCAGCAAGGACGGAAAGAAACCCCAAAGGACAGATCATGGCAATAACGACGAGAAGTGGACTGAAAACTGCAAATCCAGTGCCTCGGTCGATTCCAGTACGGACGAAGAACACCTCGGTCCAAGTACAATCGAAGAACAATTCGGCCGAGATGTCAACCGAGGTCGAACCTCAGAGAGCGTCGGACAAAACTGAAGTTTATGTTCCACCTCCTGTATATAAACCACCACTTCCATTCCTCCAGTCAAGGGCCAGAGCACATCTAGACAAGCATTTTGGTAAGTTCCTTGACTTGATGAATAAACTACATATTAATATCCCTTTCCTTGATGCTATTCTAGGGATGCCCGCATATGGGAAGTTCTTAAAAGAGATTCTATCAAGGAAGAGGAAGTTGGAAGATTTTTCGGTGAAGTAAGGATGACATCTAAATCCTCGGAGCTTATTCAAATCATGAAGGAGAAGATGTCACCCAAATTGAGGGATCCCAACTCATTTTGCATTCCCATTCAAGTTGGGGATGTCACTTGTGAAGCATTGTGTGATCTAGGAGCCAGCGTGAGCATCATCCCGCTGGAGCTATGTGTGAGAATCGGACTTGGAGAGCCCAAACCGGTGAAGATACGGTTGTACATGGCGGACCGCTCCATTACCCATCCCGTGGGCATTTTAGAAGACGTTCCGGTTAAGTTAAGTAACTTCTATTTACCTATAGACTTTGTTGTACTTGATATTTCCACAGATTATCCCGTTCCTATTATTCTCGGGAGACCATTTCTAGCAACTTCGGGTTGCAATGTGGATTGTAAGAACGCCAAGTTGCAATTCAACATTGGCGGTGATCAAGTTGAGTTTGCATTGCTTGCGGCAATGAAAGGAGAGCAGCTAGGAGATGATATCTTCAACATCTATGATGAAGAAGAATCGAGAGAATTGGTGAGCTCTATCCTTATTAACAATCCACTTGAGATATTTATTAGTTTTAGCTTAATGGAGGAAGGTATAGATGTTTCTTATGATGCAGATATACGGAGCTTAAAGGCGCTGGAAGAAGATCCAGGAGCTAAATTTGAAAGACTAATCCAAGAGAAGAAGATCTCCAGTTTCGGTCCCAGTTGCAGTACCTCGACCGAGGCACCTTCTGGACCAAGCGAGGTGTTCTTGACTGAAGAACATCTCGGTTACCCTCTTTGGACCTCGACCGAGGTCGAAAGCGAGATGATGTCAACTGAGACTTCTGAAAGTCCAGCTCTTCAATCTACTCCACTGGAAGGAGAAGGCAAAGATCCACCTCAAAAAGCACCCCCAGTTGTGGAGCTTAAACAACTCCCAAGTCACTTGAGGTATGCTTTTCTTGGACCGGATTCTACTTATCCCGTCATCGTTAGTGCTTTCCTCTCCGAATCTGAATTATCTAAACTAATGCATGTCCTGAGAAAACATCAAAAGGCTTTGGGTTATACTATTGATGATCTTATTTGAATTAAACCTTCTTTCTGCATGCATAGAATACTAATGGAGGACGATCATAAGAATTCACGGGAACCTCAAAGACGATTAAATCTAATCATGAAAGAGGTTGTGAAGAAAGAAATTCTTAAGTTGTTGGATGCAGGTATCATATTTTCTATCTCGGACAGCAAGTGGGTGAGCCTGGTGCTTGTGGTTCCGAAGAAAGGAGGGATGACCGTTGTGACGAATAAGAACAACGAGTTAATCCCATCTAGGACCATCACGGGCTGGAGGGTGTGCATCGATTATAGGAAGCTGAACGTGGCCACTCGGAAGGACCATTTTCCACTTCCCTTCATCGATCAAATGCTCGAACGGTTGGCCCAACATTCACATTTTTGCTATTTAGATGGCTATAGTGGCTTCTTTTAGATTCATATCCATACGGATGATCAAGAGAAGACCACTTTCACTTGTCTATGGGGGACATTCGCTTATAGGAGGATGCCATTTGGATTATGTAATGCACCCGCTACCTTCCAGCGATGCATGATGGCTATCTTTTCCGAGTATATAGAGGAAATCATGGAGGTATTTATGGATGATTTTTCAGTATATGGTTTCTCTTTTGATGATTGCCTATCTAACCTTTCTCTAGTGCTACAAAGATGTGAAGACACTAATCTCGTCTTAAATTGGAAGAAGTGCCACTTTATGGTTTTTTATGAAGGCATCATGCTACGACACCTCGTTTCTAATCGAGGTATTGAAGTCGATCGAGCTAAGATCGAGACTATTGAGAAACTTCCTCCCCCTTGTTCTGTTAAGGGAGTGCGGAGTTTTCTCGGGCATGCAGGTTTCTATAGGAGATTCATCAAGAACTTCTCGAAGATCTCTAAACCACTAACTAACCTCTTGAATAAAGAAGTTGTTTTTGAGTTTTCACAGGAGTGTCTCGATGCATTCTACAGGATTAAGGAAGCGTTGATCTCCACTCCCATTATCCAACCTCCGGATTGGACCTTGCCCTTTGAGATCATGTGTGATGCGAGTGATGTGGCAGTAGGAGCGGTTCTTGGACAAAAGAAAGATGGCCGGACCACCGCCATTTACTATGCTAGCAAGACGCTAGATGAAGCCCGGCGTAACTACGCCACCACCGAAAAGGAGCTATTGGCGGTTGTATATGTTGTTGAGAAGTTTTGTTCTTACTTAGTAGGGGCGAAAGTTATTGTTTACACCGACCATGCAGCTATTCGTTACTTGCTTGCTAAGAAGGATGTCAAGCCACGTCTTATTCGATGGATTCTCTTGCTTCAAGAGTTTGACCTAGAGATCCGTGATAAGAAGGGATCCGAAAATTCTCTTGCGGATCACCTCAGCCGGCTACCTCCCTCTTCACGCGAGAATGACGAACCACCCATAGACGATTCATTCCCCGATGAGCACTTGCACGTGTTGGAACGTTTGATAGACTTCCTTATCTCACCCCACGATGAAGGTGAAGTATGGGGTGAATATACTTTCCAACATGTTTAGAGACACCGTACGGTCCAGCTAGCGACCTTAAATCAAGCGCTTCTTGGGAGGCAACCCAAGGTATTGCTTTCTTTTCCCCTTTTCTAGTCTAGCTTTAGATAGTTTGCTTTTGCTTTGCTTTGCTTTATTTTTGGCGTCCTGGACAGACAACAGGTGACATCTAAGGAAGGAATACAACCCAGGAGCAACACTGGAAGGACAGAAGTTCGGGAATTTGAGAAGACGGAGTTTGACTGAGACACATCTCGGTTGCTGTTACAACACCTCGACCGAGATGATTCTTGAGAAACTGAGGTGACTAGGGTTATTGAAGATCCACCTCGGTCATACCACCTCGGTCCAGTCGAGACCATCTCGACCGAGGTGACAACAGTTCCAGAAAAGGGTATAAAAGGGGGCTGATATTTCTCTCTCTTCCCTCTCTCACCTTCTCGACCGCTATTTTTGATCAATTTGGGCTTTGGTTGCCCTTACATTGTGCTGGAAAAGGATTAAGTACCCCATAGGAACCATTGGTAGTGATATTAGGGGAAAAGAACTGGATTTCTGAGAGTTTTGATCGAACAACACATCGCCTCGGTCCAGTCGACCTGTGCCTCGGCCGAGGTGTTCTTGAGAGTTGTCAGGGTAACCGAGGTGGTCTGACAGTGAGAGAGAAAGATGAGTTCTGACAGACAGCTGGTTCTGAGAGATAGATCCTCTCCTTCTCCTTCCTCTTCTTCTCGTCGATCCATACCGGTGATCCACGAGCGTCACCAGGTCGATTATGACCGTATTGCTGCACGTCCAGTGATTGCACCACGATTCTTAGATATTTTTGCATTCGACTGCCTCTACGTGGATGATGATCTGAGGCGGATGATAGCTATGGTGGGGTTGGAGCAGTTTACTGAGATTAGAGCTTCAGCCTACCTCGAGCCGACTTTGGAGTTTGTTAGCTCCGTTACTTACTTGCCTACTGAGTGTGCCATCAAGTACCGGTTGATGAACCGGAACTACTTAGTTCCGATGAACCATTGGAGGGATATTTTCGGCTTCCCGACACAGTTGCTGATTTTCCTTCTCGAGCCGTGGCTCGAGAATTTTGGGGACAGATAGCTCACGTAGTTGAGCATGCTGACAGGTGGAGACCTGGAGATTCCAAGGAGCGGATTATCTTCCACCTAGCCTTTAGACTTGCTCACCGGATCTTTAGCGAGACACTTCTGGCGCGTACTGAGACGCCCCAAAAGATTAGACAAGGTGAGCTGCTGAGTCTATACTATATGGTGACCGGAGGAGTTCCGGATTTTGGAGTGATGCTGGCAGAGGATCTGCACAAGATAAAGGCGAAGGCGAAGGGAGATATCTGCTGCGGAGGTATAGTGACTCACATTGCGAGTTACATGGACTTAGACTTGAGTGCTTGTATTATGGTGGCGGCTGCCAAGCCGCTCGGGCTGCAGGAGATGATCACTAGGAGGATCTTGGTTCCTCGCGGACGTACTACGCCGTATGTGGCGATGCCTTGGGAGCAGACTGCACCTCAGGGTATTAGATGGTCATCTCAGTTTACAGTGTTCGACCCTCAGTACTGGCACACCGCGTGGATTCCTCTTATGGAGGACGCCAGAGATGCAGCAGCAGCAGCTCAGGGACAGGGTGAGGAGGAGGCTGATGAGGAGGCTGATGAGGATGAGGATGGCGGTGCTGCCATGGACACAGGTACATATACAACTGGTACCAACATACCAGTCGTTGATCTAGACGACGAGGAGACAAAGGAGGAGCCAGCTACATCACCAGCACGTCCTGTCAGGCGTAGGGTACGCAGGCAGAGGGATCCAGTCGCTCACCACCGGATCGATGATCTGACGGATCATATGATAGACTCCTACGCCGCCTTATCCCTAGAGATGAGAGAGATGCGGGAGAGCAGCACTACCAGCGCAGGATGGCTGAGATTCAGTTTCAGCAGGTCATGGGCTACCCGTTTGACCCATCTCAGTACCCGTACGTGCCACCACCACCACCACCGGATTGAGATTAGAGCTTGTAGGATTTCTTTATTTATTTATTATGCAGCTCAGCGTTGTCCGGTGAGTACTCTGTTTCTTTAGAATTATTTTGACCCATTGGGACAATGTGTCCCAAATATGGGGTATTTGGATGTATTTATATGACTTATGTGTATGTTTGTATGACTCGGCTCGGATATTTATGATTTTCTTTATGCTCTATGTGTTTATCTGAGACTACATGCATGCATACAGGTTATTTGTTTGAGAAAAACGTCAAAAACTGGTTTAAAAAAAAATTTGTCCTCGACCGAAGTGACTCTGACCAATCGAGGTACAGTACCTCGGTTGACTTAGAACATCTCGACCGAGACGGTTTAACTGAGAAAGTTTTCGAAACGATTTTTGTGCTTCTTATCTGGATATGACCTCAGTGATGATTTTGTTTGCTGACTGCTTATAAATATACTTGAACTAATTAGCCAAATGTCGTAGAAAGATATGATTTGCACTCAAAGCTATCAGAAAACTCCGAAGTAGGAACAAATTGAAACCGGTTATAAAAAAATCGGTTAAACACATAATAAAGCATGAAGAAATTTTTTGGAAAAGCAACAAAATTAATAACTTTGAAAGCCTTAGGATAACAGATGTAAATACGATAGAACACATAATAAAGCATGTAGAAAATCCGTAACAAAAAGCGGTTCAACAAAATCAGATAAAAACAAAACATGAAGAAAATGGATAATTCGATAAAACACATAATAAGTGTAAATACGTACCTATGAGATCAACGAACAAATATGATACCGAATTGAGAACTTGGCAAACCTTATAATCCTGCATTGAAGGAAGAACAACATTGCATGAACGACAAACCGAAAGGATTAAAATTTAATCGATAATACGCAATATATTAATGTCTTATCTATTCGAGTAAAGAATCAAGTACAAAATAACAATTACCTCTAGCAGTACGAAACAAAGAGACAAAGAGACGGAATCGATAATAGGTTTCAGGAAGAATAAGAATGCAACCGATGAGGAAAGCCAATAGGGTGTATAGATGATAATTTATAACGTATGCAATGTACCGAACAATTTTCTTGGAAACGATATCGTTGATATAACCGATTTAATGAATTTCTAAAATAAATATTAATTGTAAGCGATTTTCTTAGTTATGACAATTTCAAAAACCAGGTGATATAATTTTAAAAAAACGGAAGTTAATTAAAATAATTCCTTAAATCAGAACGTAAAAATTGTTCGATACAATTGATCTTGAAAATTTTGTAACGGTTTTGAAATAAATTGTTAATTAAATAGGTAATTTAAAAACTTAATTCAAATCTGATAAGATTTTTAAAAAATCGGGTGGTTAAAATAAATAAATTTGTTAGGTGATAGATTTTAAAACATCGGGTGGTTAAAAAAAAACGTATAATCGTTCCAACAAAAAAAAAATTAAAATTTTTTTTCCCACAAAAATAGAATTGTTTCAGTAATAAAAAAAGGTAATGTGAAATCATTCCAATTAAAAAGATAATTTAAAAACTAAATATTTGTTGGCTTAAAAATAAAAAAATAGTTTAAAAAATAAAGACGAGAACATCCAAAATACCATAAAGTTTAAACGCACTACTAAGACGAGAAAAACTCTTAGGTAAAATGCAAAAAAAAAAAGCCTAATCACAAGGACACCACTCAAAATTCTCCTCTTTCTCTTTATGGGTTAGCCCTCTGCCATTTCTTACGACCATTCGATATACTAGATTTGTTTAGTACATTTCCGTTATAAAAAAAAATTTTCAATGTAAAAAAAAAAGAAGAAATAAATTAGTATCGCAATTTGCAACTGATCTTGAAATCAGAAGAAAAAAAATATTATAAGTAGGTATAACTGCATAGTCTTTATTAATTCCCTTTAAGATTGTCTCATTTTACAAAGCACATCCCCCGGCCACTAGAATGACAATTGCAAAGTAGTCGAGGGGTATATTCTGTTGGTAAAAGTCTATTAATAAGACTTATACAGATTCTGTATTTAAAGAGTTAAGACTTATACAGATTCTGTATTTAAAGAGTTAGACAGATTTCAAGTAATTTTGTGGCTGAGATTAAACATTAATATATTTGAAAGATCAATGGTTGTGATCTTTCGCAGGAAGGAATATATAACCGCTCTCCTAACTGCAATCCTAACTGTAAAACTGAATTAACTGTCGCAGACAGTTCAGAGAATTCTCTATAAATAGAGAAAGATTCTTCCCTAGGAAAATAAGAAAGAAACTCAGATTTGCTGTCTGATTTCTTTAAGGGCTTTGTTGTATCCTGGGAGGTGAATTTGTCTGCAACCCTAACAGCAATTAGAGGGGACAAATATCACTTTAAAGATAGTGATCTTTTCACGCCTCAAAGCATTCTATAAAACTCTAAATTACCAACAATTTTAAAGTGATATTTGTTATGGAGGCGGGATCACAAGCAGCAGCCCTTACCCTGATGAATCAAGATTTTTTCAAACTTGATCGGTTCGATGGGACCAACTTTAACCGCTGGAAGGACCAAATGATGTTCCTACTGACAGCCTTGAAGATTTCATATGTGTTGGATGCCAATTTGGAGGCATTTCCAGATCCAACAGATGAAGAGGACCAAGAGATCAAGGACCAAAGGAAGAAAAGAGATGAAGACGAAGTTCTGTGTAGAGGTCATATCCTCAACCGACTCTCTGACAGACTTTACAATCTGTTCACGGCAATCAGATCGCCAAAGGAGATTTGGATCACGCTGGAGACGCGATACAACAATGAAAAGCAAGGCGCAGATAAGTTTCTTATCATGAAATACTTTGAATTTGCTATGAGTGCTGATAAACCTGTCATGGATCAAGTTCATGATCTACAGAGTATTGTTAACCGACTCAAGGAGTTGAAAATTGATATCTCCGAGTCATTACAAGTGGGGGCAATCATTGCAAAGTTGCCTACGACTTGGAATGATTATCGGAAGAAACTCTTACATACCACAGAAGAATTGTCCTTGGAACAGATTCAGAAACATTTGCGTATTGAGGAAGAAACGAGATATCAATACAAAAAGCAAGTGGATTCACAATCTGAAAATAAGGTGAATTATGTTGTTGGTGAGAATTCTAATCAGAACAAAAGGAAGAAGCCTGATGGGAATAAAAACTACAACAACTCTAAGAAGCCTAAGAAGGATGATAAAGATAATAGGCCAAAATGCCACTTCTGCAAGATACCAGGGCATTTCAAGAGAGAATGCAGAAAATGGCAACGAAAACAACAAGAGATGTCCAGCAATCAAGCCAATATGACTGAAAAAGACAAATCAGATATCATTGCCATGGTATCTGAGATGTTTTCTGAATTACAGATTGGTATGGTTACTGAAGTCTCAATGGCTGCAGGAACAAAATCTAAGGATTGGTGGTTCGATTCAGGAGCTACGGTGCATGTATGCAATGATTTTTCTCAATTCACAAACTATGAACCCTCCGACAAGGATGATGGAGTTCTCATGGGAAATAACAACGTAGCCAAGGTCCTAGGCAAAGGACGTGTTGAAGTTCAGTTCACTTCGGGAAAGAAGATCATTCTGACCAATGTCCTTCATGTTCCAGAAATCAGAAAAAACTTAGTTTCTGCAAGTCTGTTATGCAAAGCCGGTGTTAAGGCTGTCCTAGAATCTGACAAGTTAATATTAACTAAGAATGGTGCATTTGTAGGAAAGGGATACTCTTGTGATGGAATGTTCAAACTTAGTATCAATATTATCAATAATAATACTAGTACTTCTGCTTATATTGTTGAGTTATCTCCATCATTATGGCATATGCGACTTGCTCATGTGAATTTTGGATCTATAAAGTTTATGTCTAAGCATGGAATGATTACTTGTGATAGTCATGTTTTTGATAAACATTGTGAGATTTGTGTTCAAGCAAAAATGGCCAAAAGACCTTTTCCTACAGTAGATAAGACTAATGAAATATTAGAACTTATACACTCAGATATATGTGAATTAAATGGAATACTAACAAGAGGCGGAAATAGGTACTTTATTACTTTCACGGATGATAAATCTAGATATACCCGTGTATATTTGATGAGGAAAAAGGATGAAGCTTTTGAGAAATTTAAAATATATAAGGCTGAAGTTGAAAATCAGAAAGATAAAAAGATTAAAATTCTGAGAAGTGACAGGGGCGGAGAATATTTCTCTAATGAGTTCAATGAATTCTGTGAAAATAGTGGAATTATTCATCAGCGAACAGCCCCTTACACGCCACAACAGAATGGCTTGGCTGAAAGGAAAAATCGAACATTGTGTGATATGGTGAACTCTATGATGTTGAATGCAAAAGTGCCTTCAAATCTGTGGGGAGAAGCTTTGTTGACTGCATGTTATTTGCACAACAGAATTCCTTCAAGAAGGACTAAAGTATCTCCATATGAAGTTTGGAATGGAAGACAACCCAATTTAAACTATATAAAAGTATGGGGCTGCATAGCATATTACAGGATTCCAGATCCTAAGAAAACTAAATTGGGTCCTAAAGCCTTGAAAAGCATTTTCTTGGGGTACGCAGAAAATTCCAAGGCTTACAGATTTTTGGATGTGGATTCAAATCAAATAATTGAATCTAGAGATGCTGAATTTTTTGAGACACAATTCAGTGGGGATGTGACAAGTGAAAATGCTGGAAACACTACTTACACGGCTCCATCGTCTTCTTTGTCAAGGAAAAGACAACTTAATGAACCAATGGAACAAAGAAGAAGTCAACGGGTCAGAATACAACAACAATTTGGTTCTGATTTTTCATTACCGAATGATGTTTTATTCCTAGTTGAAGGAACTAGGAATGAAGTGTTAAACGAAATACCATTTGTGTTTCAAATTGAAGGAGACCCTAAGACATTTAATGAGGCAATGTCTTCTAGAGATGTAGCATTCTGGAAAGAGGCCGTGAATGATGAAATGGACTCGATTATGTCCAACAATACTTGGGTTCTGGTGGATTTACCTAAAGGATCCAAACCAATTTCTAGCAAGTGGGTATTTAGAAGAAAGTACAATACCGATGGCACAATCCAAACCTTCAAGGCAAGATTAGTAGCCAAAGGATTTAAACAAAAAGAAGGTATCGACTATTTCGATACATATGCACTAGTAGCAAGGATTACATCAATAAGAGTGCTCTTGGCACTTGCTTCGTTGTATAAGCTGTAGGTGCATCAGATGGATGTAAAAACAGCATTTCTGAATGGAGATTTGGATGAAGAATTATACATGGAACAACCCGAGGGGTTTGTGGTTCCTGGAAATGAAAATAAAGTGTGCAAATTAACAAAATCTCTATATGGACTGAAGCAAGCACCAAAACAGTGGCATGAGAAGTTCGATTCTGCCATACTGTCTTTTGGATTTAAGCATAATGGCGCAGACAGATGTGTGTACACAAAGTTCAGCGACAAATACAGTGTTATAATTTGTCTCTACGTTGATGATATGCTAATTATAAGCAATCAGATTGAAAGAGTTACTGAAACTAAGAATTTCTTGAAGTCACAATTCAAGATGAAAGATTTGGGGGAAGTAGACACTATTTTAGGTATTAAAATACTTAAAAATAGTGGGGATTTTACTATGACCCAATCTCATTACATTCATAAGATGTTAGAAACGTTTAAGCATCTTACGATTAAGGAGGCAAATACTCCATATGATCCTTCATGTAAATTATTCAAAAATGAAGGTAGATCTAATTCCCAGAAAGATTATGCAAGTGCAATTGGGAGCTTAATGTATGCAATGCATTGTACAAGACCTGATATTGCATTTGTTGTTTGCAAGTTATCAAGATATACTAGCAATCCTGGAATTGAACATTGGAAGGCTATAAGTCGAGTTCTAGGATACTTAAAGAAAACAGCAGAACTGAAATTATCTTACAGCAGTTTTCCTGCTGTTTTGGAAGGATTTACAGATGCTAGTTGGATATCTAGTGCAGATGAGAACAAATCCACAAGTGGTTGGGTTTTTACTCTAGCGGGAGGAGCAATATCCTGGGCTTCAAAGAAACAAACTTGCATAACACATTCTACAATGGAATCAGAGTTTATTGCATTGGCTGCAGCAGGAAAGGAAGCGGAGTGGCTGAGAAATTTTCTTCTGGATATACAGTTGTGGCCACAACCAATGCCACCTGTTTCTGTGTTCTGTGACAGTGCAGCAACATTGTCTAGAGCCTATAATAAAATTTATAATGGAAAGTCTAGACACATTAGTTTAAGACATGCTTATGTTAGGCAGTTGATTGAAGAAGGTGTTATTACCATTATTTATGTCAAGTCTTGTAAAAACTTGGCTGACCCATTTACAAAAGCACTCTCTAGAGAAATGGTAAGAAATACCTCAGCTGCAATGGGGTTGAAATTAATTTGAAATCACCACAACAGGAACCCAACCTCTTTCTAGATATTCTAGTTATGAAGTTTAAAGGGTAACAACAAGTTGTTGATAAGTGATTGGGATGCACGCTAGTGCAATAAAAGGGAGGTTGAGTACTAAGGCTACTCTTAATAAGATTCTTTAATGATTACGGTTTCATAGGATCTTACCTATATAGATCACATAAGAGTGGAGTTACTCTTAAACAAAACCAATTGTTTTGTAAGTTTTCTATGAATCTAGGTGAACTCAAGTCAAAAGAAGTTTAGTGAAGAAGCTGAAAATGTTATATGTATGCTTTATCCGATGTTGATAAAAGAAAAATGGTTTAAGGAACTAACCACCATTTAATCTGTTGACATTTTGATAAAGTTGTACTAATTGGAAGTTTAAGTTGAAAAACACTTTCATTATGTATGACATTATTCACAAAGTCTGATTTATAGACTTAGTGGGGATTGTTGGTAAAAGTCTATTAATAAGACTTATACAGATTCTGTATTTAAAGAGTTAAGACTTATACAGATTCTGTATTTAAAGAGTTAGACAGATTTCAAGTAATTTTGTGGCTGAGATTAAACATTAATATATTTGAAAGATCAATGGTTGTGATCTTTCGCAGGAAGGAATATATAACCGCTCTCCTAACTGCAATCCTAACTGTAAAACTGAATTAACTGTCGCAGACAGTTCAGAGAATTCTCTATAAATAGAGAAAGATTCTTCCCTAGGAAAATAAGAAAGAAACTCAGATTTGCTGTCTGATTTCTTTAAGGGCTTTGTTGTATCCTGGGAGGTGAATTTGTCTGCAACCCTAACAGCAATTAGAGGGGACAAATATCACTTTAAAGATAGTGATCTTTTCACGCCTCAAAGCATTCTATAAAACTCTAAATTACCAACAATTTTAAAGTGATATTTGTTATGGAGGCGGGATCACAAGCAGCAGCCCTTACCCTGATGAATCAAGATTTTTTCAAACTTGATCGGTTCGATGGGACCAACTTTAACCGCTGGAAGGACCAAATGATGTTCCTACTGACAGCCTTGAAGATTTCATATGTGTTGGATGCCAATTTGGAGGCATTTCCAGATCCAACAGATGAAGAGGACCAAGAGATCAAGGACCAAAGGAAGAAAAGAGATGAAGACGAAGTTCTGTGTAGAGGTCATATCCTCAACCGACTCTCTGACAGACTTTACAATCTGTTCACGGCAATCAGATCGCCAAAGGAGATTTGGATCACGCTGGAGACGCGATACAACAATGAAAAGCAAGGCGCAGATAAGTTTCTTATCATGAAATACTTTGAATTTGCTATGAGTGCTGATAAACCTGTCATGGATCAAGTTCATGATCTACAGAGTATTGTTAACCGACTCAAGGAGTTGAAAATTGATATCTCCGAGTCATTACAAGTGGGGGCAATCATTGCAAAGTTGCCTACGACTTGGAATGATTATCGGAAGAAACTCTTACATACCACAGAAGAATTGTCCTTGGAACAGATTCAGAAACATTTGCGTATTGAGGAAGAAACGAGATATCAATACAAAAAGCAAGTGGATTCACAATCTGAAAATAAGGTGAATTATGTTGTTGGTGAGAATTCTAATCAGAACAAAAGGAAGAAGCCTGATGGGAATAAAAACTACAACAACTCTAAGAAGCCTAAGAAGGATGATAAAGATAATAGGCCAAAATGCCACTTCTGCAAGATACCAGGGCATTTCAAGAGAGAATGCAGAAAATGGCAACGAAAACAACAAGAGATGTCCAGCAATCAAGCCAATATGACTGAAAAAGACAAATCAGATATCATTGCCATGGTATCTGAGATGTTTTCTGAATTACAGATTGGTATGGTTACTGAAGTCTCAATGGCTGCAGGAACAAAATCTAAGGATTGGTGGTTCGATTCAGGAGCTACGGTGCATGTATGCAATGATTTTTCTCAATTCACAAACTATGAACCCTCCGACAAGGATGATGGAGTTCTCATGGGAAATAACAACGTAGCCAAGGTCCTAGGCAAAGGACGTGTTGAAGTTCAGTTCACTTCGGGAAAGAAGATCATTCTGACCAATGTCCTTCATGTTCCAGAAATCAGAAAAAACTTAGTTTCTGCAAGTCTGTTATGCAAAGCCGGTGTTAAGGCTGTCCTAGAATCTGACAAGTTAATATTAACTAAGAATGGTGCATTTGTAGGAAAGGGATACTCTTGTGATGGAATGTTCAAACTTAGTATCAATATTATCAATAATAATACTAGTACTTCTGCTTATATTGTTGAGTTATCTCCATCATTATGGCATATGCGACTTGCTCATGTGAATTTTGGATCTATAAAGTTTATGTCTAAGCATGGAATGATTACTTGTGATAGTCATGTTTTTGATAAACATTGTGAGATTTGTGTTCAAGCAAAAATGGCCAAAAGACCTTTTCCTACAGTAGATAAGACTAATGAAATATTAGAACTTATACACTCAGATATATGTGAATTAAATGGAATACTAACAAGAGGCGGAAATAGGTACTTTATTACTTTCACGGATGATAAATCTAGATATACCCGTGTATATTTGATGAGGAAAAAGGATGAAGCTTTTGAGAAATTTAAAATATATAAGGCTGAAGTTGAAAATCAGAAAGATAAAAAGATTAAAATTCTGAGAAGTGACAGGGGCGGAGAATATTTCTCTAATGAGTTCAATGAATTCTGTGAAAATAGTGGAATTATTCATCAGCGAACAGCCCCTTACACGCCACAACAGAATGGCTTGGCTGAAAGGAAAAATCGAACATTGTGTGATATGGTGAACTCTATGATGTTGAATGCAAAAGTGCCTTCAAATCTGTGGGGAGAAGCTTTGTTGACTGCATGTTATTTGCACAACAGAATTCCTTCAAGAAGGACTAAAGTATCTCCATATGAAGTTTGGAATGGAAGACAACCCAATTTAAACTATATAAAAGTATGGGGCTGCATAGCATATTACAGGATTCCAGATCCTAAGAAAACTAAATTGGGTCCTAAAGCCTTGAAAAGCATTTTCTTGGGGTACGCAGAAAATTCCAAGGCTTACAGATTTTTGGATGTGGATTCAAATCAAATAATTGAATCTAGAGATGCTGAATTTTTTGAGACACAATTCAGTGGGGATGTGACAAGTGAAAATGCTGGAAACACTACTTACACGGCTCCATCGTCTTCTTTGTCAAGGAAAAGACAACTTAATGAACCAATGGAACAAAGAAGAAGTCAACGGGTCAGAATACAACAACAATTTGGTTCTGATTTTTCATTACCGAATGATGTTTTATTCCTAGTTGAAGGAACTAGGAATGAAGTGTTAAACGAAATACCATTTGTGTTTCAAATTGAAGGAGACCCTAAGACATTTAATGAGGCAATGTCTTCTAGAGATGTAGCATTCTGGAAAGAGGCCGTGAATGATGAAATGGACTCGATTATGTCCAACAATACTTGGGTTCTGGTGGATTTACCTAAAGGATCCAAACCAATTTCTAGCAAGTGGGTATTTAGAAGAAAGTACAATACCGATGGCACAATCCAAACCTTCAAGGCAAGATTAGTAGCCAAAGGATTTAAACAAAAAGAAGGTATCGACTATTTCGATACATATGCACTAGTAGCAAGGATTACATCAATAAGAGTGCTCTTGGCACTTGCTTCGTTGTATAAGCTGTAGGTGCATCAGATGGATGTAAAAACAGCATTTCTGAATGGAGATTTGGATGAAGAATTATACATGGAACAACCCGAGGGGTTTGTGGTTCCTGGAAATGAAAATAAAGTGTGCAAATTAACAAAATCTCTATATGGACTGAAGCAAGCACCAAAACAGTGGCATGAGAAGTTCGATTCTGCCATACTGTCTTTTGGATTTAAGCATAATGGCGCAGACAGATGTGTGTACACAAAGTTCAGCGACAAATACAGTGTTATAATTTGTCTCTACGTTGATGATATGCTAATTATAAGCAATCAGATTGAAAGAGTTACTGAAACTAAGAATTTCTTGAAGTCACAATTCAAGATGAAAGATTTGGGGGAAGTAGACACTATTTTAGGTATTAAAATACTTAAAAATAGTGGGGATTTTACTATGACCCAATCTCATTACATTCATAAGATGTTAGAAACGTTTAAGCATCTTACGATTAAGGAGGCAAATACTCCATATGATCCTTCATGTAAATTATTCAAAAATGAAGGTAGATCTAATTCCCAGAAAGATTATGCAAGTGCAATTGGGAGCTTAATGTATGCAATGCATTGTACAAGACCTGATATTGCATTTGTTGTTTGCAAGTTATCAAGATATACTAGCAATCCTGGAATTGAACATTGGAAGGCTATAAGTCGAGTTCTAGGATACTTAAAGAAAACAGCAGAACTGAAATTATCTTACAGCAGTTTTCCTGCTGTTTTGGAAGGATTTACAGATGCTAGTTGGATATCTAGTGCAGATGAGAACAAATCCACAAGTGGTTGGGTTTTTACTCTAGCGGGAGGAGCAATATCCTGGGCTTCAAAGAAACAAACTTGCATAACACATTCTACAATGGAATCAGAGTTTATTGCATTGGCTGCAGCAGGAAAGGAAGCGGAGTGGCTGAGAAATTTTCTTCTGGATATACAGTTGTGGCCACAACCAATGCCACCTGTTTCTGTGTTCTGTGACAGTGCAGCAACATTGTCTAGAGCCTATAATAAAATTTATAATGGAAAGTCTAGACACATTAGTTTAAGACATGCTTATGTTAGGCAGTTGATTGAAGAAGGTGTTATTACCATTATTTATGTCAAGTCTTGTAAAAACTTGGCTGACCCATTTACAAAAGCACTCTCTAGAGAAATGGTAAGAAATACCTCAGCTGCAATGGGGTTGAAATTAATTTGAAATCACCACAACAGGAACCCAACCTCTTTCTAGATATTCTAGTTATGAAGTTTAAAGGGTAACAACAAGTTGTTGATAAGTGATTGGGATGCACGCTAGTGCAATAAAAGGGAGGTTGAGTACTAAGGCTACTCTTAATAAGATTCTTTAATGATTACGGTTTCATAGGATCTTACCTATATAGATCACATAAGAGTGGAGTTACTCTTAAACAAAACCAATTGTTTTGTAAGTTTTCTATGAATCTAGGTGAACTCAAGTCAAAAGAAGTTTAGTGAAGAAGCTGAAAATGTTATATGTATGCTTTATCCGATGTTGATAAAAGAAAAATGGTTTAAGGAACTAACCACCATTTAATCTGTTGACATTTTGATAAAGTTGTACTAATTGGAAGTTTAAGTTGAAAAACACTTTCATTATGTATGACATTATTCACAAAGTCTGATTTATAGACTTAGTGGGGATTGTTGGTAAAAGTCTATTAATAAGACTTATACAGATTCTGTATTTAAAGAGTTAAGACTTATACAGATTCTGTATTTAAAGAGTTAGACAGATTTCAAGTAATTTTGTGGCTGAGATTAAACATTAATATATTTGAAAGATCAATGGTTGTGATCTTTCGCAGGAAGGAATATATAACCGCTCTCCTAACTGCAATCCTAACTGTAAAACTGAATTAACTGTCGCAGACAGTTCAGAGAATTCTCTATAAATAGAGAAAGATTCTTCCCTAGGAAAATAAGAAAGAAACTCAGATTTGCTGTCTGATTTCTTTAAGGGCTTTGTTGTATCCTGGGAGGTGAATTTGTCTGCAACCCTAACAGCAATTAGAGGGGACAAATATCACTTTAAAGATAGTGATCTTTTCACGCCTCAAAGCATTCTATAAAACTCTAAATTACCAACATATTCCTCTATATTCTTATACATGAGTTCATACATCAAGCCTGTAGATATTACAATCTACATATCTGCACCGGTTGAGCCCTGGAAAGACTACTTTCTTTTGATACATATCAAGTTAAATCTTTCTGTATGCGACTTGTTTCTTTTGCAACTACTTTCTTCACCATTAGGATCTGCTCACAATACAGATCAACGACATAGACTTGCAATCCTGCAAAGAATACACTGACACTGTCGAGCAGGCTTTCTTCATCATAGATCGAGGCTTTAGAACAACTTGTTTCTTCATCATTAGGATCTGTTCACAATACAGAAGTTGACACCTGATGAAAGATGCTCAAAAATGTTGACCATGCTTAGACATAAGATTATAACCACAAATTGAGCATGGAATACTAAAGAGCTAACAGCCAAAGATTGATAATTGACCATACTTGTTGCAAATATATCTCTGAAGCAAAAAGACAAACACATCAATATTTCTCTGAAGCAAAACTGACTCCTTTAACACATGCTGATAAATGTAGTGAGAGATATACAGCCAAATATAAATCATTCCATGAAGAATGATATGGTTTTAAAATTCTTGCAAACTTCCATTTTTTAAATTCTTGCAAACTTCCATTCAGTATACATGGACAAAGAAAATTAAATCGGATGCAGTTAGTTCCTTAATTTGTACAAAGCCTCTCACTTAATGAACCTAACAGCTGTGCTCAGGAAACTCCACATTCATTCCCAGGAAACACTTTCAGCTAAATACAAGCTATAATGAATCACTGCACAGTGCCAGCCGAGAGGTACATATTCTTAAGTTTTCAAGACATGCTGGGCAACTATACCTCAAGTCTTGAATCAAAATAAGTCAAATTCCATTTTCCACAATAAATGCCGAACATTTCATCAAATCTATGCAGCACTCAGTGAAGACAACCAGTCAATAATTTGTACCTGAAAATGTTCCAAAAATTTCACATATATATACTATATTAAAGGAAAAGTTCTTAAAGCCACGTGTCATCTTCTTAAACATCTAATCACACTGTCATCTTCCCACACCTTCACATTTTACTATTTATAACTCCACAAAATCATTTAAATCTCCTTTATTAATTAAGTTCAATTCTTTCTACCATGTATGTGAAGATAAAATAAAATTTATCTAACATAAAGCATGTCAGGTATCTAACTAATTAATATTTCAACCTTCTAAACACGATTTAATTTTGATTAAATATAATTCTAATAGATTAGTTTCTAATATAACAGATTGTGTGAATTTGCTTTCTAACTCTATTTTTTATTGACCGAATATTACAATATGTAACATTATATATACTAACTTGTTCTCGCTATAGTATTACCAAAGAATATGTACTAATATAAGCATTTTACATATTTTTTAACGAATTTTCTTTTAAAAATACCTGGGCAGACCATGGGAATTACACTAGTTATAATTATCGATTGCAGTATACAATATACATCTGCCTTGAAATTACCACCATCAATTTAACAGTTCACATCTATTGCAGCATATAGCATAAAAAAAACAGATGATTTTTGAGAAGCTTAGGGAGATCGAAATATTTACCTCTGTATTGAGGGAAACGAGTAGAGAAGGACCTGACTTTGAGCATGATTTGGGATTGTCGTGCTATGATGCTATCCCTTGTGCCTCGTCTTCTGCTGCGTCTGGATATCTCCAATTTTGTGTTCCATCTGGACCTCCCATCACCAAAACTCTACCGAGGGATGGAAAGACACAAAGCTTATGGAAAGAGAAGAGCTGAGCATGCAGGATAATCAAGGTCATATACTATTGACCAAATTAGAGCTCAACAAGTAATCCAGTCAACATGTTAAAACTTAATACTGATAGAGACAAGGTAAACTAGAATGGTATTGAAAACCAAAATTATACAATAGTTTAGGTAGGTCCAAACAGAGACCAGACCAAAAAGCTAATGTGCAGCCTCTAGCTTCAAACTTCCATCTAGTCTTTATTCATAGCAACAATCATCTCTATAGACAATGATAGAAGGATAAAGGCATTTAAACAAAGTAAATTTAATAGAGAATAAGTTATCTTACCTGTCAAAGGACCCCTCCCACATATCAAACTTCAAAGTACTGCTGGACCAAAAGATTAACTGATCACCCTAGGCCGTCAAACAAGACTGATCACCTGAAAGTAAAAGCAATAGAAGATTATGCTAGAAGTTATGCATAATGGATTGCAGCAAAATGAAAACACTAAAAGTTATAATCACTTCAGACAGATTACAGGTATGCCAAGAAGAATCTGGAGTGCAATTCTAGACTCTCATATCATCATCGAATGCCAAATTTGCACATCTACTGAGTCCTCTTCTACATTTATCTGACCCTTCAGAAAATCCTCAGTAACACCATTGGAAGCATCTTTCATTTGCTCAGTCATTGCGTCTAACATAAGGTAAATATCATCCACAAGTTCAGTTGATGCATCCGATGCTGAAAATGGCTGAAACCCTGTGCCCAAATCCACCCAAGCTTGGCCCGGAGTCTTTATAACTCCAAGATCTCGCATAAAATTCCTCACAGTTGCTAATTTATCCCAACACCCAGAAGCGGCATACATATTAGCTATCAACACATAATATCCAGAATATGCAGGCCTCATTTCCAAAAGATTTCCAGCTGCCCATTCTCCCAATTTCATGTCGCCGTGGTTGCGACAAGCTCCTATTAATGTCACCCACATTTCAGGGGTTGGATCGTATGGCATGTTCATTATGATCTGTTTTGCTTTGCACAGCAGCCCAGCTCTTCCAAAAAGGTCTACCATACATGCAAAATGCTCCAATTTGGGGGTTATGTCGTAATCGCTTTCCATTCTGTCAAACAGCAGCTGCCCTTGGTTCACAAGACCTGAGTGACTGCATGCTGAGAGAACAGCTAACAAAGTTATATGATCGGGCTGGATGCCAAGATGTATCATCTCTTCTAAAAGTTTCAATGCAACATCTCCTTCTCCTTGAGCTCCATAGCCAGATATAAGAGAGGTATAAGTGACCTCATTCTTTTGGCTTAAAGAGTCGAACACTCTTTGTGCATGAAGAATCTTACCTGATCTTGCATACATATCAACTATAGAATTCCATAATACCAAATAGCCACTCAACTGTTCCCGTCTAATTATGTAGCAATGGAACTCTCTACCATGTTGGAGATTGGCTACTCGGCCGCAAAGCGGAAGAATGCTAGCAATGGTGACATAATTAGGTTCAAATCCTGAAAGCAACATTTCTCGGAACAAAAAGGAAGCTTCATCTATTCTATCCCAGTAGGAGTAGCCAGAAATAATGGCATTCCAAGTGATTAAACTCCTATGCTTCATTAATTGGAAAACCATATATGCATATTTAAGATCATTACATCTAGAATACATGGTGATCAATGCATTCTTAATATTGTGATAGCCAGCACAGCCACTTCGAATGGAAGAAGCATGAAACTGTTGCCCTAACATAACATATTGAACATGTGAGCATGCTGTCAAACCAATTACTGCTCCAACATCATCCAAATGAGCATCATATGTTCTCATTTTAGAAAGCAACTTAAGTGCCTCTACAAACTTCCCAGTCTGCAAGTAACCACCTGCTATAGTATTCCACATTATGATACTCACCTCACTAACCTCTGACAACATTCTTGCAAACATATAAAAAGCTTCATCCCACATGCCCCTTGCGGCATAAACAGCAACCATAGAGTTCCAAGAAACCGCATCCCTTTGAAGCATTTTATCAAATACTTCACGGGCCACCTTAACTTCCCCACACTTGCCGTACATAGAAATCAATGCATTTTGAACAAAGACATTTGGCTTCCGATTGCTAGCAGCAATAGTCATATGGATCTCTCTGCCCAAACTCAAATTCAGTTGCTCCCCACATGCCTTGAGCACAGAAGGGATTGTGAAATTATCAGGTCTAACCCCTGAATCAAGCATATTTCTATAGACGGATAAAGCCTCCTGGAAAAGCCCATTCCTGACATAAGTGGAGATTACCACATTCCATCGCAAGGGGTTCATGTTATTGGAAGATTCCGCCACACAGTGGGCATCAAATACCAGATTAAATGCCGAATAGAAACTCACCAGTCTTCTAATCAAATAAGAGTGTCTATCCACACCTAAGCAAATAGCTTGGCCATGAAACTGTATACCCTGAAACAGAAACCGTGAATCATCTTTACAAGCTTCAAGGAGAGAAGAAATGGACAGCACAAGGGCATCACAGGAAGAGGAGTAAGAATTCGAAATGACATCGAGACGGATGTCAGCAAAAACCACAAAGGCTTGGGAAAGCTGGCCTTTGGTGGTGAAATCTTTGAGAGAATTAAGAAGAGAATAGAGTCTCAATTTATCACTATTCGGATTTCGATCAGAGCTATTTTTGCTCAGTCCCTTCCAATTTCTAGGAATCCATTTTCCAATTTGAGACACTAAACGCCCTCCTATAGCATCATATGAAGGCATCCAGTAACATTTGGCATGATCTTAACAACATATGAAGATCCAATTGAGTGACTAGTTAAGAATGGGGTCAGCCATAACCATCCCCAAAACCTTAGAATGCCCTGCAAAAGGGGGGGAATCTCTCCAAATTGAGCTGATTTAAGTCGTGGAGAAGAATATGTAGCTTCTCTTCTCCACAAAATGCAAGGGCGCATTCATCAATCAGCTTGCAGAAAAGAGATAGTAGCGCAGACCTTGAGAAGTTGGAGATGGCGACGGCGGTGACGGTGGAGGCGGGGACTAAAACCGGCGGCAAAGGCGGTTTCTGAAAACCCCGACTGTGACAAGTTAAACCCTAGATAAACCCCTTGTTTTTTCTAAAAGTGTTTCATCCTGATTTAAATAAATCGTAACTATTAAAATATTTCTTTTTTCTGAATTTATTTTAATTTTAAGAAAATAAATAATTTTATTGATTGTTGTATTGATTGTTGTATTACCTACTTTAATACATTTTTCTTTGGATTGTTCTTTAGATTGAATTCTTTGTGCATAAAGTAGTTAACTTTTGTTTTCTATTAACAAAGTAGCACCCTAGTTTATGTAGAAAAATATCAAATAAAAAATAAGAAATGATATTATCTAATTGGAGATATTCTCTCCTATATTAAAATAGGAAATAGTTATTAAAAATTTCCTAGAATATCTCCTCATTTTCTCTTTCTTTTGATTATAATAAATAAATAAAAGATTATGTAAAAGGTATGATTCAAATTCTTGACGAGTTGCCCCTCCCACCCTTATACCAGTTGGACTAATTAAACTTTGTGTATTCTTTTGATGATACATAATATTAATATACAATTTCAATTACACAATAGTAATACATAATTTCAATTACACAATAGTAATACATAATTTCAAATACCCAATGTTAATAAATAAAAGACTTGTGTAACCAAAAACCTTGTGTACGAGATACTCGAGCGATATAAAATGACTCGAGCATACATAATGTACCTACATATTATTCAGGAAAGAAATTAAGTGAAAGGTATTTCGTACACAAGGTTTTGGTTACACAAGTCTTTTAATTATTAATATTGTGTATTTGACATTATGTATCAATATTGTGTAATTGAAATTGTATATAAATATTGTGTATCATCAAAAGAATACACAAAGTTTAATTAGTCCAACTGGTATAAGGGAGGGGCAACTCGGAGAGAGAAAAATCTTTAAATCCTTCCTCTTTTGATAATTATCCAACTCATTTATCTTTATTTTTTATTGGTAAAATTAGGGTGCCTAGATTGTATCTAAGATACAAAAAATACCTTATTTAACCAATCTTCTCAGATATATACCTTTTGTGTATCCTTAGTGGAAAACATAGAGAATCCAAACCCCGATGAACAATTTGAAAGAGAATTGTGTGGTGCATCTTAAGTTATAGCGTTGTTAAATCCTTCTAGGAGATACATTAAGGATGAGATTATAGTACCACCATCTATGAAGTTTGTTAGTTCTAGTATTTTCTACTCATATTTATCCTTGAATTACTATGAATTTGTTGATGATTTGTTTCCCTCAACCTTTGTTAATCTTGCACCGCTGCCAATAGGAAGCGAGTGAGTTTAATTGTAGGTTTGCAAATTGAAAACGTCAGGAAGAAGGGAAAACACAAAGTCTATGAGATGTTGGGTGATTATGGTGAAGAGAGTCATACCATGATTATAACAGAGTCTCGGCATACGATAGCGAAATTTCACTACAGTGGGAAATCTCGCCCTAGGAGAGCAAAATTTCGCCCGAGATTTGTACATGAGATTGTCCACTGTCGTAGATTATTTCGACCCCAGATTGCAAAATCTCGCCCTAGTCTTTCAAGGTTTCTTTTTATTCTAAGGAAGAATTATCTAAGGAGTCCACCTATTGACGTTGTTCCTAGATGCTTGGATCAAGAGTTCAACATGTTAAAAGGGAGGTAATTTATTTAGTCTTTTGGGTGGGAACTTGAAAGTAGCATGTCTAAACTTTCGTAAGTGTGATCATAACTTCAGTTTCTTATTTAGGAGATTTAGATATTTTTACATTATTTATTCTCTAGCGATAGTACATTGATCATTGAGTTTCATAGGAATTTTGTGTTAGTCACCATCTTAAACTACATTGTGCTAAGAATTGAGCATATTAAGTGTAGATGTATTGCACATGATGATTTGGGTGAATTTCTTAAGCATCCTGTGTTCAAGGACTTTAGAGATGAGTTTACCTTGTTTGGAGAGTTCTTTGGTAAAATTGACCATACGTGCATACCTAGTTGCTACCTTAAGATTTGTGATAGGTTGAGCTTATATGATAATGAACCACATTTGCTTGAGGATATAGTTAGAGCCTTCATGAAATATTTGAAGTAATGAGTATATCGCTAGGTGTATATTGCATATTATGAGCATATCTAGATGTATTTTTCGTGACTTATGTTGGCCCTTGGAGTTTATTGTTATTTCTTTGGAAGACATTAGTAAGAGCTTATTTGAGGAGTTAGCTATACCTAAGAAGGGGATAAATTACATCTTTAAGGTTGTAGTGTTATCGCCTATTAGTTTTGCTTACTCTAGGAGTTGTTACCCATATCTAGCCTTGAACTATCATGACTATGTAGTTAAGTTTTTTTCCTTAATTTTTTTTGATCTTATATCGTTGTCTTTAGAGGAGCGAGTAGGGTTTAGTGCAAGAAAAAAGGAGGACATTGTCAAAGAGTTGCATGAGGAATCATGCAAGAGGCTAGAGGAAGAAGTGAAGCTAGTTGCAGCCAACGATACGCAAATTGGCAAGAAGTTGCTACTTGATCCAATAGATCCAGTGTCATTACAGCTAGGAAAGGATAGGTTTCCAGAGTACATCTATTTTTCATCATCGAAGACGAGATATAGGTCTCCAGTAAAAATCTTGCCCCCTATAGTGGAAATCTCGCCCGAGATAATGGACCGAGATTCGCTATTGTTGCGAATAATGTGAAATTTTTTACCACAAGAGTGCTGCAAAGCTCGCGGATCTTCCAGGGGAGTCAAGGAAAGCGGAGCCTCCACCACAAGGATATTTGAGTTCGTTTGCATCTAGTAATGTACATATTGATGTGCATATTGAGAGGGAATGATTAAGGAAGGAGAAGTTGACCATTTCACCACATAGAGTTGACCAGTCCAGAAGCAACGATATTTGAGTCATTATGTGACTAGTGATAAGCAAGGATATGATTCGAGGTCGAATCATTTTCAAGAAGGGGAGTATGATGTGGGACCATCCTTGATATCTCCTACTAAACATGGAACCATCACTAGATCAATATCAAGAGTCACTAAATGAGAGGTTGATAGCAAGAGTCATACATTGAAGAAATCTCATGGCAATGAAGAATCTCATGCCTAGACAAATCTCGGCTCCAATGAATAATCTCGCCCGAAATTGTGACCGTGATTTGCCTCTGTTGCAAAATCACGAATGGAACCTCGACCTAAGGAATAAATGCCTCTAGCTATCTTTGATTATTTTTTTAATACCATTAAAATCTCTAAACATTCTAAAGGTATTTTGTTGGTTTTGATCCTATTTTTTAGGATTATCTTTATTTTATTTTTAGAAGATTCTCGCCTATAAATAGCCTTGGAGAATGACATTCATAGGTAGATTTGATTGATTACTACTTCCACAATATTGTGAGATACTCGCTGCTTCGTTTCTAAAGTTTGTGTTTTATTCATTTCAATTCAATAAAAAAGAGTCTTTGATTGAATAGTTGTGAATTGTGATCCTTGCTAAGTTGTTCTTGTGTTATTGAAGATTGGTGCTACTAGTAAACTAGTCCCTTCTTCTGCTTGTCTTATTCAGAAGGTTTGTGTAAGGTTGAAGAAGAGAGGGTTAAGATAAGCTCTTTGTTAAGGGGTTTTGATTCAATTAGTCAAGATTCTTTGCAAGAGGATAAAACCCTAATTCTTCAACTCGTAATGAAACTTAAACAATTGACAATACTGACCTAATATAAAACCCTAATTCTTCAACTCGTAAGCGAAAGAAGATAGTGGAACAAATGAGAAATGTTTTAAAAAGTTTTAAAATGAAAGACGCGTTCTTAATTAATGAAAGATAGAAGAGGAGACTGTTTGAACCAACATTTGGTTCATTGATTTTTCATTTATAACAAATCGCGGTCCGGTTCATGAATTTAGACATTTTATCGAATTGTGTTGGTTTAAAAGGGATAATAATTAAAATATTCAAAAGTTGACCCATTGACAACAAAACTGACAAATCTAGGAAGGGGTGTTTAAACACTAACAAAATGCATTTAACGAATGGTCCTAGACAATTATGCATTTAAGGGTGGTCAAGTGCAAATAACCACATTAAGCGGGTGATTTTCGACAACTTTACTCAAAATTTATGCCAAACATCATCAGGTTCAAGAAAACCGAAAGCTTATAAACATTGCCAAACTAACACTCATTAGCTATCCAAAGAAAACGATTTCAATTAACTTGGGGCTCGTTTACTTACATATTGGTTTTTTTTCGGGTTTATAAATGAGTTTATAGTTTATTTTCAGGTTTATGTCTCAACGGATTTATATGAATAAATCAGATAAGATTGTTTACTTGCAGTTATTTTACTTCAACGGACACTTATGCTTCTAAAAAATCAAAAAATAATTTTGAACACAAAGATGAACAAAACATATCGGGATAAAAAAACACAAGGGCAGAATCGAGTTTTACACAAAAATAAACTCATTCAAGCAAAAATAAACTTGGTAGGAAAAGTATAAACTCAAATAAATTCAGAGAAATAAACCAATTACCAAATAAACACGTATAATAATTAAACTCTGTGTTTATAAACTAAATAAAACACTAAGTAAAGAGACTGGTTATTGAAAGACCTAACCGGAGAAAGTGAAAGGGTAGCAAGGGCATACAAAACGATGTGAAATTAATTAATCAATGTTCATCTAAGCACTTTTAGGTCTCTATCCTTCATATATCTATATAAGGCTCAAATATGATATTTTTCTGAAATAACAATCCCTACATTTAGTCAAAGATATGAAGTTGAGTTTTAGTGCTACAAGCTTCTTACCTTTACCCAGTGTTCAACAATTAAAGTACATCAATTGAACCCAGAAGCTGCACAAATTGATCCGACCGCTAGCTGCCCTAATTCTAAACACAGAAAGGTGGCTCAATAAACTGAATCACACCTCACTACATTGCTATACATGCCACTTAAGCTCATCTTTAAGACCTCTTCCCAGCCGGCCAGTAGTGTCACAGGCAGACTTCAACCGCAACTCAGAATCAATTTTAATTTTCAAGTATGCTATGGGAAGGTTAGGTCACATCACAGTTTCAAAAATCAGATCGTATCACCGCTAACACCACTAAACATCTATCTGGCAGCTTGTTGGAGCTTCTGCATAATGCGGCCTATCAATCAGCTCTCAGCTGCAAAATCTCTTTGGCAGTTCTCAATCTAAAATAAGGCATGTGCTCCTATAAAACAGTCAGCAGGAGAAATATTAACCAATATGGACAAGAAACCAAAGGAAGTGTCCAAAAGATGAGCTTTTATGTTCAATTTACTCATGTGTTGACCAGCCTTCTGAGACACTAGAAGGATTTCATCCTCCTATAACATAACACTACACTACAAGAGATAATCTTACACTGATGGGAATTGAATTTGCTTAACAATTGAAATAATATCTTAACAGTTGTGAGGATATGCAGGTCTTTATCCTGACTCATGACCAGTTTTACTTTTACCTATAGGACACTAACAAATAACATATTAAAATGCTTGAAACACCCACAAATAATATAGCACACACCTGACCAAAATTGAGCCCCATGTCTCTGCTGTAGAAATCGGCGTATTTGATCATAAACATACCACAGTCGGATCTACACAGGAAATTTTATTATAATTAGCTAACATCAATTAATGTGTGGGGACAGTAGGTACTAAAATTTCCCTCAATAAATATCCCATGGTTCTTCTAAGTGCAAACCTGTAAAAGATCTATTTCAGTGACAAATATAAAAAACATGAGGATGAAGTGGAATAAGTCAAATCATACCCATTTTCCTGCCTTGGAAGTTCTCTAACGAATTCTTGTTCCCATGAATTCACGTCAATGTCTTGGCCACTTTTGTCCTTAACTTCATCCACAAAATATTTGGCCTGCCATAAGTTCAAACTGAAAGCTGAGAAGTGATGTCACTTTAATGTATCTCATATTGAGATCATAACACCATATAAATTAAACATCTCTTGTAAGGAACTACTTCTTGAATAGCCACTCAAATCTAAAGTACACTCCATGATTTCATATTAAGAATATATCAGAGTCAACACAAAGGAATACATAATGATTTAGAACAGCAAAATCATAATAAATTATGAGACTAGTTCCAATAAACAAACGTAACAAAAAGGTGCGGATTTTAACAGGTAGGGAAGAGATCAAAGAAACAATAGTGAATAGTGATGCAACCAAAACATCTAATTATAAAGAAAAAGTGACTACCAAACAGGAGCTAAGCACATTAATGAACTAAAGTAAGACTCTTGTGCTTACCAAAACTTCCAATGCGTCGAAATCTTTTCCTCCTAGTGAGTCGAGATACTGAAACTTTTGGTCCTTCTGGTTGATTACTGCTAAGCACCAATGCACCTCTCTGTGGATAGGAACAAATATCTAGCATAATTTGAAAATTGAAGAAAAGATGTTAGACCTAAACCATAAAATATATTCAACAACGAAGTACAGTGAACAAAACAAGGAAATTACTTTTTCACACTCTATCAATCCATAACCCAACTTCCTCTGGGTGGTCCATCTCCTAACAGATTTATAGTCATAGCCACTCTTCCCTCCTATAAGCTGCATAGATGAAATTTATTATATGATATAGGTATGATGATAAGATTTACATAAGAGTATAAATAAGTAAATAACAAAAGTATATTCTAGAAGAGAGATATTAAAGCCACTTAGAGTAGAAGGTGAAATATCCTCCCAAACGTTAATACCCTAAAACACTTGAATCAGAGCAGAGGACAAGTGGCAGGAATGAATATACACAGTTTACAAATAGTAAAGTGAAATATGATTGCCAAATAATAGCCAATGCAAACTTGCTGATAATGCAGAAAGTACATAACGCAACAACAAAAAAAAAAAGCTTTAATTTATGGTTACTGAAAAGCAGTCATATTTATTTTGTTTTTCACATCAAATTAGTCCTATCCATATATAGGATAACAGAGAATGGAAATTTCTTCTTTTTTTTTAAAAAAAAAAAGAGAAATCATTTTTGCTCAGCATTTTACTCAGCCAGAGAAGATTAGTCCAACAACCCTAAGCTATTGCTTTATATTCTACCATCAGCAAAATACTCATCCCCAGCTTTCACTCGCAAGGAACTGTTATAGACATTTAAAAAATCAATTTCATTATAGAAGGAAAGAAGAAGATACTCTTTCTTCTTCCTTGCATCTGCCAATTTGGTATTTTACTAATTGAGATTTACATTGAAATTGATTCAGCCCAATCCACATTACAACTCACAAAAACACAATCAATGAGAATTTGGAGTTCACAAATTAATTGAAGCAAACTCTTATTTCATATAACCAGAACAGATTTGAATAAGAGAAATCAATCTAGGGTATTTCAATCAAAATTGAAAAATGAGGGAGAAACCAAGATTTGGGAGTTGGGGAGTCGTCTCGAATGAAGACAGAGAGGTCTTCGGCTTTCTTAAATAAATTAGTAGCTCTACACTTCCTGATTTCAAATTTGTTAGTATTGTCCATAAAGTTCGAGTTTTTGCTTGGTTATTGCAGTGGACAAGATTCAGGTTGAAATCTTAATAGGAAACAGCAGAAGTCCATCATTCATTACCATGGATGTCTTATCTGTCATCTTTCCCCCATCAAACTACCACCATTATTGAACTGCTTGCCTTTTTGTTTTCGATTTTCTTTTTAGTGTCTTTGTTATTTCGTTTGACTACTATCTTATCTTGTAAATTTGACTTTAGAAAACATCTGATAACGTTCTGCCTCATCATTAACAGTGAACACTAAAGTTTACGAAAGTGACCCTAACCTTCTTGTAGAAAAAGGTGTTGAAGAAATGACATTTCAAGAACTTCTTTGGTTCTCTTCTCTCCCTTTCCTTCAATAATTCAAAGTACACATTAATGACCTGCGGAAGAAGAATTCACACCAACGTGCAGGAATATTAGCCATCCCGTAAATATAGAAAAACAATATTGTAAGTATTAAAATCAGATAAGGACATGCCTCGTCATTCAGCCATCCCCCGGGTCTTAAGCAACTCAACACTTCTCCAGTGATCTCAATATTTGATGTTTCATGAGTAACTAGAACTTTAGTTCTGCAAAGAGAAGATCAAGAATTATATAATTGCAGTAAAAAATTGATAATGCATCAAAAATGATAATTTGCAAGGTTGTACCGATTGAAATTTGAGAAGGCCTTTGCAACTGCATCTTTATCCTGCTTTTCCAGTAGCACAAACGGCTGTCTCAAGTGAGCAGAATCAACAACTTCTACCACCTGCTCAGGCTGCTCCTCGTCTAGCAGTTTCTTCTCCAACCGCAATGATCTAAACGACTCCAATCGTGTCTCCTCTAACTGGATATCAGATTGCAACCTGTTCAGCTTAGGATTGAATCTACTGGCCGATTCCAACAACTTTTTGTGCAGAAGTACACCCTCCACATATTGCTCTGGGGTCAGAGACGAATAAGTTAACAGCTTCCTAGCATGCTCCACTTTAGTCATATGTGAAGCTTCTGAAGACGAAGCCAGGATGATTCCATTCTCCACTATTTTCCCATCCAGTTTTTGTGAATCCACAGATAACATATTTGCATCCTGCAACTTATGAGCTGAAATCACCGACCCCTCTTCATGCCCTTCCTCCATTTTCTCAATCACTTGAACATCTGAATCATCACCGGTAATCTCATCAATTTCAGGCTCCTTGTTCAGAGTCCTCACGATTTCCTGAAGATTCTCTCTGGCAACTTCAAAATTTCTTCTTCGAGTACTCCCCATGGTATTACCGGACACTTGTACCCCAGCCCCAGTCTGAGCATTCCTTACTACCCTATTTGAATTCGATGCAGAACCAAATTTACTAATACGGCAAGGGGCATGAACTTCCCTCTTCAATTGAGGTTTGGTCTGCGGGTACTGATTCAATCTAGAGCCAGATTTGCTCCATGAAGCATGAAAGCCACGAGGTTGGTTCATCAGCGAGAACCTGGGCTTCTTCGCTATGTGAATATCGGGTTCGTTACGACAATGACTCAAACCAGCAGAATTTTTCAACGGCGACGAATTGTTGTTAACGCCACAAACATCGTCTGCTCGATGCCGGGAACTTGATACGGCACCCATTAGCAGTGGGGCAAAAAATTGAACATACAATTAAAAAATCGCAAACCTTAAACTTCCTCTAAACCCTAATGAATCAAATCACAATCCGTCCAGCGAAAACATGCCACGAATTACCTGCAAAAGCTCGATGAAATACCAGAGGCTCAATTTTAGGGCACCGGAGAAGATGAACCCGAAATCGAGATGATGGTTGACAAGAAACAATAACGAATTAAGGATTTGGGATCCAAAAACAGAAAGAGGAGGGGCCGAATTCGAGGATATCGACTGCACGCCGTGCCGAGAGAAGAAAAAGTGCGCGGTCGATTTTCGGAGTGAAATTTGGTTACTGTAATTTGAGAAGTTTTGGGAAGTATCGTATAATCTCCTAGGGTTTGTTTGTGAAATTTGAAAAAGAAATTAAATGGTCTTTGATAAATTTACTTTTATAAGTATTTAAAACAGATTTTAGCGTTACGTTTCACTATATTATGCTTTAGTTTTTTTAAGTAATAATTGCCTATAAAATTTCTAATGAATTGATTTTTTTTTTATCTATTTTTACATTTTTGTTGACTTTTTGTCTTGATACACTTTTATTACAATTACATTTTGATTTTTTTGTTTACATTGTATCATATATATATATATAAAAATAAACTTATAACACAAAATAATTATATTTTATTTAATTTTATTTAGTTATAGCATGTTTTAATTATGATAGTTATAACCTTTATAATTATATGGAACTATATTTTTTAGTTTTTTCAGATGTTATATACAAAGTTTTTTTTTTTCATTTACATAAAGTAGTCAGCCATATATATACACAGGTTAAAATATTACTAGAGATACAACAAAATCAATACGCATCTTAAGGCGCATGGAAAAAAAGTAATTGGATATAACTTTATAATGTGCACTATAGTTTAAAAAAGAGCCTCATATACGCATCTTAATCTTATTAATATTTGCGCTTTATGAAACGCATACGATTTAAAAAACTTTGATGTGCGCATGAAAGAATAAAGGTATCCGTTAGAGACATCATTTAGGGTGCGGGTTTGCACTTTGACTCTATGTTGCACGGAAACGGGCAAGAGTAGAGGAAACGCCAATACTAAAAATGGTAGAAAACGAGACACAACGAGAAAATAATATATCATATTAAAACGCGTGGGAGGAGATATTTATATGTATTATAAGAAAAAATGTATACATATGATATAATTAATGACCAGAGAGTGTATGATTGTTATAGAAGTACTAAGCAAACACATTTTTGTTTCATAGATCTCATCATTGGATTCACAAGGGTTGATCTTTTCAACATTAGAAGGCAAACTCATCTTGTTATCTTCCTTTACGCTTGCTACACTTTGGTTATTTTGGTTTTTTGTCCACTTCAGCAATAGTTTCTGTCCCATATGGTTGATCTCGGCTTTGGATTCATTTGGTGCATAAAAAAGAGAGTGTCGTCCAATTTTTTACAAGAAATTCACCTTCTTCTTTATCAACTTATTATGAAGTTGTGAACCCCGTACCTATCTAGTATCTACTTAGCAAAGTTGCATGTGTCATCTTTCATACATGGACTTCTTTAACTCTTTTTTTTTTATAAGAAAATCATTCAATTAGCTAGAAGCCAAATCATTCAACAAGTAGTCTCCCAATCTAGAGAGAAAACACGAAGGGTTCAGAATAAAAAATGAAGAATCTAGAGGGAAAATACGAAGGGTTCAAAATAAAAAATGAAGAAAAAGGAAATACATGTGCGAGAATGTGAGCAGCGTCATTGCAAGAACGATTGGCCAAATTCCAACTTTTGCATTCGACTCCCCTCGCCTCCTGGAAGATCTTATCGACCAGTGCTCCGACCACCGTTCGGCGGGTGCATTTCTGCTGCAGCTTGCTAACAAGAGTTTGACAATCAGTTTCAAAAATGACATGCGTCATCTCCAGCTCCCTTGCACAACGAACCGCCCAAAGAGTCGTCTCGGTCACCTCCACCGTTGTGCCTGTTTGAATAGACCTGGATCTTATGAATCTGACTTCCCCTTGCTCATCTCTTGCGATTATACCAACACCACATTTGTCTCCGATAACGGCAGCATCACAGTTGATTTTCATAAAACCCGCACAAGGTCGTGTCCATTTTTCTACCCTGGGGTGTCTCGCTGCTTTGCCTATCTTTGTTATCCCTTCCTTCCGGTATCTCTCTTGATCTGTATCTCCCATATTTCATGTGGTTCCCACTCAATTCTCTGAAAAACCCGTTTGTTTCGTGAGTACCAGATCCCGGCCAAAATAACCGCCCAATCCTCAATCAGCCTCTTCTCCAGCTCGTTTAAAACGACCTTCATCCAGTCCAGAAAGCTTCTTCGGTCTTTGCCCGCCCCTTTTAAAACCGGCGATAACCTCCTTACCCTTTTCGCCAACTCACATTCATAGAGAGTATGTATCTCAGTCTCAAATCGGCCACATGTCTCGCAAAACGGATCACCAATACATTTCCGCTTGAAAAGGTTTGCTTTATAGGGTAGTGAACCTTCACAACATCTCCATAGAAAGGTCCGTACACTAGGCCGCACGTTAACTTTCCATAACTTCTTCCATATTGTCTCCAGGCAATTAGACGAAGAGGATCCCTCAGCCCCCATTTCACAACGTCGGTCCTCTCTAATCATATGATAGCAGGATTTAACCGTGAAAATCCTGCTGGCCTCGTAGTACCATATGACACTATCTTGTACATCCGAATCAACCAAATGTATACGTAGTATAATCTCCGCATCATCCGGGTGGAACACCTTTCTGATCTCATCTTCTCACCACATCTTTGTGTCCCAGTCAATGAAGTTGATTACCTTAACATCTTCATCATATCCCAGCGGTTGTGCAAGTACCTTGAAATACATCGGTCGTGGTAGCCACCGGTCACTTGCCGCAGAGATGTCCGAGCCATTGCCGACCATCCAAAGAGAGCCCTTCACAAGATGGTCCCTTCCCTTCAACAGACTCCTCCAAACATAGCTCGGTTGATACCCAGCCTTTGCATTCCAGAAAGTGTCCCTCGAAAAATATCTTGCCTTCAGAATTCTTGCAAGAAGAGAATCCGGGTCCTGAACGATACGCCATCCTTGTCTGGCAAGGAGCGCAAGATTGAAAGCTTTCATACTCCTGAATCCCATCTCCCCTCTTTCCTTCGGCTCACATAGTCTTTCCCACTTCATCCAATGTATACTTCTTTTGTCCCCATAATTCCACCAGAACTTGCACATCATCTGTTCAATATCATGACAAATTCCTGCAGTTAATTAAAAAAAAGACATAACATACATCGGAATCGCTTGGATCACTGATTTAATCAACACTTCCTTCCCCGCCTTTGATAATGTTGAGCACTTCCATCCTTTTAGCTTTTGCCACACTCTTTCCCGGATTTGTGCAAAGATCACTTTTTTTGACCGTCCGATCATTGTTGGCAAACCAAGGTACTTTTCGTGTTTTTCCACTTCCACTACGTCCAAAATACCCTGGATAGTGTCCCTGAGATTATCATTATATTTTTACTGAAAGATAGTTCAGACTTACTAAAGTAACTTGTTGTCCTAACGCTGCTCCAAATTGCTGGAGGATATGAACAATTTTTGCGCTCTGTTGACAAGATGCTTTAGCAAACAAGACGCTATCATCAGCAAAGAACAACTGAGAAATCACCGGGGCATTCCGGGCAACTCAAACTCCTTTCCATCTTCCCTAGTAATTTTTCTCTAGTAATTTTTTGGTGTGTATGTGTCATTGTCCTTTCATAAATTACTATTTAGTTCTTTTTTTTTGTTTATGTTTTTGATACATTTTTTTTGCAAATATATATATATATACACTTTATATTGTTTATGAGCAAAGTATACATATAACCCTCGTCTGTTTGTAACTCCGGAAAAGAAAACGGAATGAAATGTATCTAGTCCATATGTAATCTTGTTCATGATTTTTTTTGAAATCATTTCTTGTGGTTTCATGCAAAATACATTTACTTTCCCCCATTTTGTTTCCCTATCGAGTATCAAAACTAATCAATTATACTACAGTTACTTTAAATCACAATGAATAATTTCAAAAAAAAATCATGAACAAGGGTATACATATGGACTAGATTCGTTTCTATTATGTTTCCGTTTTCGGAGTTAAAACCAAACGGACCCATAGTTTGACAAATCATTTATAGTTTAACCTTTTTTTCTAATTTACATTGTTCATATTATTAATATTATTAGGGTACCATAACATTTTATAACTTTAACAATTTAAACGTATTTACATATTGTTAGGGTACCATAGATTCTTTGAGTTTTAACGATGTATGGCTTGAACAATGCGGTTTTAAGGAACGATAATTGACCGACACCTTAATCGTTGACCCTCGAGAATGTTGTTATCGTTAGCCAAAGTGTAACATTCGGAATTTCTATTCCGACCTTGGAGCGTTCTATCGACCTTTCCGCGTTAGCGGCTCAGTTTTTCCCGTAGATACGAGGTGTTGAGTAACGGGATTCTTCCAAAATCCCGTGCCGACTCTTCGTTATCCCCCTTTCCGCTTTCCGACCCCTCGTTCCTGGCTAAGGTGACAAAAGGTCAGGGGCGGCTTTGTGCAGGCACGGGGGCGGATCTTCGACAGAAGCTATTGTCGAGCTTCTCTTTGACAGGACTCACAACAAGGAACACCAAAGCTTGAACCTTTGACTCCAACACGTCAAGACTCAACTCCAGACAGCATGAGAACAACAAAGGATCAACAACGGAACGTTCCACAAGAATCAAGGCTCCTGCTTGATCCTTGGAGAAGAAGAAAAGAGAATAACGAAAGGAAGAAACCGAAACAAAAGGAGAAGCAAGGTGCAGCAGCACATGGACGTGAAGAAGAACAAGGGAGGAAGAACTTACACGTTCAGCAAGGACACAATGGCAAGGCTGCAACACTCTAGGGTTGAAGAAGACGTAAGCAAGAAACGGGGAAAAGAGGAAAAGACGGGAATATATAGGGACGGCTGGAAAGATAGACGGAAAGGCGTCTAGGGTTTAGAAAGAAGATCAAGAAACCGGCTCATATGATAGAATATCGGATATTCTATCTATGAAAGGAAGATAAAAAGAACGGAAGAAAGATCGGGCATGATCTGTCATCATCCGCAGGGGCCGCAGGGGCGGCCTTCTTCACCGCGGGGGCGGTGAAGGCAAAACTAGGGCTTACACCTCGCTCGATCGGTCGTCTAGGTCTTCGTGGTGTGGCTTGGCGTGCGTCTAGGTGATCGATCGACCGGCCATGATGCTCGATCGATTGGTCACCGGCCATGCATGCGTGCGTGGCCTTCGTTCTTTCCGTTATTCCGACTTCGTTTCTAGTCCGTTTTGCTCCGTTCTCGTCCGTAGTTCATCGTATCTCGATTTCCCTCCTTTTGGATGTAAACTATGCCTGAAATGACCAAAGTACGTGTGTAGATATCCATATCGAAATAATACGAATAATACACTTATTCTAAGCGAAACCTAAGCTACTACGCATGCAAACTAACCTAAAATCTACTCTAAAATCATGCAATATGTGGACACATCACCCTCACGTATTCCCCTTTTCATGGTTTTCTCTTTCCATCGGCCCACATACCAAGTTACCCAAAAATTGTCCACAAAAAATGTCTATTCAAAAATGTCTACCCAACACAAGTTACCTAACTTGACATACCCAACACAAGTTACCCAAAAATTGCATTTTGTCATGCCCAACTCGTACATAAATCATACCCAGTAAATCTAACATACTTAATTATCAATCACCCTCATAATCGCTCATACTCAATAATGATATCAATATTTAAATCATACCCAATTTAATTTTAAAATCATACCCAATAGAATTTTGATACCCAATTTGTACTAATTAATGTATTGTTTTACAAGTACCTATTAAATCGTACCTAACTCGTTCGAAAAAAAAACATACCTCAATTCAAGTTTGAGTAAGCAAAATATCATACTGTATTAACAATATAAACAAACCATGAATGTTGGTTAGCTACCAATGTTGGATAACAAAATACATATATCCAATAATCTGAAAAAATAAAGCAGTGATACCCACATAATCAACAATATACACGATACCCAAATAAACATATAAGTACAACAAGCTCTTTCGTATTGAGTATCACACAAGAGATTTTGGGGAATGAGAAATCGCTTGGGGAAGCTTTGGGAATGAGAAATCACTCGTTCTCGCTCTCTTTTCAAACAATTTTATCCCTGTACTAACAACATTTTAAAACGGTTTAATTGATCCTATTTCTATTTTAGTGAAACCTAATAATAGGGCTAAACCCATAGAATCCCACTTTGCAAAGGAAATAAAAGAGGAGCCTCATTTCACCAATTTTATCTAAATTATATGTCTAGTGAGATTCAGAAAGGGAGAACTCGGTTTTTATGATTTTTTATCTAAACTAAACTAATTAACTAAAATTAATTTAGAAAACGATGAAAGTGTTGATTTCAATTGAGACAAGTTATTCTAAGGCAAAAGATTTCCACAACAAAACACATGAACATGTTACATGCACTCTAACTCGGTTTCTATGTTTAGTTAGTTTAAACTATCTCAACATCGAGTCTATTCAATTGATAATTTCTTGCACTAATTATCAACTAATTTCAACTCTTCTCACGGTACTTGTAAAACCAATTCAATCAACGAATTGCCTTATATGCGTTCTCCCAAAACATCTATGATAACCTAAATTCCGCAAAAGGTTGTGTAGAGATGCTTACGCACAACTAACACCAATTGTCGTTGTTGGTCGTGTATTAGGTATGAAAAAAGGCGGTTGTTTGAGTCTAACAAAGTGGTAGAATGAAAGATAACTTAAGCTAGAGAATACCCTTAGATATTTATATTATTCCTAAATTCTATCTAGTAAATATATTTAAAATAAATCTAATATTATCTATGGAGAATATATCTAATAACTACCTAAAATAACTCCTACTATCTAATATATGTCGTGCTAAAAAGATAAGATTTTATCCAATGAAATCCGAACAAACAAACATGCGTAATAAGAGTTGGGCAGTCGATTGACTGATCGATCGAAACGATCAATCGATCGATCTCAGCAAAAGGTCATCAGTCGAACGATATGTGCAGTCGATTGATCGGATTTTCCAAGTCGATTTTCGACCCCTTCCCTTATGAATTTGGATTTGATGTAAACATATGAAATGTATCTCGTCGAGTTAGCTTTTAAATGCCATTGCAATCACCTCAATCGGAGTTACGTAGCCTCTTTACCGTTCGTCACAAGAAAGTGTCAAAGTGCTTAAAATTGCTCGACCGGTTTTGTGTCCTTGCTCAATTGATCACTTACTTGGCTCGATCATTTGATCTCTCACTATGTTTTCACATGTCCTTGCTCGTCTTTTGTTCTCCTCTTCCATGCTCTCGTTTTCGTTTTCGTTTCAGCTCCTATACGCTCCATTTCTCGCTCGAAAGTACTTGAAATGCAAACAAAGACTCGTGTAGACATCCATATCAAAAGTAATACGAAAGTCACACAATATATACAATTCTAACCTAAAATGCATGCAAAACTATACCTAAAACTATATAAATATCGTGCAATATATGACACTATCAGTATGCTATAGGTGTAATATACTTTTTGGAATCAAAAAAGCATATTCTAGAACAAATATGAAAAAATAGATATTTTTTAAATTTTTGAAGAAAAACATTTTCTGGGGATTTTTTTTGATAAAACAAAACTTCTTATAAAAATTCAGATTTTTTTCTTTGAGAAAAAAAAATGATTAACCTTGTATCAAATATATAAATCACGAAGGTTTTGTTTGTTTGAACGTTTGAACTAGTTTATGGATATTTTTGTATGGGAATTTAAACATAAATTAGTTCAAACTATCCGTACAAACACAATCGAGACTATGGGCCCGTTTGGTTTTAACTCCGGAATCGGAATGAAAACGAATATAGTCCATATGTACTCTTATTCATGAAAGTTTTTGAAATCATTCCTTGTGGTTTGAAGTAATTGGAGTTGAATTTGATTACTTTTGATACCCTATAGGAAAACAAAATGTTGAGAGACAAGTGCATTTTGCATGAAACCATAAGAAATGATTTTATAAAATTTCATGAATAATGATATACATATGGACTAAATTCGTTTCCATTCCGTTTCCGTTTCCGGAGTTATAACCAAAAGGGCCCTATTACTCTATACAATTAGTCTGCTTGACTGGTTTATAATATAAAAGGCCCACTTAGCCAATTTTATTTTTAAAAAATGTCAAAGTTATTGTTACAACTTACCATGCTTTTAGTGGGAAAGATTTTCTCAAGTATTGTCTTTATCATCATTGAGATGCATGTTGATACCAAAATAAATTCTGAAATTCATTAATACACTAAAGAGTAAACAAGCAATGAAAAAGCAAGTGATTTGCATTTCATTTGATTAATCACAATGAATGCAATCTCCTCTTTAATCACTGAAAATTATGGAAAAAATACTTTAGCGTAAATTATTTTTCATTAGCTATTATTTTTCAAAGAAAAATTTCATAAAATATTTGATCTTGTGAAATCTATTATATTAATAAAGTAAGCTGACTGAACCGCCTCCTTAAATGTCGGTAAAAAATTTTTTCTCAATTTTTTTGTGTTTTTTTAATTCCATTGAATATTATAGTTTATAATTTTTATATATACGAAATATATGATAGAATCTGTATAGATTCTATATATATATATATAAACCAATATATCCATAAATACATGTATATGGATATATTTTTCATTTAAGAATAAAAAATGATTGTAAAATTATATCCACATATAAATAATCATTATTTTTATATTTAAATAAAAAATTTCGTTTTTATATTAATAGTAATATAATTATTGTTGTTGTTATTATTATTATTCTTACTTTCCTAAAAAATTAGAAAAAAAGCTTAGAATTATGCAAAATTTTATCCACTAATAAAGATAACGTAGACTTATTATTTTTGTTATTAAATTAAAGTATTTTTTATATTAACAATGATAATAAATATCATTTATTAAGATGAAGTTATATAAGATTCTACTTACATGTAGACCATGATATATATACTTCTTATTATCGTGTCGTCGTTAATTATTATTATTACTAAATTTATAACTTATGTTATAAATAAATTTTGGAGAGTATAACCCGTTCAAGACATGTGTATGAGGATATTTAAACATATAAAATACAATATTCTTAAACTTATATTACTTATAAATTATTTCATAAATAACACCGGAATTATAACTAACAGTATATAATCCAAATTATATACAACAATGACAATTGAAATGAAAAACTCGTGCATGGTGCGGGTCCAAAGACTAGTCTTAAGATTATATGATTCGATTTTACAATTTGATCCTATACTCATAGTTGACTCATCATATTCCAAGTTATATCATCGAACCACATGCATCAACATAGTTTGGAAACGCTAACAATTGTTATTCGAGGCGAACAAACCGAGCTTTTGTATCCTCATTCAGAAGCGAGTCAAGCTATGACGAGTGCGTTTCTTAAATAAGTTTAGTTTTGTTTAAGCTTGACTCGTTTAGTCAAATGAGCGAACAAGATCAAGCTTTTTTCAAAGCCCGACGAACCTAACACGAGCTACTCGATTCATATCACACCTTTCTCCTCATTCCTTAGTACTACGTCTGTTATTCGAGCCCAACAAGTTCCAACTATTTTATAGTTATACTCATGTCTGTTATTCACACTTTTCTCCTCCTTCCTTAGTACTACGTCTGTTATTCGAGCCCAACAAGTTCGAACTATGTTATACTCATGTCTGTTAAGCTTTAGCCGAAGTTTTTTCAAGTTGAATCCAAGTTCGAGCTGCCCGACTTACACAACAACCCTAGAAGCCGCAATCAAGTTTGCATAGCTTGATTTTATAATCACTCTTAGCGGTAGTCAAAATAGCAGCCAGAAAGTGCTAAATCAGGATTAATAGTAAACTCAAAGCTTGTCACAAAACAGACCAGCTGAAAATGCTACAATCAACTGGTTGCTTTAAACCAAGAGGAAAATTTAAGGAAAAAAATTGGTGAAACTATACAAATCTGAACTAGAAGCCAGTAATAATTAAGAAGACGAAATTATATAAAGAAGTCTGTTTGGTGAGTTTGCAGACCTTAAACCCAAACAGCCAAATTTACAGCCACAAAAATCCCGAATCTCACAACTGATAGATAGCAAATCAAAGCTTATCACAAGCAACATAAAATTGCATTAAACCATAATAGAGTTTACAGACCTTATCAAAGGTTATCACAAGCAACATAGTCTTCTTAATTATTAGCAGACATCAACTTAAATACACTAGAGGTAGTCGTCAGAGTGCTCGGAGTCGGCATCAGGGCAATCCAGAAACACATGACCTATCTTATGACAGTCACAACATACGTTGGGTATTTTTTGCCCATTGAGGTATACAAATTCAGCGTGGGGGCAGTCAGGAGTGATATGATAACTGTTCTCATTACAGAACTGACAAAATGCAAAAAACTCAACTTGATCTTGGGTGAAGGTGGGGCAATGAAAAGTGTCATGATCAGCTTCTTTTTTGCACACCCCGCAATAATCAGGACGGCGAATTTGATTTGGACAGAACAAAGGAATGTGATTAACAAGATCCTTGCATATCCCGCAATAACCAGAAAGAGGAGGCGGAGGCTTAAAGCGTAAGCGTGGACGCCAGTATTTCCAGTTCACAAGATCAGCATCAGTGAAACATTGAATACTTCCCTCCTCTTCATGATAATTACGTAATTCTTCACCTGAAGAAAACAAGTCAAAGACTGAAAATCAATTTAAAACCAAAAGATAAAAAGTCTCTCACCTTCAGGATCACCTTCAGGATCCATAGGCATCTTGCCTTCGAGGGGAAGTACTTGAGGGGGCTTTCCAGAATGATGATCTGACAAAGTGAAATCATAATATTATCAAGAGGTGTCTGAAAACTGTATTCCAATCACAAAAAAAAAAAACAAATTCGATTACCTTCCCCAACAGAATCGAGCGATTTCATTTCACGATCTTCGGTTGCTTTGGTCGGATCCAAAGCCTTAGAGCGCAACCAATCGGCCGGATCGATACCATCGAAACGCGAACAATCTTCCGTATTGGACATCAATATAAGGTGCTTTTGCCTTTCTGATTCCATCGCTTCGGCCGGCCGCTTTGCAGAATCAGAGGCTCGTAGGGATGCAATCATGCTCATGGTTAGGGTTTGGGAGATAATCAGCTTGAATATCGAAATTGTGTCGAGTCTTAGGCTGTGTTTAGTTGTAGGGTTTGTGGGTTTTTTTTAGTTTAGGGTTATAAAGGGTTAGAAAGTGTAGGTGTTTAGTTGTAGATTTGTGGTTCCGTGTAGTGTTTTGGTGGGTGGTTTTTGAGTTGCAGAAACTACAATTTTGGAACCTTTCTGAGCAAGGTTTTTGGAGTTTCTGAAATAAACAATACCAACGATGCCCCTCTCCTCATTCTTCTCTCCGGATACATCACACAAGAGAGAGTTGCGCTAGGGTTTGGCGAAAATGGCGACAACACCGGCGAAAGGGAAGAAGGGTTCTGCTGCGCAAATCCGGCCCGGAAAGGCACATGTCACGACCTCCAAAACGACACCAGAAATCTTGCAATCTCTCAGGTTAGGAATTTTGGCAAGTTCTCCTCTTCTCTCTTTTCGACAATTGTATTTTGAGGTCTCTCTTCTCTATTCTCTTTTTTTTGTCAAATGGGTTTGTTTATGATATGATGTTAACTGATTTGTGCTGGTTTGGTAGTGCATCTCATTGTTATTATTGTCTGATTTGTGCTTGATTAGTGGTGCATCTCATTGCCATTATTGTGATATTATAGCTAGAATAGGTACTGCATCTCTATTTTTTGTATTGACAGACAAGCAAGAGGATTGGTGATAGGTTCCATTAATACAACTGAACAATCTCCACTCTAGACTGGAGTAATTCGTGTTCAATGCTTGGAAATTGCCTGATTTGAGTCTTATGTTGTTGATTTTATGTTGAAGATGCTTTGGTTGGATCTTTTAGAGAACCCAAAACCCTAATTCCCAAACTCTTTTCAAAACCTGAATTCAAATTGATTGGTTGTCCAACACGTAAGTTTTCCTTTCCGGCTTTCAATTTCTTGTTTATATTCATATCATTTTTTTTCTTTCATTCGCGAGATATTTAGATCTATCTTTGTAACTTGATGATGCGATTTTAGAGGAGTTCTGTCATAGAACTTCAGGTTTTTATTGCTGAATAATTCAATCTGTACTTATTACTCTATTAGCTTCCCTTTGGATGTTACTGATTGTAGGAGGATAAGAAATAGGTTTTGATTCTCGGTTAATTTTTGGATCTCTAGAATAAAGTGCTAAGATGGATTATGGGAATCCTTCATCAAGGTCTAGTGAGGAAAATCCAGATTCCAGTTCCAATTCGAATGCACTTGCGAATGTCGATGACTCCTCCATTGACAGCTTAGTAAGGAAGTTCAAGGATCAATTATCAGCTGCAAAGAAGCACAAGGTCTGTGAGACGGAGCTGTAGGGCAATACAAGGATATTGGGGACTAGCTTGCCTGAAGGACCTATTGAGCTGCCAACCTTGTTATCGGAATTAAAGCAAGAGCCTTACAATCTCCCTGGTCCTTATGAATGGGTTACGTGTGACATGAATGATGATGATACATGCCTTGAAGTTTACAACTTGTTGGAGAACAATTATGTTGAAAACTATTCGACCTTGAAAGCTGCTTACTCTTACTATAATGTTGCATCCAGGAATCCTTTGCTGCAGCCGATGACTGATGCACTTATAGTTGCCAAGCAGCAAGATTATGATGTTTTTAACGCTTTAGATGTCATGGAGAATGAAAGTATCCTTACGGAACTGTAGTTTGGACTTGGTGATGGACAACTTCATTATTATCTTTACAACTACCGGATCTTAAATGCCTTGAAGCCATCAGAACTTGTACTAGTTCTCTTGTAATTTGATAATACCAATGTTTTCACCATCATTTACTGATTAAATATTCGCTTTTTTTATGTTGTCGGGTTTGGACAAGCAAAATCTTGGAGGACTTTTTATTGCTCTAGAAGTTGAGGTTTTCTGAACAGTTTGGAATTGATCTTTTGATTCAAACAATGTTGAGAAGCTTCATGTTTTAAACTTCTATTTGTATGAATACTGAGCACTTCAATCTTTTGACGGGACATGTCCGAATATCTAATTCAATATTTCAACAAGTTGTGATGATGAGATTAAATCATACGGGGTTAGTCCTTTCAGTATAACCAGGAACTAGTGTGAACCCGGAATGAGCAAGTTAGGTCCGTGCTACGATCAGGGGGAATGGCTTGGCCCTGGTAGCATAACCGTGGGGGGTGTTCATTATGGCTTATGAGCTTGCTTGGGAGCAAGGATTAGTCGTTAGAATCACCCATGCTTTTTCAGAAAATGGTTATACTAGTCTACTTTCAAATGCTAATTGAACAATTGAAGTGCAATTTCAAGCTGAACCCTAAAACAAGTTTTTTCATCATTATATTCACAAGATTATCTGGACAACAAGTTACACTGCAATTACAAGCAAAAGGCTAATGCAAGACTATTAATTAAAAATACATTTACATTTGCTCGGTCCTCGATACTTCAAATTTTTAGCTCATGCAACCAGCTAGAGTTCCCTTCATGCAACTGCCACAACTTCGCCTTGAGTACCTGTACAAATAATATCAACCCAGACTAACAGCTCAAAAAACAAATTGCTACCGACTCAAGTTATACTGCAGATAGTGAAACACGCAAATGAAAAGGCATGACTTTCAAACATCTCGATGGTGTTTGGTTGAAACATATGGGTATCTATAAACTGCTTGAGATCTCTCTTCTTTAGATAAATAGAAGAACGACACAAAAGGCAATAGTAATTCCATCCTAGCAATTTTTTCAAGTGAAAACTAAGCACATACCCACTTGTCTTGCTTTATCAGAAACTTTAAAGAGTAGGCAAGCACAAAACAATTGCATCATCATGACATCAAAAATGGAAATTGTTTACATTTTTTCAACATGGAGAAAGTATGTGACATTCTTTAGAAAAGGAAATACAAACATAAATTTTATAGAAAAATGTACCGTTCTTTGAAATGGGAAAAAAATGTCTAGGGTAAATTCTATTTACATAATGATCCGCAACTTCAAATTCACTAACCATATTCACCCAAACCTAACCATTTATCTAGCTCACATCATATTTCTCCCGTTGCAATTGTAGAGGGAGTGAGTTATGGATAACAACTCTACTCACAGTACCCCTCTTTTGACACATGTTTTCATCTCTTCCTATGCAATGTAACCTTAATTTTCAGATTAGAGCAAATCAATCAAAAAATTTCATGCCCGTGATTTTTTTAAAAGTCAGTTTATTTTATTAAGCTTAAGCAACAAGGAGTCAATAGCCCAGAGCTGCAGACTTTAAAAAGTAAAAAAAATAAGGGAGAAAGGTGTACAACACTAATTGACAAGTCACTTGTGCAGATCACTGGGGCAGGAGTGCTAATACAAGGGGCTCTTTCGTCAAAGGATGTGAGGAAGGTGCTCAAGACCAATTGGGTCCATTCCAGACAAGACTAACTGGGTCCGAATCTTTTCTATTTCTGACATAGTTGCGTCTGAACTATCTTATATTGTCTTCATAAAGACCATTCTGTTATGAAAATTCTATAGGAAAGAAAACAAAAATTCATACTAGAGGATAATAGATTATAGATCAACATTCAGCAGGAGTGGTGCTAGTGGTATTGTAGGAGATAATGGAGATTTTTCCTTGCAATACAAAAAGACTAAACGGGCACCTCCACACATGTTAAATCAAAACTTTGAAAGTGCAGAGCATTAGGTTCGTACCCGCCTAACCGAGACGCCCATGACAATCAATTATATGTCACCCATTACAGAAAGCCAATTTCATGAAAAGTAGTGAAAGTAATAAGTATCTACTATGTGCCAAGGTTTATCCATCCTAACATCTAGACTCAAGACAAGTAGATGGTCATGTGTTTTTAATAAGTAACGTTAAGTGATGAAAACTGAGAATTTTCTGCATTTCTTCAAAACCCTAGAAAATTGAGCAAAATTGAGGACTCTGTGCATTTCTTCAAACCCTAGAAAATCGAACCAGGACCCTAGGTTTGTAGTTCTTCATTTTTTCGAACCCTAGAAAATAATGGACAGCAGATTGAGCAAAAAGAGAGAAGAGTGTAAGGGGGAAATCGAACAAGGACCTTACTTGTGCCTTCTCCTTCTTCGTGCGGACTCGATGACGGTGTGCCTTCAACCCTTCTCCTTCGTGAGAACTGTCTGCAGAGAACGAGAGAGAGAAGAGAAATGTCGAGAATTCAGCCCTCTTGGCCACACTGCGTTCTGCCTCTAAAGTCTGTTATTAGAAGGGCAATATTGTCATTTTCATACTTCGTATCTAATTAAAAAAACTCTAACTAAACACACGTAACCAGACTTTTTAAATAAACTAACCGTCAAATAAACTCGAAATAAACCACAACCGCAACCGCAACCACAACCACAAATAAAGGGCATTATAACAAAAACTATAACTAAACACACCCTTATCCTTTTATCGACGTTATGATTTACCAAGTTTGGAGTGTTAGGAATCTACTCCTGCGAGTGGGCCGGGCCTTCTCGGTCGGATCATCTTACTGGACCCTTCTTTTGTGTCCATTATTATTCATCTTACAGCCCAATAGTGTCCTTTTTCTCAGCTCACCGCTATTCCTTACGATCAGGGAGAAGCGGTTAAGGTGAATATCTAAGTTAGAGTTTGTTTGTGGGTTGTATTATAAAAAGAATAAACTATCCCTTATAAAAATTTTAGCATAAAATCATCCTTAATGTTCAACTATTTGCAGTAAATTACCTCTAATAATTTTTTTAGCATGAAATCACCCTTAATTTCTAAATATTTGCAATTAACCACCCCATACTAATTAAAATTACTTTAAATAATTCAAAATTGAAGTATTGACAAAGTAAATTTTCAAATTAATTTCTATAATTTGATTAAGTATTATAGTTTGGTTCGTATCACAATTTATACTAGAAAAATAATAAAAAAAAAAAATATACAAATTTTATTACCCATGTACAAGAAATAAAAAACTATAGAAATTTTATTTTAGTAATTTATATACTAAATGTTTTCAAGCCTAAATTAAAAAAAAATATTTTGATAAGCTATATCTTTAAAAAGACAATGTTTAAATATTGTGAATAACACAAAAGTATTTTGGCTTATGTATTGTTCATGGGTAATAAAATTTGTTTTAATTTTTATTTTCTAGTATAAATTGTAATACTTAACCAAACTATAATACTTAATCAAACTATTGAAATTATTTATGATATTAATAATGAAAATTTATTTTGTCTATGTTTCAATTTTAAAATTATTTGAAGTAATTTTAATTAGTATGGGGTGTTTAATTGTAAAAATTAAGGGTAGCTTTATTCCAAAAAAATTATAACGGGTAGTTTAATGAAAGTAGTAGAATATAAGGGTGATTTTATGCTAAATTTTTTATAAAGGTGATTTATTGGAGAAAGAAAGAACGTCCAGGCTATTTAGCGCATTTGTTTTTACTAAGTAATGCCCATTTGTCCGTCACGGACAACGGACAAATGGCCTTTGCCTCTACTGAAATAAAATTATGTTAGTAGTCAATTAGTTCAACATGTTGTACATGCTCAATTTGGTGAAGAGTGACCTACTACCAGTAGGTACTCTTATTTAAATATATAAAGAGGTTTTTCGTCCTTTGAAAATCGGACATAAAAAAGCTTCAGCGCTTTCTTCTTCCTCACTCAAGTTTTGAGTATACCCCTGCTGCCCTTACTGCTAACGAGACCGTGTCTGAAAAATCTCCCCTTTCCGCTTTCTTCTCCGGTCATTTTACCTCCCTTCGTCAACATTGTTACTTCTTTGGTCTGTAATTCGCTTTACCTCCCTTCGTCAACATTGTTACTTCTTTGGTCTGTAATTCGCTTCTGCCTCCATTGTCTGTAAATCGCTTCTTTGGTCTGTACATTCTTAAAAAAAATTCAGATGACCTCGTTTAGAATAAAACAAAAAAACCCTAACGACATTGTCTCTTCTGTGTAGAAGATTGAAAAGACCTACTACTAAACGTAGAATCAGTGGTTTTAAGGAGCCTTATGGCTAATGTAATGGCGACAGCTTGCTGTGTATGGTAGGGAGACTATTTTGCTTCTTTTCGCCTCAAACATTTTCATCTCCGGAATACAAGGCCTTGGTGCTGAGATTGGTACATTCTTGGCCCTTGACATTCTCTATCATTATGATATTCAGTTACTTTTTGGTGATCAATTTTCAGTGATTCCTTATGTATATTCTGCTACTTTACTTTGAATATGGCAGTAATTTGTCAGATGAATCTTGTGCTCTGATTGATATTTCTTGATTATCTTGTTGTTGTTTACTTTACAATTTTACATCTTATTTCTATATTAAGAATTTCACTAGCCTCCCTTCAATACTTCCTGTAAAAACTGTATATATTCTTCATACTTGCCCCTGAGTCTTGTAGCATACCCATTGAATGTTGTAGACACATTTTCTATCACTAAGTTAATCTACAGAATATTAAATTGATCTGGTTTAGGAGATATGTTGCAGTCCAGCATATCCAGAAGACTCTAAAACCTGGAATTTTTTTTCCAATACCGGAGCTTTAATTATGATTGAATTCCTCACACCTTCCCATGTCATTAACTTAACGCAAAGATATTATACAGTAGATGATCATAAATCTTTGAACTAACAAGTTGAATACGTAAGAAAAATTGCATCATAAAATGTATTGGATGTATAGACAAAAAATAATATCACAAAATGATAGTGTTCATGGAATAGAGTACTTGGTATTATAGAACTCAGGTAATCTTCAGACACAACAAATTACATTAATAAGATAAACCTTAAAAACTTCATAAATAGACAAATCATGCAACGGGGTGAAAGAGCAACAGAAAATTTCTGATGTTTGGCTTATAAGGTGCTGGGACAGACCCTTGGCATCCAAAAGCTACATAGAAGGTGCTAATCCATGTGTAATTAAAAGCACTCAATGGAGAATGACCACTTCATGAGAATGAACCATCCTAATTCCTAGCTAACCCCTTTCATTTAGCAAACAATAGAGCCATCGGTAAAGCGTTGGCTTATAAGGTGCTAGGACAGACCCTTGGCATCCAAAAGCTACATAGAAGGTGATAATCCATGTGTAATTAAAAGCACTCAATGGAGAATGACTCCTTTCATTTAGCAAACAATAGAGCCATTAAAAAGATAAACCTTATCCCTGCTGGTGTGAAGTCTGTGACCTTGACAACAAACTGTTTTCATGATATATTCACTAAAGAATTGACATCAAAATTGAATATGAAGCAATCTTAAGACTGAGCTTGATCTACTATCCCGGTAAGTATTGTTTTCGGCTTTTGTGTACAAGTATATGCCCCATTGTTCTTCGCCAGATTAAAGTGCAATTTTTAGTTTGAAAAGTATATGGCTAGGGTTTTTCTTGATAGAAAGTTGAGGATTTTGACCTCTTTCTGCATCTGATAGTTCATTGCATATAAAAACCGATGATATTTGATTTGTTGGATTGAATTTGAGGGAATGTAGGATAGTGATAGACTGATAGTACCTTTCTGTTTGAATAGGGGATCAATCACGAGCAGCTTCCTGTTTGAATCTGGCTTTCGGAAGCAACGATTTACAGCATGTCTTCTTCAGAAGAATCAGGGGATTATTGTGACGTTCATGGAACAACTATATTTGCATTACAATACAAACGTGAATTTTTTATTACCGTAGATTCCAGAAAATCAAATGAAAGGGGCATTGAGAAAGCCATAACTGAAAACAGACGTCATAAAGAACTAAGCAGTAAAATCTTCTTCCTTTTCTTAAATTCTAATTGAAATTTATAATTGTATAGGTAGTCGTTTATTACTAAAAATTTATACTGATCAATTTTATGCAGTTACTGACAATTGTGACAAGGTCTATCGTATATCCGACCATACCCTGGCTGTGATGGTAGGCAATGCTATTGAGTGTACGGCAATGAAAAATGAATTAGTAGATTTATGTTCAAATATGGTAAAATATTATCTTCTATCTTTAATTTTCACTCTTTACAAGAAAAATAAAAAAACAGGGAATGATGCATTTGATTTTCTTATAGGGATCGGTCGTGGAGGTATTCGAATTTGTTAAAGGTCGCATGAATGAATTAAGGCGACAAAATAAAGAATTCGGGATTGTTATATGCGGCTCTGGTGTTAAGGTATAAACGTATATATACACATTTTACCTTTACTTGTTTGGAATTTTTTTTGTTGCTATTTTGTGTATTTTGCTAGATAGTTTTGATTTTCTGTTTTACTTCTTTTAATGAAACTATTTTTTTTAATAAAATAATATTTTTATTTCATTAAGGGGACCCCATGCAAGCTTTTTAGTATCTACGTCGCTGGAAATGAGGTAGTATCAAAAGAAGACGTTCGATTTGTAGCATTGGGATCAGGGAGCAGGCACGCTATAGCTAGAGCCGATATCGAATTGCAGAAAACGTATATGTTATTCTTATTTCAAAAATTATTTATTATCTTTGTTAATATATCTAAGTAATGTCTAACGTAACTACATATGTTAGGGATGAGGGCGACTACATACTTCCTATATCTTTGGAGGAATGTCAACGTATCTCCACAAGATGTGTTCTTGATTCATACTTGTATGATATATCTACCGGAGGACGTATGAGTGGTAAGATACTCTTTTAATCTAAGTTTTTATTGCTAGTATGTGTACGTTTTGCTTGTAATTCTTCTTTTTATATTCTTAGTCTTCCTATCTTTTGTATAGTGTATCGTGTGTCCAGCGGACGTTGGGATAATTGGAAAAGCTTTGACACTCTCGACCGATACTACTATCATTATGATGAGTTGGATATCAACGAGAGAACGTTGTTTCTGTTAGTGGACACTAAGAGCGCACGTGGTATACATGCAAGTGAACTCATTAGATTCTTCAGGTAATAATCAAGACCTATAATATTATTAGTTAGCTATTAAATAATTGAATAACCTTTTGATACTATGAACAGTACAAGCGAAGGAGAGGTATTACATGCTCATTTAGTCTGCAAGATTCACATGGAAGAAAGAAAGGGTTTTCATTTCCACCGACTGATATGCAAAGATTCGGAGGTTGCGTTAAATATTCTTCAACATGCGAATACTTTGAAAAGTCAAGCCTTTACCGATGATGAAATTCTCAATGAAAAATTCCCATATCGGGTAATAATAAGAGAAGAGACTGACGAGAAGCCTAGGGTGGTTGGTTTTTTAAACAACAGCTCAAAGGATTTACTAGGATTTCTTCATAATAACTGCAATTAATGTGTAGCCTTCTCCTTCATATAAAACAAGGAGCTGATCAAACTTTTCAAGGATCACCTCTACCATTTAACGTTCATCAAGGTAATTTTATATTCATGTCATTATAATTAGTATATCATGTATATATACATACTGTGTTTTGATGTGCCAATTTTTAACAGGAACAGTGGAAGTTTCTAAGTGTGTCGCGAACTGGAGATATGGATCTAATGTAATGCAGTTATATTCGATGACGGAGATAAATATTCATCAGCTAGACGTTTTCGAGAACCTAGTTCCTGGGTTGTATCCACTGGATGCAGAGGTTATGGAGGAGAGTACTAAATTATCCATTCCTGTAACAGATCTTCGGTTTGAAGAATTTTCGCATGGGATTCAGTTGCTTACCTTTAGTGCTTTTGAACCTGGAAACTTCCTATTGCTGCAATACAGGGAGTGGGAGTCCTTGGTTAACTCGCGGGTCCATCGGTTATCAGGAAGTTGCTCCCCAGCCATCTTTCGGGGGTAGTAACACAGTAAGGAGCTTCTATCTTTTTTCATTGATAAATATACATTGGTATAGATTTGTATAAATACTTATAAGTTTTCAACTGCAAGTCACTCTGCAGGAAACTCAACAGTTTACAATTATGCATATCACGTGTCATATACACCTCAAAAGGATGGAATTTAGGACATACGTGTTCTATGTGGAAATATCATGCTGAATGGTGGACATTTGCTTAAGAAGGAAGTTAGAGCTGGTATTGAATGACTTCTAGTCTCTTTTCTCCAGTCTCATATATTGCTTCTTTAATAATTACCAAATAATGGATGATGGCAAAGAATGTGCATTCGTTATACAGTTATGATTATTAGTCTCTTGGTATTCAACAAATTGGATTTATAACTCTTTCATCTACTATCTTGCAGGAGACGTTAATATAAACATGTCTGCTGTTGTGAGATATGCACCCAAGGTTCAGAAGAAGGTGAAAAATGAAATTGTGGTCTCACTTGTGGATTCATATTCAAATCCTGTACTTTCTCAGGAGTCAAAACTGAAGCTTGAGATTGGCTCCATAAATTGCTCGGCTTTCTCAACATGGAACTTTGTAGACAATAAGAATGGGTCATATAGCGGCTACTATCTAGTTGAAGAAATCGGCACTTATGAACTATGTGTATCATTTGATGGAAACCGCTTTTTACCATGTCCGTTTGGGGCCAATGTCTACAGTGGTGAGTATTTTATTAGCTGGAAGATGAATACATTGCATGAATCTGTCCTATTTGAACCTGAAATAGAGAATATCATTGGGGCTGATAATTATTTCTTGGGATTTAATTGATCGGTGTTAGCTTTTGGAGTACTAAAGTATAAGACCAATTTTAGAAACTGCACTGCACTGCACTCATCTATCAAGTTGTCTTCCAGGTGAATATTTTCCAAAAGCTTGTGACGATTCAGTATCCGTTTGGGAGGATGAATCTGTTGGTTTTAGTGTTCTTGGAAATGACTACTTTGCTGGTGGCAATGCCACAATTGTTGAATTTTCACATGTAAGTTATTTTTAGAAGTCAGTAATCTTTGGTTCTAGTGCCTTCTTTTCTTCCTTATATGTTGTCATCAGTTCAAATGGTTAAGGATGATTATAATCTGCTTATGTAAGTTAATACAGTCTCCGTACTCACCGAATTACCGGTATGTTTTGGCAGCCAAGACATGGTTCGATTTTGCAAGATGGGCAGAATTTCATATACACACCTCATAAAGAATTTTATGGAAATGACACTTTGACATATACAATATCTGACGTGAATGAAAATGCAGCGGCTGCTTCTGTCGCGGTATCCATCATGAGTATCCCGCCTCAGTTTGTTTCATTTTTGACTCAACTGCAGGCAATGGAGGATACTATCAGCCCCAGATTTAGGTTCGTTACATCCCTTCCAACGTTGTGTGAACATTTTTTTTTTTTTTTGTATATTTTCTTTTGAGAAAACTATTTTAAATTTGTTGTGTGACAGTGGGTTTCATGGTTTTGAGCACAGGGGTTTCTCTTTATCCTATGCTAGTGAGTTTCTGGAAACCTTCTTGGAATGGATTTTTTGTGAGCACAGGGGTTGGAGACGCTGGGGGTTTGAAGATCACGGGCTGTCTAGAAGTGATCAACACTGTCCTCAAGTCAATTCAATATCTTGGGTAATTTTCATGTATCCTATTATATCAATAAGATAACATATTTTCACTTCTTTTGGGGAAGATGAAGATAATTCACATATTCTTCTTTACTTTTTTTTTTTTATATAATTTGATCAGGAATGAAAACTTCTTTGGTGAGGACGTAATCACAATGTCTATCAGGAATGAAAATGGAGCAAATGATGTAAATATTACTGTATCTGTGGATCCTGTCAATGATCCTCCATTTATTCGTGCCCCTGAATATATTGTGTTGGAACACAATGCTGAGGCGAAAGGCTCTCCGATATATAACAAGGAGAAGGACAAATTTGAGTTCATGATTGATGATCCCGACCTTTCTAGTTTCCCAGGTATATAAATGTCATTCTGAAGAATTAATATTATGCAGGTTTACCGGTCGAATTAGATTGAACAACAAGAAGATGAATGATATACCATAAGGCTACCTGTGAAGCTTTTTGGAGATAGTAACTTCATCCCTTGTACTTGGAGGGATCTTAAGCAGTTGATTATTTTTATAATGCTTAGGATACAAGTCTGAGTTCCTAGTTATGCTATCCATTGAGGTTGACACTGGAACATTGGAGGCGACCCTTCCTGCTGAGCTTATCAACACAACGGAATTGAAGCTAAAGAAGAATTATCACTGGCAGCCACTTCAGACATATGTTTCCATATCGAAGCATTTTATGGTGAAGACGAAGGGCTTGAGATTCCACGCAAGATTAGATCAATGTAACAATGTTATTCAACTTCTAAAGTTCCATGTAAGTTAGTCATTGCTTGAGAAAATGCAGAGTTAAAGTAATTACACGACAAACTATTCATTTTGAAAGCCGGCTTTGCGTTTTCTTATAGGGTGAAGAAGATGGCGCTGTGTTAACATTATCAGTAAATGATATGGGGAACTATGGTTGCCATGCAGACTGTGCTGAAAATATGTCAAGGCCTCTCTTTGTAGAGGCTAATATCAACCTTCTTAATAGACAACCGATTGATTCTTTAACAGCTTATGGTATGCAACAGATTTTGACTTCTTGATACTAAATATGACTTCTCTGTATTTGCCAAGTTCATTTCTCTTTTTATGTATGGTGCAGCACTGGGAGCTGCAATCATCCTTGAACTCGTAATGGTGCTCGCTCTTGGAGCTGTACTTTTATCCTTTACATGCAAATGTGTGATGTCTTTGATTGATAGACAAGGAACCATCGCGAAGACAAACAAGGTACGAAACTCCCGAATGACAAGCATTTTCATACGGACGGAGTATATCACACTTCCCTCTTTTTCTTTTGTTTCAGAGTGGCGTTAAGATGGATAAGCCTACTTGTTTAGCTGGATGTTGCGAGGGACCGTCTTCTTCCCGTCAACGGTAAGCACTTGAAACAATAGCAATTCTTTTACTAGATAAGAATGATGGTACATTTGTATACATTCAGGCCGAATCATCGATCAAGAGATGGAAATTCTAATGAGAAACTGTGCAGCTATTCTTCATCAAGTGGGGACGATGGTTTAGAATCTCGCGAAGAAGGCATCAGGCCGTCGGCTACAGAAAAGAAGCCAGATGAACCGGTTTAGATTGTTCCTGAAAACTATTGGAGACTTTGATGATCGTTGTTGTAGATGAATGTTGTACAGAATAAATGTTGCTTGAACTTGTATCCTGAATAGTTGTGTGGTTCATATTCGAATCGCTCCTTCCAAGACTACACAACAGAAACATTGGCACTTCAAGTTACTTAAAACACAACAACCCAGCATTTCATATCAATGATTTTCACAACTACACACAATAGAAGCAAATGGCACATCCAGGCTTTACTTCAACATACAACAAGACAGCTTTCTTACTATTCATTTTCACACCAACTGCAGCTTATATATCTGCTTTATTCATCAACTAGCTTCTCGAACTGCTTGAAGAAGTCATAGATATGCTTACTGATCTCATCCGGCTTCTCTTGCTGCAGAAAGTGACCGACTCCTTCCAGCACAACCACTTCCTTCAACAGCGGCACATCCTCCTTCATCCGGCTTCTAGAAGCAAATTTTAAAAATTGTCCGTTGCTTATTAGATGTTTAGGCCGATCGAAGTTTGATCAAATTTTTTTTGGCATTAAAAAATAATGAATCTAATCAAAATTTTAAAAAACAGGCTGTTGCTTATGAGATAGTGTTTAGGCCGATCGAAATCCGATCAAATTTTTTTTAAAAAAATATGACGTAACATGGAAAATTCGACGATGGTAGATGGAACATGAAAATTTTCAAAAAACATATCAATATACGAACTTTTTCTTATTAGATGGTGCGAGATTTACCTAGAAAAAATATCACAAAGCAATAACATTGAACTTGGAAAAAATCTTCAAATCGTCGGAACCTGAAAAAGACGAAGAAATATGATCAATAAACAGTACAATTGGAATTGGAAGATAGTAGAAATTTGTTGATTAACATAAAAAAAATAAGAGAAGTGTATTAGCTTATGAGAGGGTAGAAGTTTGCTAACATTATCAGTAAATGGTACGGGGAATTATGGTTGTTATGCAGATTGTATTTCATTCGCTTCTTAGATGAACCTTCCACCAATTGGCTCCTTAGATGTTAAAGAATTGTCACATTTCAAAACTCTAATCATTTCTCTTTACTCTCCATGTCATCAACTATTAATCTTCTCCTTCTTCTGGTTCGTCTTCACATGGCCCACAAGTGAAGAATTGGACCCACACAAAACAATCTTAATATTTGTATTGGGTCTTACCAAACAAGTTGAAAATATTTAAATGTGCATCAATTTTAAACTAATTTAAAGTGGAGTGTCAAATACTCTTTTAATACGCATATTCTAAATGTTTACTCTTAACTGAGTGCAATTTTAAAAAATGCATATTCGGAATGTATTTAACGTGTCAAGTAGAATTACTAAAAGTTGTAGCCTTGGTAGTGTGTGATAATTTATATGAGGATAGAATTTTATATAATATTTATCTTTTTGTTTTTTTAATTTTGTACGGAAAGTATATCTTTATAGTTGTATTATATAAATATGGATAGGGTTTACATAACTTTAATCTAAATAATTATTATTTTACAATTATAATATTTATATAATAATATTATTAGGAATAAATTTGGAATTTACAACATAATAATATAAATAATGAGTATATGTTATGATTTTTATGTGGATAAATTTTACTTGAATTTGAATTTTATTTTATAATTTAATATGAAAAACATATCTATAAAGATGTATTTTTGGATGAATTTTATTATAATCAATGAATACTAACTAAATGATTATGAAAAAATGGGTGAAAAAATATGTCCAGTGATTAGTGAACGTGAAGAGTATTTGACCCACTGATTTTTTAACCTGATAACCTTTGACATTTTGACCGGACGGATGAACTTGCTCAAAGTCACCGTTCCTTCTTATCTTCATCGACCTCTAGCTCATGGCTCCTTCTAAACACCCCCTTACCCTGACATTTATGTAAGTTCCATTTGGTTCTTTTTCGAGATTAATCTTGGCGTTACTAGTACTCTTACTAGTATTCGTTTGACTGCACATTTAAGCATTGTAGAATGTGCTGTACGAGTAAGTTATGACACTTGAGTAGATGAAATCTCAAATTTTTATGAACTAGAGAAGGCCCAAAAATAATTTATTTACTTATTTTAACCAAGAGTCCTATTTTTACATATGGGAAGAATGATGAACACACTTAAAAGACCGTATGAAGTCTAAGAAAATTATTGTACTAATGGTTGTTGGGGGAAATGGGAGGCCGATTGGAAATCGTTGCAGTCATTATCGTTGAAACCGGATTCGTCTTCGTTACTAGCTAGTTGATGGGGAGAGGAGATTCCGTTGTTCAAGCTAGGTTTTTTTTATTACATAGATGGGGATGCAGCTACACTTATCTCTATACAACCATGAGCGGGTAGGCCAAGTAATATTTTTGATCTTTGGTTAACTAGTCAAGTAAATTGTCACATGGAAAAATTTATCCACATATCTCTATACAACCATGAGCGGAATCTCCTCTCTCATAATGTACCAGTGAGTTGGGTTAAGATAGTAAAAACGTAAAAAAAACTCTTATCATTGTAGACTCTTGATTTGGGTCAAGATAGTAAAAACGTAATTAATTAAAGTCTAAATCAACAACTATAAAATAAATAAATAAATAAATAAATAAATAAATAAATAAATAAATAAGGAATTTAAGAAGATTGATCAAAACCAATATTTATAACAATAAAACTTAAAAATCATTAATAACTAAAGTGAGACTTTAAAGAAGTCAAATAAAAGTAGTTATAAATTTATTAGCAAATTTAGAAAAAAAATAATAATTTGTGTATTGATTCCCGAAAATAAAATTTTAAATAATAAGTAATTAGAATTTTCATCAATTTTGTAGATCAATCAAACATTAATTAAAAAGAAATTGCGAGATTTTTTGCCAATATATTTTTGTTAGAACTTAGCTCAATATCTTATCAATAAAAGCGTGTTCCAATGTATCGGAGAGTTAGAGACCACCAACTATCTCTCCAACCATTTTTTATTATATAAAAGTAAAACTAGATGTTAATCATCATATAAATTTGAAAACATATTTTAACAAATACCCGTGCAAGACACGGGATATTTACTAGTTTTATTTATTTTGAAGACTGTAATATTTACCTATCAAACATTGTTGATGTCATTTATTGAACAATTGTTGAGGCCACATATGAGTAGGATTGGTACCCAACTTTATCAAATTCTTTTGGTACCCATGAGGTTTTCAACCACTTTTTCTCATAGCCAAACAACACATATTATCTTCTTCTTATTATTATTTTGTATTATTTAACACTTTAATTTTTTTCTAAACGTTTCAACTATATATTAATATTTATTTTTAAAATTTTAATATTTCCAAAACATATATTAAAATTTTTTTTTGAAGAAGTTTGAAAAAGAAAACTCACCCACCCCTAGCTAAATAATTTATTTTTTAAAATAAAATGAAAATCTTCTATTTATTTACTTACAAGTAATTCAAATTCAAAGAAAATTTTATATTATATGATCAATGATGAAATATTTGTAATACTCGAAAAAAAATAAAATAAAAATAAAAATAAAATAAAACGATATTAAATTCTATCATTTTATGTGACCTTGATTCACATAAAATGATAATTTGTGTAACCCATAAACAATTCCGTACATTTTAAAAACCGAAGAGCGGTCCCGTGCGAATAACGTTTTATTCTTTCAGCTTGTATTTTAACTAGTTGAACAGGCCCAATAGATCCGGCCCATTGACCTTTCAGCCCAACCCATAATTTAACTTAACCCTAATTGCTGATAATCAACCTAATCTCTTAATTAACCTAATCTAAATTTCTAATCTAAGCAAACGGCGCTTACGGTTACACGCTGCAGTGAGAAGGCGATCCAAAGCCCCGCCAGCCAGGAGAAAGCTCCACCGTGACTGCAAGCCGGAGGTGGTGACGACGACAACCGGACGACGAGGGCCGACGTTGCTACAACCGTCCGCAACCGCAATCACTTCGACCTACTGCACACCGTCGGACTGCTGCTATCTGTGCTGTGTTCGGACGCTGCAACTTCGACCTACTGCACACCGTCGGGCTGCTGTTGTATGTGTTGTGTTCGGACCGCTGCAATTCCGACCCACTGCACACCCCATCGGGACGCCGCCGGAAAGAGAAGGCCTTATCCAGTCTGCGGTGGCTTGGAACTCGGGTAAGCAGTCCTCCCTACGATCCACCCTCCTCTCTTCAAACGTACAGCAGTAATCTACTTCCCTCGATTGTCTGTGCGTGAGCAGGTAGGACATAACACTCTCTTCGACCACGTTTCATTCGAATACCCAGTGCAGGAGCCTCAGACCTTTCGCTCATTCGCCCAACAGGAAGGACACTAGCTAGGTGGCGCAGAACTAGAGTAAACGGAAGAACCCCTCCTTCGAAACCGATCAAAGACACCTCTAACCAGTCACTACTGAAGGAGGTAAACTCTTCTCTCTTTTGCAGCTTGATCCTTTGTTGTCTGGATGTAAACAGATGGGTAGATTCATAGGATCTGCATAGGTTAAGGTTGTTGTGGTGTTGCTAGGAGGGGGGCTCGAACCTGGGAAGTGAGGGTAGGGGCTGAGCCTTGTGAGGTCCTCCTAGAGTGTCAAACCTATGATCTTTGGATAACAACAAGGATTGAACATGCTGCTATAGAAGCTGAAGTGAAAAGCTTCTTCCTTTTTAAATCTCAGATTGGTAAGTTTAGAACTACAGTTTTTGACGATTATTTTCGAGGCTTTAGAATAATCATCCACCGTTGAATTTTTGATATGTCTTATGTAGATATATGTAGTTTAACATGTTAAAATTTGGGAGAAAGTTAACGGTCGGATTGGGATTTATGAGGTTCTGAAGTAGGACAGTTGGGCAGATTTTGCAACAGAGGAAGAAAAATGATTAAGTATAGAAATGTTAGTTTTTACCCCAACTTTAGAATTTTATGTAGGAGTGTTGGGTGAGAATTTGTGAGAGATCTTTGCCCTCTGTTTAGTATGCATATCATAGAAGATTTAGTAATTCTATTCCGGTATTTTTATCGTTCATTAGAGCCTTGGATCTTAACCCAAAGTCGGACCTTAACGACTTTTATGAAAATCTAGAATCTTTGTGCAACTCTTATAAATTCTTGTACTAAACTTTTCCGTAAGAACTAGAATATTGAAATAGGCTCTAAAGGAGCATTGGCATTAAGTTATAGAAAAATTTTAGATTTTCGGGACTAGGGGTAAAATAGTCTTTTTCCTTTAAGAGAGCCGTTTTCCGTAATCTCTTTTCATGAGATTGTACATCTTAGAAGTCTATAACTTCTAAGAGTTTAGAGATGTGATTTTGATCCACATGCCTTGTTTGACAGGCGTTTGAGTACCACGAGTACAGACCGAGTTGAGATTTGATAGAGTGAGATGTGATTCAAGTAAGTCCTTGTGACTTACTTAGCTCGCTTTCTGGATGTTAGTTGAGTTATAATGGTGGTGTGTGCGATATGTGCTTATAATAACTCGATAGGACGACGGTTATTATTCTGTTTTAAGGCCCAAGTGTATGTATAACGGGCCGTGACATCACTGCCAACTCTGACAGGAGACTGGGAGGTTCTCTATACCCAGACCAGGCAGATACAAGGTGAGATGCATCGGATCCATTCCTGATGGTTACACGGGGGCGGAGGCGAGGTTTGGGAATCCCTCGTGTCACAAAATAAGTATCATTAGTAAGAGTGAATCACCTAAGTAAAAATAATAAATGGATTGTTTGAAAGCATGATGAGTGTTTACTTTTGCTATGATGTGTGTGTGTGCTATTATTATTCATCTAATGTTTAGATAGCTAGCTAATGGTTGTTTTGTTGTGTTTTTAGATTTACCGCAGGTTAGAGCAGCAGCTGAGTGATCCGGAAGTAGTGGTCAACCGGGTCTCCGTACTCCTTAGAATGGGGTTGGGATGTTTCCTTTGTTGTTCTTTCATCTTGTTAAGACAGTTAGTCTGTTTCGTTGTTTAAGTACTATAGGCTGTTAGACGTTGTTGCATTCATTCCTTTAAAAATACCATTTTATGAATTTCGGTTTTTCTTATTGTGTCTTGTTGCAAGATCCTAGTAATATTGTTGTCAAACTGAGGTCGGGACCCATTGTGAGGTCCTAACCAGTAATGCTCCGAGTTCTGAAAATTCGGCGTGTTACAATATTCAATCATGTAATAAATATAAGATTTTCTTTTTTAAAAAACTAAATTATTTAGCTAGGTGGGTGAGTTTTCTTTTTCAAATCTTCAAAAAAAAAGGAAAGTTAATCATATTATGTTTTTGGAAATATTAAATTTCAAAATAAAAATTAATTTATAGTTTAAACTTTAAAGGTCTAGTAAAAAAATTAAAGTGTTAAATGATACAAATAAAAAAAGGAATTAATATGTGTTGTTTGACTATAAAAAAAATGGTTGAAATCCTCATGGCTACAAAAAGAATTTGATAAAATATTTGGTTACCAAAATAAAAAGGGGCTAATTTAGAAACTAGGCTTTTTTGAGTTATGATTATAGTAACTAGGCTTTTTTTATTTTTGATTAAGTAACTAGACCTTTTTTTTTAACTGTTCAACCCTAACTCTCCTTACTCTCCTCTCATCTCCTCTTCCCTCTCTGGTAGCCGCAAATATTTATTATTGTCCAACACTTCAACGTTTCTCGCTTCTCGCTTCTCGCTTCTACCGCTTCTTCCATATGATTTCTGGATCAAAGATGCCTCTTGCTTCAAGCTCAATGTTCCAGGTACTCAAGTTCTCTTCTATTATCAACCCTAATCTTCTCTCTATATTGCAAATTCGTTCGAAATCTAAGTTTAATCTGGCCAGATCTAGATCTAGATCTAGATCCAAATATAGATCTAGATCTGGCTTGTTGACAGGGGGTCATGAGGTAGGAGATGAAGAGTCTGGAAGTGGTGAACCACGAGGCGGTGGCAGAGGAAGGGCTTCTCCGGCGGTGGAAGGACTACACAGGGCTCCGACGGCGTTGGCAGAGAAAGCGCTCCGCTCTGATTTTGCTAATCTCATATACCTATATTGCTATAATAGGGTCCAAGGGCTTGACAGACGCATCCAAGATAACTATCCTAAATGCAAATTACATGGCTAAGCGTTTGGAGGTGTGTGTTCTTTAACTTCTTACTTTGTTTATGAAATGCTTCCTACGGTGTTCATCAGTTTTCATCTACAAAATTGCAGAACCACTACCCTATCCTTTTCCGCGGTGCCAATGGGACGTGTGCTCACGAGTTCATCATATATTTCAAGGTAATTTTCACTTAATAGCGTATTTAAAATCACGTATTGTTACTTTGTTACAAAGACTAATGTTTTATGTTGCTATCATAGAACACTGGTGGTATAGAGCCAAAGGATGTGGCCAAACGGCTCTCATGATTGAACCCACATAAAGTGAAAGCATGGTATGAATCATGAAAATAACATTTTTAGTTTCTTTTGTCCACTGAGTATAAACTATGATTTTTCTGCAGCTTATGTCCACTGAGTATAAACCACATCAAGTTTTTCAGCAGCTTATGTCCACTGAGTATAAACCACATCAAGTTTTTCTCCCTTGTTTTGTGTAATGATATTATAGTTCCTGTAGTTTGTGGTTGCTTATAATGGTATTGTGGGTTGTCATTATATTGTAGCTAATTCAATTGCCCATGGATTTTGTCGGTAAATTTTGGTATGAATTTTTTGGAATGAATTTCATACCAGAAAACTCATACCAGAATTTTCTTGTAATATCCGGAATTTTTATTCCGTTTAATTCTGTAACAAACCCGATCTCGATCAGTTGATCCATATCCGTCTACTTAGTTAGACAGATTATTATAAAACTTATCATTTTATGTAGATTCCCTTCACATAAAATGATAGAATCTTTTAAAAAGTTTATCATTTTATGTAGCTTACCTTCACATAAAATGATAGGATTCTTATAACTAACCCTAAACTATAACAAAATCCGTATCCGTCTATTCCGTGTATTCATTTGTCGGGATCTTGTTTCCGGATTTCAACAAGCACGGGCTGTTGTTCCCTTGCGCCTGCCCAGCAGCAACTCGCCCAGCCAGAAGCCGCCAGTAGCTTGTCCAGCCCAGTCCGTGATCCACTTCAGCTTGCCCCAGCCTTACAGCAACTCCAGCCCACTGCCTTGATTGCTTCAGCCCAATGCACAGCCCGATAGCCCAGTGAGAAGCCGGCCAGGAAGAAGCCGTTTCACCCCACCATCCATCTGGGCTACCCTTTTCTTCTTCAAGCGGTTACAGAAGAGTCTTTTCTTTCCCCTCCACATTCACGTCCAGGTACGAGTTGTATCCGCTTTTCTTCCTAGCGAGATCTGGCCCGGATATCTCGCTATTTTGTTAGCGTCCTTCCTTTCTGCACACCCTAGTATCAGCGTGAATCTTGCATACAATCCTCGACGTCCTAACCTGCACACTCTCGGAAGGCACGTCTCTTGGAAGCAACAGCCAGCGGTTCACATCCTTCCTTCGTGTGCAACCGGAGCGACAACAAGGTGAGCCTCCCTCGATCTCTTCCTTCTGTTACGTTGATCTACAACAGCATCGTTTCATCTCGTGTCAACAGCAGGACGAGAAGCCGACACGAGTACTGGACGCTGGTGCTGTGCGAGTGTAGCCTATCCAGACCGCCGTCCTTAGTACCGGGTCTTGCCTCACCCTCAGCGAACGAACGAGCAGCATCTGCCTCTATTCCTCCTGGTAAGGCCAAGCCTTTATACCCTTCTTTCTTCTCCTTGATGTCATGGTTGCCATAACTCACCACCCTCCCTTTTGTGTCGATCGAAACCCCAATCGTTGCAGCAGTGAGACAACCATCGCTTCCAGAGTTGTGGTGCAGATCGAAATCAACAACGAGTCCTTCCCTAGCTGCAATCAGGTAAGAGTCTGCACCCTGTAATAACATAGGTTTCTGATCTTTTTAACTTAGGATGGATTGTGGCTGGAAGGTTTCGAACTAAGGACCTTTAGGTAGAATAAATGGATGAATTGCTGGAGGTGAGAGTCGAAGTTGAGACCTCCTGCACGACTGGTTTTTCAGCTTTGAACTGTTGTGTTTAGAATGGAATTTTGGGGCATTAGAGTGATCATCCACCGTTGAATTTTTGATATGTTGTAGGCAGATATATGTAGTTTATTGTGTTAAAATTTGGGAACGAGTTAACGGTCGGATTAGAAGTTAGAAGCTTCCAAAGTAGGGTAGTTAAGCAGTTTTTGTAAACCTTAGAATTTTGGCTAAGTATAAAAATTGTAAGTGGAGTAGCCAACTTTGAGAATTTTTATAAAAATAATGGATGAACAGTTTTGAGAAATTCTTGCACCTAAGGGTAGATGGAACATCATAGATGATCTAGAGAATGAGTTCGGAATTTTTATAAGCCTCTACGAATTTTATATTTGAAACCGAAGTTAGACCTTTACGACCTTTTGGAAAATAGGGAAATAAGAAAAGTGACAGTTTGTAACCAAACTAAACTTTAGGAGTTGGAATATGACTTTATAGTCTCAAATAGGAGGTTAGACATGTTTTTTCGTAAAATTTGGAAGTCTCGGGACTAAGGGTAAAATGGTCATTTTACCATAAATTAGTACTGTAAGTAGTTATGTCATATTACGATCTTCTATCTTAGAAGTCTTAGACTTCTAATTACGTTGGAGTGTGCTAATGCACTTATCTCCTTTGGCAGGCAACTGAGTTGCTACAGGTTACAGTGCGAGTTTGATTTACAAAGAGTCGAGCTTTATAACAGGTAAGTCCTTTGGGCTTACTTAGCTGACTTCCGAATATGAGCATGAATGATGATAGTGGTGTGTGATTAAAATGTTTAGAGTTATAGGTTGTGATAGATATTTACCGACCTATACTTGGCCTAAGAGTAACGGGCGGTGGCATTCTGCTCAGTTAGCTTGCGGGCGCTGGGGGTTTCTTTAGGGACTAGTCCATACTCGGTTTGTAGTGATGCTACCGGCGGAGGTCAGCTAGACCTACACCCAGTTGGATAAGGAACGGAGGCGAGAACTGTTAATAGCTCTCGTGCCACAACTGTAAAATTGAATAAGATGAATCACCTAATTAATAGATAATAAACGGTTGAGTGCCAGCATGATGTTTGTTTATTTTGTTTCTGCGTGTGTTTGTGCTGTTGTTATTCTACTTATATTTGGATAGTTAGCTAACGGTTGTTATGTTGTGTAGACTTACCACAGGTTAGAGCAGATGCCGAGTGATCCGGATGGTAGTGGTCAGCCGGGGTGTCGTACTTTTAGGACGTTTTGCAGTTCCTTTATTTGTGGGATTTTCAGTTGAACCTTGGTTCTTTTCTTTCCTTCCGTACTTTGTTATCTTATGTTTTCCCGGCTGTTAGTTGTTCTGGTGACATTCATACATTGTTAAGATTTATTTTATGATTTCTTGTTTTTCCTTATGTGTGCCTTGTTGTAAGATCTTGTTAAGTTGTTGTCAAACTAAGGTCGGGACCCACTGTGCGGTCCTAACCAGTAACTCCCCGAGTTATAAAATTTGGGTGTTACAACATGGTATCAGAGCTCTAGGTTGGCAACAATGGCACTTGAAATCTTCTAAAAAGGTCATATAAGTAAATAAACAGAACCCGAAAGGGGTCTGAGTTTTCCAAAGAAGATTTTGGTTTTAAAATGCATACAGAGTCGGGTTGGGATAGAAAGTACGGACGACCACCACTACCTCTGCGGATCTCGGTATTCTTAGTATTATTATTATAGACTTTTACTGTTATGATAGATTAGTTAGATTATAACTGCAGCTGTTACCGTTCGTGCAGATGACACGTACTAGGGCTACACCAGTGACTGGCCGAGGTAGGGGTCGTCCCCCCTTCCCCCCAGTCAGATAGGATCGAGCTGATAGCACCCCTGCTGTTAGAGGGCGTGGTCGTGGGGGTAGACCTCCACTAGGGAGAGGTCGAGGACGAGTTCCTCGAGAGGATCCACCTGCAGCAAGCATACCAGAGGCTGCTGTGGAAGAGGTAGCTGAGAGTGTAGGCCCCGAGGTCAGGCAGGAGACCGCCGCTAGGTCTGGAGCGCAGGGAGCACGTTCGACTGAGTCAGGACGTGTATCTATTGGAGCCTCGGAGTATAGGGAGTACAGAGCATTATGGAGGAGGCTGCCAGAGTTGAGAGGCTTACCCAGGTACCACCGGTGGTACCGGCTAGGTCAGCTCAGGTGACACAGGGAGTATCTCAGGTGCCGGCTGTACCTGAGAGGAGAGCTAATGCTGATAGAGCGCCTGCTGGGTCTAGAGCACCGAGACCGGATGAGTGGTTGAAGGCTTTCAACTCTCAGAAGGTTCCCTCATTCAGTGGAGAAATAGGGCTAGAGGTGGAGCACTGGATAGGGAAGATAGAGACTGCTTTGGAGGCAATACGTTGCCCCGAGGATCGACAGGTGGATTTGGTGCAGACCTGTTTCACAGATGATGCTCATTCATGGTGGCGTACCATTTGTAGCCGAGTCACCAGCTGGGAGCAGATGAGGAACATTGTTAGGGACAGGTACTGTCCTGTGTCGCTGAGGAGGGAGAGATTCCAGGATTCCATTGAGGCGGGATTTGAGGATATCCCGATTGCTGCAGCCATAAAGAAGTTTCAGAAAGAGTTGACCTTACTTGGACCAGCTGCACCTCCCGAAGAGCAGCATGTTTACATTTTCTCCAAGAGATTGAGAGAGAGTACCCGATCATATCTGGCTAGATTCCGTTGTGAGACTTTGTCTGATTATCAGGATAGGGCCTCTGCTTATGAGAGAGATAGACCAGCTTCGAGGAAAGCAGTTCAGTCTAGTGGGCCGGATAAGCGGCAAAGGAAGGACATGCTGGTAACAGTGCAGCAGTAGCAGGTTATGGTCGAGGACAGACTCAGGGGAGGTCCAGCTACCACTCTACAGTTCAGAGTCCCAGTAGAGATCGATAGTGCTTTAACTGCGGTAGCCGCGATCACATTAAGACAGATTTCCAGAGACCACCTACCACTTGCTTCACTTGTGGGAAGCCGGGATACAGAGCTACCTTCTGCCGTCAGGGTAGGGCCCCTTCCCAGCAGGGATCTTCTCCCGCAGGTGCGGAGAAGAGTGTACAAAGACCTCCTCAGTACCGAGCACTGAGTCAGCAGCAGCAACAGTACCGGGCTCCAGGACATCCTGCTTCATACAGTACGGCACAGGGATCAGGTCGTGGCAGGGGACGTGGTAGTACCACTGACACCAGAGGAGGACCATCGAGAGTGTTCGAGCTGAGGAGAACTGAGCAGCCTACATCACCTGCGACCACAGGTACTATTTGGATCCATGACTTACCTGTGCGAGTTTTATTTGATACGGGTGCTACGCACTCCTTTATATCAGATGCATGCGTAGATAGGTTGTCCTTAGCTACGATAGAGGGTGTACCTTTTGTGGTTGGGTTACCAGATGGGGGTAAGGTTAGAGGATCCCGAGAGATTTATGACTGCCCTATTCATCTGGGAGGTCGGATTTGGTTAGTAAATTTTCTAGTCATGCCCTTAGCACATGAGGACGTGATATTGGGGATAGATTGGATGACTAGACATGGAGCAGTCTTAGATATTGGTAGGAGAATTGTTACTGTCGCCACTGAGGAGGGTCACAGAGTGATATTCCAAGGTTGGGACCTCGGAAAGTCCGGCACAATTATCAGCGCAGTTAGAGCAGCCAGATTGATAGCACAGGGTTGCGAGTCCTTTTGGTGTTATGCCATGAAGGAGCGCAAGAGCCTGACAGTAGAGGAGATACCAGTTGCATGCGAGTTTGCAGAGGTATTCAGTGACGACTTACCAGGGCTACCTCCATAGAGGAGTGTTGATTTTAGCATTGAGTTAGAGCCGGGCACGAGACCGATCTCGAAAGCCCCGTACCGCATGGCCTCGATAGAGCTGCTTGAGCTGAAGAAGCAGTTAGAGGAGTTAGCAGAGAAGGGCTTCATACGCCCTAGTGTTTCTCCCTGGGGCGCACCAGTATTATTTGTGAGGAAGAAGGATGGATCGATGAGGCTGTGTATTGACTACCGGGAGTTGAACAAGGTCACCATCAAGAATAAGTATCCACTGCCTCGCATAGATGATCTGCTGGACCAGCTACATGGAGTGTCAGTGTTCTCGAGGATAGATTTGAGATCGGGGTACCACCAGCTGAGAGTGAGAGACCAGGACATACCTAAGACGGCATTCCGGACTAGGTATGGCCACTATGAGTTTGTAGTGATGCCATTCGGGCTCACTAATACGCCAGCAGTATTTATGGAGTTGATAAATGGGATTTTCATCGACTTCTTAGACCAGTTTGTAGTGGTCTTCATTGACGACATTCTAGTTTACTCTAGAAGTCGAGAGGAGCATGCCGGACACTTGAGGACAGTGTTACAGATTCTACAGGATAACCAGCTATATGCTAAGCTATCCAAGTGTGAGTTCTGGATGTCAGAGGTGGCTTTCCTAGGCCATGTAGTGACTGCTGAGGGGATTAAGGTCGACCCATCAAAGATTGAGTGGGTGTCTTCTTGGCAACCTCCGAAGAATGTTAAGGAGGTTCGCAGCTTCCTTGGATTGGCAGGTTATTACCGTCGGTTTGTGGAAGGGTATTCCCTAATTGCCCGACCACTTACTTGTCTCCTGAGGAAGACTACTCGGTTCGTCTGGTCTGAGCCGTGTCAGCAGAGTTTTGAGGAGCTGAAGAGGAGATTGACGTCTGCTCCGATCTTAGCACAACCTGAGGGTACAGAGGACTTTGTAGTGTACAGCGACGCATCCAAGCTGGGCTTGGGGTGTGTCTTGATGCAGAGGGGTAAGGTCATAGCGTATGCGTCTCGACAGCTGAAGACGTATGAGGAGAACTACCCCACCCATGACCTGGAGTTAGCTGCGGTGGTACATGCTCTTAAGATCTGGCGTCATTATCTCTATGGAGCGACCTGTCAGATCTTCACAGACCATAAGAGTCTGAAGTACATATTCACTCAGCGGGAGTTGAATAACCGCCAGAGGCGGTGGCTAGAGTTGATCAAGGATTTCGACCTTGAGATTCTCTACCACCCCGGGAAGGCGAATGTAGTTGCTGACGCTTTGAGTCGGAAGACGCCTCGGGAGAAGGCGATAGCTCGGTTGACAGTACAGCCACAGTTGCAGAGAGACTTAGCTTGGTTGGAGGTAGAGATCCAGTTCCCCGATACAGCTCATCAGTTAGCCACCTTAGAGTTACTTCCTGACCTGTTGGGTGAGATCCGACAGAAGCAGGAGACCTGTCCGACTTTGACCCGGATCCGAGACCGGATGTCACGAGATGAGGCACCTCAGTTCACTATCGGTGCCGATGGAGTGATGAGACGGCAGGACCGTATCTGTGTGCCATCAGACAGTGAGCTGAGACAGAGGATACTAGGTGAGGCTCATGCTACCCCTTACTCCGTACATCCAGGAGCGAGTAAGATGTATAAGGACGTGAGACGTTCCTTCTGGTGGGGTGGTTTGAAGCCTGATGTGGCCCGATATGTAGCCTAGTGTGCGACCTGTCAGCAGGTCAAGATTGAGCATCGTAGGTCCGGAGGAGAGCTCCACCCACTTCCAGTACCACATTGGAAGTGGGAAGATATATCTATGGATTTTGTTACAGTGTTGAGGCTCAACAGAGGTTTTGATGCCATTTGGGTAGTGGTAGATCGTCTGACGAAGACCGCACGTTTCATTCCGATTAGGGAAACGTGGCCGGTAAGTCGTCTAGCCGAGGAGTTCACCAGACACATTGTGAGACTCCATGGAGTACCGAGGACTATCGTCTCCGACAGGGATGGACGTTTTACCTCGAGGTTTTGGCAGCAGGTACATACTGCTCTGGGGACGAGTCTCCACTTTACCACTGCCTATCACCCACAGACAGTCGGTCAGTCTGAGAGGACCATTCAGACCTTAGAGGACATGTTGCGGGCATGTGTGCTAGATTGGGGACAGGTATGGCCAGATCATCTCCCACTGGTAGAGTTTTCATATAATAACAGCTGACACGCGTCTATTGGGATGGCACCTTATGAGGCTTTGTACGGGCGGAGATGTCGTACACCGTTGTGTTGGGATGAGCCTAGCAAGGCTGATGGGGTAGTACCAGACCAGATACAGGATGACATCGCCCGGATTGCCTTAGTCCGGGAGAGGATGTTAGCAGCTCAGAGTCGTCAGAAGGCCTACGCCGACAAAAGGCGTCGACCTTTGGAGTTTAGAGTAGGTGCACAGGTGTGGTTGAGAGTGTCACCTACGAGAGGAGTTAGACGTTTCGGCATTAAGGGGAAGCTGAGTCCCCGATATGTCGGTCCATTTGAGATCTTAGAGAGAGTCGGAGAGGTTGCCTACCAACTAGCACTGCCACCGAGACTGGAAGGAGTCCACCCAGTTTTTCATGTATCTCAGCTGAGAGAGTACATACCGGATCCTAGACACGTCATCAGTCATGAGGATCTGATAGTCGAGCCAGACCACACTTTTGTGGAGTATCCAGTAGCCGTCCTAGAGCGTAGTATTAGGCGCCTGCGTTCTAAGGAGATACCGATGCTGAGGATCCAGTGGTCTAGACGAGGAGCTGATGAGGCTACCTGGGAGACAGAAGAGAGTATTAGACGTAACTACCCTGAGTTCTTTGCGGAGTTAGCCGCTACCTCAGTACCAACGGGTTAGTACTGAGACGATACTTTATATGATTTCTGTGATTATATGTTTAAGTGATTGTCGATGTTTATGTGCCTGATGGCGTGAGTAGTTTGCATGCTAGAATATAACTCTTGAAGGGAAATGTTTGGGGTAGATACCTTATTCTAAGTTTCGGGACGAAACTTATTTTAAGGGGGTACTGATATAATATCCGGAATTTTTATTCCGTTTAATTCTGTAACAAACCCGATCTCGATCAGTTGATCCATATCCGTCTACTTAGTTAGACAGATTATTATAAAACTTATCATTTTATGTAGATTCCCTTCACATAAAATGATAGAATCTTTTAAAAAGTTTATCATTTTATGTAGCTTACCTTCACATAAAATGATAGGATTCTTATAACTAACCCTAAACTATAACAAAATCCGTATCCGTCTATTCCGTGTATTCATTTGTCGGGATCTTGTTTCCGGATTTCAACAAGCACGGGCTGTTGTTCCCTTGCGCCTGCCCAGCAGCAACTCGCCCAGCCAGAAGCCGCCAGTAGCTTGTCCAGCCTAGTCCGTGATCCACTTCAGCTTGCCCCAGCCTTACAGCAACTCCAGCCCACTGCCTTGATTGCTTCAGCCCAATGCACAGCCCGATAGCCCAGTGAGAAGCCGGCCAGGAAGAAGCCGTTTCACCCCACCATCCATCTGGGCTACCCTTTCCTTCTTCAAGCGGTTACAGAAGAGTCTTTTCTTTCCCCTCCACATTCACGTCCAGGTACGAGTTGTATCCGCTTTTCTTCCTAGCGAGATCTGGCCCGGATATCTCGCTATTTTGTTAGCGTCCTTCCTTTCTGCACACCCTAGTATCAGCGTGAATCTTGCATACAATCCTCGACGTCCTAACCTGCACACTCTCGGAAGGCACGTCTCTTGGAAGCAACAGCCAGCGGTTCACATCCTTCCTTCGTGTGCAACCGGAGCGACAACAAGGTGAGCCTCCCTCGATCTCTTCCTTCTGTTACGTTGATCTACAACAGCATCGTTTCATCTCGTGTCAACAGCAGGACGAGAAGCCGACACGAGTGCTGGACGCTGGTGCTGTGCGAGTGTAGCCTATCCAGACCGCCGTCCTTAGTACCGGGTCTTGCCTCACCCTCAGCGAACGAACGAGCCGCATCTGCCTCTATTCCTCCTGGTAAGGCCAAGCCTTTATACCCTTCTTTCTTCTCCTTGATGTCATGGTTGCCATAACTCACCACCCTCCCTTTTGTGTCGATCGAAACCCCAATCGTTGCAGCAGTGAGACAACCATCGCTTCCAGAGTTGTGGTGCAGATCGAAATCAACAACGAGTCCTTCCCTAGCTGCAATCAGGTAAGAGTCTGCACCCTGTAATAACATAGGTTTCTGATCTTTTTAACTTAGGATGGATTGTGGCTGGAAGGTTTCGAACTAAGGACCTTTAGGTAGAATAAATGGATGAATTGCTGGAGGTGAGAGTCGAAGTTGAGACCTCCTGCACGACTGGTTTTTCAGCTTTGAACTGTTGTGTTTAGAATGGAATTTTGGGGCATTAGAGTGATCATCCACCGTTGAATTTTTGATATGTTGTAGGCAGATATATGTAGTTTATTGTGTTAAAATTTGGGAACGAGTTAACGGTCGGATTAGAAGTTAGAAGCTTCCAAAGTAGGGTAGTTAAGCAGTTTTTGTAAACCTTAGAATTTTGGCTAAGTATAAAAATTGTAAGTGGAGTAGCCAACTTTGAGAATTTTTATAAAAATAATGGATGAACAGTTTTGAGAAATTCTTGCACCTAAGGGTAGATGGAACATCATAGATGATCTAGAGAATGGAGTTCGGAATTTTTATAAGCCTCTACGAATTTTATATTTGAAACCGAAGTTAGACCTTTACGACCTTTTGGAAAATAGGGAAATAAGAAAAGTGACAGTTTGTAACCAAACTAAACTTTAGGAGTTGGAATATGACTTTATAGTCTCAAATAGGAGGTTAGACATGTTTTTTCGTAAAATTTGGAAGTCTCGGGACTAAGGGTAAAATGGTCATTTTACCATAAATTAGTACTGTAAGTAGTTATGTCATATTACGATCTTCTATCTTAGAAGTCTTAGACTTCTAATTACGTTGGAGTGTGCTAATGCACTTATCTCCTTTGGCAGGCAACTGAGTTGCTACAGGTTACAGTGCGAGTTTGATTTACAAAGAGTCGAGCTTTATAACAGGTAAGTCCTTTGGGCTTACTTAGCTGACTTCCGAATATGAGCATGAATGATGATAGTGGTGTGTGATTAAAATATTTAGAGTTATAGGTTGTGATAGATATTTACCGACCTATACTTGGCCTAAGAGTAACGGGCGGTGGCATTCTGCTCAGTTAGCTTGCGGGCGCTGGGGGTTTCTTTAGGGACTAGTCCATACTCGGTTTGTAGTGATGCTACCGGCGGAGGTCAGCTAGACCTACACCCAGTTGGATAAGGAACGGAGGCGAGAACTGTTAATAGCTCTCGTGCCACAACTGTAAAATTGAATAAGATGAATCACCTAATTAATAGATAATAAACGGTTGAGTGCCAGCATGATGTTTGTTTATTTTGTTTCTGCGTGTGTTTGTGCTGTTGTTATTCTACTTATATTTGGATAGGTAGCTAACGGTTGTTATGTTGTGTAGACTTACCACAGGTTAGAGCAGATGCCGAGTGATCCGGATGGTAGTGGTCAGCCGGGGTGTCGTACTTTTAGGACGTTTTGCAGTTCCTTTATTTGTGGGATTTTCAGTTGAACCTTGGTTCTTTTCTTTCCTTCCGTACTTTGTTATCTTATGTTTTCCCGGCTGTTAGTTGTTCTGGTGACATTCATACATTGTTAAGATTTATTTTATGATTTCTTGTTTTTCCTTATGTGTGCCTTGTTGTAAGATCTTGTTAAGTTGTTGTCAAACTAAGGTCGGGACCCACTGTGCGGTCCTAACCAGTAACTCCCCGAGTTATAAAATTTGGGGTGTTACATTTCTGGTATGAAAATTTGTACCAGAAAATTTTGGTATGAGTTTTATGGTATGAAATTCATACTAGAAAATTCTGGTATGAAATTCGTACTAGAAAACTCATACCAGAATTTTCTGATATATAAAATTTTTGGTATGTAAAGTTTCTAGTATGTAAAGTTTCTGGTTTGTTAAGTTTCCGGTATGTTAAGTTTCTGGTATGTTAAGTTTCTAGTATGCTAAGTTTCTGGTATGTCAAATTCTGGTATGTCAAATTCTGGTATAATAAAAATTCTGGTATGTGAAATTCATCCAGAAAAATAAAAAATAAAAAAATAAAAAGACAAAAAAAAAGAAAATAAAAAAACAAATTCAAGAATAAAATTTAAAACATTCACTTACATTACAAATAACAAACATCATTTTTTTTTATAAAGGGGTTAATTATTTTTACCTACCATTAAATGAAAGTGGTAAAAAATTATGGGGTATATTTACTAAATCATATTCTCAAAAAGGCCTAGTATGTCAAATTCTCCCAATAAAAAGGGCAATTTTGGTAACTAGACCTTTTTGAGAAACTAGAGTAGTATCTAGGCTTTTTAATGTTTCAATTAAGTAAATATACCCAACCTTTTGTATTTATTCTCAAACTCTACACACTCTTCTTTCAAGGGGTACATTTTCTAAATACAAAACTAGAAAAAGCCTAGTAAATCAAATTGTTTCATATTAAAAATATCAAATCTCATGACTACCAAGAGAAATATCTCATAAATTTAACTAGTTAACTATCATTAAACACGGGTCAAGCTGGTTAGTTTTTCAGGTCGGGTCAAATTTATTTATCACTAGATGATTTAGATTATAAGCTAAAATAACAAGTTAAAAAAAAGAAGGGGGAGTGTAGAATAATATTTTATTTTTAAAATGTGTCATAGCTTAAAAAAATCTACTTAAAAATATGGAAAATTTATTTTGATAACCACAAGGTTTGGTATTTTTTTTTTTTTAACAAATTCTTTTATGGTAGCCTTGAGGTTTAGACAAATGTCTTTTCATAACCTAAATTACTTCTTTTCACTAATTTATTTG
>BSUD01000003.1:28835067-28973224 GCA_033239045.1 Fagopyrum esculentum
TCTTTTAATGTATGTTCACATACTTGCAAAAAAAAAAAATGAAGCAATTTGATATCTTTAAGGTTTTGATAAATATATTTTTCACAATCTAAACTTCTTCTTTTTTTGTTACTAAATATGTTTTGGTTTAGATCTAAATTGTGCATCAAAGAATGTCTATATTAATTAAATATGTTTTTTTGTGTAATGTCTAATTAGTGCATTAGGAAGAAGTTTAGATCTAAATTGTGCATTAATAAATTAATTTTATATTATTTTATTTAATATAGATATTCTTTAAAGCTTTAAATCATGTCTAATGATAAATTAATAAGTCCACATCATCAATTAATCAATTAGATTAATGAAAGGAAGAGCTTTAGATTATGAAAATATGTTTATCAAAACCTTAAAGGTATTTTTTTTTTCGTTTGGTACCCCCGAGTTATTGGATTTTCCGGATGGTGCCTAAATGTTTTCACGTTTCCGCTTGGTACCCCTGAGGTTTCGAAGACAAATAACGTTTCTATTAATCAACTATTAAATTTATTAAAAAAGGAAAAAATATAATAACGTTTCTTTTATTAAATTTATTAAAAAAAAAGAAAAATATATAATAAAAATTTTATATTATTAATTTTGTAGACAAATATATTTTAACTTAACAAATTTAACCAACTATTAATAAATTATGATATTTCTTAAAGGTATAAAATTTTACTTATTATTTTATAATATATTTATTACTATTTGATACTTTATCATATTTTACAAAAACATAAAGAAAAAAAATTATGTTTTGTACAAAATAATTTTTATAAAGAAAATTTGTATTATCAAGTTTTTTTTCTAATAATTATTTTATCGAATATATTTTATTTACGATGATATATGAAATAAATCATTGATAAATGTATAACATCTAATATTCAAAACAGACATTCGATTTTTCAAAAAAAAATGAATATCCTATGATTTTAGAAGATTTTTCCCAAAATATACACTCTCACATCGAATCAAAATTTTCTTTCATATAATACTAATAGGGATATGAACCATCCAATATTATATAATAAATGAACAATAAATCCACGGAGTATACCAACAACGAAATATCATATGTATATAAATTATGTTTAATTTTAAAACATAATAAATTTCTCATGTTTTGATGCAAAATATGGTAAAGTATCAAGTAGTAATATATATTAAAAATTATAAAATATATGTAAGAAATATCATAACTTATTAATATTTGATTAAATTTGTTTAACTAAAATATACTTATCTCCCACCAAAATAAAAAAAATAAAAATATAATATACTTGTATTTGAAATTTATAATATAGAATTGTTATTATATATTTTCCTTTTTTTTAAATTTAATAAAAGAAACGTTATTTTAGACAAAAAAAGGGCACGGAACGAAAAAACCGAATCCTCAGGGGTACCAAGCGGAAACGTGAAAAACTTTGGGCACCATCCGGAAAAGCCAAAAACTCGGGGGTACCAAACCGAAACGTAAAAAATTTTGGGCACCATCCGAAAAAGAAAAAAACTCAGGGGTACCAAACGGAAAAATCTTTTTTTTTTGCTCAAACATGTGAACAATTAAAAGAAAAATACCAAAGCAAAAATTATGTTTATCATTAAATTAATAAATTTGCATTATTAGTTTATCAAAGAAATTAGTGAGAAGAAGTGGATACCAAAAGAAAAATATCTAACCTTGTGCATGTCAAAGGAAATTTTCCTAAACATATATAGTAAATCAAATGCATATACTTTTTTAAACCAAAACGAATTCAAGATTAGAATATTTGACTATCTATATCTATATATCTATACTATATTAAAAGCGGGAGTTTCCCAAATGAAGAGTCATTTTTCTATTTTACCCTTTTAGTTTTTTAATTTCTTTTTTTACATGCGTCATTATATCATTCTTCTGCTCTAACGTGTCATATTCGGTACTGCTCTCAACCAGCTTTCCTTCTTTGACACTCAACCAAAGCCTCACCGCTTCTTGCTCCGTGAATATGAAATCGACATTGCTTTCAATTCTAGGTTTCTTCTTCTCATTTGTACCTTACGTTCCTCATCGGTTTTCTCTCTTGGTGTTTGTACCGGCGGCAAAGACAATTCAAATCGTTAGTTTGTTCCCAACCGTGGATATAAAGACCGCCGATTACTTCTTCTTGATTCAGGTTTGAATCGACTAAAATCATCGTTCATTTTAACTCCAACATCTCTTGATTCTTTCTTTGTGTCTATAACAACTATGAGTTATACTTCTAGGGTTAACACAACCATCAAATGTCTGGTATCAGAGGTATGCCTTAAGCATCTGAGTTATTGAGTGGTGTTTGGTGGCACAAACCACATTTCCTGGGCGTAGGGTTCTTAACTCCAGAAAAGTGTTTGTAGAAAGGGATGATGCCTATAATCAAAGAAGAGCAAATATAATAAGAAACCTAGTCTTCATTCACTCAAAATTTGAGAAAAAAAAATACTATGAGCCTCGTTAAAGTAAGAAGAATCACAATGAAGAGCCAATCATGACAATTTTTCATGAAGCCTTACATCAAAGTATACCAGATGTACCCCAACCAAGGAAGATTTCAAAATTAGTAAAATGATATTGTGGTCAAGAACTTATAGCTTCTACCAAGGATCTGTTGAATTTCAAAGCTCATATCCATCATTTCATCTTGCAAGTTGTGCAGACAATATATCAAGTAACATAATGTAGTATTTTCGTAGAGTAGATTCCCTAGCCTGTTTGACTTTAAATTTTCATAAAAAAAAATATGAAAAAATATTGTGTTATAAGTGTGTACTTATTTGTGTAAGAGTTAAGGTTTGATGTGTTGAGAGTAAAAACGGGTTATTCGTTTTTTTTTATAAAAATAAGAATACATAAATATACATGTTGGTCAATAGCCGTTAGATTCTTGAGCAATACTAGACTAAAGAAGAACATAAAATATTATGAGAAAGAGGAATGAGAGGCAAATCACAATCTAATATCTTATTTAGAAAGTAATTAATCAAATTGAAGATATTCCTTCCGTAATATTTTATGCTGAGGGTTTGAAAAGGGGCTGGATAAAATAAATAAAGAAAAAAGAAAAAAAAGGGAAAAAGAGTAAACTGCCAATTACAGTTAAAACTACAGGGAAGTTGAGCAGTTTTAGTTCCAAACTGGATTTAAACTGTCAAGCAGTAAAAAAAGTATAAATTTGTGTTTGACGAACAATCGGGGAAAAAGAAGGATAACAAAAAAAATTAGAAGTATCGACAGTACGAACGAGCACAATAAAAAAACGAAGGGTGAAGACATCGCAGAAGGGAACGACAGTGACGTTCGCAGTTTGTTTTCTTCCGTCCCGAAGTTTGATCAAAGCACCGACAAAGGCCCAAGTTAGTATTCACAAAAGCATTTGAATATGGAGGGGATCTTGAATAATTCTGGAGAAAAGAGAGTTTGAAAGGCAACGATCCAAAGAAGCAAGTCCGCATTAAACCATCCAGGTGCAAGAAACCCGTAGTCGGATGGAATCGGTGGATCCACCACCGCAAAACCGTAGTCGGATGGAATCGATGGATTCCGCCGCTACAAACCCGTAGTCGGATGGAATCGATGGATTCCGCCGCTACAAACCCGTAGTCGGATGGAATCGATGGATTCCGCCGCTACAAACCCGTAGTCGGATGGAATAGCGATCGAATGTGCTTCCATTGCTCTGTGAATCCATGCTAAGTTGGGACAACCTTTTTGCCTCACTATGATCCGTTTAGACGTTGGCGTAAAATCGAATTATTCAAATTCGCTTGCGTTGAAAGAGACTCATTCACCATCTTCATCGTTGAAAGAGAAGTAATAAGACGTACTGAAAGATAGCATTTATGAAGTAAAGAAATAAGGAGGAAATAAATTATTCCTACAAGATTTGAAAATAAACAAATATATTTTTTGTTTTCTTGAATAATATATGCAAATCGGTTTTTACCTTTGAGATTATTGAAAAAATTATCAGCCTCCTATTTTAAAGGGGAGTAAATTAATTTTGATTATCAATTTGTTTTAATTAAAAAGAAGCAATTTTGCATGCATGCATGCAAAGTGTTCATGTTTATTACATAAACGTAACTTTAACTTTGTTATAAAATGGGTACAAGTCCAAGGTCAAGAACAAGTAAATATATTGTTTAAATAATAGGTAGAACTACGTTATGACTTGATGCTCGTTCTGAGCTACGTAGGAAATCCGATTTCAAATTAAATTGGATTCAGTCGACCCGTCAAAGTAAAGTATAATTAAATTCAAAGCTTGGACTTAAAATCAAAATTCTTATAAAAAGAACTACGTATGATTTGATGTCCATAAACGGACTACGTAGGAAACTTGACTCGAAATTGGTTGAGTTCAATCACATAAAAAAATGACTTTCAAATATATATATATATAAAAGGTCAAAAATCTCTTAAATTAATGTTGGATAAAAAATCAATATTAATTTTGAGAAGTACGTTCAACTTAATTCCTAACATAGAATACGTAGGAAATTTAGCGCAAACAAATAATGCACTAAATTCAGTCACATAAAATAAACACAAAATAAAATAAAATAAACATAACCTAATTATGCACATGATATTAGGAGAACTAAGCAACCCTTCATAGAAGGTGGGTTTAATTTTATCCCTTTGATGCATGATTTAAAATTAAATATTACGCAAATGATAGTTGAATTATGTCTAGGCAACCCTTCCTAGAAGGTGGGTTTAGGCTCGATTCTCTGATGCGTGAAAACACCTCTGAACTACGTAAGACTTGATTCTCTTTGAAAGAGATACGCAGGCAACCCATAAAATTCGGGTACAGTCCAATTAATTAAAACCCTTAATATTTAGTATTAATATTATTTCGAATCAAGAGGGTACAAAAATAGGGTTAAAATGATATAAAAATTAGAAAAAAATAAATGAAATAATGTTTGAGAATTTATACACATTTCTCCTCAACATATTTTTGGCACGCCTAGTGGGACCCTTTTTTCCTTTTCATCTCTTAGTAATATTGATGCTAACCTTAAATTTTACTTTGGTCCAAGGAAATGGCGCAAAAAAAACAACAATCAAGTTTAACGAGCTTCCCGTAACCTTCGTTGTCAAGGGAGGCCAAATGATGAGGAAAAGGTCATTTGAAATGCTTTTCCAAGTTACCCGGGATTCAAACACAACAGAAATCCCACTAAGAAACTCTTTCGGAGCCTTGCAAGCCTCGAAGGATAAGATCACTCATGAATGGATACCAAGTCCGCCTACAACGGTGACATACAAAAGGAGCACAAAGCCTCATAGCTTCAAATCAGTTCATGCGACTAGCAATAAGCCAAACATGTCCCAAACTATTTACAAGATGAGACCAAGTACCAGCAGCAACAAGCCAACAATTGGACACCCCTGCAAAACCATTATTCAAGTCATCAAGACCGGTGAAGGGGTTAAGGAGAGTCACTCTACCTCCACAAAAATCACTAAGCCTAAAAGAAGGACTCACAAGAATGGGTCCAAAAGGCCAAAGGCACTTCGTAGGCTAGCACAATCTACAACCTTAGAGTTAGTAAAGAAAATTCTAGGCGAGGCGAACCACGATCTAACAAAACAAAGTGGTCCAACTAGGACTTTTCAAGATGTTTTACCAACTCAAATATACATTGGATCCATCCCCATCTTCATTGGAGGGTCCGCTAAAGTGAATATGACTTCTTATGAGGAGGGTATACCAAAGGCATCTGAAGCCAAGATAATCAAATCTGTAAAGTCGAAAAGAAATCAAGCCGACAAGCAGATTGTTCAAGTTCCACGGACTCTTGTGAAAAAAAGAGTCTCGGAAAAAACAAATAAAGCAATTTTACAAAATGATCCGCCTCAGGCCTACACAGGTCCCATTACAAGGTCGAAATCCTTGCAAATGTCCTTCGTTGATACAGTTTCAAGGACACCATCTCCGTCACCTCGTCCTACAACAAGATCAAGGAACTTATCGGAAGAAAACATTTTCTCTCCTTTGTATGGAGATAAGACTACTCTTTTTCAAGAAGAAGAGTTCCCACCTATGGCCGGTATAAAAAAGAAATACATTTGTCTTCAAGATGAAGTAAATAGCATGCCAATGTTGACTACAGAAACTGCAAGCATGGAAGAACAACTTCGAAATTTACAACAACAATTGGCCGAGAAGGATGCCCAAATAGCATCACTCGTAGCTCAAGCAGAAACTCAAACTCATGGAAACCTGTGCGAGCATATAGGTACAAGTCATGACGGCTCACACAATAACCAATCTATCTCTCCGCAAGAAGTCCGAGAGATGATTGCTCAAGGGATAGGAGTTTCAAAAATCCCAAAATCCTCCTGTTGTCGGGTATAGAAAACCATACCCGGCACACTATGATTCAATTTCGTTTCCTCCTGGATATCAAAAACCAAACTTTGATAAATTTGACGGGATTCATGGGTCACCACATGAACATTTAGCCCATTTCTATTCGGCATGTGGTGAAACGGCACTCGAATATGCATTACTCATTAGATAGTTTATACAATCACTAAGGGGATCGTCATTTACCTGGTATACACAACTTCAACCAGAGTCCATCCAAACATGAGACGATCTTCAAACGGCATTTCTAGCTCAATTTGTGAGCTCTAAAGCAAAAGTTTCAATCATGGATCTTGCAAACACCTTTCAAAGACCTAATGAACTCGCGAATGATTTTATTGCGCGATGGAGAAGTCTCAGGTTGCAATGCCCAGAAAAACTAAGCCAGCACGCATGTGTGCAAAAGTGTAAAAATAATCTACTACCAGAATTGACAGTGCATGTCGGAAGTGCTGAGCCAACATCATTTGGTGCTTTGGTCTCAAAGGCGTGTAATGTTGAAAGACAACTCGCACGTCGTGCAAGAAACGTTAATAGACCTCACACTAGTGATAATAGAAGAGATGAGGTTAAAAGATCACAAAACGAAGGTGACTCCATGGCGACTTTCATTAAATCAGGCAACAAGTCTTTTGGGACAAGTAACCCCAAATCTCAAGAGAAAAACAAATCGAGGGATTCTAATAAGACTCTCACTCTTGAAGAAAGAAAACAAAAGAAGTATACCTTTAATAATGATGATGTTCAAGGGATCTTTGACGAGTTGATGACCGCTAAACTCATAACTCTTCCTAGAGCCAAAAAGGCCTAGAGAAGTTGGTAAAGCAGGAGACCCAAACTATTGCCCGTTCCATCAACTCATTAGTCACCCAATTAAAGATTGTTATGTCTATAAAGGCATTATTGAAAGAATGGTAAACAAGGGTGCAATTGAGATTGAAGGTGGACCATCACATGCTCCAAAGGCTTCATCAAACACAATTTCTACATTAGAAGTCATAGAGACCACCAATCCGGTGTGTATATAGTTGAAGAAGATCTGGAAATTCCCTTGCAAATTCCGACGGTTTCTCTACCTCTAATGGCAATACTAGTGCGGTATTCAGTCGAAGACGAAGATGACGTCCGCATTGTATGGGCATATCCCAAAATGCGAAGAGATGGTCCAGGGATTCCGACATTGTAATATCCGGAATATTTATTCCGTTTAATCCCGAATCAAATCGGACTTCGAGCCGTTGACGGTTTCCCATTCTATCTAGTATTTCTTCCTTCACAAATTTTATTATTTTATGTAGAATCTAATTCACATAAAATGATAAAATTATATCAAACTCTAATCCTTATAATTATCTATTATTTCATGTAGAATTTAATTCACATAAAATGATAGATTTATATCAAACCCTAGTTATTATAATTCATTCTTATCGATGACAAGCTGTGACGAGATCATGACTAAGCTGTGACGAGTTCAGGACTAAGCTGAGACGAGGCCATGACAAAGCCCAACAAATCCGTGACAAACTCATTCATGGGCCTGACAAGGCCATGACGAGTTTTGACAGACTTTTGACAAACATTTCAGCCCACCTTTCTTGCCACTACTCAGCCCACCTTTCCCTCATTTTGCTTCAGCCCAAGCACAAACTTCTTCAGCCTTGTAGCAGCCCATCCCTGCTCAGCTCCAGCCAGCCCAGATCACTCCCGGCCCAAAGAGAAGGCAGCCTGTACTCCGTAACCCTCGCAGCCAGAAGCCCAGCGGATGAGATCTTGTGCAGCCGTTACACCGTTTCCCTTCTTTCCCTCTGTAACCCTAGGCCGCCTCTCCTCTCACACACGTAACATCTTCTGCCTCTCCCTCCTATACGCTCAACGCAACCGGCATGGTCATTCCTGCCATCGGAGACAACGAGCAGCAGCAAGACCCCTCTTCCCAAGCCAACAGCCTCGCGTGGCTACTGCAGACGACCCTAGCGATGGCAACAGGGGGCTCTCGCCTTCTCCTTCTTTCGCTGGCAACAACCTCGCATGGCAACAGCCGTTCAATAACGCATACAAACCCACTGGCGATGGCCGTCCTTCCCGGGAGCAACAGCAGCCTTCATTCCTCCATCTTCATCTCGAGCCCTCCTATGGCTCCCCTCTATACGCAGTAGCAGATCTCGAGCAACAGATGTAGAGAGAGATCTGCAATCGCGAGTCTTGCCTCCCTTCTGTCCACGGGTTGCAATCTTCTCCTGCTGCAGAAAAACAGCCGGCCGTCGAGCACTCCAGTGATAGCAAACAGCAGGAGAAGCCCAGATCCACTGAGGCGGAAATAACAGAAGAGCGTCTTCGCCCTTCTTCCGCTTACACGCGAGTTTGTCGGGTTTTGATTGCCGGTAAGGACCTCACTTCACCTTGCTGCTTTTACCCTCTCTTTATACATGCTGATTAGAACCCCTGTTGTGTCGGGAAACCTGCTAGAACAGCCTCGGAAGGTAGCTTGAAGAGCTGAGGCGTTTGCTGAGTTTCGGAAGTGAAGAACAGTCAAATTCAGCCCCAGTTTTGGGTAGGTTAGACTTCACCTTTACTGCTGATTTTCGGATATGTTGTAGTCGATATTGTATAGTCTAACATCCTAAAATTTCAGAGAAATCCATGTTATGGTTTGAGAGATATGGGGTTTCAAAGTTGACTCATACAATTTTTATAAATGTACTGAGTTGAGAAAAACAGCATGGGATGCTGTTTTGTGAGATAGTTTTTAATAGGCTCTTGATCTCCGTTGGGCTTGAATTTTGGATATGATATAGTCGATACATTGTTGTAGATCATATTAAATTTGGGAGGCATCCAGCGAGTGGTTTGGGAATTATGAATTTTTAAAGATTGAATCGTAAGCAGTTTTTCTGTTGTGCTGAAATTCGGTTTTGTGAGATAGTTTTAAACAGGATTTTGATCTCCTTTGCAGCTGAATTTTGGATATATTATAGATAATATTTTATAGTAGAACATATCAAAATTTGGGATAAATCCAGCGAGTAGTTTAGGAGTTATGATTTATCAAAGTTAAGACAGTGTGTTGTTCGTTAGGTGTTGTAACCAACTTTAGAATTTTTTTTGTAGAAGTGATGCTTTAACAGTTTTAAGAAATTCTTTTTCCTATGAGTAGATAGGATATCATAGATGACCTAGGGAATTATTTCGGAATTTTTATAAGATTATTCGAATTTTATATTTGAAGCTGTAATTGGACTTTAGTGACTTTTCGGGAAATAGAAAATGAGTAGTTTTTCTAATTGTTACCTAAATTCATCCTAGGGAGTAGAATATGGTTAGTTAGTCTCAAATAAGAGTTTAAACATAAATTATGAAATTTTTAGAAGTTTCGGGACCAGGGGTAAAATGGTCGTTTACCTGTATAAGGGTATTTTGGTAATCTCTTGTTGATCGATTTTTATATCTTAGAAGTTGGAGACTTCTAAGAAAGTGGGATACGTTATTGATTCCCTTGTCTGGTATAACAGGCAATTGAGTTCCTACGGTTACATACCGAGTTGAGATTAAGAGAGTTGCGACTTGACTCAGGTAAGTCCTTTGGGCTTACTTAGCTGACTTCTAGATATGAGTGTGGATAATGATGGTGGTGTGTGAATGATATGTCTATAGTTATATTTTAGTAGTAATTATCTACCGACCTATACTTTGGCCTAAGAGTAACGGGCGGTGGCATTCTGCTCAGTTAGCTTGCGGGCGCTGGGGGTTTCTTTAGGGACTAGTCCATACTCGGTTTGTAGTGATGCTACCGGTGGAGGTCAGCTAGACCTACACCCAATTGGATAAGGAACGGAGGCGAGAACTGTTAATAGCTCTCGTGCCACAACTGTAAAATTGAATAAGATGAATCACCTAAATAAGAGATAATAAACGGTTGAGTGCCAGCATGATGTTTGTTTATAATTTTTCTGCGTGTGTTTGTGCTATTGTTATTCTACTTATATTTGGATTGTTAGCTAACGGGTTATCCGTGTTGTAGATCTGTAGAGATAGACAGTTGTAGAGAGATCCGGAACGGATGGTCAGCCGGGTCCACGTACTCATTAGATGGGGACGGGGGAGTCTTCCATACGTCATGCATGTTATGTATCTTTATATATGTTTGTAAGGCTGTCACATGTGTACGTTCATACCATTAAAAATATTATGTTTTAGAAATTGTTTTAAATACATTTGTGCCTTGTTGTAAGATCCTAGTAAAGTTGTTGTTAAACCAAGGTCGGGACCCATTGTGAGGTCCTAACCAGTAGCTCCCCGAGTTCCGAGAATTTGGGGTGTTACAGACATTATATGAGATCTTGACTTGCTCTGACATTGAAGATTTATACTCAGACGATGACGACAACTATGATAGTGATTTTGAGTGACAGGCTTGTGCCGGTCGAAGAAAACCTCAACAAATATTCACAAGATGTCTAAGTCAGCCAGAGTCTAGTACAAGCAACGTTAGGCAGAAGAAAAACAAAAAAAGGAATATTAAGAGCAAAAATGTTAAGAAAGAGAAGAAACAATGGGAAAGTCACGAAGATGACTACACTCAACCTGAACGGACACCCATTACTTTGAAAGATTTCATCCTAGAGGAAATCGTTAAAGATGAATCTTCCAATGAAGAAGATTTTTGGGGTGAAGAAACCGCCCAATGTTGTATGGTCTCTTGGGTAGATAGTTGTGAAGAGTAGCAATCGGAAGTAGATGCAATTACTCTTCGATCCGGACGCCAACTTTCTCCTCCAGTGACAAAAGGAAAGGAGAAAGAGTCGACCATTATAGAAGATTCAAAAGCATCATCTCCCGAAGAAGTCTAGACAAAGAACCTCCTAAATCACCTTAAGACAATAAGGAAGAACACAAAAATGACCCTACTCCTAAGGAATCGAATTTAACTCGAAAAGTACCTAAAAGAGAGGGAGTCAAATACGATGTGGTAAATCATCTAAAACGCATCCCTGCGCGTTTAAGTGTATATGATGCATTACAAATGTCAAAGGATTTGAGAAAGGCACTCATTCAAGCTCTTACATATCCGGAAAATTATAAAGACCAAGTAGATCCAGTGGAAATTAACGAGGTGTCATTAGCTCCAATAATCCAATGTGCTTCATGCATGTCCTGCATAACATTCTCTGACGAAGATTTGCAATTAGGTGAAGAGTATCATAATAGGCCTTTATATATAACGGGAATAATCGGAGACACCAAGATCAATCGCATCTTACTTGATTGTGGATCAGCAGTAAATCTCCTTCCGTTTAAGACTTTGAAAGCAATGGGGTTGACCTCTAACCAGTTATCCCCTACTTTGCTCACTATTGAGGGTTTTAATCAAGTGGGGCAAAAGGCCATGGGTACTATAGCTCTAAAGTGATGTTATATGAGCTTTACAAAGACGCCTTTTTCATGTAATTGATGCAAATACTTCCTATAATGCTCTACTCGGACGACCATGGTTACATACAAGTAAATCAATTGTTTCCACCCTCCATCAATGTCTGAAATATACAGATGAAGAGGGAAATGAAAGAACAATCCGAGGAGACTCAAACCCTTTTCATGGGGAAAATGTCAACTATGTTGATGCTAAGTTCTACAATGGCATAAGCTTTTAGTCAAATACACCGTTGTACAAAAGCAGTAAAAATGTGGAGTTTTTCAAAGAAAATTCGCTTCAAAAAGTTGTGCAAATATACAATATGACCTCAAGAGGGAGCAACGGTGAAAACACACATCCTAAGGGGTTATTTAAATAAAAGACAAAAGATAAGAGGAAGGTGGGGGAAAAGCCTTTAACCTCTGTTGAGGAAATCATGTAATCTCTCATGACAAGTTATACTTGCCCCATCCGGAAGATTAATCAGTCTATTCCAAGAAAAACTATGGTCATCCGCCAAATTTCCGGGCATGAGAAAGTTGGAAATAAACGATTGGTTTTGAAAGGAAAGGTCTCAAGTCCTTGCCACAAGGCCTCACTCTCAAACTTATACAAAAGTCATAAAATCAAAATACAAAGGCGGTTGTCCTTTCCAAAAAAGATAACTCTACAAAAGGAATTGGACGAGGACAATTGCAATAATTTACAAATCTCTGAAGAAGGACTTTTTACAACAAGGATTACAGAGCCGGAAATATTGACACCAGAATAACAATGAATGTTTTCGGAAGATATGGAGACAACTCCACGAGTGTCGGTATTTGATAGACTTAATGGAAATCCCATAACTGGGGCACATCGAATCTCAGTGTGCCGAAGGCTTGAAAATATTTTTGACCCTACTGTAATACCCGAAAAAAAATTTAAACTCCATTTAATACCGGATCAAACCAGATTCTGATATGCCAACTTGAATCCCGTTACATAAAATAAAACGATATTAATTTCTAGCATTTTATGTGACCTTGATTCACATAAAATGATAATTTGTGTAAATCGTAAATAAATTCCGTACTAATTTATAAAAAAAAAACGACGAACGGTTTCGGGCGAATAACTAGTATTCTTTCAGCCTTTTTCTTAATTGAGGAACATGCCCAGTTCTGGCCCAATAAATCCAGCCCATTTACCTTTCAGCCCAGCCCACCATTTAACTTAACCCTAATTGTTGTCATTTAATCTAATCTCTTAATTTAACCTAACCTAAATCCTAATCTAACAACCGACGCTTACGACTTCACGCTGCCCTGAGGAGACGATCCAAAGCCACGTCATCAACTCTAACGCTCCACCGTGACTGCATGCAGGAGGTGGTGATGACGAGGGCCGATGCTGCTACCCACCACCCGCAACCGCAATCCCTATCGACCCCTATAACCGGCGGCTTCCATGAGTCTGCACCGTGAGGATCGCTGCAGCCCAGCCGCTGCAAACAGAAGAGGTAAACCGATTTCTGTACTTCCGTTGCTTCTTTCTCCCTCACGTACAATACGCCTCACCTCCAGTCCTCGCATCGCCGCAAGGGACGAACCGATTCGACTCCAAAAGTAGCCCAACCACATCCGACCTTCTGCATACACGACTCGGCGACTCGTAAGCCAGTGAAACGAAGTTGAGTCGGGCCTTCCAACCATTGCAGCGTGCAGCCGAATTGAGCAGCGATCGAAGATTCGTGGTGCCGGTTGTTACGCTAAGAACGTGACACGCAAAAAGCCTTAAATTTATAACTCGATATATTTCTCCTAACTCCTAGCGAACCCGCAGTGTACGGGACGTTTTGTAGTAGGGATAGTATTCCGAGGTCGAACACAAAGACTGAGGTGAGATTGAATCGATTAGTGACTAAGGATAGTATTGATCTAGGCTAAGAAAAGAGAAAGAAATAAAGAAATGAAAATCTCAATGTTTTTGGATTGGTTTTGTGGTGATCAATCAAAGATCACAAATCATATAAAATGGCAAAACAAACTAAGAATCAAGCTAAAACACAAACAAACAAAGCAAACACGAAATATATGATCAAAGAGAGAAAAGCGGATTCTAGGGGTTGGAAATTCCGGTTATGGCATTGGACTCAAGCTATCTAATCATTACTTGGATCGACTATAATATGTTGAGAGTGAGTGTTTCTAGATTGGGATCAATCACCGGGTAGGTCTCATGGTCCACTAGTCCGTTCCTAAGGTCTCATCACCGGGTAAGTCTCAAAGAGCCTAAGGATAGGAATTCTACACAAACCGGATGGTTACCTAGGGATCTAACCTCTCCTTACCGGGTAAGTCTCGGGAAGGCAAGTCCTAAACACCTATCCTAGCACACTCAGTCCAATAGCGGCTTATTAGGCTCACTACTACCTAGAGTTTGTCATCTTCGGTATCTAAGAGCAAGAATCACCGGGTAGGTCTCTTCTAACACTTAGTTGCTAACACTAGGTCACCCTAGGATAGATTTAACTTAACAAACACTAGGATTTCAACAATCTAACAACCTAACACTTGGATTTATCATTACAAGCAAATTCATCAAAATCACGGGATGTTCATCAAGGTCCACGGCCGTGGTTTGTCTAGAACAAACCGTGGATTCTAACAGTGACTAGGTTCAATCAAACGAATCATCCAAGCATACATTTAAGTCTAATCTATCATAGTCCAAGCCATAACCATCATTTCCTTACCCTAGAATCGCATCTATTTAGCCAACAACATACATCATCACAATCAAAATCATCAAACATAAAATCATGGCTTCCATTTGCAAGATAATGAAGAGAAAGAGATGAACAAGTAGAACAAAGAAATCCAAGCTGAAAATTGAGATTTAGAAAGACTCACAACCCTTCAAAAGAAGGTTCAATCGATTCTTACAACCCTAGAAAACGTTCCGATAATCTCCACTCTAGAATCTATCAAGACTAATAGTGTTGTGCTCTTCTCTTCTTCTCCAATGGAACTTTTCTTCTCCTCCAAGAGTAGCTCCAATCCAAGCTTCCAATTGAGAGAATCTTTGTTGTTGAGGGTGTATGAGAGAATGGTAGTGAGAGTGGATGTGGATGGATGCCTTTCAGCCTTGCAGGACCACCTATTTATCCTACAAATTTGCAAGAGTCGGCCATGAAGATTGTGGCACAGCTGTCACAACCGTCTGGAAAAAACCACGGTCCAATTCCACGCCCGTGGAAGTCCTAGTGACCGTGGTTTTGGTGTCTCAGCTTGTTTTGGATCATTAAGCTACGATTTGGTGCATGGCATGCAACAACAAGGTCCCATGAGTCCTTCTTAGCCCCTAGCTTGCATCCTAATGAGTCCGAAGGTGTGTCATCTCGTGGATCGATCCTCAAATGTACCAATTAAGCTCCTAAATCTCCCAAAATACCTACAAAGCAATGCAAAAGTCCGTGTAGACGTCTATCTCGAGAAAATACATGAATTGAGTGCAAACGTCGTGAACTAGTGCTAAACCATGCATGAATGAGTGGAAAAACTATCTAAATGAGTGTCTAAACCTAAGTCATAAATCGTGTTATCAAAAATACCCCATACTTAAGGTTTGCTCGTCCCCGAGCAAGTCCCAACTATAGACTAAGAGATGACATGATTTATGCATGCAGAAAAATAACAAAATTTTTTTGGAGTTGTGCTTCTAATATTGGATCACCTTCATAGTCGTGTTTCATAGCAATGGACAAACAATCATGTGTCAAATAAATGAAGGCACGGAAAGACAATTACACTTAACTCGAAAGCATGCATGAAATGCGAAAATGAAGAAGTCAAGATGATCATGAGCATATTCAATCGAGATCACTAAGTCTTACACACATGCAAATAGGTCACAAGGGCTTGTGAAATAAAAGGCCAAGAAATATTGTGATTAGGTGGGAATTTTTCTAGGCTATGTGATGCTAATCCGGAAATGGAACTAACTTTACAATTTCACATTTTTGATCAACTTCCCATAAGTGTATATTTTCTCCATCTTTTCTTTCTTTTCTTTTCACTTATTTTTGAGACAATGACATTGGTGTACAAAAGCCGAAACCTTGGTGATTAGCTTTCCTCGGGCTTTTTTATTTTTCGAGGCACAAACACCCGATTATGTGAATGGTGCCGAGCTACTCGTCATTTAAACCAACGTCCCCAAACCTATATTTTTGTCTACACCTTCACAACAAATTCAGCACTTCATTCATAACATTCTTTCATCAATAACTTCACCCCACACTTGCTTTTTACACACTCAACACACTAACATGCTCCTATTCCCGGATGGGTCAAAAGAGGTCAAATTTATATCAATTGAGGTGCTCAAACAACATGATCAAGATGAGAAGTAGAGAAGGATGAATTGCCTCATTCATTCCTAAATGATGTGCAAGAACTAGCATGCAATTTCGACTTTCAATATTCAATCCAATCAAGACAAGCATCATGATCACAATCCATTCATGGGGTTCAAGATAAGTACTTCAAGTCCACATATGCATTCATCAATTCAACACATAAGGCAATCCATAGCCAATCCACAAGACAATTTCATCATAAGGGTCATTCCCAAGCTTAGAAGCACTAAAATTTTTTTTAATTTTCTGATTTTTTTGGAATTTTCGAAATGTGTATGTACAATGCAAGACATAATGAAGCATGTGACTAAAAGAAACTACCCTAGATGCTAATCACGCAAAAGATCATGCAAACCCCACCCCATACTTAGAAACACATTGTCCCCAATGTGTAAATGAAGTAAAGAAGAGTGAAAGAGGGTTCTCACAATGTAAAAATGGTTTGCTTTGGTATTTGGGATTACTCAAGTGGGTTGATGGTGGATGATCCTATCAACAATGGTAGAGAGCTCTAAATGTTCATCATGGCGTCGGGACCCGCACTAGGCACCGCTAGCCGTCCAAGTTCCGCGTCCGCTCCACACATAGTTGATGAGGGGCTCATCATCATCATCCACATGCCATGCAAGGCTTCCATGCTACCAAGACTCTAGCACACATACAAAGCAACCAAACACACAAAAACAGAAAAATCAAAACAAAAACAAAAACGAAAAAGGGAAAACGTTACCAATGGATTGCCTCCCATCAAGCGCTTCTTTAAGGTCATTAGCTTGACCAAACTCGGGGGCGTCTCACTCTAGGTGAAGTGGGGCAATCATATCCACCGGAGCTCCCGGGATATACTTCTTCAAACGGTGCCCATTCACCTTGAAATCTCCATAATGCTCCCCTCCTATCTCAACCGCTCCATGGGGAAATATCTTCTTCACCACATAAGGACCGGTCCACCTCGACTTTAGCTTTCCGGGGAAGAGCCGCAACCTTGAGTTGAAGAGAAGGACAAGGTCGCCTTCCTCAACTCCTTTGGGATGAGACGCTTGGCATGCCAACATTTTGTCCTCTCCTTGTAGATCCGGGCATTTTCATAAGCATCCAACCGGATCTCCTCAAGAGCATTCATGTCTAGCAACCTCTTCTCTCCGGCCTCCTTGAGGTCAAAATTCAATCACCTTATAGCCCAATAGGCTCTATGCTCCATCTCTACCGGAAGGTGGCAAGACTTGCCATAGACTAGCTTGTAAGGAGTGGTGCCAATTGGTGTATTGAAAGCGGTTCTATATGCCCACAAGGCATCATCGAGCTTCATAGCCCAATCCTTTCTCGTCCTAGAAACCGTCTTCTCAAGAATTCCCTTTATCTCCCGGTTGGAGATCTCCACTTGGCCACTAGTTTGGGGATGGTAAGGTGTTGCCACCTTATGAGTCACCCCATACTTAGCCAAAAGTGCCCCGAAATTCCTATTGGTGAAGTGCTTCCCTCCATCACTTATGATCACCCTTGGTGTTCCAAACCTAGGAAGGATCACTCGGTTGAAGAACCGCACCACAACCTTGGCATCATTTGTAGGAGAGGCGATTGCCTCCACCCATCTTGAAACATAGTCCACCGCCAATAGGATGTAGAGGTTGCCACATGAAGAAGGGAATGGTCCCATGAAGTCCACACCCCACACATCAAATATTTCCACTTCTTGTATGTTGTTCAAGGGCATCTCATTCCTCCTTGAGATGTTGCCCGTCCTTTGGCAAGCATCACAAGCTACCACAAAGTTTTGCACATCCTTGAACAAACTTGGCCAAAAGAAACCCGATTGCAACACCTTATCACATGTCTTGTGTGAGCTAGCATGCCCTCCACATGGCAAGGAGTGACAATGGTGGATCACACTCTCCACCTCATCCTCCGGTATGCATCTTCTAAACACTCCATCCGGCCCTCTTTTGAACAAAAGCGGCTCACTCCAATAGTAGTGCCTCACATCCTTGAAGAACTTCTTCCTTTGGGCATATGACAAGCCGGGAGGCACTTCCTCGCACACAAGATAGTTCACAATGTCGGCATATCATGGCTCACTTCCTCTAGACACTTGGAACAAGCACTCCTCCACCATTTGCAATTGCTCATCCCGGAACGAGTCATCAATCGGGATGTCATCTCTCTCGAGCTCCAATGGTGGGAGCCTACTAAGGTGATCCGCCACAGAATTTTCGGACCCTTTCTTGTACCGGATTTCCAAGTCAAATTCTTGAAGAAGAAGGATCCACCGAATCAACCTAGGCTTGGCATCCTTCTTTGTAAGGAGATAACGGATCGCAGCATGATCCGTATACACTATGACCTTTGCTCCAACAAGATACGAGCGGAACTTCTCAAAAGCATACACAACCGCTAGCAACTCCTTCTCGGTGGTGGCATAATTGAGTTGGGCTTCATCTAGCGTCTTGCTAGCATAATAAATGGCATGTGTGCGCCCATATTTCCTTTGCCCCAAAACAGCCCCAACGGCTACATCACTTGCATCGCACATGATCTCAAACGGTAAACTCCAATCCGGAGGTTGCATGATAGGTGCGGAGATCAAAGCATTCTTCAACCTACAAAAAGCCTCAAGGCAATCCTTGGAGAAAACAAACTCAACATCTTTCATTAGTAGGTTAGTAAGAGGCTTAGAAATCTTAGAGAAATCTTTAATAAATCTCCGGTAAAAACCGGCATGCCCTAGAAAACTCCTTACCCCCTTCACCGAGGTAGGTGGTGGCAACTTCTCAATAGTCTCTATCTTAGCCCTATCAACCTCAATGCCACGGTTGGACACCAAATGTCCCAACACAATACCTTCACTTACCATGAAGTGGCATTTCTCCCAATTCAAGACTAAATTAGTCTCCTCACATCTTTTAAGTACTAGAGACAAGTTAGCTAAGCAATCATCAAAGGAAGATCCAGAAACAGAAAAATCATCCATAAACACTTCCATAATATTCTTAATGTACTCAGAAAAGATAGCCATCATACACCTTTGAAAGGTGGCGGGTGCATTACACAACCCAAATGGCATTCTCCTATATGCAAATGTTCCCCAAGGGCATGTGAATGTGGTTTTTTCTTGATCATCGGGGTGAATAGGGATTTGGAAGAATCCACTATAGCCATCTAAGTAACAAAAATGGGAATGTTGAGCTAATATCTCTAGCATTTGGTCAATGAAAGGAAGAGGGAAGTGATCTTTCCTAGAGGCCATGTTAAGCTTCCTATAGTCAATACACATCCTCCATCCCGTAACCGTTCTAGTTGGAACTAGTTCATTATTCTCATTAGTTACTACGGTCATCCCACCCTTCTTAGGAACCACATGCACGGGACTAACCCATTTACTATCCGAAATCGGGAAAATGATTCCCGCATCTAGCAATTTAAGAATCTCCTTTTTGACTACTTCTTTCATGATTGGGTTTAGTCTTCTTTGAGGTTCAATTGAAGGTTTATGGTTATCTTCCATCAAGATCTTATGCATGCACAAAGAAGGTTTTATGCCAACTAAGTCATCAATGGTATAGCCAATGGCTTTCCTATGCAATCTCAATTCATGCAACAATCTAGCAAGTTCATCATCATTCAAGCATGCATTCACAATAACCGGATATGTAGAATTCTCACCAAGGAAAGCATACTTCAAATGAGAGGGAAGGGGTTTGAGTTCAAGTTTAGGAGGACCTTTATCGAGTGGAGACGATCCATACAATGCTGGTTGAGATGAATCCAAAGCCATGGAAGACTCCTCAAAGTTCCTTGAAGCTTGATCAACAACTAAGGCAGTTTCTGGGGAAACCACGGGCAGAACCACGGGCTCTGGCACTACCACGGCCGTGGAACTTGCAAAGCTTGCATTTCGGAGCATTCCAGAGAGTTCCACGGGTCTTTCCACGGGCGTGGTTCTTGGCCCCTGACCGTGATTCCTACAAGAATTCAGCACACTCTCGTGGACTTCAAATTCAGCTCTTGTCTCCTTTTCTAATGCTTCCAAAGCCTTGATTTCTTCATTGCAAGCCTCCTCAACACCTTCCTCCATCAAACTTAAGCTAAGAACCTTCTCCAAGGGGTCCTTGATCAAGATCGAGCTCACAACTTCTCTAGACTCTTCTTGCTCGACAATGTTGAACACATCCTCATCAAGGGTTGGCCCTTTCATCATTGTGGACAGCTTGAACTTGATATTCTCTTCTCCAATGTTGAAGGAGAGAATTCCATTTTTACAATTCACCAAGCATCCGGAAGTGGCTAGGAAAGGTCTCCCTAAGATTATGGGAACCGGATAGTCCGCCGGGATGTCCAAAACAACGAAGTCTATGGGCACATAGAACTTTCCTAGTTGCACCGGTATGTCCTCCAAGATTCCAACGGGATGGGTTATCGAACGGTCCGCCATATAAAGAGTCATCTTGACCGGATTTGGCTCTCCTAGCCCAACCTTGTTGCAAAGTGCAAGCGGTATGATGCTTACACTTGCCCCAAGATCACATAGGGCTTCATACTTCACTTCTCCCACTCCAATTGGCACACAAAAGGATCCCGGATCTCTTAGCTTAGAAGGCATATCCTTCTTCATGGTTTGGATCAATTCCGAGGACCTCTTTGTCATCCTCACTTCCCCATACTCCTCCAACTTCCTCTTGTTGGAGAGTATTTCCTTCAAAAACTTGCCATATGCCGGCATACTTAGAATAACATCCATGAACGGAATGTTAATATGCAATTTAGACATAAGTTCAAGGAATTTACCAAAGTGTTTGTCCAAGCGAGCTCTTGCTCGTGATTGTGGGAACGGTAGTGGTGGCTTGTATGGAGGCGGCGCCACATATGTTGGCTCAACATCCTTGCTCTTGCCTCCTTCTTCTTGCAAGGCCTCTTCTTCTATCACCACTTGCTTCCCCTTGTCATTTCCCTTAGGTAGGGGATCCTTCATGCTTAACCCGCTCCTTGTTGTGATGGCTAACACTTGGCCTCTTGGGTTGTTTTTGGTCCTTCCGGGAAGCTTTCCCGGATCTCTATAAGCTTCACCCGCCTTTTGGAACACTTGTGCTTCCAACACCTTTTGAGCTTTAGAAATGGAAGTCACCGTGCTCTCAAGACCACTCAACCTTCCAAGCAATTGCTCAAACATCATCTCAGTTCTATCCTTTGGAGGTTGAGTAAATCCGGGTAGAGGTTCTTGTGAAGCCTTTGGTGGTGGAGCTGCGCTTGTGGAAGCGGGAGGGTTCAAGGCACCATCCGAGTTAGAATAGGAAAACCCGGGATGGTTGTGGTTAGGCCGGTAATTGTTGAATTGCCGGTTGTTGTTGAAGTTCCTTGGGCCTTGATAGTTGTTGTAGTTGCCCCTTCCCATGTAATTCACATCTTCCTCCTTGGAAGACAAACTTGCTTGCATTTGCACTTGAGAGGTTTCTTGATTCTTCAAAGTTGTAGTGCACAACTCCCTCAAAGATTTCAACTCATTGTTGATCGCATCAAGCTTGAAGTTACTCATGGTGACTTCACTGACCTCATATGCTCCCGCTTTCCTCCCATCACTCTTCCTATGGGAGTACTTCTCAATCACCAAAGCTTGTTTCTCTACAAACTCCCAAGCTTCATCTATATTCTTTTCCATGAAAGTCCCACCGGAAAGAGATTGGAGCTTGAATTGGCTATCTTCATCAAGTCCCTTGAAGTAGATCTCCAATAGCTCAATTTTCGGTATACCATGGTGTGGACAATCTAGGAGAAGGTCTTTGAACCTCTCCCAAGACTTGAATAAACTCTCTCTATCCTTCATTACAAAGGCATTGATCTTCCCTCTTAACTCGGTAGTCTTGGAAGGTGGGAAGAACTTCGTCAAAAACTCGGTTGTCATCTCCTCCCAAGTACTCACTCGCCCTTGTGGAATAGATTGATACCAAGCCAAGGCTTTATCCTTAAGTGAGAAGGAAAAAGCCCTAAGCTTATGGTTGTTGCTCTCCAATCTAGGCGGTCTTAGAGTCTCCATCAAGATCTCATAGTTCATCAAGTGTTGATGAGGAGACTCTCCTTCCATCCCTCCAAATTGATTATGCCGGATCATTTGTAGAACTTGAGGGCGGAGCTCGTAATTGTGGGTTGCGGGATCTCCTAAGTTCACACCCGGACGGTGTGCTCTTTATGCCGGATCCATACGTCGCCCTAATGTTTGTGGCTCTTCAATAGCAATGGGCACAACCCGAATATTAACCGCCGGCTGCGGTACCGGTGGTGGAGGTGGAGGATCTTGAGGGTTAGGCTCTCTTCGCACAAGAGCTTGCCTAATCTCTTCAATCTCCCTCCTAATTGCTTCTTGTCTCTCATTAGCAAGTCTTCTTTCATTCTCCAAAGCTTCATCCCTTATCCTAATTTGCTCTAAAGCCTCATCCAACTCAGCTTAGAGATCTCTTCCGGCCATCTCTTTTCCCTTCCTAATGCTCTTGGATCTAGATCTAAGGGTTTTCTCCGGTTCGGGATCGAATGGAGCTAAATCCTTGCCACGAGATCTTCGCATACACCTAAAGAGTGAGAGATGTCCTGAAAAACAAAGACACAAACCAAAAGAGATCAAAAGCAACAAGAAAGACCTACACTATAAACAATCACAAACTATGACTCAATCTTAACCTAGTCCCCGACAACGGCGCCAAAAACTTGTTACGCTAAGAACGTGACACGCAAAAAACCTTAAATTTATAACTCGATATATTTCTCCTAACTCCTAGCGAACCCGCAGTGTACGGGACGTTTTGTAGTAGAGATAGTATTCTGAGGTCGAACACAAAGACTGAGGTGAGATTGAATCGATTAGTGACTAAGGATAGTATTGATCTAGGCTAAGAAAAGAGAAAGAAATAAAGAAATGAAAATCTCAATGTTTTTGGATTGGTTTTGTGGTGATCAATCAAAGATCACAAATCATATAATATGGCAAAACAAACTAAGAATCAAGCTAAAACACAAACAAACAAAGCAAACACGAAATATGTGATCAAAGAGAGAAAAGCGGATTCTAGGGGTTGGAAATTCCGGTTATGGCATTGGACTCAAGCTATCTAATCATTACTTGGATCGACTATAATATGTTGAGAGTGAGTGTTTCTAGATTGGGATCAATCACCGGGTAGGTCTCATGGTCCACTAGTCCGTTCCTAAGGTCTCATCACCGGGTAAGTCTCAAAGAGCCTAAGGATAGGAATTCTACACAAACCGGATGGTTACCTAGGGATCTAACCTCTCCTTACCGGGTAAGTGGGAAGGCAAGTCCTAAACACCTATCCTAGCACACTCAGTCTAATAGCAGCTTATTAGGCTCACTACTACCTAGAGTTTGTCATCTTCGGTATCTAAGAGCAAGAATCACCGGGTAGGTCTCTTCTAACACTTAGTTGCTAACACTAGGTCACCCTAGGATAGATTTAACTTAACAAACACTAGGATTTCAACAATCTAACAACCTAACACTTGGATTTATCATTACAAGCAAATTTATCAAAATCACGGGATGTTCATCAAGGTCCACGGCCGTGGTTTGTCTAGAACAAACCGTGGATTCTAATAGTGACTAGGTTCAATCAAACGAATCATCCAAGCATACATTTAAGTCTAATCTATCATAGTCCAAGCCATAACCATCCTTTCCTTACCCTAGAATCGCATCTATTTAGCCAACAACATACATCATCACAATCAAAATCATCAAACATAAAATCATGGCTTTCATTTGCAAGACAATGAAGAGAAAGAGATGAACAAGTAGAACAACGAAATCCAAGCTGAAAATTGAGATTTAGAAAGACTCACAACCCTTCAAAAGAAGGTTCAATCGATTCTTACAACCCTAGAAAACGTTCCGATAATCTCCACTCTAGAATCTATCAAGACTAATAGTGTTGTGCTCTTCTCTTCTTCTCCAATGGAACTTTTCTTCTCCTCCAAGAGTAGCTCCAATCCAAGCTTCCAATTGAGAGAATCTTTCTTGTTGAGAGTGTATGAGAGAATAGTAGTGAGAGTGGATGTGGATGGATGCCTTTCAGCCTTGCAGGACCACCTATTTATCCTACAAATTTGCAAGAGTCGGCCATGAAGATCGTGGCACAGCTGTCACAACCGTCTGGCAAAAACCACGGTCTAATTCCACGCCCGTGGAAGCCCCAGTGACCGTGGTTTTGGTGTCTCAGCTTGTTTTGGATCATTAAGCTACGATTTGGTGCATGGCATGCAACAACAAGGTCCCATGAGTCCTTCTTAGCCCCTAGCTTGCATCCTAATGAGTCCGAAGGTGTGTCATCTCGAGGATCGATCCTCAAATGTACCAATTAAGCTCCTAAATCTCCCAAAATACCTACAAAGCAATGCAAAAGTCCGTGTAGACGTCTATCTTGAGAAAATACATGAATTGAGTGCAAACGTCGTGAACTAGTGCTAAACCATGCATGAATGAGTGGAAAAACTATCTAAATGAGTGTCTAAACCTAAGTCATAAATCGTGTTATCACCGGTCGACGCCATCAGTAGCGTGTCTGCTTCCCCGCTACAGTCCCCGCCCTGAACCGAGCCTTACCTCCTCCGAACGTGGTACGAGTTAGGAACTGCTGTCCAGCCGTAGTACCGGTGAGCCTCCCCTTTTGTTTTTCGGTCTTTGAGTATTCGTTGTATTACATAGGTTACGGTTTCATTTTGACAGTAAAGGGGGGTAGGGTAGATGGCGTTTTAGTGCTGAGTGTGGTCTAGTGGGTACATGATCTTCAAAAAAAATATAATATATGTATATGTATAAGTAGAGGTATAAATTGAGAGATATAAGTATATAGTCATGCATCAGTTGCAATGTATTTAAACTTGTATATATATATAGATGAAGGCTGGAAGAGATAAATAAATATATATGTAGCAGTGGAGTTACACGTGTATATATAGATGTATAATAGTGGAATATATATAAGTATATATATACATGTATAAGGATAATGTATATATATAAAGTATGTATAGATGTATGAGGGTAATGTATATATATACCAGTATATGTATAAGAGAAGAGTGGTGAAGATAGGAGCCCGGAGAGGGGTAGGTACTCGGGTAGGAACGAGTGGTAAGAATAGTAACCGGGAAGGGCTAGAGTATAGACTTTAGTACGACCGGAGTAATGGGCACTAGATCTGAAAGTTTCGGGGGTTCCTAGGAGTGGTCAAATGCTATCGTTGATAACGAGTTCCACGTGATAAAGCATTCTAAGGATTTGTTATGTTAACTTAAGCTAAGCTCGTTTAGGTTCTCGGTCTCTTACCTAAACTTGGGAAGGGGGTGATGTTGTTCTCTTTGACGTGTATGTTTGGGTTTTGATCTTAGACCTAGTAGCTAAGTGTAAAGGTCGGACCTTAGCAACCCCATTGAAATTCTAAAACCTCGTTAACTTTATAATCTCTAGTAAACGATCCTTGAGAACCAGATTATGGAAATAGGTTCTAAAAGAAACTATTAGAACTAAATGATAGACTTCTCGGAGTTTCGGGATCAGGGGAAAAACAGTCTTTTTAACTTAGGAGAACCTTTTTCGTAAATTCTCTTCGTGATATTGTACATCTTAGAAGTTTATAACTTCTAAGAATATGGGATGTAATGTTGATCCACGTGCCTTGTATGACAGGCGTTTGAGTTCCTACGGTTGCGGACCGAGTTGAGATTTAGAGAGTTGTGATTTGATTCAGGTAAGTCTTTGCGACTTACTTAGCTAGTTTATGGATGTTGGTTGAATGATAATAGTGGTGTGTGCGATGTGCGTTTATAATAATAACTTGATAGGACGACTGTTATTATTATCTGTTAAGGCCCAAGTGTATGTATAACGGGCCGTGACATCACTGCCCAGCTCTGACAGGAGACTGGGAGGTTCTCTATACCCAAACCATGCAGGTACAAGGTGAGATGCATCGGATCCATTCTCGATGGTTACACGGCGGCGGAGGCGAGGTTTGGGAATCCCTCGTGTCACAAAATAAGTATCATTAGTAAGAGTGAATGACTTAAATGAAGATAATAAATGGATTGTTTGAAAGCATGATGGGTATTTACTTTTGATATCTGTGTATGTGCTATTATTATTCTTCTAATGTTTAGATAGCTAGCTAATGGTTGTTCTGTTGTGTTTTTAGATTTACCGCAGGTTAGAGCATCAGTTGAGTGATTTGGAAGTAATGGTCAGCCGGGTCTCCGTACTCCTTAGAGTGGGGGTTGGGGTTGTTGCTTTGTCGTTCTTTCCTCATGTTAAGACAATTAATCTTTTCCCTTTTGTTTTAGTACTATAGGCTGTTAGACCCTGCTGCATTCATTCCTTTAAAAATACTATTTCATAAATTTTGTTTTTTCTTATTTGTGTCTTGTTGCAAGATCCTAGTAATATTGTTGTCAAACTGATGTCGGGACCTATTATGAGGTCCTAACCAGTAACGTCCCGAGTTCTGAAAATCCGGGTTTTACACCTACACACAAGAAAAATTGCGTGAAAGGGAATAAAATGTCAAAACACAAGAAGAATAGAGGGCATGCGCTCCTTTAGATGTTGACAACGAGGAGATAAATGTGATGTCCTCAATAAATGGGAAAGGCTAAAATCGTCAATGTTCTCACACCGACGTGCATCACGGTCCAGGATACTTGAAGAATCAATTGATCTCATCCTTTGCCTCAGGAACTACGTCAAGACTTGATCCCAACAAGGGTACGTAGGAAATTCGATACCAGAAACATGTGTCGGATCCAGTCGCCCGAAGAAATCAAAAAGAAAATAAAATTTTCATTACGCAAATGATAGTCAAAATGACTTGAGCAACCCTTCATAGAAGGTGGATTTTGCTGTTTTGGTGATGCGCATGAATGAATTTTTTTTAAAAAATGCATATGATAATGGATCAACATTTGGGCAACCCTTCATAAAAGGTGGGTCTAAATTTAATCCTTAGTGCATTAAGTGTAAATACATATTTATATATGAACAATAGAAATACAAATATATATATATATATATATATATATATATATATATAAAGCATGCTTAGTTATACTCTTGAGCCTTTAAGTATACAAATGATAGTTGAGTGATTTGAGAAACCCTTCATAGAAGGTGGGCTCAAATTATTTCAGTGATGTATACGATGAAGGGGCGTAAAAAAAAAAATCAGTTCGCAAAGAACTACGAACGGCTTGATCCTTCAAAAAGAGGGTACGTAGGCAGTCTAGCTGGTCGAAATGCTAGGTGCAGCCACCCCAATAAATTAAAAAAAAGGGGGGGGGGGGAATTTAATAAATTGGGTTTACTCGGTAAAACTCTTTGTATATGACAAACTTTGAACGCATTCACAAGTTCATACGTACAAAGTTTGGGGCATCTATTTGACTTTAAATTTTCATAAAAAAATATGAAAAAATATTGTGTTATAAGTGTGTACTTATTTGTGTAAAAGTTAAGGTTTGATGTGTTGAGAGTAAAAATGGGTTATTCGTTTTTTTTATATAAAAATAAAGAATACATAAATATACATGTTGGTCAATAGCCGTTGGATTCTTGAGCAATACTAGACTAAAGAAGAACATAAAATATTATCAGAAAGAGGAATGAGAGGCAAATCACAATCTAATATCTTATTTAGAAAGTAATTAATCAAATTGAAGATATTCCTTCCGTAATATTTTATGCTGAGGGTTTGAAAAGAGGCTGGATAAAATAAATAAAGAAAAAAGAAAAAAAAGGGAAAAAGAGTAAACTGCCAATTACAGTTAAAACTACAGGGAAGTTGAGCAGTTTTAGTTCCAAACTGGATTTAAACTGTCAAGCAGTAAGAAAGTATAAATTGGTGTTTGACGAACAATCGGGAAAAAAGAAGGATAACCAAAAAAATAGAAGTATTGACAGTACGAACGAGCACAATAAAAAAACAAAGGGTGAAGACATCGTAGAAGGGAACGACAATGACATTCGCGGTTTGTTTTCTTCCGTCCCGAAATTTGATCAAAGCACCGACAAAGGCCCAAGTTAGTATTCACAAAAGCATTTGAATATGGAGGGGATCTTGAATCATTCTGGAGAAAAGAGAGTTTGAAAGGCAACGATCCAAAGAAGCAAGTCCGCATTAAACCATCCAGATGCAAGAAACCCGTAGTCGGATGGAATCGGTGGATTCCACCACTGCAAAACCGTAGTCGGATGAAATCGATGGATTCCGCCACTACAAACCCGTAGTCGGATGGAATCGATGGATTCCGCCGCTACAAACCCGTAGTCGGATGGAATCGATGGATTCCGCTGCTACAAACCCGTAGTCGGATGGAATAACGATCGAATGTGCTTCCATTGCTCTGTGAATCCATGCTAAGTTGGGACAACCTTTTTGCCTCACTATGATCCGTTTAGACGTTGGCGTAAAATCGAATTATTCAAATTCGCTTGCGTTGAAAGAGACCCATTCACCATCTTCATCGTTGAAAGAGAAGTAATAAGACGTACTGAAAGATAGCATTTATGAAGTAAAGAAATAAGGAGGAAATAAATTATTCCTACAAGATTTGAAAATAAACAAATATATTTTTTGTTTCCTTGAATAATATATGCAAATCGGTTTTACCTTTGAGATTATTGAAAAAATTATCAGCCTCCTATTTTAAAGGGGAGTAAATTAATTTTGATTACCAATTTGTTTTAATTAAAAAGAAGCAATTTTGCATGCATGCATGCAAAGTGTTCATGTTTATTACATAAACCTAACTTTAACTTTGTTATAAAATGGGTACAAGTCCAAGGTCAAAAACAAGTAAATATATTGTTTAAATAATAGGTAGAACTACGTTATGACTTGATGCTCGTTCTAAGCTACGTAGGAAATCCGATTTCAAATTAAATTGGATTCAGTCGACCCGTCCAAGTAAAGTATAATTATTCAAAGCTTGGACTTAAAATCGAAATTCTTATAAAAAGAACTACGTATGATTTGATGTCCATAAAACGGACTACGTAGGAAACTTGACTCGAAATTGGTTGAGTTCAATTACATAAAAAAATGACTTTCAAATATATATATATATATATATAAAAGGTCAAAAATCTCTTAAATTAATGTTGGATAAAAAATCAATATTAATTTTGAGAAGTACGTTCAACTTAATTACTAACATAGAATACGTAGGAAATTTAGCACAAACAAATAATGCACTAAATTCAGTCACATAAAATAAACACAAAATAAAATAAAATAAACATAACCTAATTATGCACATGATATTAGGAGAATTAAGCAACCCTTCATAGAAGGTGGGTTTAATTTTATCCCTTTGATGCATAATTACAAAATAAATTTTACGCAAATGATAGTTGAATTATGTCTAGGCAACCCTTCCTAGAAGGTGGGTTTAGGCTCGATTCTCTGATGCGTGAAAACACCTCTGAACTACGTAAGACTTGATTCTCTTTAAAAGAGATACGTAGGCAACCCATAAAATTCGGGTGCAGTCCAATTAATAAAAACCTTTAATGTTTGGTATTAATATTATTTTGAATCAAGAGGGTACAAAAATAGGGTCAAGCTGAAATAAAATTAGAAAAAAGTAAATGAAATAATGTTTGAGAATCTATACACATTTTTCCTCAACATAGCCTTAATAACTTCACCCAAAAGTTGATAAACAATCTGCAAGTTGATCCGATGTAGGAACATAGGCAACACGAACCTCTCTGGACTGAACCTTTTCTCGGATGAAATGATCGGCTAGTGCAACGTGCTTCATCCGTGAGTGAAAGACGGGATTTGCGCTGAGATGCTTTGCTCCAAGGTTATCGCAATAGATCAGTGGATGGGGAGTAGATGCTACACCAAGTTCCTTGAGTAGGGCTGAAATCCACGACAATTCTAAGACCGAGTCCGCAAGAGCTTTGTACTCTGATTCAGTCGATGATCTAGCAATGGTTTTCTGCTTTCTGGAAGACCATGAAATGGGAGATTTGCCAAGGAAGAAGACATACCCAATTGTGGAGTGATAGCATGAATTATAGTCTATATTTTGGGGTTTGTTTGGACGTTTTATCTTTCATAATCTGCATGTTTGTATGTACATTATGTGATTTTACTACCATTTCATCTACCTTTGCGAGAATCGAGGTCTACACCTAGTTTCGTTGTAATTGCAGGTAATATGGTACGTTTTGCATCGAAAAGGAGCAAAAGGAATCAAGAGTCATTTGGAGCTACATTGAGGAGCAAAAAGGAATCCTTCAGGAAGCATAGCCATGGATTAAAGATTTACTTTGGACCAGTTTTGAGAGATTCTACACTCAGTTATGGATCACCTCGGTTGCCCAGAGATTCATCTCGACCGAGGCGATCCAGAGACGCCGACTCGACCGAGGCGAACACCTAGGACGCGGCGAGAATATTTTATTCTTGGCTGAGATCTTTTAAAATTGGAAAGTGATCTTATATTTTTGGGCTGAGTTTCTAGAAGGAAGGAGATATGCAGAATCATATATTTTACCTATATTTATGGGATAATATCTTCTTAAGATTTATTATCTTTGGAGGTTTATTTTTCCTATAAAAAGGATTGGATTTTCCACAAATCCGAGCATGCTTAGAGGCTGCATACATCACGATATACCACCGATCAGGGTTTACAAGCGCAGCAGCCGCATCCTACTCCAATTTGGGAGATTCGAAGAACCTTTTTGAAGGTTGAAGGAAGATTGAAGACTATAGCTTTATAGCTTTTTGGAGGGTTTTGTAAGATTATCTTCAATTCCTTTCCTTGTTGTCTTGTCTTGTTGGATTATTATCCAAGGAACGATTTTTGTGTGTTATTTGATTCAGTTATTGAAGTGTTTTCATTAAATTCTTCTTTGTTCAAATATTCACCTTCTTCCCATATATTTAATACTTTCATTATGATGATGAGTGGCTAATTTCCTTGTGTGATTCTAGGGTGATTAGCTGAAGGTTGTGGGAAAAACAATGATAGAATAATCTTAGATTCCAGTAGGATCCTGAAAGTTCGAGTCTTTAACCTTAACCCTAAGCATCTCGTTCAGTCGATGAACATCTCGGCCGGGGTGGAAACTTGCTGACCGAGGTGACTTATCCGATCCGTAACTGAGAGTTAAGTGTTAGAGTTTGCTAAATCCTATTCTTATTACACCTTCCTGGTTCAATGCAAGCTTAGGATGAGACTTACCCGGTAATTCCTTAGTTTGTGTACCAACGATCATAAGTGTAGGTAATAAAGGTTTGTCCTTTATTGGGGTTTGAGTGTGCTTCCATCCCATCTTTGTGAGTTAGCCTGAGACTTACCCGGTAAAGGTTGATTCTATTCCCTTAGATGGTGTGTTAGTTTGAGGTTATAGTTCTTTATCTTAATTCCTTGAGACTTACCCGGTAATAGGAGTTACGGTTTAGGATTAGTGTGTAGTAAGACTTACCCGGTGATCTACTCCATTTTAGTAACACCTTCCCCAAGCAAAAATCTCAGCTTTGTCCTCTTATCTATAGATCTTGAGTTGGAACCACAACTAGATGCTTTAATCCCTAGAATTGCATGTTTGCTTTATTTGACATCTTATTCATCTTTGATTGTATACTTGCTCTTGTGGTTAGCATCAACACTAGCATACCGTATTGGACTTTGTTTCACTAAGTCCCTGTGATCGACCCCTGGAATTTTCTTGCTTTTACTACGATTGACCCGTACACTGCGGGTTCGCATCCTTGTTTTAAGCTTAAGTCTAGGGTTATAAATTTAAAGCTTGCACACACCGTTTGGAGCGAACAAGTTTTTGGCGCCGTTGCCGGGGACAGTTCTGATATGTTTAAGTTGCTAAATGCTTTGTTTAAGTTGCTAAATACTTACAGGTTATTTGACTGAGAAAAACGTCGAAACCGAAAAAAAAACAAAATGGTTTTAAAAAAATTTTTGACCTCGACCGGGACAGTTCTGGCAAAACGAGGTGTTTCACCTCGGTTGAACCAAGAACACCTCGACCGAGGTGGGCGTAACAGAGAGTTTTCGAAAACGATTTTTGTGTTACTTATCTGGATATGATCTCAGTGAAGATTTTGTTTACCGACTGGATTTAAATTCTTTATATGTTTGAAATGTTTTATGATATGTTTAAGTTGCTAAATGCTTTGTTTAAAATTATTGGCATGTTTAATACTTTATTTTTATCCAAATTATGTTGAATTTGAAGGTTGACACCGCAGCATAAGTTCTCTCACGTTCTTCTTGGAAAGACCAAGGCAATTCATTCTTCTTCTTCTTCTTCTTCTTGATCATGCTTAGCCCCTCATATACATATTGCCTCCCTTTACCTATCCGGGAATTTGGAAGCAAGCGAAGTGGTGAAAGCAAGTCAAAAGTTGAGAAGTGGCTGAAAGTGAAAGTGTTAGAAAGCAATAATAGGTTTGGGGAAGTCAATCATGAAGATGAGTAACTCGGCACCATTCACATAGCCGGGTGTTTGTGTCTTGCCAAAGTCGGATTGAGCGATATTCCTAACGGGTCATGGTATGTGCATCAAGGGTTTGACGCATCTCAAGAAATTGATGATTGCGGATTTCCTAGGCTTCGGTTATTGTGCACCTCTGTCCATGCATCCCAAAAAGTAAAGTAAAAAGAAAAAAAAAGTGTGAAATAAGCAAAGCTTATTGGTGGAAGATGTTGCAAGTCAAAGTAAAAGTGAAGTTCATCCTTTTCCCGGATTCTAGCACCACATTACCTTACATACATCCCTACCCTACACGTTTCTTGACCTTTCTTTTGGGAAGCCCTTGAGACCTTGAGCTTGTTGATTGACTTAGCGGTTTAAATCGGATTATACATGATTAATTTTGATAATTATGATTTATTATGCATTCTATGATTTTATGCAAAGATGAACAACTTTCCTATATTTATAAAATGTTTTGATCATATTGAGTTTTTAATTTCCAGGAAGTACTCTCTTAGAGTGATCTATGATAATTCCACACCATAAAATGTTTTTGAAAGACTTTTCATTGATTTTCTTGACTTATAATCCATTCTATCTTGATTTCTATATGAGGAACTTGCTTAGGGACAAGCAAGGGCTAAGTATGGGGTATTTTGATAGCATGAATTATAGTCTATATTTGGGGGTTTGTTTGGACGTTTTATCTTTCATAATCTGCATGTTTGTATGTACATTATGTGATTTTACTACCATTTCATCTACCTTTGCGAGAATCGAGGTCTACACCTAGTTTCGTTGTAATTGCAGGTAATATGGTACGTTTTGCATCGAAAAGGAGCAAAAGGAATCAAGAGTCATTTGGAGCTACATTGAGGAGCAAAAAGGAATCCTTCAGGAAGCATAGCCATGGATTAAAGATTTACTTTGGACCAGTTTTGAGAGATTCTACACTCAGTTATGGATCACCTCGGTTGCCCAGAGATTCATCTCGACCGAGGCGATCCAGAGACGCCGACTCGACCGAGGCGAACACCTAGGACGCGGCGAGAATATTTTATTCTTGGCTGAGATCTTTTAAAATTGGAAAGTGATCTTATATTTTTGGGCTGAGTTTCTAGAAGGAAGGAGATATGCAGAATCATATATTTTACCTATATTTATGGGATAATATCTTCTTAAGATTTATTATCTTTGGAGGTTTATTTTTCCTATAAAAAGGATTGGATTTTCCACAAATCCGAGCATGCTTAGAGGCTGCATACATCACGATATACCACCGATCAGGGTTTACAAGCGCAGCAGCCGCATCCTACTCCAATTTGGGAGATTCGAAGAACCTTTTTGAAGGTTGAAGGAAGATTGAAGACTATAGCTTTATAGCTTTTTGGAGGGTTTTGTAAGATTATCTTCAATTCCTTTCCTTGTTGTCTTGTCTTGTTGGATTATTATCCAAGGAACGATTTTTGTGTGTTATTTGATTCAGTTATTGAAGTGTTTTCATTAAATTCTTCTTTGTTCAAATATTCACCTTCTTCCCATATATTTAATACTTTCATTATGATGATGAGTGGCTAATTTCCTTGTGTGATTCTAGGGTGATTAGCTGAAGGTTGTGGGAAAAACAATGATAGAATAATCTTAGATTCCAGTAGGATCCTGAAAGTTCGAGTCTTTAACCTTAACCCTAAGCATCTCGTTCAGTCGATGAACATCTCGGCCGGGGTGGAAACTGGCTGACCGAGGTGACTTATCCGATCCGTAACTGAGAGTTAAGTGTTAGAGTTTGCTAAATCCTATTCTTATTACACCTTCCTGGTTCAATGCAAGCTTAGGATGAGACTTACCCGGTAATTCCTTAGTTTGTGTACCAACGATCATAAGTGTAGGTAATAAAGGTTTGTCCTTTATTGGGGTTTGAGTGTGCTTCCATCCCATCTTTGTGAGTTAGCCTGAGACTTACCCGGTAAAGGTTGATTCTATTCCCTTAGATGGTGTGTTAGTTTGAGGTTATAGTTCTTTATCTTAATTCCTTGAGACTTACCCGGTAATAGGAGTTACGGTTTAGGATTAGTGTGTAGTAAGACTTACCCGGTGATCTACTCCACTTTAGAAACACCTTCCCCATGCAAAAATCTCAGCTTTGTCCGCTTATCTATAGATCTTGAGTTGGAACCACAACTAGATGCTTTAATCCCTAGAATTGCATGTTTGCTTATTTGACATCTTATTCATCTTTGATTGTATACTTGCTCTTGTGGTTAGCATCAACACTAGCATACCGTATTGGACTTTGTTTCACTAAGTCCCTGTGATCGACCCCTGGAATTTTCTTGCTTTTTCTACGATTGACCCGTACACTGCGGGTTCGCATCCTTGTTTTAAGCTTAAGTCTAGGGTTATAAATTTAAAGCTTGCACACACCGTTTGGAGCGAACAAGTTTTTGGCGCCGTTGCCGGGGACTTGGTCTAGACCGAGCCGGTACGGTTTGCTCTTGGGGCATTTGCCCCGTGTTGTCTTACCACTCTACTTGAGTGACTTTTGCAGGTTCTTTCTTAGGTATATGCGAAGAACCCGCACTGGAAAGGAAATCGTTCCTTACGATCCCGAACCAGAAAAGACGTACAAGAGACGCTTAAGAGAAGCGAAGATGGCCCAACAAGACGATCACGATCTTGCGGCCCAGTTGAGAGAGACGCAGAAGTTGCTACGTCTCAGTCAAGAAGAGCTAAGGCAAGAGAAAGAGGAGAATCAGGCCAGGACTGCAGCAATCGAAGCTGAGATTGCAGCAATTCGGAACCAGATTCAACCTCGACCGATGCAGGATCCAGTAGTTGATCCTCGACCGAGGCAGATTCCAGTACCTGACGCCCCGGCCGATGTGCATCCGCTTCGGATGCCAATCCGAGATGTTCTTCTTGCAGGGATTCCACAAACCCTAGGTCAAAGGATGGACCCAAATCAACAGCTGAGGCGTCCAGGAGTGAACCTAGGAGATCCAGCGGATCATGACTACGAACTTCGACCGCAAGTTCTGGCCATGATTCGCCAATGTCAATTCGGAGGGCTGGAGAAGGAGTCGCCGCATCAACATCTTCAAAACTACGAGATCTTGATGGAGACCTTGCGACCTCCTAGAATTGAAAATAACAACTACAAGCTAAGACCTTTCTACTTTTCTCTTAAAGATAGAGCTCTTACTTGGTATCAATCTCTTCCTGCAGGAAAGATCAGCACATGGGAAGAGATGACTACGGAATTCTTGACCAAATTCTTTCCCCCCTCAAAGACTGCTGAAATGAGAGGGAAGATCAATGCTTTCATCATGAAGGACAAGGAGAGCTTGTCCAAATCATGGGAGCGGTTCAAGGATATCCTTTTGGATTGCCCACATCATGGGATTCCAAAGATCGAGTTGTTGGAGATCTACTTCAAAGGACTGGACGGAAACACCCAGTTTAATCTCCAACTACTCTCCGCCGGCACATTCATGGATATGGCGGTTGATGAGGCTTGGGACTTCATTGAGAAGCAAGCCTTGCACATGGAGAAGTACACCCACCAAGGAGCTGAAGGTGGAGTTAAAAGAGTCAACTTTCAAGAGACTCAAACCAACAACAACCAATTCACGTCCTTGAAGAACGACGTGAAGCAGTTGAAGGAGCTATTGATGGCTCAAACTAAGCAGGAAGAGCAAGGGCAAAGGAATAACAACAACAACAACAAGAACGGGTACCGTAACAACAACAACGGACCCCGAAACAACAACTACAACAACAATAGAGGATCCAATAGCAACAATTGGAGAGCGAATAATAACCAAAACAACGGTAACAATTATTCAAACTCCAACTCTAATGATTCCTCTAATCCTTTCCTCTCTCCCCCTTCTTCTTCTTCTACTCCATTGAAGAGCCAAGGGCAAGGATCAAGTTCGTCTCAGCCGGAAAAGAAGGACGCAGTCCTGGAGGCAATCTTGATCAAGCTTAATGCTATGGAGAATTCTATGACTTCATTTTCGAGGGCCCAAAAGTCCTTCGAACAACAACTTGCTAATAGGGCGAATGAAGCGCCAAGAGATCCAGGGAAGCTTCCAGCAAAGACGGAAACTAACCCTAAGGGCCAATGCATGGCCATCACGACGAGGAGTGGACTCAAAACTGCAGATCCAGTACCTCGTTCGACGCAGACCACCTCGGTCCAGATCCAGTCGAAGAACACCTCGACCGAGATGCCAACCGAGGCGGTACAACAGAAAGTAGGAGGAACAACTGAAGCCTATGTTCCACCTCCTGCATATAAACCACCACTTCCATTCCCCCAGTCCAGAGCCAGAGCACATCTTGACAAGCACTTTGGTAAGTTCCTTGACTTGATGAATAAGCTCCATATTAATATTCCTTTCCTTGATGCTATTCTAGGTATGCCCGCCTATGGGAAGTTCCTAAAAGAGATCCTATCAAGGAAGAGGAAGCTGGAGGATGTTGGTGAAGTTAGGATGACATCTAAGTCTTCAGAGCTTATAAAGATCATGAAGGAGAAGATGCCACCTAAATTAAGAGATCCCGGCTCATTTTGCATTCCCATTCAAGTTGGGGATGTCACTTGTGAAGCCCTTTGCGATCTAGGAGCCAGCGTGAGCATCATCCCGCTGGAGCTATGCAATAAGATCGGCCTTGGAGAGCCCAAGCCGGTCAAGATTCGACTCTACATGGCGGATCGCTCCATCACCCATCCCGTGGGCATTTTGGAGGACGTTCCGGTCAAGTTAGGTAACTTCTATCTACCCATAGATTTTGTCGTACTTGACATTCCCGCAGATTATCCTGTTCCTATCATTCTCGGGAGGCCATTTCTAGCAACTTCGGGTTGCAATGTGGATTGCAAGAACGCCAAGTTGAAATTCAACGTTGGTGGCGATGAGGTGGAGTTCGCACTACTTGCAGCCATGAAAGGGGAGCAAATAACTGATGATATCTTCAACATCTACGATGAAGAAGAATCAAGAGAATTGGTGAGCTCTATCCTTATTAATGATCCACTCGAAAGAGTTATTAGCTTCAGTTTAATGGAGGAAGGTATAGATGCTTCTTGTGATGCAGATATACGGAGCTTAAAAGCACTGGAAGAGGATCCAGGAGCTAAAACTGAGAAGCTAATCCAGGAAACGAAGATTTCCAGCCTCGGATCCAGTAGCAGTACCTCGACCGAGGCACTTTCTGGACTGAGCGAGGCGTCTGAAGAACACCTCGGTCAACGCCTTTGCGCCTCGACCGAGGTCGACAGAGAGACGATTCAAACTGAGACTGCATCTGGTCCAGTTTCTGACACCACTCCACTGGAAAGGGGAAGCACAGATCCCTCCCAGAAGGCACCCCCAGTTGTGGAGCTTAAACAACTCCCTAGTCACTTGAGGTATATCTTTCTTGGGCCGGACTCTACTTATCCCGTTATTGTTAGTGCTTCCCTCTCCGATTCTGAATTAACTAAGCTAATGCAAGTCCTGAGAAAACATCGAAAGGCCATAGGTTACACCACGGATGATCTTATTGGCATTAAACCCTCTTTCTGCATGCATAGAATTCTAATGGAGGATAATCATAAGACTTCACGGGAACCTCAAAGACGGTTAAATCCGATCATGAAAGAGGTTGTGAAGAAAGAAGTTCTTAAGTTGTTGGATGCAGGTATTATTTATCCTATCTCGGACAGCAAGTGGGTTAGCCCGGTGCATGTCGTTCCGAAGAAAGGAGGGATGACCGTTGTGACTAATAAGAACAACGAGTTGATCCCAACGAGGACCGTTACGGGCTGGAGAGTTTGCATCGACTATAGGAAGCTGAACACGGCTACTAGGAAGGATCATTTCCCGCTTCCCTTCATTGATCAAATGCTCGAACGGTTAGCCCAGCATTCACACTTTTGCTACTTGGACGGCTATAGTGGATTCTTCCAGATACCTATCCATCCGGATGATCAGGAGAAGACCACTTTCACATGTCCTTGGGGGACATTTGCCTATCGGAGGATGCCGTTCGGATTGTGCAATGCACCAGCTACCTTCCAGCGATGCATGATGGCTATCTTCTCCGAGTACATAGAGGAGATCATGGAGGTATTTATGGATGATTTTTCTGTATATGGTTCCTCTTTTGATGATTGCCTATCTAACCTTTCTCTAGTGCTTAAAAGATGTGAAGACACTAACCTTGTTTTGAATTGGGAGAAGTGTCATTTTATGGTTAATGAAGGCATTGTACTAGGACACCTCGTTTCTAATCGAGGTATTGAGGTCGATAGAGCTAAGATCGAGACTATTGAGAAACTCCCTCCTCCTTGTTCTGTTAAGGGTGTGAGGAGTTTTCTCGGGCATGCAGGTTTCTATAGGAGATTCATCAAGGACTTCTCCAAGATTTCTAAACCTCTAACTAACCTCTTGAATAAAGATGTTGTTTTTGAGTTTTCGCAGGAGTGTCTTGATGCTTTTTACAGGATTAAGGAAGCGTTGATCTCCGCTCCCATTATCCAACCTCCTGATTGGACCTTGCCCTTTGAGGTCATGTGCGACGCTAGCGATGTAGCCGTAGGAGCGGTGCTTGGGCAAAAGAAGGATGGACGGACCACCGCCATTTACTATGCTAGCAAGACGCTAGATGAAGCACAACGCCACTACGCTACCACAGAAAAGGAGTTATTGGCGGTTGTATATGCTTTCGAGAAGTTTCGTTCCTACCTAGTGGGGGCAAAAGTCATTGTCTACACCGACCACGCAGCCATACGCTACTTGATGGCTAAGAAAGATGCCAAGCCGCGCCTTATTCGATGGATTCTCTTGCTCCAGGAGTTTGACCTAGAGATCCGCGATAAGAAGGGATCCGAGAATTCAGTTGCGGATCACCTCAGCCGGCTACCGGAATCTTCCCGCGAGACGGATGACCCACCCATAGACGATTCATTCCCCGATGAGCACTTACACGTTTTGGAGCGTTTGATGGACTTACTTACTTCACCCCACGATGGGTTCTCTTTACGAAGCTTACCGTTATCGACTTTGTTTCACCGAGTCCCTGTGATCGACCCCTAGAATTTCTTGCTTTTTACTACGATTGACCCGTACACTGCGGGTTTGCATCCTTGTTTTAAGCTTAAGTCTAGGGTTATAAATTTAAAGCTTGCACACACCTTTTGGAGCGAACAAGTTTTTGGCGCCGTTGCCGGGGACTTGGTCTAGACCGAGCCGGTACGGGTTGCTCTTGGGGCGCTTGCCCCCGTGTCATCTAACCACTCTACTTGAGTGACTTTTGCAGGTTCTTTCTTAGGTATATGCGAAGAACCCGCACTGGGAAGGAAATCGTTCCTTACGATCCCGAACCAGAAAAGACATACAAACGACGCTTAAGAGAAGCGAAGATGGCCCAACAAGACGATCACGATCTTTTGGCCCAATTGAGAGAGACGCAGGAGCAGCTACGTCTCAGTAAAGAAGAGCTAAGGCAGGAAAAAGAAGAGAATCAGGCCAGGAATGCAGCAATCGAAGCTGAGATTGCAGCGATTCGGAACCAGATTCAACCTCGACCGATGCAGGATCCAGTAATTGATCCTCGACCGAGGCAGATTCCAGTACCTGACGCCCCGGCCGATGTGCATCCACTTCGGATGCCAGTCCGAGATGTTCTTCTTGCAGGAATTCCACAAACCCTAGGTCAAAGGATGGACCCTAATCAACAGCTGAGGCGTCCAGGAGTGAACCTAGGAGATCCAGCGGACCATGACTACGAACTTCGACCACAAGTTCTAGCGATGATTCGCCAATGTCAATTCGGAGGGCTAGAGAAGGAGTCGCCGCATCAACATCTTCAAAACTACGAGATCTTGATGGAGACCTTGCGACCTCCTAGAATTGAAAATAACAACTACAAGCTAAGACCTTTCTACTTTTCTCTTAAAGATAGAGCTCTTACTTGGTATCAATCTCTTCCTGCAGGAAAGATCAGCACATGGGAAGAGATGACTACGGAATTCTTGACCAAATTCTTTCCCCCCTCAAAGACTGCTGAAATGAGAGGGAAGATCAATGCTTTCATCATGAAGGACAAGGAGAGCTTGTCCAAATCATGGGAGCGGTTCAAGGATATCCTTTTGGATTGCCCACATCATGGGATTCCAAAGATCGAGTTGTTGGAGATCTACTTCAAAGGACTGGACGGAAACACCCAGTTTAATCTCCAACTACTCTCCGCCGGCACATTTATGGATATGGCGGTTGATGAGGCTTGGGACTTCATTGAGAAGCAAGCCTTGCACATGGAGAAGTACACCCACCAAGGAGCTGAAGGTGGAGTTAAAAGAGTCAACTTTCAAGAGACTCAAACCAACAACAACCAATTCACGTCCTTGAAGAACGACGTGAAGCAGTTGAAGGAGCTATTGATGGCTCAAACTAAGCAGGAAGAGCAAGGGCAAAGGAATAACAACAACAACAACAAGAACGGGTACCGTAACAACAACAACGGACCCCGAAACAACAACTACAACAACAATAGAGGATCCAATAGCAACAATTGGAGAGCGAATAATAACCAAAACAACGGTAACAATTATTCAAACTCCAACTCTAATGATTCCTCTAATCCTTTCCTCTCTCCTCCTTCTTCTTCTTCTACTCCATTGAAGAGCCAAGGGCAAGGATCAAGTTCGTCTCAGCCGGAAAAGAAGGACGCAGTCCTGGAGGCAATCTTGATCAAGCTTAATGCTATGGAGAATTCTATGACTTCATTTTCGAGGGCCCAAAAGTCCTTCGAACAACAACTTGCTAATAGGGCGAATGAAGCGCCAAGAGATCCAGGGAAGCTTCCAGCAAAGACGGAAACTAACCCTAAGGGCCAATGCATGGCCATCACGACGAGGAGTGGACTCAAAACTGCAGATCCAGTACCTCGATCGACGCAGACCACCTCGGTCCAGATTCAGTCGAAGAACACCTCGACCGAGATGCCAACCGAGGCGGTACAACAGAAAGTAGGAGGAACAACTGAAGCCTATGTTCCACCTCCTGCATATAAACCACCACTTCCATTCCCCCAGTCCAGAGCCAGAGCACATCTTGACAAGCACTTTGGTAAGTTCCTTGACTTGATGAATAAGCTCCATATTAATATTCCTTTCCTTGATGCTATTCTAGGTATGCCCGCCTATGGGAAGTTCCTAAAAGAGATCCTATCAAGGAAGAGGAAGCTGGAGGATGTTGGTGAAGTTAGGATGACATCTAAGTCTTCGGAGCTTATAAAGATCATGAAGGAGAAGATGCCACCTAAATTAAGAGATCCCGGCTCATTTTGCATTCCCATTCAAGTTGGGGATGTCACTTGTGAAGCCCTTTGCGATCTAGGAGCCAGCGTGAGCATCATCCCGCTGGAGCTATGCAATAAGATCGGCCTTGGAGAGCCCAAGCCAGTCAAGATTCGACTCTACATGGCGGATCGCTCCATCACCCATCCCGTGGGCATTTTGGAGGACGTTCCGGTCAAGTTAGGTAACTTCTATCTACCCATAGATTTTGTCGTACTTGACATTCCCGCAGATTATCCTGTTCCTATCATTCTCGGGAGGCCATTTCTAGCAACTTCGGGTTGCAATGTGGATTGCAAGAACGCCAAGTTGAAATTCAACGTTGGTGGCGATGAGGTGGAGTTCGCACTACTTGCAGCTATGAAAGGGGAGCAAATAACTGATGATATCTTCAACATCTACGATGAAGAAGAATCAAGAGAATTGGTGAGCTCTATCCTTATTAATGATCCACTCGAAAGAGTTATTAGCTTCAGTTTAATGGAGGAAGGTATAGATGCTTCTTGTGATGCAGATATACGAAGCTTGAAAGCACTGGAAGAAGATCCAGGAGCCATAACTGAGAAGCTGATCCAGGAAACGAAGATTTCCAGCCTCGGACCCAGTAGCAGTACCTCGACCGAGGCACTTTCTGGACCGAGCGAGGCGTTTGAAGAACACCTCGGTCAACGCCTTTGCGCCTCGACCGAGGTCGACAGAGAGACGATTCAAACTGAGACTGCATCTGGTCCAGTTTCTGACACCACTCCACTGGAAAGAGGAAGCACAGATCCCTCCCAGAAGGCACCCCCAGTTGTGGAGCTTAAACAACTCCCTAGTCACTTGAGGTATATCTTTCTTGGGCCGGACTCTACTTATCCCGTTATTGTTAGTGCTTCCCTCTCCGATTCTGAATTAACTAAGCTAATGCATGTCCTGAGAAAACATCGAAAGGCCATAGGTTACACCACGGATGATCTTATTGGCATTAAACCCTCTTTCTGCATGCATAGAATTCTAATGGAGGATAATCATAAGACTTCACGGGAACCCCAAAGACGGTTAAATCCGATCATGAAAGAGGTTGTGAAGAAAGAAGTTCTTAAGTTGTTGGATGCAGGTATTATTTATCCTATCTCGGACAGCAAGTGGGTTAGCCCGGTGCATGTCGTTCCGAAGAAAGGAGGGATGACCGTTGTGACTAATAAGAACAACGAGTTGATCCCAACGAGGACCGTTACGGGCTGGAGAGTTTGCATCGACTATAGGAAGCTGAACACGGCTACTAGGAAGGATCATTTCCCGCTTCCCTTCATTGATCAAATGCTCGAACGGTTAGCCCAGCATTCACACTTTTGCTACTTGGACGGCTATAGTGGATTCTTCCAGATACCTATCCATCCGGATGATCAGGAGAAGACCACTTTCACATGTCCTTGGGGGACATTTGCCTATCGGAGGATGCCGTTCGGATTGTGCAATGCACCAGCTACCTTCCAGCGATGCATGATGGCTATCTTCTCCGAGTACATAGAGGAGATCATGGAGGTATTTATGGATGATTTTTCTGTATATGGTTCCTCTTTTGATGATTGCCTATCTAACCTTTCTCTAGTGCTTAAAAGATGTGAAGACACTAACCTTGTTTTGAATTGGGAGAAGTGTCATTTTATGGTTAATGAAGGCATTGTACTAGGACACCTCGTTTCTAATCGAGGTATTGAGGTCGATAGAGCTAAGATCGAGACTATTGAGAAACTCCCTCCTCCTTGTTCTGTTAAGGGTGTGAGGAGTTTTCTCGGGCACGCAGGTTTCTATAGGAGATTCATCAAGGACTTCTCCAAGATTTCTAAACCTCTAACTAACCTCTTGAATAAAGATGTTGTTTTTGAGTTTTCGCAGGAGTGTCTTGATGCTTTTTACAGGATTAAGGAAGCGTTGATCTCCGCTCCCATTATCCAACCTCCTGATTGGACCTTGCCCTTTGAGGTCATGTGCGACGCTAGCGATGTAGCCGTAGGAGCGGTGCTTGGGCAAAAGAAGGATGGACGGACCACCGCCATTTACTATGCTAGCAAGACGCTAGATGAAGCACAACGCCACTACGCTACCACAGAAAAGGAGTTATTGGCGGTTGTATATGCTTTCGAGAAGTTTCGTTCCTACCTGGTAGGGGCGAAAGTCATTGTCTACACCGACCACGCAGCCATACGCTACTTGATGGCTAAGAAAGATGCCAAGCCGCGTCTTATTCGATGGATTCTCTTGCTTCAAGAGTTTGACCTTGAGATCCGCGATAAGAAGGGATCCGAGAATTCAGTTGCGGATCACCTCAGCCGGCTACCGGAATCCTCCCGCGAGACGGATAGCCCACCCATAGACGATTCATTCCCCGACGAGCACTTGCATGTCTTGGAACGTTTGATGGATCTACTTACTTCACCCCACGATGGAGGTGAAGTATGGGGTGAGGGAACCTCCCACCTCGTTTGAGACGCATCATGGTCCAGCTAGCGACCTTAAATCAAGCGCTTCTTGGGAGGCAACCCAAGGTATTGCTTTCTTTCCCGTTCTCTAGTCTAGCTTAGATAGTTTTTGTTTTTGCTTTGCTTTGCTTTGTTTTTGGGTTTTTGGACAGACAACAGGAAGGAGCACTCCAGGAAAGGGAGAAGTTCGAGATTCTGGGAAGAAAGAGGCACCTCGGTCACTGTCAGAACACCTCGACCGAGTTGATTCTTGAAGCAACCGAGGCGACTAGGGTTTCTGCAGAACCGCCTCGGTCCGTACCACCTCGGTCCAGTCGAGACCATCTCGACCGAGGTGACAGCAGATCTCGCGACGGTATAAAAAGCGAAAATTACTTTTCACTTTTTATTTTTCACCCATTTCGACCGCGGCGACAGAGCACCTCGTTCTCCCTCGTTTCTCGCTCTTTTCCGACGATTTCTGTTCCAAAACTGCAATTAAAGGGAAGAGGAGTCGATTGCAACCACAGATCTGCAAGAAATCTGAGTTTTTTCGACCGAAACGAGGTAAAAGAAGTTCGAAAACCCTAACTCCTCGTTTGCTGTTTATTGGGCTTTGGTTGCCCTTGATTCTGCTGAGGAAACCCATAAGTACCCCTTAGGAAGCAATTGTAGTGATTTTAGGGGGAAAAGAACTGGAAATCTGAGATTTGGAAATTCGAACTGCACGCCTCGGTCCAGTCGGTCTGCATCTCGACCGAGGTGATTTCTGGGACTTGTCAGCAACCGAGGTGGTCTGACAGATTGATTTGTGAAGATGAGTTCAGATAGGATACTAGCCCTTAGAAACAGATCTTCACCCTCCCCTTCCCCTTCTTCTTCCCGTCCCTACCGCCCGGTTATCCACGAGAGATGCCGGGTAGATTACGAGAGGATAGCGGGCCGTCCAGTTATCGCACCGCGATTTCTGGAGGTATCCGCTTTCGACTGCCTAGGGTTAGAGGCTGACCTTAGGAGGATGATAGCCACAGTCGGGCTGGATCAGTTTTCTGAGATCCGAGCCCCAGCCTACATAGAGCCGACACTCGAGTTCGTCAGCTCCTTCTCCTACCTACCCACAGAGGGATCTGTGAAGTATCAGCTGATGAGCCGAAACTTCTTAGTCCCACTAGAGACCTGGAGAGAGATTTTTAGCTTTCCTGCCCCCACCGCTGTAGACTTTCCCTCCCGTTCAGTAGCTAGGGAGTTTTGGGGTCAGATAGCCCACATCACCACTCATGCAGACAGATGGCGCCCTGGAGATTCCAGGGAGAAGGTCATCTTCCACCCAGCTTTCAGACTCGCCCACCGGATATTCAGTGAGATGCTTCTGGCGCGTACTGAGACGCCCCAGAAGATCAGACAGGGGGAGCTATTCTCGCTATACTGCATGGTCACGGGAGGATACCCTGACTTTGGCTTGATGCTGGCAGAGGATCTGCACAGGATCAAAGCCAAAGGGAAGGGTGATATTTGCTGTGGAGGTCTAGTCACCCACATCGCCTCCTACCACGGGATGGATCTCAGTATTTGCACATTGGCGGCGGCTCCGAAGCCGCTGGGTCTGCAGGAGATGATCACACGGCGGATTCTGGTTCCCCGTGGGCTGACTACACCGTATGTTGCCATGCCTTGGGAGCGGACAGCGCCTCAGGGCATCAGATGGTCTGCACAGTTTTCTGTCGCCGACCCGCATTTCTGGCAGGCTGCATGGGTCCCGCTGATGGAGGACTACAGAGAGGGAGCAGCTGCTGCTGCTGCAGCTGCAGAGGAGGCAGAGGAGGCTGACGAGGAGGATGATGACGAGACAGTTGAGGAGAGAGGAGGCGGCGTCCCGATGGACACAGGGACGGACACTGCTGGGACGAGCGCGCCTCCCATTATTGATCTTGATGAGGACGAGGAGGACACTGAGCCAGCGCCGGCTGAGACTTCTCCAGTCAGGCCCGCTAGGCGCAGGGGGCAGAGGGTTAGAGACAGAGCAGCACACCGACGGATTGATGACCTGACAGATCAGGTTATCGACACTTATGCTGCACTTTCTTTGGATATCCGGGAGATGCAGGAGCGGCAGCATCATCAGCACATGATGGCTCAGCTACAGTTCCAGCATGTCATGGGCTATCCCTATGACCCTACTTTGTACCCTTACATTCCACCACCACCACCGGATCAGGACTTCTGAGGAGCTGCAGGATTTTTATTTATTTTATTTTTATGCAGTTCGGCTCTTTATCCGGTGAGTCCTCCTTTCTTTCAGACTTTTATTACACCCACTGGGACAGTGTGTCTCAAGTATGGGGTAGTTGATGTATTATCTGACTTATTTGACTTATGATGTATTATTCGACTTATGATGTATCGGATATTTTCATATTCATGCTTTATCTGCATTTATATGTTTATCTGAGATTGCATGCATACTTACAGGTTATTTGATTGAGAAAAACGTCGAAACCGAAAAAAAATTGGTTTTAAAAAATTTTTTTTGACCTCGACCGGGACAGTTCTGGCAAAACGAGGTGTTTCACCTCGGTTGACCCAAGAACATCTCGACCGAGGTGGGTTAACTGAGAGTTTTCGAAAACGATTTTTGTGTTACTTATCTGGATATGATCTCAGTGAAGATCTTGTTTACTGACTGGATTTAAATTCCTTATATGTTTGAAATGTTTTATGATATGTTTAAGTTGCTAAATGCTTTGTTTGAAATTATTGGCATGTTTAATACTTTATTTTTATCCAAATTATGTTGAATTTGAAGGTTGACACCGCAGCATAAGTTCTCTCACGTTCTTCTTGGAAAGACCAAGGCAATTCATTCTTCTTCTTCTTCTTCTTCTTCTTGATCATGCTTAAGCCCCTCATATACATTTTGCCTCCCTCTACCTATCCGGGAATTTGGAAGCAAGCGAAGTGGTGAAAGCAAGTTAAAAGTTGAGAAGCGGCTGAAAGTGAAAGTGTTAGAAAGCAATAATAGGTTTGGGGAAGTCAATCATGATGATGAGTAACTCGGCACCATTCACATAGCCGGGTGTTTGTGTCTTGCCAAAGTCGGATTGAGCGATATTCCTAACGGGTCATGGTATGTGCATCAAGGGTTTGATGCATCTCGAGAAATTGATGATTGCGGATTTCCTAGGCTTCGGTTATTGTGCACCTCTGTCCATGCATCCCAAAAAGTAAAGTAAAAAGAAAAAGTGTGAAATAAGCAAAGCTTATTGGTGGAAGATGTTGCAAGTCAAAGTGAAAGTGAAGTTCATCCTTTTCCCGGATTCTAGCACCACATTACCTTACATTCATCCCTACCCTACACGTTTCTTGACCTTTTCTTTTGGGAAGCCCTTGAGACCTTGAGCTTGTTGATTGACTTAGCGGTTTAAATCGGATTATACATGATTAATTTTGATAATTATGATTTATTATGCATTCTATGATTTTATGCAAAGATGAACAACTTTCCAATATTTATAAAATGTTTTGATCATGTTGAGTTTTTAATTTCCAGGAAGTACTCTCTTAGAGTGATCTATGATAGTTGCACACCATAAAATGTTTTTGAAAGACTTTTCATTGATTTTCTTGACTATTAATCCATTCTATCTTGATTTCTATATGAGGAACTTGCTTAGGGACAAGCAAGGGCTAAGTATGGGGTATTTTGATAGCATGAATTATAGTCTATATTTTGGGGTTTGTTTGGACGTTTTATCTTTCATAATCTGCATGTTTGTATGTACATTATGTGATTTTACTACCATTTCATCTACCTTTGCGAGAATCGAGGTCTACACCTAGTTTCGTTGTAATTGCAGGTAATATGGTACGTTTTGCATCGAAAAGGAGCAAAAGGAATCAAGAGTCATTTGGAGCTACATTGAGGAGCAAAAAGGAATCCTTCAGGAAGCATAGCCATGGATTAAAGATTTACTTTGGACCAGTTTTGAGAGATTCTACACTCAGTTATGGATCACCTCGGTTGCCCAGAGATTCATCTCGACCGAGGCGATCCAGAGACGCCGACTCGACCGAGGCGAACACCTAGGACGCGGCGAGAATATTTTATTCTTGGCTGAGATCTTTTAAAATTGGAAAGTGATCTTATATTTTTGGGCTGAGTTTCTAGAAGGAAGGAGATATGCAGAATCATATATTTTACCTATATTTATGGGATAATATCTTCTTAAGATTTATTATCTTTGGAGGTTTATTTTTCCTATAAAAAGGATTGGATTTTCCACAAATCCGAGCATGCTTAGAGGCTGCATACATCACGATATACCACCGATCAGGGTTTACAAGCGCAGCAGCCGCATCCTACTCCAATTTGGGAGATTCGAAGAACCTTTTTGAAGGTTGAAGGAAGATTGAAGACTATAGCTTTATAGCTTTTTGGAGGGTTTTGTAAGATTATCTTCAATTCCTTTCCTTGTTGTCTTGTCTTGTTGGATTATTATCCAAGGAACGATTTTTGTGTGTTATTTGATTCAGTTATTGAAGTGTTTTCATTAAATTCTTCTTTGTTCAAATATTCACCTTCTTCCCATATATTTAATACTTTCATTATGATGATGAGTGGCTAATTTCCTTGTGTGATTCTAGGGTGATTAGCTGAAGGTTGTGGGAAAAACAATGATAGAATAATCTTAGATTCCAGTAGGATCCTGAAAGTTCGAGTCTTTAACCTTAACCCTAAGCATCTCGTTCAGTCGATGAACATCTCGGCCGGGGTGGAAACTGGCTGACCGAGGTGACTTATCCGATCCGTAACTGAGAGTTAAGTGTTAGAGTTTGCTAAATCCTATTCTTATTACACCTTCCTGGTTCAATGCAAGCTTAGGATGAGACTTACCCGGTAATTCCTTAGTTTGTGTACCAACGATCATAAGTGTAGGTAATAAAGGTTTGTCCTTTATTGGGGTTTGAGTGTGCTTCCATCCCATCTTTGTGAGTTAGCCTGAGACTTACCCGGTAAAGGTTGATTCTATTCCCTTAGATGGTGTGTTAGTTTGAGGTTATAGTTCTTTATCTTAATTCCTTGAGACTTACCCGGTAATAGGAGTTACGGTTTAGGATTAGTGTGTAGTAAGACTTACCCGGTGATCTACTCCATTTTAGTAACACCTTCCCCAAGCAAAAATCTCAGCTTTGTCCTCTTATCTATAGATCTTGAGTTGGAACCACAACTAGATGCTTTAATCCCTAGAATTGCATGTTTGCTTTATTTGACATCTTATTCATCTTTGATTGTATACTTGCTCTTGTGGTTAGCATCAACACTAGCATACCGTATTGGACTTTGTTTCACTAAGTCCCTGTGATCGACCCCTGGAATTTTCTTGCTTTTACTACGATTGACCCGTACACTGCGGGTTCGCATCCTTGTTTTAAGCTTAAGTCTAGGGTTATAAATTTAAAGCTTGCACACACCGTTTGGAGCGAACAAGTTTTTGGACGAGGAAGGATTGGTCCATGAAATTAGACGATGCTCTTTGGGCATACAGGACCGCATTCAAGACTCCCATAGGCACCACCCCTTATAATTTGGTGTATGGGAAATCTTGCCACTTGCCCGTTGAGTTGGAGCACAAAGCGTATTGGGCTATCAAATGGTTGAACTTTGACATTAAGGAGGCTGGTGAGAAGCGACTATTGGAACTTAACGAGCTGGAAGAGCTGCGTTTGAACGCCTATGAGAATGCCAAGATCTACAAGGAAAGGACGAAGAGATGGCATGACAAGCGTATCGTTCCAAAGGAGCTTAACGAAGGAGATTTAGTTCTACTCTTCAACTCCCGCCTCCGTCTTTTTCCAGGTAAGTTGAAATCTAGATGGACCGGACCTTACGTTGTAAAACACGTTTTCCCTCATGGTGCAGTTGAGATATGGGGCGAAACTAGCGGAAGCTTCAAGGTCAACGGTCATAGACTTAAGAAGTACCAACCGGAAACGCCGGTTGAGGAGGTCGCACCGATCCACCTCGTTTGAGACGCACCATGGTCCAGCTAGCGACCTTAAATCAAGCGCTTCTTGGGAGGCAACCCAAGGTATTGCTTTCTTTCCCGTTTTCTAGTCTAGTTTAGATAGTTTTTGTTTTTGCTTTGCTTTGCTTTGTTTTTGGGTTTTTGGACAGACAACAGGAAGGAGCACTCCAGGAAAGAGAGAAGTTCGAGATTCTGAGAAGAAAGAAGCACCTCGGTCACTGTCAGAACACCTCGACCGAGTTGATTCTTGAAGCAACCGAGGCGACTAGGGTTTCTGCAGAACCGCCTCGGTCCGTACCACCTCGGTCCAGTCGAGACCATCTCGACCGAGGTGACAGCAGATCTCGCGACGGTATAAAAAGCGAAAATTACTTTTCACTTTTTATTTTTCACCCATTTCGACCGCGGCGACAGAGCACCTCGTTCTCCCTCGTTTCTCGCTCTTTTTCGACGATTTCTGTTCCAAAACTGCAATTAAAGGGAAGAGGAGTCGATTGCAACAACAGATCTGCAAGAAATCTGAGCATTTTCGACCGAAACGAGGTAAACGAAGTTCGAAAACCCTAACTCCTCGTTTGCTGTTTATTGGGCTTTGGTTGCCCTTGATTCTGCTGAGGAAACCCATAAGTACCCCTTAGGAAGCAATTGTAGTGATTTTAGGGGGAAAAGAACTGGAAATCTGAGATTTGGAAATTCGAACTGCACGCCTCGGTCCAGTCGGTCTGCATCTCGACCGAGGTGATTTCTGGGACTTGTCAGCAACCGAGGTGGTCTGACAGATTGATTTGTGAAGATGAGTTCAGATAGGATACTAGCCCTTAGAGACAGATCTTCACCCTCCCATTCCCCTTCTTCTTCCCGTCCCTACCGCCCGGTTATCCACGAGAGATGCCGGGTAGATTACGAGAGGATAGCGGGCCGTCCAGTTATCGCACCGCGATTTCTGGAGGTATCCGCTTTCGACTGCCTAGGGTTAGAGGCTGACCTTAGGAGGATGATAGCCACAGTCGGGCTGGATCAGTTTTCTGAGATCCGAGCCCCAGCCTACATAGAGCCGACACTCGAGTTCGTCAGCTCCTTCTCCTACCTACCCACAGAGGGATCTGTGAAGTATCGGCTGATGAGCCGGAACTTCTTAGTCCCACTAGAGACCTTCAGAGAGATTTTCAGCTTTCCTACCCCTACAGCTGTAGACTTCCCCTCCCGATCCGTAGCTAGGGAGTTTTGGGGTCAGATCGCCCACATCACCACTCATGCAGACAGATGGCGCCCTGGAGATTCCAGGGAGAAGGTCATCTTCCACCCAGCTTTCAGACTCGCCCACCGGATATTCAGCGAGATGCTTCTGGCGCGTACTGAGACGCCCCAGAAGATCAGACAGGGGGAGCTATTCTCACTATACTGCATGGTCACGGGAGGATACCCTGACTTTGGCTTGATGCTGGCAGAGGATCTGCACAGGATCAAGGCCAAAGGGAAGGGTGATATTTGCTGTGGAGGTCTAGTCACCCACATCGCCTCCTACACGGGATGGATCTCAGTATTTGCACATTGGCGGCGGCTCCGAAGCCGCTAGGTCTGCAGGAGATGATCACGAGGCGGATTCTTGTTCCTCGTGGGCTGACTACACCGTATGTTGCCATGCCTTGGGAGCGGACAGCGCCTCAGGGCATCAGATGGTCTGCACAGTTTTCTGTCGCCGACCCGCATTTCTGGCAGGCTGCATGGGTCCCGCTGATGGAGGACTACAGAGAGGGAGCAGCTGCTGCTGCTGCAGCTGCAGAGGAGGCAGAGGAGGCTGATGAGGAGGATGATGACGAGACAGTTGAGGAGAGAGGAGGCGGCGTCCCGATGGACACAGGGACGGACACTGCTGGGACGAGCGCGCCTCCCATTATTGATCTTGATGAGGACGAGGAGGACACTGAGCCAGCGCCGGCTGAGACTTCTCCAGTCAGGCCCGCTAGGCGCAGGGGGCAGAGGGTTAGAGACAGAGCAGCACACCGACGGATTGATGACCTGACAGATCAGGTTATCGACACTTATGCTGCACTTTCTTTGGATATCCGGGAGATGCAGGAGCGGCAGCATCATCAGCACATGATGGCTCAGCTACAGTTCCAGCATGTCATGGGCTATCCCTATGACCCTACTTTGTACCCTTACATTCCACCACCACCACCGGATCAGGACTTCTGAGGAGCTGCAGGATTTTTATTTATTTCATTTTTATGCAGTTCGGCTCTTTATCCGGTGAGTCCTCCTTTCTTTTAGACTTTTATTACACCCACTGGGACAGTGTGTCTCAAGTATGGGGTAGTTGATGTATTATCTGACTTATTTGACTTATGATGTATTATTCGACTTATGATGTATCGGATATTTTCATATTCATGCTTTATCTGCATTTATATGTTTATCTGAGATTGCATGCATACTTACAGGTTATTTGATTGAGAAAAACGTCGAAACCGAAAAAAAATTGGTTTTAAAAAAATTTTTTTCTTTTTTTTGACCTCGACCGGGACAGTTCTGGCAAAACGAGGTGTTTCACCTCGGTTGACCCAAGAACATCTCGACCGAGGTGGGTTAACTGAGAGTTTTCGAAAACGATTTTTGTGCTATTTATCTGGATATGATCTCAGTGAAGATTCTGTTTACCTACTGGTTTTAAATACTTTATGTGTTTGAAAGGTTTTATAATATGTTTAAGTTGCTAAATGCTTTGTTTGAAATTATTGGCATGTTTAATACTTTATTTTTATCCAAATTATGTTGAATTTGAAGGTTGACACCGCAGCATAAGTTCTCTCACGTTCTTCTTGGAAAGACCAAGGCAATTCATTCTTCTTCTTCTTCTTCTTCTTCTTGATCATGCTTAAGCCCCTCATATACATTTTGCCTCCCTTTACCTATCCGGGAATTTGGAAGCAAGCGAAGTGGTGAAAGCAAGTTAAAAGTTGAGAAGCGGCCGAAAGTGAAAGTGTTAGAAAGCAATAATAGGTTTGGGGAAGTCAATCATGATGATGAGTAACTCGGCACCATTCACATAGCCGGGTGTTTGTGTCTTGCCAAAGTCGGATTGAGCGATATTCCTAACGGGTCATGGTATGTGCATCAAGGGTTTGATGCATCTCGAGAAATTGATGATTGCGGATTTCCTAGGCTTCGGTTATTGTGCACCTCTGTCCATGCATCCCAAAAAGTAAAGTAAAAAGAAAAAGTGTGAAATAAGCAAAGCTTATTGGTGGAAGATGTTGCAAGTCAAAGTGAAAGTGAAGTTCATCCTTTTCCCGGATTCTAGCACCACATTACCTTACATTCATCCCTACCCTACACGTTTCTTGACCTTTTCTTTTGGGAAGCCCTTGAGACCTTGAGCTTGTTGATTGACTTAGCGGTTTAAATCGGATTATACATGATTAATTTTGATAATTATGATTTATTATGCATTCTATGATTTTATGCAAAGATGAACAACTTTCCTATATTTATAAAATGTTTTGATCATGTTGAGTTTTTAATTTCCAGGAAGTACTCTCTTAGAGTGATCTATGATAGTTGCACACCATAAAATGTTTTTGAAAGACTTTTCATTGATTTTCATGACTATTAATCCATTCTATCTTGATTTCTATATGAGGAACTTGCTTAGGGACAAGCAAGGGCTAAGTATGGGGTATTTTGATAGCATGAATTATAGTCTATATTTTGGGGTTTGTTTGGACGTTTTATCTTTCATAATCTGCATGTTTGTATGTACATTATGTGATTTTACTACCATTTCATCTACCTTTGCGAGAATCGAGGTCTACACCTAGTTTCGTTGTAATTGCAGGTAATATGGTACGTATTGCATCAAAAAGGAGCAAAAGGAGTCAAGAGTCATTTGGAGCTACATTCAGGAAGCACAACCATGGATTAAAGATTTACTTTGGACCAGTTTTGAGAGATTCTACATTCAGTTATGAGTCACCTCGGTTGACCAGAGATTCATCTCGACCGAGGCGATCCAGAGACGCCGACTCGACCGAGGCGAACACCTAGGACGCGGCGAGAATATTTTATTCTTGGCTGAGATCTTTTAAAATTGGAAAGTGATCTTATATTTTTGGGCTGAGTTTCTAGAAGGAAGGAGATATGCAGAATCATATATTTTACCTATATTTATGGGATAATATCTTCTTAAGATTTATTATCTTTGGAGGTTTATTTTTCCTATAAAAAGGATTGGATTTTCCACAAATCCGATCATGCTTAGAGGCTGCATACATCACGATATACCATCGATCAGGGTTTACAAGCGCAGCAGCCGCATCCTACTCCAATTTGGGAGAGAGTTGAAGAACCTTTTTGAAGGTTGAAGGAAGATTTGAAGACTATAGCTTTATAGCTTTTTGGAGGGTTTTGTAAGATTATCTTCAATTCCTTTCCTTGTTGTCTTGTCTTGTTGGATTATTATCCAAGGAACGATTTTGTGTGATATTTGATTCAGTTATTGAAGTGTTTTCATTAAATTCTTCTTTGTTCAAATATTCACCTTCTTCCCATATATTTAATACTTTCATTATGATGATGAGTGGCTAATTTCCTTGTGTGATTCTAGGGTGATTGGCTGAAGGTTGTGGGAAAAACAATGATAGAATGATCTTAATCACAGTAGGATCCTGAAAGTTCGAGTCTTTAACCTTAACCCTAAGCATCTCGTTCAGTCGATGAACATCTCGGCCGGGGTGGAAACTGGCTGACCGAGGTGACTTATCCGATCCGTAACTGAGAGTTAAGTGTTAGAGTTTGCTAAATCCTATTCTTATTACACCTTCCTGGTTCAATGCAAGCTTAGGATGAAACTTACCCGGTAATTCCTTAGTTTGTGTACCAACGATCATAAGTGTAGGTAATAAAGGTTTGTCCTTTATTGGGGTTTGAGTGTGCTTCCATCCCATCTTTGTGAGTTAGCCTGAGACTTACCCGGTAAAGGTTGATTCTATTCCCTTAGGTGGTATGTTAGTTTGAGGTTATAGTTCTTTATCTTGATTCCTTGAGACTTACCCGGTAATAGGAGTTACGGTTTAGGATTAGTGTGTAGTGAGACTTACCCGGTGATCTACTCCACTTTAGTAACACCTTCCCCAAGCAAAAATCTCAGCTTTGTCCTCTTATCTATAGATCTTGAGTTGGAACCACAACTAGATGCTTTAATCCCTAGAATTGCATGTTTGCTTTATTTGACATCTTATTCATCTTTGATTGTATACTTGCTCTTGTGGTTAGCATCAACACTAGCATACCGTATTGGACTTTGTTTCACTAAGTCCCTGTGATCGACCCCTGGAATTTTCTTGCTTTTACTACGATTGACCCGTACACTGCGGGTTCGCATCCTTGTTTTAAGCTTAAGTCTAGGGTTATAAATTTAAAGCTTGCACACACCGTTTGGAGCGAACAAGTTTTTGGCGCCGTTGCCGGGGATCGGTTTAGGCCGAATTCGGTTATCGGTTGTCAAGCTTGGGAGCTTTGCTCTTGTTATTTGATATCTCTTTTGAGTGTTCTTGCAGGTTTGTGTTCTTAGGTACATACGAAGTTCTTGTTCCGGCAACGGAACATAGTTTCGCCAAAGAACAAGTTTTTGGCGCCGTTGCCGGGGACTTGGTCTAGACCGAGCCGGTACGGTTTGCTTTCGGGGCGCTTGCCCCTGTTGCTACTAACTACTCTTTCTATGAGTTTTGTAGTTTTCAGGATTTCTGATGGCTATGTTTGATCCAGCCTGGATAGCAAGACAAAGTGCTAGGGCGGATCATTATGAATACTTGGAGGAGAAGTACTCCTTCTATTGGTTCAACAATGAATGGGAAAGAGAAGAGGCCATTCAACATGAACTTGCGATATGGGATGAGAAGAATGTCCCTAAAAACATTTATGAGCAACCTTTCGAAGACTCTCTCGAATCAAGATTGGAGAAGTTGATGAAGAAGGTGACGGAGCTCAAGGAAAGCACCCTATCCTATGCTAAGCCGGAAGAGGAGCATAAGGAAGTGTTGCACGTTTCGAGCATACATCCAGTCAAACCAGAAGTTTCTCCTGAAGCTTTAGAGGGAGAAGATGTGGAAGATCTCGATCTGACTGTTGAGACCTCGGTCGAGGTGGAAGTAACCTCGGTCGAGATGAAAGAAGAACCTGCAGAACCGGAAGAGGCAGATGCAGAAGACTTTGGCCAAATTACTGAGATTGTGGTCAAGGTGGAAGAAAGACCAGCTGAACTGAGAGAGATTTCGTGGGTGGATTATCAACCCAACACGAAACTTGCCTCAAGCTTTGGAGAACTTTGCAAGGTACGTTCTCCTACTTCATTTGAATTCCCTATTAATATTTCTGAATTTTTCAGGAAGACACCGGAGAGTTGGAGGTCTCTTCCGAAAGAACCTCCTAAGATCAAGATGAAACCTCCCTTGAAACTGTTGGAGGAAGATACTCCTTGGATTATAAGGAGTGAAGTTCGCAAGCACTACACCGTTAAGGCGATGAAGTGTTTCTTGTTCAAGTATGGGGTCCCTCGCATGCTCAGGACCTTGTACCATCCCCAAGTTCTAGATGGGGAAGCTGCTATGATTCTCGAGAAACTGTTTTCTCGATCCAGGAAAGGATGGGACACGAGGGTAGATTATGTCCCATTGAAGTGCAGGAAATCTAGAAGAATTCCGGTGAGAATCAAACCGTACAAGCTTGTACGTGGGAGATCTTACCATTTGCCGGTGAAATTAGGAACCGGAACCTTTTTGGAAGACTCTTATGATGGATGTGATGAGCACTCCACAACGTTCGAAGTGCATTGAGTAATTCTATGGAGAAGGGTCCAGCTAGCGACCTTAAATCAAGCGCTTCTTGGGAGGCAACCCAAGGTATTGCTTTCTTTCCCGTTTTCTAGTCTAGTTTAGATAGTTTTTGTTTTTGTTTTCCTCTAGACAACAACCAGGTATTCCAAAAAGGAAGGATCACAGTTCAGGAGCTACACTGGAAGAACAAAATTTCGAGAAGTTGAGGAAACGAGCTTTACTGAGATACATCTCGGGGACTGTCAGAACACCTCGACCGATATGTGCTTCGCCAACCGAGATGGTCTTATCTTGGAGCTGTTTCTTACTTCTTCATGCAGCTTAGCTATGTTCGGTGAGTATCCTGTCCTTAGACTTTTATTACACCCACTGGGACAGTGTGTCTCAAGTATGGGGTAGTTGATGTATTATCTGACTATTTGACTTATGATGTATTATTCGACTTATGATGTATTATATTCATCGGATATTTTCATATTCATGCTTTATCTGCATTTATATGTTTATCTGAGATTGCATGCATACTTACAGGTTATTTGATTGAGAAAAACGTCGAAACCGAAAAAAAATTGGTTTTAAAAAAATTTTTTTCTTTTTTTTGACCTCGACCGGGACAGTTCTGGCAAAACGAGGTGTTTCACCTCGGTTGACCCAAGAACATCTCGACCGAGGTGGGTTAACTGAGAGTTTTCGAAAACGATTTTTGTGCTATTTATCTGGATATGATCTCAGTGAAGATTCTGTTTACCTACTGGTTTTAAATACTTTATGTGTTTGAAAGGTTTTATAATATGTTTAAGTTGCTAAATGCTTTGTTTGAAATTATTGGCATGTTTAATACTTTATTTTTATCCAAATTATGTTGAATTTGAAGGTTGACACCGCAGCATAAGTTCTCTCACGTTCTTCTTGGAAAGACCAAGGCAATTCATTCTTCTTCTTCTTCTTCTTCTTCTTGATCATGCTTAAGCCCCTCATATACATTTTGCCTCCCTTTACCTATCCGGGAATTTGGAAGCAAGCGAAGTGGTGAAAGCAAGTTAAAAGTTGAGAAGCGGCCGAAAGTGAAAGTGTTAGAAAGCAATAATAGGTTTGGGGAAGTCAATCATGATGATGAGTAACTCGGCACCATTCACATAGCCGGGTGTTTGTGTCTTGCCAAAGTCGGATTGAGCGATATTCCTAACGGGTCATGGTATGTGCATCAAGGGTTTGATGCATCTCGAGAAATTGATGATTGCGGATTTCCTAGGCTTCGGTTATTGTGCACCTCTGTCCATGCATCCCAAAAAGTAAAGTAAAAAGAAAAAGTGTGAAATAAGCAAAGCTTATTGGTGGAAGATGTTGCAAGTCAAAGTGAAAGTGAAGTTCATCCTTTTCCCGGATTCTAGCACCACATTACCTTACATTCATCCCTACCCTACACGTTTCTTGACCTTTTCTTTTGGGAAGCCCTTGAGACCTTGAGCTTGTTGATTGACTTAGCGGTTTAAATCGGATTATACATGATTAATTTTGATAATTATGATTTATTATGCATTCTATGATTTTATGCAAAGATGAACAACTTTCCAATATTTATAAAATGTTTTGATCATGTTGAGTTTTTAATTTCCAGGAAGTACTCTCTTAGAGTGATCTATGATAGTTGCACACCATAAAATGTTTTTGAAAGACTTTTCATTGATTTTCTTGACTATTAATCCATTCTATCTTGATTTCTATATGAGGAACTTGCTTAGGGACAAGCAAGGGCTAAGTATGGGGTATTTTGATAGCATGAATTATAGTCTATATTTTGGGGTTTGTTTGGACGTTTTATCTTTCATAATCTGCATGTTTGTATGTACATTATGTGATTTTACTACCATTTCATCTACCTTTGCGAGAATCGAGGTCTACACCTAGTTTCGTTGTAATTGCAGGTAATATGGTACGTTTTGCATCGAAAAGGAGCAAAAGGAATCAAGAGTCATTTGGAGCTACATTGAGGAGCAAAAAGGAATCCTTCAGGAAGCATAGCCATGGATTAAAGATTTACTTTGGACCAGTTTTGAGAGATTCTACACTCAGTTATGGATCACCTCGGTTGCCCAGAGATTCATCTCGACCGAGGCGATCCAGAGACGCCGACTCGACCGAGGCGAACACCTAGGACGCGGCGAGAATATTTTATTCTTGGCTGAGATCTTTTAAAATTGGAAAGTGATCTTATATTTTTGGGCTGAGTTTCTAGAAGGAAGGAGATATGCAGAATCATATATTTTACCTATATTTATGGGATAATATCTTCTTAAGATTTATTATCTTTGGAGGTTTATTTTTCCTATAAAAAGGATTGGATTTTCCACAAATCCGAGCATGCTTAGAGGCTGCATACATCACGATATACCACCGATCAGGGTTTACAAGCGCAGCAGCCGCATCCTACTCCAATTTGGGAGATTCGAAGAACCTTTTTGAAGGTTGAAGGAAGATTGAAGACTATAGCTTTATAGCTTTTTGGAGGGTTTTGTAAGATTATCTTCAATTCCTTTCCTTGTTGTCTTGTCTTGTTGGATTATTATCCAAGGAACGATTTTTGTGTGTTATTTGATTCAGTTATTGAAGTGTTTTCATTAAATTCTTCTTTGTTCAAATATTCACCTTCTTCCCATATATTTAATACTTTCATTATGATGATGAGTGGCTAATTTCCTTGTGTGATTCTAGGGTGATTAGCTGAAGGTTGTGGGAAAAACAATGATAGAATAATCTTAGATTCCAGTAGGATCCTGAAAGTTCGAGTCTTTAACCTTAACCCTAAGCATCTCGTTCAGTCGATGAACATCTCGGCCGGGGTGGAAACTGGCTGACCGAGGTGACTTATCCGATCCGTAACTGAGAGTTAAGTGTTAGAGTTTGCTAAATCCTATTCTTATTACACCTTCCTGGTTCAATGCAAGCTTAGGATGAGACTTACCCGGTAATTCCTTAGTTTGTGTACCAACGATCATAAGTGTAGGTAATAAAGGTTTGTCCTTTATTGGGGTTTGAGTGTGCTTCCATCCCATCTTTGTGAGTTAGCCTGAGACTTACCCGGTAAAGGTTGATTCTATTCCCTTAGATGGTGTGTTAGTTTGAGGTTATAGTTCTTTATCTTAATTCCTTGAGACTTACCCGGTAATAGGAGTTACGGTTTAGGATTAGTGTGTAGTAAGACTTACCCGGTGATCTACTCCATTTTAGTAACACCTTCCCCAAGCAAAAATCTCAGCTTTGTCCTCTTATCTATAGATCTTGAGTTGGAACCACAACTAGATGCTTTAATCCCTAGAATTGCATGTTTGCTTTATTTGACATCTTATTCATCTTTGATTGTATACTTGCTCTTGTGGTTAGCATCAACACTAGCATACCGTATTGGACTTTGTTTCACTAAGTCCCTGTGATCGACCCCTGGAATTTTCTTGCTTTTACTACGATTGACCCGTACACTGCGGGTTCGCATCCTTGTTTTAAGCTTAAGTCTAGGGTTATAAATTTAAAGCTTGCACACACCGTTTGGAGCGAACATGGAGGTGTAGTCGTCGCGATTGCCCGCCCAATCAGCATCCGAATAACCATGAAGAGCATTATTTCCGTACTTGTGAAGAGTAATCCCATGATCAATGGTACCTTTGAGGTAACGAAGGAGTCGTTTGATAGCGGTCCAGTGTGACGACATGGGAGCTTGCATGAACTGGGAGATCTTGTTGACCGAGTAAGAGACGTATGGGCGTGTGAGTGAGAGATATTGTAGGCTTCCAACCATAGTTCTATAATCCGTGGGTGAGTCGAAGAGGGTGCTTGATAACTTGGTGAGGACAACAATAGCATCCATGGGTGTAGACATGGGTTTGGCTTCAGACATGGAAGTTTTATCAAGAAGATCATGTATGTATTTTCTCTGATTAAAAAACAACCCATGAGGAAGAAAGTGGACTTCAACACCGAGAAAGTAGGACAAATGACCAAGGTCTTTGAGAGAGAAGCGTTTGGAGAGGGAAGAGATGAAAGATTCGATGTGGGGGGGGGTGATTGCCAGTGATGATAATATCATCCACATAGACTAGGAGAAAAATGATGGTAGCGTGGTTATTGAGAATGAAGAGGGATGAGTCATCTATGGAGTTTACAAAGCCGGATGAGAGGAGAAATGTACAGTGTTCTTTGTACCAGGCTCTAGGAGCTTGTTTAAGGCCATAGATTGCTTTGTGAAGCTTGCACACATGGTCAGGATGGAGTTTGTCAATGAAGCCCGGGGGTTGATCCACATAGACATCCTCATCAAGAGTGCCTTGTAAGAAGGCGTTGTTAATGTCCACTTGACGGAGAGGCCAATTGGATTGCACGGCGATGGCGAGGACTGTTCGAACGGTGATGGGCCTGACCACAGGGCTGAAGGTCTCAGTGAAGTCGCAGCCAGGGTGTTGGTGAAAGCCCTTAGGAACCATTCGAGCCTTGTATTTCTCAAGAGAGCCATCCGGATTGGCTTTAATTCTGAAGACCCACTTACATCCTACGATGTTGATGGCCGAGTGGCGTGGAACAAGGGACCAGGTAGTGTTAAAGCGTAGTGCATCAAACTCCATGGTCATGGCAAGACGCCAATCTAGATCCTTTAGGGCTTGAGAGATGGTCTTGGGTTCGGTGGACGAGGTGGTTTGGATGTGAAGATTGAGTTTATTAATGGGTTTAGAGATATTATTCATGGAGCAGGTGATGATTTGGCGAGTCGGTGAAGTGAGAGGGTGAAGTTGGGGTGGTAGGGAGAGAGGAAGTGGTGGATGACGAAGGAGTGGTGGGTCTCGGAAGTATGGGTCGGGAGAGTGTAGGTGTAACGCCCCGTTTATTGGGTGCGTTCCGACTTTATTTTTCTCCCTTCTATCGATTCGTTAGTAGCTCGAGTTATTATTTAAGGAATTTTTATTGCTAAAAAAATATATCTTTTCCGGGTATTTTATTATTTTGGGATACATGTATGTATTTCCGTATTTTTATTAATTTGATTTTTGTCGAGAAGTCGGGATTTACCAATTCAGAAATCCCGTTCCGATCATTTTATTGAGTTTTGCCTAGTCCCTAGTCCCTTTTTCTTTATTCGTTTCTTTCTTTTTCTTTCTATTTCTTCTTTACTCTCCTTCTTCTTTTTTCTTTTCTCTGTCGCTTGCGTGCTGAGGAGCCGCCCAGGAGCACAGCGCCTACTCGTTTCCTCTGCTGTAGCTGCACGCCCTACCCACCTAGCCTGCCGGCCTCCTCGCTCCCCTCCCTCCTGATGACTACCCCCAAGCCTACCCTTCCCCTTCTCTATCATTCACTTCTCTCCCACTCTTCTCTCAACCTCACCTTCTCTCCCGCTTCTCTCCCTCCCCATTTTTTTTGTTTCCTCTGCAGTTGAATCTGTACCATCGGAGAAGAGCTTGAAGAGGGCTGCACCGCCAAGGACCGCCACCGGACGTCACTCCCTGCGCCACGCTGCCGCGTTGGTGGATCGGAGCCGCCAGCAGGACGGCGCACAGGCCGCGCCCGGCCCCGCCTTCTCCCCCCTTCACTCGCTATTCTCTTGTCCGCTCATGCCACCGGAGGCCGCCGTCGCGAGATCTTCACCGGCGCCGACCGTCGCTCTTCCTCCGCCATCACCGACGCCGCCTTCGCCCCTCCTCCGCCTGTGCAAGCTGCCGGATTCCCTTTCCCCAATTTTTTTTGCTGCCTCTGTCGCGTTCAACAGGAAACGAAGAAGGAGTTGTTGGGGTTAATTGTATATTTACCCTCTCTTATCAGTTATTTGCATCTTGTTCCCAATTGTTGGATAACTGCTGTTGTGAACCCCGATTCTGTTGAAATGAGCTTTTATACCCCCTGCAGAAACATATTACATATTTTGGCCATAACTTCTTATTGCAATTTATGAACCAACTCTTTTGCAAGTTATCTATGTTGCCTTGTGGGATTAATTTCGGTTGATGGCTCAAGTTTTAATATCGGTTTTAAGACCAAATTTCCGTATTGTGTATTTTTCTCGGAAATATGTTTTAACGAGTTTTTTAACCTTAATTTTGAAAGGCGGATTTTCATTAGAATATTTTTATGCTTTAAATTTTCCTTCAAAATAAAATTAGCGTTTAAGCTAATTTTGCATAGCTTTGGCCTTAGGTCCGCAAGCGCCCCGATAAAGGCCATCGAACCCGTTCTCGAAGTCCGTTGACCATCTTCCACCTTGGACCGTGTGTGAGTATCTACTCCCTTGTTAGTTATGTTGATGGTAGTATATCATGCTAGGTGAATTTAGCCTAACCTACAGCAAATGCCATGTAGTGGCCTCGAACCATAGGTATTCGTGTTTGGATATTGAACTTGTTGAATTATCTCCTTTACGATCTTAGGATGATCTTCGAGATTATAGATTGGACCTAGCATTCTAGAGTTAGGACCTCATATATATATATATATATATATATATATATATATATATATATATATATATATATATATATATAGGGTTAGGATCAGGTAAGAACAAGTGTTACAGTAAGAAATAAGAACGCATATGATCCGTCAGATTAAATCATCAACGGTCATGAATTAACGTGTTATTATGGCAATCGTGCCTTAGATTTATTACAATATTTATTTAATAGGCAATTTATTAAAATACGTCGCACAATGATCTTTCTTTTAAGGAAATAAATTTTTATGTGATTGAAATTAATTGTACACGTTTAAGGTCGTATTGTACGATCAATTATGAGTAGTGCACGATTAAGCTCATGATAAGAATAAAGAGTTACATGTTCACATTGACTGTATGTGCATGCACTTTTGTGATTGCACATTTGTAATTGCACGAATGTGATTGCAATTTTCTACATGCATAAGCACGTTTGTGGTTGCATTAATTAAAAATAATCTTATTACTTTATATGCAATTATATTTTTTTCAATATAATAATACAATAATTTGAAAGCTTATATATAGCACTTAACTACATGTGCATATGTTAATAATATGGTAAAGTTAAGCCCACTTGAGTTTTGCATATTTAAAATTATTGCACGAGAAAGTGCACGTATAATTCCACATTAACTACACGTGCATATGTTAATAATATGGTAAAGTTAAGCACGCTTGAGTTTTGCATATTTAAAAATAATTGCACGAGAAAGTGCACGTACAATTTCACATTAACTACACGTGCATATGCACGACTCCTATTACAATGAGGGTTGACTCGTCTGTAGTACGTACATTTTTCAATGTTTATGGTACTAAATTATCATTGATGAGCTTCACAATCAATTAGCTAACTTATTTACAAATTCAATATATTTTATTTCCTTAATTATAATATCATTCAGACCTTATTTAAAAATCGTATTAACTAGAATACATCTTTACCATTTAAATACGTTAAATCATGATCGTCGATAATTTAATCTGACGATTCATATGCGTTCTTATTTCTTACCGTAACACTTGTTCTTACTTGATCCTAATCCTATATATATATATATATATATCTTGGGGACTAGAAGTCCGAAAATTTCTAGCTTTTTAGTTGGTTATTGATAGTGCCTCGTTTGGCCAGGCTTTGAGCGTTTTCCAGCGGGAAGTTGAGAGTGGTTTATTCGAGTTACCTTGAGAGAGGTAAGTCTCCGGACTTACTTTGTTTGTATTTTTCGTATTAGCATCGGTGTGTGTGAGGTGGTGTGTGTGTTATTTTTTATTGTATATAAACAACTATACAACAGTAATAGGACCACCGACTTTATATTATTCTGCCCAAGTGTATGATAACGGGCGGTGACATCACTGCCTAGCTCTTGCGAGAACTAGGAGCTTCTCGGCGACTAGCCTGTGCTGGTTAGACGGTCGGAGGCATCCGTACCGTTCCATGCCGGTAAGTGGGGACCGATGCGAGATTCGGGAGATTCTCGTGTCACAAAAGAAGTTGAATTAGAACGGGATATGACTTAATAATAATAAAAATAATAAACCGGATTTGTATGCTTTGAAGTATGATGTGTGTTTATGATGATTGATTGTGATTGTGCTTCTCACCCTGTTTCTAATGCTTAAAATATGAGCTAACGGTTTTAAACCGTTTGTGTAGACGCCCTGCAGGTTAGGGACACCGCCGAGTGAGGTGGAGGAGTGAACAACCGAGGGTCGCCGTACATTATAGGACGGGGGCGTTTTTGGGATTATTTTGTTTATGTTTTTTTTATGGTTTTGGACATATGGATTCGGATTTATGTTTTGAGGTTTGTGTCGTTTTGAGGACTTGGCTGAGTTTCCACCTTGTATCTTTACTTTTTAGTTTCTCGCATACATTATAAACGATTTGAGTTTTTGCCTTTATTTGTGCCATGTTGGAAAGGTCCGGTAAAATTGTTGTCAAGCTAAGGGTCGAGACCCATTGTGAGGTCTCGCCCGTAGCATCCCGATATCCCATGGATTTGAGGTGTTATAGTAGGGTTAGGATGGGGATGATGTGGAGAATCTGTGTTGTGTTGTAGAAGGGGAGTAGGCCGGATATAGGGATTGGGCCGGTGTGGTGGGTTAATTAGGCTAGCATGGGGCTGAAGCGTTGAAGTAGGGTTGAGAGGTGGGTCCCAAGGTGAGGGTGTGGTGACGTGGATGTAGGGTTTGGGGGAGTAATGGAAGCGGAGAAGTGGGATTGGGAAAGGGGTGTTGAGGTGGAGGGTGTGGTGTTGTGGGGTTAGGGTTTGGGGAGAGTAGTGGAGTGGTGGACCCTATTAAAAGGGGATCAATATCAGAAGGGGGGAGTGGACGTGGGTGGAGGGTATGAGGGTTTAAAATGGGTAGTGAGATTCAACGAAAGTTACATGCCGAGAGGTGTAAGTTTTGTTGGTTTGTGGGTTGAGACAATAGTATGTGCTTTGTGTGAGGGAATATCCGACGAATACACAAGGGGTGGATTTCGGATCCATTTTGTTGGAGTTGTAGGGCGTTAGAAGGGGAAACAAAGGCAACCAAAACACATTAGTTTATCATAATTAGGCAATGTTCCAAAAATATTTAAAAATGGGGAAGAGTTATTGAGGGACGGTTATGACCTCACAATGGGTCTCAACCTTAGTTTGACAACAACTTTACTAGGATCTTGTAACAAGGCACAAACGTATTTAAAACATTTTGAAAACATTAAATAATATTTACATGAATGATCAACAAATGACATCCTTACAAACATAATATATTAATAACATGCATGCTGAACGGAAGACTCCCCGGTCCCCATCTAATGAGTACGTGGACCCGGCTGACCATTCATCCTGGATCTCTCTGCAACTTTCTATCTCTACAAAATCTACAACACGGATAAACCGTTAGCTAACAATCTAAAATACAAGTAAGATAAAGATAGCACAAACACAACTCAGGCAAAATAAAACAATCATCATGCTGGCACACAAACCGGTTGTTATCTGATAACTTAAGTGATTCACTTTATTCTGTTTTTAAAGTTGTGGCACGATAAATTTTAAGATTTCTCACCTCCGTTCCTTATCCAACTAGTGCAGGTCTAGCACACCTCCGGTATCATCACTACAAACCAACTATGGACTAGTCCCTAAAGAAACCCCCATCGCCCTCGCGCTAACTGAGCAGAATGTTACCGCCCGTTACTCTTAGGCCAAATATGTAGGTCGGTCATTAATTAATAAAAGTATACTTATAAACACATCATTCAAACACCACTATCGTTATTCATACTCATATCCATAAGCTAGCTAAGTAAGCCCAAAGAACTTACCTGAATTAATCTCGACTCTCAAATTTCAACCCGGTTAGCAATCGTAGATTACTCAATTGCCTGTCACAAGAGGCAAGTGGATCAAAACATTTCACATACACTTAGAAGTCTATGACTTCTAAGATGTAAGATTCTAACAAAAGAGAAATTACTAAAATACCCTCCTAGGGTAGAATGACCATTTTATCATTGGTTCCAAAACTTTCAAACATCACATAATATATGTCTATCCTCTTCTTTGGAACATACTTTCATATTCTAACTTTTAAGAATGAGTTTAGGTAGAAACTAGAAGAATCACACATTCTCCTCACTTCTCAAAAATGTCACTAGGATCCAACTTTAGCTTATAATACGAGCCTCGAATAAAAATATACAAATTCTAACAAAAATCTCTAAGTCTTCTATGTTATGCACTCTATCCACAAAAACAAGAATTTCCTAAAAATACCTAATAACCACTTCTACACAAATTTCAAAAGTTGGTTCCAAAATTAGAAATTCAGACTTAGCCAAAAACCGAGTATTTCTTAACTCCTCAACCAGTCAACTTTGGATCTTCATAAATCTACATCTAACCGTTGGATCAACCTCAAGTTTGATACATCACCCTATGCATGACACTTTGTAACATACTAAAAACTGAACGGTGGATTGTATCTCTACGGTATCTAAACTTAAGTTCAAACATGACTGCACAATACAAAATATTTCCAGCACTTAGAAATTTCAGCAACATCTAGAAAACTGCTTACAACTTCGACTTTGAAAATCATAACTCTTAAACCTCTTAATGAAATCCTCTCAAATTTTGATATATTATACTATGTAATCCTAACTATGACATATCCAAAATTCAAGTCTAACCAAGGAATATAAGCCAATCAAATTTGTACCACAAAATTGCATCGCAAGTAGTTTTCTCAACACTTAGACACAATTCAACACAACCTATAAACTGTTCAAGGTCTCTACTTTGGAACACCATAACTCTTAAACCATAACTTGGATTCCTCTCAAATTTTTGTATGATCTACTATACAATACCAAATATAACATATCCGAAATTCAGCAACAAAGGAGGACTTTAACTTACCCAAATATGGACCCAAAGTAGACTGTTCATCACTTCCGAAAACTCAGAAACCCTCATCTCTTCTAGCTATCTTCCATGGTTGTTATGAAAGGTTTGAGCTACAAACGAGGGTTCTCATCAACACTGATATAGCGAGGGTAACGCAATGAAGGGTGGGGAGGTATTTACTAGACAAGAGTGACTCGACAATCTCACTAGTACGAGGAAGAAGACAGAAGGCGGCTCCAGCCCCTTGGCACACCTGCGGCGTACTGGAGGCACTTTTGCGGCCCAGGGAAGGTGCACCAACAGCCTGTTTGCACATAAACGCTGCTCGACTCTTGCTGGCGCGTTGAAGACGGAGGAACCAGAAGCTCCATGATGTCTGCTGTTGTTGCGTGCACGTCCACAAGAGGAGAGGCGTTTCTTCTCTCGTTGCGATGATAATATGGTTGCTGAGAGTGGGAAGGAGACGGGTTGGGGATCGATTTTGAGGCGGCACTGATATGTTGCGAGAGTCGGACGTGGTGTGAGATAAGGACTAGTCCATACTTGGTTTGTAGTGATGCTACCGACGGACGTTTGCTAGACCTGCACCAGTTGGATAAGGAACGGAGGCGGGAAATATTAAGATTTCTCGTGCCACAACTTTAAAAACGGAATAAAGTGAATCACCTAAGTTATCAGATAATAACCTGTTTGTGTGCCAGCATGATGATTGTTTTATTTTTCCTGAGGTTGTATTTAGATTGTTAGCTAACGGTTTATCTGTGTTTTAGATTTTGTAGAGATGGACAGTTGTAGAGAGATCCGGGATGGATGGTCAGCCGGGTCCACGTACTCATTAGATAGGGACGGGGGAGTCTTCCGTTCGGCATGCATGTTATTAATATATTATGTTTGTAAGGCTGTCATGTGTTGATCATTCATGTAAATATTATTTAATGTTTTCAAAAGGTTTTAAATACGTTTGTGCCTTGCTGCAAGATCCTAGTAAAGTTGTTTTCAAACTAAGGTCGGGACCCATTGTGAGGTCCTAACCAGTAGCCCCCAGTTTCTGAGAATTTGGGGTGTTATAGTGTAGGAATTTGATTGATTAAATACACCGCGGTGGAAAAGGCGAAAGGCTAGAATTTGTGAGGCATGTGGGAGTGGGAAAGAAGGGATAAGCCTCTTTCTACAATATGTCTATGCCGACGTTCGGCATAGCCACTATGTTGAGGAGTGTGAGCGGGAGATGTGAGATGAGAAATTCCATGTTCATCTAGGAAGGACTTTAAAGCAATATATTCACCACCATTGTCGGAATAGAGAGTTTTGATTTTGTGTTGAATTTATTTTCGACAAGTGCTTTGAATGTGGCAAAAGTATTCTTTGTGTCGGACTTGTGTTTAAGAGGATAGAACCATATGTACTTTGAAAAGTGATCAACAAAAATAACATAATATTTATAACCATAAAAAAAATTACCGGGCAAGTCCAAACGTCGGAAAACAAAACTTCTAATGGAGCGAAAGAAGTAATAGAAGAAGCATAAAATGGTAGCTTGTGAGCTTTATTTGAAGAACAACAATATAAAAATCTGCAGTGGAATCAAGTTAATCAATAGGAAACAGGGAACGAAATTATGAAATGTAGAGGCCGATGGATGGCCTAAACGATGATGCCACGTTGATCCGAGAGAGCGACGTAAGGAGAAGACGGATGATGATGATGTGGGCCAGGAGTAGAGGCCGTTTTTGAGCGGTCCTCTAAGAAGGGTGTTGCCCGAAGCTAGATCCTTCACAAGAAAGAAACTCGGTGAGAAGCAAATTTCAACTTGGTTTTGATTTGTAAATTGAGAGACTAATAAAATATTTTTAGAGATTTTTGGAACATGGAAAATCTGATTGAGTTTAAAGCGGTTGGTTGCAAAAGTAAGAGACGTTGTTCTAATGTTGGAGATAGATAGAGGTGCTCCATTACCAACTTGGAGGGCGTCAGGTCCGGCGTAGGGATAAGTGTTAGCATGAAAGATTACGATATTCTAGGAACTTATTTTGGTCACTTTCCCTTATTATTGTGTACATGGATAAAGTTTGGAAGCAATTGTTAGCTTGTTAGTTTATTTTGTCGATATGGATGTCTACACTAGCTTTGTGTTGATTGTAAGTGAAAAGGAGCAATTGAGAGGGAAAAGGGAGTAATCGATCATATTTAAGGATTAGGAACACATCAAGGAAGCTAAGGAAGGAGCTAGGATGAAGAATGTCACGACACCAAGGAAACCACAAGCGTTTTACACTTCCACGCCCTGAATTACGGCCGTAGAAGAGTCCACGCTCTAAACCACGGCCGTGGAACTTGGCGTCACGAACGTGGAGCATTCCAGTAAGTTAGACGGCCTAAAGTACGGCCGTGGAAGTCACAAGAGACCGTAATCCATTTCCACGCCCGAAACCACGGTCGTGGAAACCCTTGAGACCGTGATTTAGGCGATCTTTTGACGAGTCTTCATTTGCCACGTTATTTACGTGATAGGCCTTGTCGGTTATTTCTTTCCCGTCTTATAAAAAGGTCAGAAAAGGGAGTTTTGGGGATCCGCGCTTACACCCGCTTAATCTCCCAAAACTCGCATTTGATCCCGTTAAGACGCCGCCGGACGTGAACGGCCGCTTACCTTGCCTTAAGGTTGATTGAAGATCGCCAAGGTTTAGCCTTTTTCTTAGGGTTTGATATTGAAGACGGATTGACATCCCGTTCTTCGTTCTTGCCTAAGATTATTGTGAGGTGTTGTGTTATACATTCTGAATCCATTTAACATTGATTCTTGTGTTTCGGATTCGAGAATTGGTTTTGAAGTTCTATTGAGTATTCGAGGGTTTTCATCTTTTATTCTCTTTAATTTGAATATTGATATCATGACAATGATTGTTGGCTAAAACCCTTTAGCAATTTTAAGGTGAAGGGTTGATAGTTGTGGCTTAGATAATGATAGATCGATCGTAAATTGATTGGACCCTGAGAGTTAGAGAGACCTCGTCGACAAACCTAAATCACGGCATGTTCTTGGGTGTCCACGGCCGTGGTTCTCAAGATCTGACCGTGATTCATCCCAGTTTACGAACTTTGCTTTTATTTTGATCCAAGGTTAAAGATTAGCTTTAATCTATTCTTGGCTTGCCCTTTTATAGGCAGAAGGGAGACTCATCATCCTCTATTTCGGTTCCTAGTGTCACAACCTTAACCGTTTGAGTTTGTCTTGATCCTCGGGTTACAAGTTTGGGTATTTGAGATCAATTCTAGTCCTTAGATCCTTTCTATATTGAAGCCTCAACAACCTTTATAGAGAGTTCTTTGGGTTAGACATATAAGGTTTTGGAACTTCACCGTACATTATCTTACCTTAGCATACCTTTGCAATTCTCAACTCTGTCCTTATATATATAGTATATCTTGAATTGATTGTCACAATTGGATACCTGGATCTTTAGGGTCCTGTTTTCGGATAGCATGAATTATTGTCTATATTTTGGGAACTGTTTAGACGTTTTATCTTCAATAATCTGCATGTTTGTATATATATTATGTGATTATATTGTCGTTTCATCTACCTTTGCGGGAATCGAGGTCTACACCAAGTTTCGATGTAATTGTAGGTAAAATGACACGTTTTGCATCAAAAAGGAGCAAAAGGAGCTAAGGAGTCATTGAAGCTACTTTCAGGAGCTTAAGGAAGAATCCAGGAATCATGGAATTGATTATAGATTCACTTTGGACCAGATTTGAGCGATTTCACATTCAGTTGTGATTCACCTCGGTTGACTACAGAGTCACCTCGACCGAGGTGATCCAGAGGAGCCGACTCGACCGAGGCGAACACCTTGGATGCGGCAAGGATATTTTATTCTTGGCTGAGATCTTTTATTTTTGGAAGGAGGATCTTATCTTTTTAGGCTGGATTTCTGGAAGGAAGAAGATAATTTAGCCCATATATTTTACCTATTTTTATGGGAGGAGATCTTTCTAAGATATTTTATGTTTGAAGAGTAATTTCCTATAAAAAGGGTTGAATTTTCCACAAATCCGACATCCGCTAACGGCTGAACATCCCGCATACGGTGCTATACCACCGGATCCTGCTTACACCGGAACAACCGCCTTCCCCATAGTTGGAAGAATTGAAGAACCTTTTTGAAGGTTGAAGGAAGATTGAAGGAAGAAAGTTCATAGCTTTTATAGCTTTGTGAAGGGTTTTGTAAGATTCTCTTAGATTCCCTTCATTATTGTTAGTCTTGTTGGATTTTGATCCAAGGAACGCTTGTTGATTGATAATTGATTCAGTTATTGAAGCCTTTCTCTTAAGGTTTTCTTGTTCAATTATTCTCTTTCTTCCCTTATATTTGATTATTGCTTTCATGATGATGAGTGGCTAATTTCCTTGTGTGATTCTAGGGTGATTGGCTGAAGGTTGTGGGAAAAACAATGATAGATTAATCTTAATCACAGTAGGACCCTGAAAGTTCGAGTCTTTATCCTTAACCCTAGAGCATCTCGTTCAGTCGATGAACATCTCGGCTGGGGTGGAATTTGTCTGACCGAGGTGACTTATCTGTTCCGAAACTGAGAGTTAAGTGTTAGAGTTTGCCAAATCCTATTCTTATTACACCTTTCCTGGTTCAATGCAAGTCTAGGATGAGACTTACCCGGTAATTCCTTTGTTTGTTTACCTAAGATCATAAGTATAGGTAATAAAGGTTTATCCTTTATTAGGGTTTGAGTGTGCTTTCATTCCATCTTTGTGAGTTTGCCTGAGACTTACCCGGTAAAGGTTGATTCTATTCCCTTAGGTGGTGTGTTGGTTTGAGGTTATAGTTCTTTTCCTTAATTCCTTGAGACTTACCCGGTAATAGGAGTTACGGTTTGGGATTAGTGAGTAGTGAGACTTAACCGGTGATCTATTCCAATTTAGTAATGCCTTCCCTTTGCAAAAAGCTCAGCTTTGTCCGCTTATCTTTAGATCTTGAGTTGGAACCACAACTAGATGCTTTAATCCCTAGAGTTGCATATTTCCTTAACTGACTTTTATCATCTTTGATTGTGTTAATCGCTTTTGTGGTTAGTAGTTGCATTGACAACCTATACCTACTTTGTTTCACTAAGTCCCTGTGATCGACCCCTGAAATTTCTTGCTTTTTACTACGATTGACCCGTACACTGCGGGTTCGCATCCTTGTTTTAAGCTTACATCTAGGGTTATAAATTTAAAGCTTGCACACACCGTTTGGAGCGAACAAGTTTTTGGCGCCGTTGCCGGGGACTTGGTCTAGACCGAGCCGGTTGCGGTTTACTTTCGGGGCACTTGCCCCCTGTTTCTACTAACCACTCTACTTGAGTGACTTTCGCAGGTTCTTTTTCTTAGGTTTATGCGAAGAACCCGCGTTGGGAAGGAAATCGTTCCTTACGATCCCGAACCAGAAAAGACATACAAAAGACGCTTGAGAGAAGCGAAGATGGCCGACCAAGACAATCGCGATCTTGAGGCCGAATTGAAGGAGGCGTTAGAACAGCTACGCCTCAGCAAGGAAGAACTGAGACTGGAGAGGGAGGAAACTCGCGCAAGGACTGAAGCGATCGAAGCAGATATGACAGCTTTACGAGACCAGTATCTACCTCGACCGAACCCAGACCCTCAACCGAGGCAGGACCCAGCTCCAGACCCTCGACCGAGGCAAGACCCAACTCCAGACCCTCGACCGAGGCAGAATCCAGTACCTATCACCCCGTCCAAGATACTCCCACCTCGGATGCCTGTCCGAGATGTTCTTTTCGCAGGTATCCCACAAACCCTAGGACAGAGGATGTACCCCAATCAACAACTGAGGCATCCATGAGTCGACCTAGTTGATCCAGCGGACCATGATTATGAGCTTCGACCGCAAGTTCTTTCCATGATTCGCCAATGCCAGTTTGGAGGGCTAGAGAGGGAATCTCCGCATCAACATCTACAAAACTATGAGATCTTGATGGAGACCTTGAGACCTTCAAGGCTGGAAAACAACAATTATAAGCTAAGACCTTTCTACTTTTCTTTGAAAGATAGACCTCTTACTTGGTATCAATCTCTTCCTCCAGGAAAATTCAGTAGTTGGGAGGAGATAACTACGGAATTCTCGACTAAATTCTTCCTCCCCTCTAAAACCGCTGAAATGAGAGGGAAGATTAATGCATTCATCATGAAGGACAAGGAGAGCTTGTCCAAGTCATGGGAGAGATTTAAAGATATTCTTTTGGATTGCCCACATCATGGGATTCCAAAGATAGAGTTGTTGGAGATATACTTCAAGGGACTGGACGGAAGCACCCAGTTCAACCTTCAACTACTATCTGCCGGCACGTTCATGGACATGCCGATTGATGAAGCTTGGGAGTTCATAGAAAAACAAGCATTGCACATGGAAAAATACTCCCACCAAGGAGCTGAAGGTGGAGTTAAAAGAGTCAACTTTCAAGATGCTCCGCCTAACAACAATCAACTCACGTCTTTGAAGAATGACGTGAAACAATTGAAGGAACTCTTAGTTGCTCAAACAAAGAAGGAAGATCAAGGATCAAGGAACAATAATGGATACCGTAACAACAACAACGGTTCCCGGAACAAAAACTACAACAACAATAGAGGATCCAACAGCAATAATTGGAGGGCAAACAACCAAAATTCGTGTAACAATCATTCTAACTCCAATTCGAACGATTCCTCTAATCCTTTCCTCTTCCTCTTCTGCTTCTAGACCATTAAAGAGCCAGGAGCAAGGATCGAGTTCGTCCCAGCCAGAAAAGAAAGACACGGTGCTGGAGGCCATCTTAATCAAGCTAAGCTCTATGGAGACATCCATGACTTCATTTTCGAAGGCACAAAAAGCCTTAGAACAACAATTCTTCAATAAGGCGAATGAAGCACCAAGAGATCCAGGGAAGCTTCCAGCAAGAACGGAAAGCAACCCTAAGGGCCAGATTATGGCCATAACGACGAGGAGTTGACTGAAGACTGCAGATCCAGTGCCTCGGTCGATGCCAGTACAGACGAAGACCACCTCGGTCCAGGTGCAGTCGAAGAACACTTCAGCCGAGATGCCAACCGAGGTGGAGCTACAGAAAGCGGAGGAGAAAACTGAAGTTTATATTCCACCTCCTGCATATAAACCACCACTTCCATTCCCCCAGTCAAGGGCCAGAGCACATCTAGACAAGCATTTTGGTAAGTTCCTTGACTTGATGAATAAATTACAGATTAATATTCCTTTCCTTGATGCTATTCTAGGGATTCCCGCCTATGGGAAGTTCTTGAAAGAGATTCTATCAAGGAAGAGGAAACTGGAAGACTTTGGTGAAGTAAGGATGACATCTAAATCTTCGGAGCTTATTCAAATCATCAAGGAGAAGATGCCACCTAAGTTAAGAGATCCCGGCTCATTTTGCATTCCCATTCAAGTTGGGGATGTCACTTGTGAAGCCTTATGTGATCTATGAGCCAGCGTGAGCATCATTCCGCTGGAGCTATGTGTTAAGATCGGACTTGGAGAGCCCAAGTCGGTTAAGATATGGTTATACATGGCGGACCGCTCCATTACCCATCCCGTGGGAATTTTGGAAGACGTTCCGGTTAAGTTAGGTAACTTCTATTTACCTATAGACTTTGTTGTGCTTGATATTCCCGTAGATTATCCAGTTCCTATCATTCTCGGGAGGCCATTTCTAGCAACTTCGGGTTGCAATGTGGATTGTAAGAACACCAAGATGAAATTCAATATTGGCGGAGATGAAATGGAATTTGCATTACTTGCGGCTATGAAAGGAGAGCAGCTAGGAGATGATGTCTTCAATATCTATGATGAAGAAGAATCAAGAGAATTGGTGAGCTCTATCCTTATTAACGATCCACTTGAAAAAGTTATTAGTTTTAGTTTAATGGAGGAAGGTATAGATGCTTCTTGTGATGCAGATATACGGAGCTTAAAGGCATTGGAAGAAGATCCAGGAGCTAAAACTGAAAGACTAATCCAGGAGAAGAAGATCTCTAGTTTCGGTTCCAGTTGCAGTACCTCGACCAAGGCACTTTCTGGACCGAGCGAGGTGACTGAAGAACATCTCGGTCAACCTCTCTGGACCTCGACCGAGGTCGAAAGCGATGATGTCAACTGAGACTACTGAAAATAACAAACTTCTTACTCCCTTCTCTGACATTCATACTCAATTGGTGGAACATTCTCTCCACCAAATTTCTGATAATAAAGGACCTTGGTATGCTAATATTGTTAATTATCTTGTTTGCCAAGAAATACCACCCGGATTGACGTACGCTCAAAGGAAGAAATTCTTCAAGGACGTACGCCATTACTACTGGGATGAACCGCTGCTATTCAAGCGCGGACCAGATGGGATGCTTTGAAGATGCATTCCGGAAGATGAAGTTAATAGTGTCATACGGCATTATCACTCACTTCCTTGTGGAGGGCATGCCAGCGCCAACAAGACATGCGCTAAGGTATTACGTTCCGGTTTCTTTTGGCCAACGTTATTTAAGGATGTGCAAACGTTGTTGTCTCTTGTGATGCATGCCAAAGAACAGGGAACTTATCTAGAAGGAATGAGATGCCGCTCAATAACATACAAGAGGTTGAGATTTTTGATGTATGGGGAGTTGATTTCATGGGACCTTTCCCATCATCCGGAGGAAACCTCTATATTCTTCTAGCAGTTGATTACGTCTCTAGATGGGTTGAAGCCATTGCTTCTCCCACTAATGACGTCATGGTGGTTGTAAAGTTCTTTAACAAGACTATCTTTCCAGGTTTTGGGACTCCACGCATCATCATCAGCGATGGAGGGACGCATTTCATCAACCGGAAGTTTAAGGCACTTCTATCAAAGTATGGGGTGACCCACAAGGTAGCAACCCCTTATCACCCTCAAACTAGTGGACAAGTCGAGATGTCGAATAGAGAAATTAAAGCAATCTTGGAGAAGACCGTCTCTAGGACGAGGAAGGATTGGTCTATGAACTTGGACGACGCTCTTTGGGCCTACAGGACCGCATTCAAGAGTCCCATTGGTACAACCGCTTATAATTTGGTATATGGGAAGTCTTGTCATTTGCCCGTTGAGTTAGAACACAAGGCATATTGGGCGATCAAATGGTTGAACTTCGACATCAAGGAAGCCGGCGAGAAGCGGCTATTGGATATCATTGAGCTGGAGGAGCTGCGTTTGAACGCTTATGAGAATGCCAAAATCTATAAAGAAAGGACGAAGAAATGGCATGACAAGCGCATCATTCCTAAGGAGCTTAAAGAAGGAGACTGATAGCATGAATTATAGTCTATATTTTGGGGTTTGTTTGGACGTTTTATCTTTCATAATCTGCATGTTTGTATGTACATTATGTGATTTTACTACCATTTCATCTACCTTTGCGAGAATCGAGGTCTACACCTAGTTTCGTTGTAATTGCAGGTAATATGGTACGTTTTGCATCAAAAAGGATCAAAAGGAGTCAAGAGTCATTTGGAGCTACATTCAGGAAGCACAACCATGGATTAAAGATTTACTTTGGACCAGTTTTGAGAGATTTCACATTCTGTCGTGAGTCACCTCGGTTGACCAGAGGTTCACCTCGACCGAGGCGATCCAGAGACGCCGACTCGACCGAGGCGAATACCTAGGACGCGGCGAGAATATTTTATTCTTGGAAGAGATCTTTTAAGTTTGGAAAGTGATCTTATATTTTTGGGCTGAGCTTCTGGAAGGAAGGAGATATGCAGAATCATATATTTTACCTATTTTTATGGGAATATATCTTCTTAAGATTTATTATCTTTGGAGGTTTATTTTCCTATAAAAAGGGTCGGATTTCCCATAATTCCGATATCCGCTTACAGCTGGGAACCTCGCATACACGCGCAGCAGCCGCATCCTACTCCAATTTGGGAGTTGTTGAAGAACCTTTTTGAAGGTTGAAGGAAGATTGAAGACTATAGCTTTATAGCTTTTTGAAGGGTTTTGTAAGATTGTCTTCAATTCCTTTCCTTGATTGTCTTGTCTAGTTGGATTATTATCCAAGGAACGATTTTGTGTGATATTTGATTCAGTTATTGAAGTGTTTTCATTAAATTCTTCTTGTTCAAATATTCACCTTCTTCCATATATTTAATACTTTCATTATGATGATGAGTGGCTAATTTCCTTGTGTGATTCTAGGGTGATTGGCTGAAGGTTGTGGGAAAAACAATGATAGAAAAATCTTAGATTCCAGTAGGATCCTGAAAGTTCGAGTCTTTAACCTTAACCCTAAGCATCTCGTTCGGTTGATGAACATCTCGGCCGGGGTGGAATTCTTCTGACCGAGGTGACTTATTTGATACGTAACTGAGAGTTAAGTGTTAGAGTTTGCTAAATCCTATTCTTATTACACCTTCCTGGTTCAATGCAAGCTTAGGATGAGACTTACCCGGTAATTCCTTAGTTTGTGCACCAACGATCATAAGTGTAGGTAATAAAGGTTTGTCCTTTATTGGGGTTTGAGTGTGCTTCCATCCCATCTTTGTGAGTTAGCCCGAGACTTACCCGGTAAAGGTTGATTCTATTCCCTTAGATGGTGTGTTAGTTTGAGGTTATAGTTCTTTATCTTGATTCCTTGAGACTTACCCGGTAATAGGAGTTACGGTTTAGGATTAGTGTGTAGTGAGACTTACCCGGTGATCTACTCCACTTTAGAAACACCTTCCCCATGCAAAAACCTCAGCTTTGTCCGCTTATCTATAGATCTTGAGTTGGAACCACAATTAGATGCTTTAATCCCTAGAATTGCATGTTTGCTTTATTTGACATCTTATTCATCTTTGATTGTATTACTTGCTCTTGTGGTTAGCATTGACATTAGCATACCGTACTGGACTTTGTTTCACTAAGTCCCTGTGATCGACCCCTGGAATTTTCTTGCTTTTACTACGATTGACCCGTACACTGCGGGTTCGCATCCTTGTTTTAAGCTTAAGTCTAGGGTTATAAATTTAAAGCTTGCACACACCGTTTGGAGCGAACAAGTTTTTGGCGCCGTTGCCGGGGACTTGGTCTAGACCGAGCCGGTTGCGGTTTGCTTTCGGGGCACTTGCCCCTGTTGCTACTAACTACTCTTTCTATGAGTTTTGTAGTTTTCAGGATTTCCGATGACTACATTTGATCCAGCCTGGATAGCAAGACAAAGTGCTAGGGCGGACCATTATGAATACTTGGAGGAGAAGTACTCCTTCTATTGGTTCAACAATGAATGGGAAAGAGAAGAGGCCATTCAACATGAACTTGTGATATGGGATGAGAAGAATGTCCCTAAAAACATTTATGAGCAACCTTTTGAAGACTCTCTCGAATCAAGATTGGAGAAGTTGATGAAGAAGGTGGAGGAGCTCAAGGAAAGCAACATATCCTACGCTAAGCCGGAAGAGGAGCATAAGGAAGTGTTGCACGTTCCAAGCATTCCTCTGGTCGGACCGGAAGCTTCTCTTGATGTTTTTGTGGAAGAGGAGGATGTTGAGGATCTCGATCCGACTGTTGAGACCTCGGCCGAGGTGGAAGAGATCTCGACCGAGATGGAAGAAGAATCTGCAAAACCAGAAATGGAAGATGCAGAGAACCTTGGCCAAATTACTGAGATTGTGGTCAAGGTGGAAGAAAGACCAGCAGAACTGAGAGAGATTTCGTGGGTGGATTATCAACCCAACACGAAACTTGTCTCAAGCTTTGGAGAACTTTGCAAGGTACATTCTCCCACTTCATTTGAATTCCCTATTAATATTTCTGAATTTTTCAGGAAAGCACCGGAGAGTTGGAGGTCTCTTCCGAAAGAACCTCCTAAGATCAAAATGAAATCTCTCTTGAAATTTTCGGAGGAAGATACTCCTTGGATTATAAGGAGTGGAGTTTGCAAGCACTACACCGTTAAGGCGATGAAGTGTCTCTTGTTCAAGTATGGGGTCCCTCGCATGCTAAGGACCTTGTACCATCCCCAAGCTATAGAAGGGGAAGCTACTAGGATTCTCGAGAAGCTGTTTTCTCGATCAAGGAAAGGATGGGATGAAAGACTGAGTTATGTCCCATGGACAAAGAGGAAGACCGGTAGGATTCCGGTGAGAACCAAATCGTACAAGCTTGTACGTAGGAAATCCTACCATTTGCCGGTGAAATTAGGAACCGGAACCTTTTTGGAAGAGTTTTATGATGGATGTGATGAGCACTCCAAAGTGTTCAAGGTACATTGAGTAAATCTATGGAGAAGGGTCCAGCTAGCGACCTTAAACCAAGCGCTTCTTGGGAGGCAACCCAAGGTATTGCTTTCTTCTCCCTTTTCTAGTTTAGTTTAGATAGTTGCTTTGTTTTTGTTTTCCTCTAGACAACAACCAGGTATTCCAAAAGGAAGGATCACAGTTCAGGAGCTACATTGGAAGAACAAAATTTCGAGAAGTTGAGGAAACGAGCTTTACTGACATACATCTCGGGTACTGCCAGAACACCTCGACCGAGATGTGCTTCGCCAACCGAGATGGTCTTATCTGGGAGCTGTTTCTTACTTCTTCATGCAGTTCAGCTATGTATCCGGTGAGTATCCTGATTTTTAGACTTATTTGACCCACTGGGACAGTGTGTCCCAAGTATGGGGTGTTTGTACTTATTTGACTACTTGACGTTATTTGACTACTTTTGATGTATGACATTCTATTTCATCGGATATTTTATTTATGCTTCACTTCTGCATTTATATGATTATTTGATATTACATGCATACCTACAGGTTATTTGATTAAGAAAAACGTCAAAAACTGGTTAATAAAAAAAATTTATGACCTCGACCGAAATGACTCTGACCAATCAAGGTGCAGCACCTCGGTTGACTTAGAACATCTCGACCGAGGTGGTTTAACTGAAAGTTTTCGAAAACGATTTTGTGTTATTTATCTGGATATGATCTCAGTGAAGATTTTGTTTACTGACTGGTTTTAAATTCTTTATGTGTTTGAAAGGTTTTATAATATGTTTAAGTTGCTAAATGCTTTGTTTGAAATTATTGGCATGTTTAATACTTTATTTTTATCCAAATTATGTTGAATTTGAAGGTTGACACCGCAGCATAAGTTCTCTCACGTTCTTCTTGGAAAGACCAAGGCAATTCATTCTTCTTCTTCTTCTTCTTCTTCTTGATCATGCTTAGCCCCTCATATACATTTTGCCTCCCTTTACCTATCCGGGAATTTGGAAGCAAGCAAAGTGGTGAAAGCAAGTTAAAGTTGAGAAGTGGCTGAAAGCGAAAGTCTTAGAAAGCAATAATAGGTTTGGGGAAGTCAATCATGAAGATGAGTAACTCGGCACCATTCACATAGCCGGGTGTTTGTGTCTTGCCAAAGTCGGATTGAGCGATATTCCTAACGGATCATGGTATGTGCATCAAGGGTTTGATGCATCTCAAGAAATTGATGATTGCGGATTTCCTAGGCTTCGGTTATTGTGCACCTCTGTCCATGCATTCCAAAAAGTAAAGTAAAAAGAAAAAGTGTGAAATAAGCAAAGCTTATTGGTGGAAGGTGTTGCAAGTCAAAGTGAAAGTGAAGTTCATCCTTTTCCCGGATTCTAGCACCACATTACCTTACATTCATCCCTACCCTACACGTTTCTTGACCTTTTCTTTTGGGAAGCCCTTGAGACCTTGAGCTTGTTGATTGACTTAGCGGTTTAAATCGGATTATACATGATTAATTTTGATAATTATGATTTATTATGCATTCTATGATTTTATGCAAAGATGAACAACTTTCCTATATTTATAAAATGTTTTGATCATGTTGAGTTTTTAATTTCCAGGAAGTACTCTCTTAGAGTGATCTATGATAGTTGCACACCATAAAATGTTTTTGAAAGACTTTTCATTGATTTTCATGACTCATAATCCATTCTATCTCGATTTCTATATGAGGAACTTGCTTAGGGACAAGCAAGGGTTAAGTATGGGGTATTTTGATAGCATGAATTATAGTCTATATTTTGGGGTTTGTTTGGACGTTTTATCTTTCATAATCTGCATGTTTGTATGTACATTATGTGATTTTACTACCATTTCATCTACCTTTGCGAGAATCGAGGTCTACACCTAGTTTCGTTGTAATTGCAGGTAATATGGTACGTTTTGCATCAAAAAGGATCAAAAGGAGTCAAGAGTCATTTGGAGCTACATTCAGGAAGCACAACCATAGATTAAAGATTTACTTTGGACCAGTTTTGAGAGATTTCACATTCTGTCGTGAGTCACCTCGGTTGACCAGAGGTTCACCTCGACCGAGGCGATCCAGAGACGCCGACTCGACCGAGGCGAATACCTAGGACGCGGCGAGAATATTTTATTCTTGGCTGAGATCTTTTAAAATTGGAAAGTGATCTTATATTTTTGGGCTGAGCTTCTAGAAGGAAGGAGATATGCAGAATCATATATTTTACCTATTTTTATGGGAATATATCTTCTTAAGATTTATTATCTTTGGAGGTTTATTTTTCCTATAAAAAGGATTGGATTTTCCACAAATCCGATCATGCTTAGAGGCTGCATACAGCACGCTATATCGTCGATCAGGGTTTATCAGCGCAGCAGCCGCATCCTACTCCAATTTGGGAGAGATTTGAAGAACCTTTTTGAAGGTTGAAGGAAGATTGAAGACTATAGCTTATAGCTTTTTGAAGGGTTTTGTAAGATTGTCTTCAATTCCTTTCCTTGATTGTCTTGTCTAGTTGGATTATTATCCAAGGAACGATTTTGTGTGATATTTGATTCAGTTATTGAAGTGTTTTCATTAAATTCTTCTTGTTCAAATATTCACCTTCTTCCATATATTTAATACTTTCATTATGATGATGAGTGGCTAATTTCCTTGTGTGATTCTAGGGTGATTGGCTGAAGGTTGTGGGAAAAACAATGATAGAAAAATCTTAGATTCCAGTAGGATCCTGAAAGTTCGAGTCTTTAACCTTAACCCTAAGCATCTCGTTCGGTTGATGAACATCTCGGCCGGGGTGGAATTCTTCTGACCGAGGTGACTTATTTGATACGTAACTGAGAGTTAAGTGTTAGAGTTTGCTAAATCCTATTCTTATTACACCTTCCTGGTTCAATGCAAGCTTAGGATGAGACTTACCCGGTAATTCCTTAGTTTGTGCACCAACGATCATAAGTGTAGGTAATAAAGGTTTGTCCTTTATTGGGGTTTGAGTGTGCTTCCATCCCATCTTTGTGAGTTAGCCCGAGACTTACCCGGTAAAGGTTGATTCTATTCCCTTAGATGGTGTGTTAGTTTGAGGTTATAGTTCTTTATCTTGATTCCTTGAGACTTACCCGGTAATAGGAGTTACGGTTTAGGATTAGTGTGTAGTGAGACTTACCCGGTGATCTACTCCACTTTAGAAACACCTTCCCCATGCAAAAATCTCAGCTTTGTCCGCTTATCTATAGATCTTGAGTTGGAACCACAACTAGATGCTTTAATCCCTAGAATTGCATGTTTGCTTTATTTGACATCTTATTCATCTTTGATTGTATTACTTGCTCTTGTGGTTAGCATTGACATTAGCATACCGTACTGGACTTTGTTTCACTAAGTCCCTGTGATCGACCCCTGGAATTTTCTTGCTTTTACTACGATTGACCCGTACACTGCGGGTTCGCATCCTTGTTTTAAGCTTAAGTCTAGGGTTATAAATTTAAAGCTTGCACACACCGTTTGGAGCGAACAAGTTTTTGGCGCCGTTGCCGGGGATTGTTCTTGCTTTTTCTACTAATCATTCTACTTGAGTGTTCTTGCAGATTTGTGTTCTTAGGTACACGCGAAGTTCTTGTTCCGGCAACGGAACAGAGTTTCGCCAAAGAACAAGTTTTTGGCGCCGTTGCCGGGGACTTGGTCTAGACCGAGCCGGTAGCGGTTTGCTTTCGGGGCACTTGCCCCTGTTGCTACTAACTACTCTTTCTATGAGTTTTGTAGTTTTCAGGATTTCCGATGACTACATTTGATCCAGCCTGGATAGCAAGACAAAGTGCTAGGGCGGACCATTATGAATACTTGGAGGAGAAGTACTCCTTCTATTGGTTCAACAATGAATGGGAAAGAGAAGAGGCCATTCAACATGAACTTGTGATATGGGATGAGAAGAATGTCCCTAAAAACATTTATGAGCAACCTTTTGAAGACTCTCTCGAATCAAGATTGGAGAAGTTGATGAAGAAGGTGGAGGAGCTCAAGGAAAGCAACATATCCTACGCTAAGCCGGAAGAGGAGCATAAGGAAGTGTTGCACGTTCCAAGCATACCTCCAGTCAAACCAGAAGTTTCTCCTGAAGCTTCTGAGGGAGAAGATGTGGAAGATCTCGATCTGACTGTTGAGACCTCGGTCGAGGTAGAAGAGATCTCGACCGAGATGATGGAAGAATCTGCAGAACCGGAAGAGGCAGATGCAGAGAACCTTGGCCAAATTACTGAGATTGTGGTCAAGGTGGAAGAAAGACCAGCAGAACTGAGAGAGATTTCGTGGGTGGATTATCAACCCAACACGAAACTTGTCTCAAGCTTTGGAGAACTTTGCAAGGTACATTCTCCCACTTCATTTGAATTCCCTATTAATATTTCTGAATTTTTCAGGAAAGCACCGGAGAGTTGGAGGTCTCTTCCGAAAGAACCTCCTAAGATCAAAATGAAATCTCTCTTGAAATTTTCGGAGGAAGATACTCCTTGGATTATAAGGAGTGGAGTTTGCAAGCACTACACCGTTAAGGCGATGAAGTGTCTCTTGTTCAAGTATGGGGTCCCTCGCATGCTCAGGACCCTGTACCATCCCCAAGCTATAGATGGGGAAGCTGCTATGATTCTCGAGAAACTATTTTCTCGATCAAGGAAAGGATGGGACGCAAGGCTAGATTATGTCCCATTGAAGTGCAGGAAGTCTAGAAGGATTCCGGTGAGAATCAAACCGTACAAGCTTGTACGTGGGAGATCTTACCATTTGCCGGTGAAATTAGGAACCGGAACCTTTTTGGAAGAATTTTATGATGGATGTGATGAGCACTCCAAAGTGTTCAAGGTACATTGAGTAAATCTATGGAGAAGGGTCCAGCTAGCGACCTTAAACCAAGCGCTTCTTGGGAGGCAACCCAAGGTATTGCTTTCTTCTCCCTTTTCTAGTTTAGTTTAGATAGTTGCTTTGTTTTTGTTTTCCTCTAGACAACAACCAGGTATTCCAAAAGGAAGGATCACAGTTCAGGAGCTACATTGGAAGAACAAAATTTCGAGAAGTTGAGGAAACGAGCTTTACTGACATACATCTCGGGTACTGCCAGAACACCTCGACCGAGATGTGCTTCGCCAACCGAGATGGTCTTATCTGGGAGCTGTTTCTTACTTCTTCATGCAGTTTAGCTATGTTCGGTGAGTATCCTGTCCTTAGACTTATTCTGACCCACTAGGACAGTGTGTCCCAAGTATGGGGTGTTTGTACTTATTTGACTACTTGACGTTATTTGACTACTTTTGATGTATGATATTATTTATCGGATATTTTCATATTCATGCTTTATCTGCATTTATATGTTTATCTGAGATTGCATGCATACTTACAGGTTATTTGATTGAGAAAAACGTCGAAACCGAGAAAAAAATTTGGTTTTAAAAAAAATTTTTGACCTCGACCGGGACAGTTCTGGCCAAACGAGGTGTTTCACCTCGGTTGAACCAAGAACACCTCGACCGAGGTGGGCGTAACAGAAAATTTTCGAAAACGATTTTTGTGTTACTTATCTGGATATGATCTCAGTGAAGATTTTGTTTACCGACTGGATTTAAATTCTTTATATGTTTGAAATGTTTTATGATATGTTTAAGTTGCTAAATGCTTTGTTTGAAATTATTGGCATGTTTAATACTTTATTTTTATCCAAATTATGTTGAATTTGAAGGTTGACACCGCAGCATAAGTTCTCTCACGTTCTTCTTGGAAAGACCAAGGCAATTCATTCTTCTTCTTCTTCTTCTTCTTCTTGATCATGCTTAGCCCCTCATATACATTTTGCCTCCCTTTACCTATCCGGGAATTTGGAAGCAAGCAAAGTGGTGAAAGCAAGTTAAAGTTGAGAAGTGGCTGGAAGTGAAAGTCTTAGAAAGCAATAATAGGTTTGGGGAAGTCAATCATGAAGATGAGTAACTCGGCACCATTCACATAGCCGGGTGTTTGTGTCTTGCCAAAGTCGGATTGAGCGATATTCCTAACGGGTCATGGTATGTGCATCAAGGGTTTGATGCATCTCAAGAAATTGATGATTGCGGATTTCCTAGGCTTCGGTTATTGTGCACCTCTGTCCATGCATCCCAAAAAGTAAAGTAAAAAAAAAAGAAAAAGTGTGAAATAAGCAAAGCTTATTGGTGGAAGATGTTGCAAGTCAAAGTGAAAGTGAAGTTCATCCTTTTCCCGGATTCTAGCACCACATTACCTTACATACATCCCTACCCTACACGTTTCTTGACCTTTTCTTTTGGGAAGCCCTTGAGACCTTGAGCTTGTTGATTGGCTTAGCGGTTTAAATCGGATTATACATGATTAATTTGATAATTATGATTTATTATGCATTCTATGATTTTATGCAAAGATGAACAACTTTTCTATATTTATAAAATGTTTCGATCATATTGAGTTTTTAATTTCCAGGAAGTACTCTCTTAGAGTGATCTATGATAGTTTCACACCATAAAATGTTTTTGAAAGACTTTTCATTGATTTTCTTGACTTATAATCCATTCTATCTTGATTTCTATATGAGGAACTTGCTTAGGGACAAGCAAGGGCTAAGTATGGGGTATTTTGATAGCATGAATTATAGTCTATATTTTGGGGTTTGTTTGGACGTTTTATCTTTCATAATCTGCATGTTTGTATGTACATTATGTGATTTTACTACCATTTCATCTACCTTTGCGAGAATCGAGGTCTACACCTAGTTTCGTTGTAATTGCAGGTAATATGGTACGTATTGCATCAAAAAGGAGCAAAAGGAGTTAAGAGTCATTTGGAGCTACATTCAGGAAGCATAGCCATGGATTAAAGATTTACTTTGGACCAGTTTTGAGAGATTCTACACTCAGTTATGATCACCTCGGTTGCCCAGAGATTCATCTCGACCGAGGCGATCCAGAGACGCCGACTCGACCGAGGCGAACACCTAGGACGCGGCGAGAATATTTTATTCTTGGCTGAGATCTTTTAAAATTGGAAAGTGATCTTATATTTTTAGGCTGAGTTTCTAGAAGGAAGGAGATATGCAGAATCATATATTTTACCTATATTTATGGGATAATATCTTCTTAAGATTTATTATCTTTGGAGGTTTATTTTTCCTATAAAAAGGATTGGATTTTCCACAAATCCGATCAGGCTTAGAGGCTGCATACATCACGATATACCACCGATCAGGGTTTACATGCGCAGCAGCCGCATCCTACTCCAATTTGGGAGATTCGAAGAACCTTTTTGAAGGTTGAAGGAAGATTGAAGACTATAGCTTTATAGCTTTTTGGAGGGTTTTGTAAGATTATCTTCAATCCCTTTCCTTGTTGTCTTGTCTTGTTGGATTATTATCCAAGGAACGATTTTTGTGTGTTATTTGATTCAGTTATTGAAGTGTTTGCATTAAATTCTTCTTTGTTCAAATATTCACCTTCTTCCCATATATTTAATACTTTCATTATGATGATGAGTGGCTAATTTCCTTGTGTGATTCTAGGGTGATTAGCTGAAGGTTGTGGGAAAAACAATGATAGAATAATCTTAGATTCCAGTAGGATCCTGAAAGTTCGAGTCTTTAACCTTAACCCTAAGCATCTCGTTCAGTCGATGAACATCTCGGCCGGGGTGGAAACTGGCTGACCGAGGTGACTTATCCGATCCGTAACTGAGAGTTAAGTGTTAGAGTTTGCTAAATCCTATTCTTATTACACCTTCCTGGTTCAATGCAAGCTTAGGATGAGACTTACCCGGTAATTCCTTAGTTTGTGTACCAACGATCATAAGTGTAGGTAATAAAGGTTTGTCCTTTATTGGGGTTTGAGTGTGCTTCCATCCCATCTTTGTGAGTTAGCCCGAGACTTACCCGGTAAAGGTTGATTCTATTCCCTTAGATGGTGTGTTAGTTTGAGGTTATAGTTCTTTATCTTGATTCCTTGAGACTTACCCGGTAATAGGAGTTACGGTTTAGGATTAGTGTGTAGTGAGACTTACCCGGTGATCTACTCCACTTTAGAAACACCTTCCCCATGCAAAAACCTCAGCTTTGTCCGCTTATCTATAGATCTTGAGTTGGAACCACAACTAGATGCTTTAATCCCTAGAATTGCATGTTTGCTTTATTTGACATCTTATTCATCCTTGATTGTATTACTTGCTCTTGTGGTTAGCATTGACATTAGCATACCGTACTGGACTTTGTTTCACTAAGTCCCTGTGATCGACCCCTGGAATTTTCTTGCTTTTACTACGATTGACCCGTACACTGCGGGTTCGCATCCTTGTTTTAAGCTTAAGTCTAGGGTTATAAATTTAAAGCTTGCACACACCGTTTGGAGCGAACAAGTTTTTGGCGCCGTTGCCGGGGACTTGGTCTAGACCGAGCCGGTTGCGGTTTGCTTTCGGGGCGCTTGCCCCTGTTGCTACTAACTACTCTTTCTATGAGTTTTGTAAGTTTTCAGGATTTCTGATGGCTATGTTTGATCCAGCCTGGATAGCAAGACAAAGTGCTAGGGCAGATCATTATGAATACTTGGAGGAGAAGTACTCCTTCTATTGGTTCAACAATGAATGGGAAAGAGAAGAGGCCATTCAACACGAACTTGCAATGTGGGATGAACTTAATGTCCCTAAAAAGACTTATGAGCAACCTCTTGAAGATTCTCTCGAATCTAGGTTGGAGAAGTTAATGAAGAAGGTGACGGAGCTCAAGGAAAGCGCCCTATCCTATGCTAAGCCGGAAGAGGAGCATAAGGAAGTGTTGCACGTTTCGAGCATACCTCCAGTCAAACCAGAAGTTTCTCCTGAAGCTTTTGAGGGAGAAGATGTGGAAGATCTCGATCTGGCTGTTGAGACCTCGGTCGAGGTGGAAGTGACCTCGACCGAGATGGAAGAAGAATCTGCAAAACCAGAAATGGAAGATGCAGAGAACCTTGGCCAAATTACTGAGATTGTGGTCAAGGTGGAAGAAAGACCAGCAGAACTGAGAGAGATTTCGTGGGTGGATTATCAACCCAACACGAAACTTGTCTCAAACCTTGGAGAACTTTGCAAGGTACATTCTCCTACTTCATTTGAATTCCCTATTAATATTTCTGAATTTTTCAGGAATGCACCGGAGAGTTGGAGGTCTCTTCCGAAAGAACCTCCAAAGATTAAGATGAAGTCTTCCTTGAAATTGTTGGAAGAAGATGCTCCTTGGATTATAAGGAGTGAAGTTAACAAGCGCTTCACCGCTAAGGCAACGAAGTGTTATTTGTTCAAGTATGGGGTCCCTCGCATGCTCAGGACCCTGTACCATCCCCAAGCTATAGATGGGGAAGCTGCTATGATTCTCGAGAAACTATTTTCTCGATCAAGGAAAGGATGGGACGCAAGGCTAGATTATGTCCCATTGAAGTGCAGGAAGTCTAGAAGGATTCCGGTGAGAATCAAACCGTACAAGCTTGTACGTGGGAGATCTTACCATTTGCCGGTGAAATTAGGAACCGGAACCTCTTTGGAAGAATTTTATGATGGATGTGATGAGCACTCCATGGTGTTCAAAGTACATTGAGTAATTCTATGGAGAAGGGTCCAGCTAGCGACCTTAAACCAAGCGCTTCTTGGGAGGCAACCCAAGGTATTGCTTTCTTCTCCCTTTTCTAGTTTAGTTTAGATAGTTGCTTTGTTTTTGTTTTCCTCTAGACAACAACCAGGTATTCCAAAAGGAAGGATCACAGTTCAGGAGCTACACTGGAAGAACAAAATTTTGAGAAGTTGAGGAAACAAGCTTTACTGAGATACATCTCGGGTACTGTCAGAACACCTCGACCGATATGTGCTTCGCCAACCGAGATGGTCTTATCTGGGAGCTGTTTCTTACTTCTTCATGCAGTTTAGCTATGTTCGGTGAGTATCCTGTCCTTAGACTTATTCTGACCCACTGGGACAGTGTGTCCCAAGTATGGGGTGTTTGTACTTATTTGACTACTTGACGTTATTTGACTACTTTTGATGTATGACATTTTATCGGATATTTATATTTATGCTTCACTTTTGCATTTATATGTTTATCTGAGATTGCATGCATACTTACAGGTTATTTGATTGAGAAAAACGTCGAAACCGAAAAAAAAAATGTTTTTAAAAAAATTTTTTGACCTCGACCGGGACAGTTCTGGCAAAACGAGGTGTTTCACCTCGGTTGAACCAAGAACATCTCGACCGAGGTGGGTTAACTGAGAGTTTTCGAAAACGATTTTTGTGTTACTTATCTGGATATGATCTCAGTGAAGATTTTGTTTACCGACTGGATTTAAATTCTTTATATGTTTGAAATGTTTTATGATATGTTTAAGTTGCTAAATGCTTTGTTTGAAATTATTGGCATGTTTAATACTTTATTTTTATCCAAATTATGTTGAATTTGAAGGTTGACACCGCAGCATAAGTTCTCTCACGTTCTTCTTGGAAAGACCAAGGCAATTCATTCTTCTTCTTCTTCTTCTTCTTGATCATGCTTAGCCCCTCATATACATATTGCCTCCCTTTACCTATCCGGGAATTTGGAAGCAAGCAAAGTGGTGAAAGCAAGCTAAAGTTGAAGATGGCTGAAAGTGAAAGTGTTAGAAAGCAATAATAGGTTTGGGGAAGTCAATCATGAAGATGAGTAACTCGGCACCATTCACATAGCCGGGTGTTTGTGTCTTGCCAAAGTCGGATTGAGCGATATTCCTAACGGGTCATGGTATGTGCATCAAGGGTTTGACGCATCTCAAGAAATTGATGATTGCGGATTTCCTAGGCTTCGGTTATTGTGCACCTCTGTCCATGCATCCCAAAAAGTAAAGTAAAAGAGAAAAAAGTGTGAAATAAGCAAAGCTTATTGGTGGAAGGTGTTGCAAGTCAAAGTGGAAGTGAAGTTCATCCTTTTCCCGGATTCTAGCACCACATTACCTTACATACATCCCTACCCTACACGTTTCTTGACCTTTCTTTTGGGAAGCCCTTGAGACCTTGAGCTTGTTGATTGACTTAGCGGTTTAAATCGGATTATACATGATTAATTTTGATAATTATGATTTATTATGCATTCTATGATTTTATGCAAAGATGAACAACTTTCCTATATTTATAAAATGTTTTGATCATATTGAGTTTTTAATTTCCAGGAAGTACTCTCTTAGAGTGATCTATGATAATTCCACACCATAAAATGTTTTTGAAAGACTTTTCATTGATTTTCTTGACTTATAATCCATTCTATCTTAATTTCTATATGAGGAACTTGCTTAGGGACAAGCAAGGGCTAAGTATGGGGTATTTTGATAGCATGAATTATAGTCTATATTTTGGGGTTTGTTTGGACGTTTTATCTTTCATAATCTGCATGTTTGTATGTACATTATGTGATTTTACTACCATTTCATCTACCTTTGCGAGAATCGAGGTCTACACCTAGTTTCGTTGTAATTGCAGGTAATATGGTACGTATTGCATCAAAAAGGAGCAAAAGGAGTTAAGAGTCATTTGGAGCTACATTCAGGAAGCATAGCCATGGATTAAAGATTTACTTTGGACCAGTTTTGAGAGATTCTACACTCAGTTATGATCACCTCGGTTGCCCAGAGATTCATCTCGACCGAGGCGATCCAGAGACGCCGACTCGACCGAGGCGAACACCTAGGACGCGGCGAGAATATTTTATTCTTGGCTGAGATCTTTTAAAATTGGAAAGTGATCTTATATTTTTAGGCTGAGTTTCTAGAAGGAAGGAGATATGCAGAATCATATATTTTACCTATATTTATGGGATAATATCTTCTTAAGATTTATTATCTTTGGAGGTTTATTTTTCCTATAAAAAGGATTGGATTTTCCACAAATCCGATCATGCTTAGAGGCTGCATACACCGCATACGATCTCGATTACAGCGAAGAATACGCAGCAGCCGCATCCTACTCCAAGTTGGGAGTTGTTGAAGAACCTTTTTGAAGGTTGAAGGAAGATTGAAGACTATAGCTTTATAGCTTTTTGGAGGGTTTTGTAAGATTGTCTTCAATTCTTTTCCTTGTTGTCTTGTCTTGTTGGATTATTATCCAAGGAACAATTTTGTGTGATATTTGATTCAGTTATTGAAGTGTTTTCATTAAATTCTTCTTTGTTCAAATATTCACCTTCTTCCCATATATTTAATACTTTCATTATGATGATGAGTGGCTAATTTCCTTGTGTGATTCTAGGGTGATTGGCTGAAGGTTGTGGGAAAAACAATGATAGAATGATCTTAATCACAGTAGGATCCTGAAAGTTCGAGTCTTTAACCTTAACCCTAAGCATCTCGTTCAGTCGATGAACATCTCGGCCGGGGTGGAAACTGGCTGACCGAGATGGCTTATCCGATCCTTAACTGAGAGTTAATGTGTTAGAGTTTGCCAAATCCTATTCTTATTATACCTTTCTGGTTCAAAGCAAGCTTAGGATGAGACTTACCCGGTAATTCCTTAGTTTGTATACTAACGATCATAAGTGTAGGTAATAAAGGTTTGTCCTTTATTGGGGTTTGAGTGTGCTTCCATCCCATCTTTGTGAGTTAGCCTGAGACTTACCCGGTAAAGGTTGATTCTATTCCCTTAGATGGTGTGTTAGTTTGAGGTTATAGTTCTTTATCTTGATTCCTTGAGACTTACCCGGTAATAGGAGTTACGGTTTAGGATTAGTGTGTAGTGAGACTTACCCGGTGATCTACTCCACTTTAGAAACACCTTCTCCATGCAAAAACCTCAGCTTTGTCCGCTTATCTATAGATCTTGAGTTGGAACCACAACTAGATGCTTTAATCCCTAGAATTGCATGTTTGCTTTATTTGACATCTTATTCATCTTTGATTGTATTACTTGCTCTTGTGGTTAGCATTGACATTAGCATACCGTACTGGACTTTGTTTCACTAAGTCCCTGTGATCGACCCCTGGAATTTTCTTGCTTTTACTACGATTGACCCGTACACTGCGGGTTCGCATCCTTGTTTTAAGCTTAAGTCTAGGGTTATAAATTTAAAGCTTGCACACACCGTTTGGAGCGAACAAGTTTTTGGCGCCGTTGCCGGGGACTTGGTCTAGACCGAGCCGGTACGGTTTGCTTTCGGGGCACTTGCCCCTGTTGATACTAACTACTCTTTCTATGAGTTTTGTAGTTTTCAGGATTTCCGATGACTACATTTGATCCAGCCTGGATAGCAAGACAAAGTGCTAGGGCGGACCAATTATGAATACTTGGAGGAAAAGTACTCCTTCTATTGGTTCAACAATGAATGGGAAAGAGAAGAAGCCATTCAACATGAACTTGCGATATGGGATGAGAAGAATGTCCCTAAAAACATTTATGAGCAACCTTTTGAAGACTCTCTCGAATCAAGATTGGAGAAGTTGATGAAGAAGGTGGAGGAGCTCAAGGAAAGCACCCTATCCTATGCTAAGCCGAAAGAGGAGCATAAGGAAGTGTTGCACGTTCCAAGCATTCCTTTGGTCGAACCGGAAGTTTCTTCTGAAGCTTTTGTGGAAGAGGGGGATGTGGAAGAATTCGATCTGACTGTTGAGACCTCGGTCGAGGTGGAAGAGATTTCGGCCGAGATGGAAGAAGAATCTGCAAAACTGGAACTGGAAGATGCGGCGAACCTTGGCCAAATCACTGAGACTGTGGTCAAGGTGGAAGAAAGACCAGCTGAGTTGGGAGGGATTTCATGTGTGGATTATCAATCCAACATGAAACTTGTCTCAAGCCTTGGAGAACTTTACAAGGTACATTCTCCTACTTTATTTGAAATCCCTATTAAAATTTCTGAATTTTTCAGGAATGCACCGGAGAGTTGGAGGTCTCTTCCGAAAGAACCTCCTAAGATCAAGATGAAACCTCCCTTGAAACCGTTGGAAGAAGATACTCCTTGGATTATAAGGAGTGGAGTTTGCAAGCACTTTACCGTTAAGGCGATGAAGTGTCTTTTGTTCAAGTATGGGGTCCCTCGCATGCTAAGGACCTTGTACCATCCCCAAGCTATAGAAGGGGAAGCTACTAGGATTCTCGAGAAGTTGTTTTCTCGATCAAGGAAAGGATGGGACGCAATGCTAGATTATGTCCCATTAAAGTGCAGGAAGGCTAGAAGGATTCCGGTGAGAATCAAACCGTACAAGCTTGTACGTGGGAGATCTTACCATTTGCCGGTAAAATTAGGAACCGGAACCTTTTTGGAAGAATTTTATGATGAGCACTCCATGGTGTTCAAGGTACATTGAGTAATTCTATGGAGAATGGTCCAGCTAGCGACCTTAAACCAAGCGCTTCTTGGGAGGCAACCCAAGGTATTGCTTTCTTCTCCCTTTTCTAGTTTAGTTTAGATAGTTGCTTTGTTTTTGTTTTCCTCTAGACAACAACCAGGTATTCCAAAAGGAAGGATCACAGTTCAGGAGCTACACTAGAAGAACGAAGTTTCGAGAAGTTGAGGAAACGATCTTTACTGAGATACATCTCGGGTACTGTCAGAACACCTCGACCGAGATGTACTTCGCCAACCGAGATGGTCTTATCTGGGAGCTGTTTCTTACTTCTTCATGCAGTTTAGCTATGTTCGGTGAGTATCCTGTCCTTAGACTTATTCTGACCCACTGGGACAGTGTGTCCCAAGTATGGGGTATTTGATGTACTTATTTGATGACTTTGATGTATGACTCACGCTTTATCGGATATTTCATATTTATGCTTCATTCTGCATTTATATGTTTATCTGAGATTGCATGCATACTTACAGGTTATTTGATTGAGAAAAACGTCGAAACCGAAAAAAAAAATGGTTTTAAAAAAATTTTTGACCTCGACCGGGACAGTTCTGGCAAAACGAGGTGTTTCACCTCGGTTGAACCAAGAACACCTCGACCGAGGTGGGCGTAACAGAAAATTTTCGAAAACGATTTTTGTGTTACTTATCTGGATATGATCTCAGTGAAGATTCTGTTTACCGACTGGATTTAAATTCTTTATATGTTTGAAATGTTTTATGATATGTTTAAGTTGCTAAATGCTTTGTTTGAAATTATTGGCATGTTTAATACTTTATTTTTATCCAAATTATGTTGAATTTGAAGGTTGACACCGCAGCATAAGTTCTCTCACGTTCTTCTTGGAAAGACCAAGGCAATTCATTCTTCTTCTTCTTCTTCTTCTTGATCATGCTTAGCCCCTCATATACATATTGCCTCCCTTTACCTATCCGGGAATTTGGAAGCAAGCGAAGTGGTGAAAGCAAGTCAAAAGTTGAGAAGTGGCTGAAAGTGAAAGTGTTAGAAAGCAATAATAGGTTTGGGGAAGTCAATCATGAAGATGAGTAACTCGGCACCATTCACATAGCCGGGTGTTTGTGTCTTGCCAAAGTCGGATTGAGCGATATTCCTAACGGGTCATGGTATGTGCATCAAGGGTTTGACGCATCTCAAAGAAATTGATGATTGCGGATTTCCTAGGCTTCGGTTATTGTGCACCTCTGTCCATGCATCCCAAAAAGTAAAGTAAAAAAGAAAAAAGTGTGAAATAAGCAAAGCTTATTGGTGGAAGATGTTGCAAGTCAAAGTGAAAGTGAAGTTCATCCTTTTCCCGGATTCTAGCACCACATTACCTTACATGCATCCCTACCCTACACGTTTCTTGACCTTTCTTTTGGGAAGCCCTTGAGACCTTGAGCTTGTTGATTGACTTAGCGGTTTAAATCGGATTATACATGATTAATTTTGATAATTATGATTTATTATGCATTCTATGATTTTATGCAAAGATGAACAACTTTCCTATATTTATAAAATGTTTTGATCATATTGAGTTTTTAATTTCCAGGAAGTACTCTCTTAGAGTGATCTATGATAGTTGCACACCATAAAAATATTTTTGAAGGACTTCTCATTGATTTTCTTGACTTATAATCCATTCTATCTTAATTTCTATATGAGGAACTTGCTTAGGGACAAGCAAGGGCTAAGTATGGGGTATTTTGATAGCATGAATTATAGTCCATATTTTGGGGTTTGTTTGGACGTTTTATCTTTCATAATCTGCATGTTTGTATGTACATTATGTGATTTTACTACCATTTCATCTACCTTTGCGAGAATCGAGGTCTACACCTAGTTTCGTTGTAATTGCAGGTAATATGGTACGTTTTGCATCAAAAAGGATCAAAAGGAGTCAAGAGTCATTTGGAGCTACATTCAGGAAGCACAACCATGGATTAAAGATTTACTTTGGACCAGTTTTGAGAGATTCTACACTCAGTTATGATCACCTCGGTTGCCCAGAGATTCATCTCGACCGAGGCGATCCAGAGACACCGACTCGACCGAGGCGAACACCTAGGACGCGGCAAGAATATTTTATTCTTGGAAGAGATCTTTTAATTTTGGAAAGTGATCTTATATTTTTGGGCTGAGCTTCTAGAAGGAAGGAGATATGCAGAATCATATATTTTACCTATTTTTATGGGAATATATCTTCTTAAGATTTATTATCTTTGGAGGTTTATTTTCCTATAAAAAGGGTCGGATTTCCCATAATTTCGATATCCGCTTACAGCTGGGAACCTCGCATACACGCGCAGCAGCCGCATCCTACTCCAATTTGGGAGTTGTTGAAGAACCTTTTTGAAGGTTGAAGGAAGATTGAAGACTATAGCTTTATAGCTTTTTGAAGGGTTTTGTAAGATTGTCTTCAATTCCTTTCCTTGATTGTCTTGTCTTATTGGATCATTATCCAAGGAACGATTTTTGTGTGATATTTGATTCAGTTATTGAAGTGTTTTCATTAAATTCTTCTTTGTTCAAATATTCACCTTCTTCCCATATATTTAATACTTTCATTATGATGATGAGTGGCTAATTTCCTTGTGTGATTCTAGGGTGATTGGCTGAAGGTTGTGGGAAAAACAATGATAGAATGATCTTAATCACAGTAGGATCCTGAAAGTTCGAGTCTTTAACCTTAACCCTAAGCATCTCGTTCAGTCGATGAACATCTCGGCCGGGGTGGAAACTGGCTGACCGAGGTGGCTTATCCGATCCTTAACTGAGAGTTAATGTGTTAGAGTTTGCCAAATCCTATTCTTATTATACCTTTCTGGCTCAAAGCAAGCTTAGGATGAGACTTACCCGGTAATTCCTTAGTTTGTATACTAACGATCATAAGTGTAGGTAATAAAGGCTTGTCCTTTATTGGGGTTTGAGTGTGCTTCTATCCCATCTTTGTGAGTTAGCCTGAGACTTACCCGGTAAAGGTTGATTCTATTCCCTTAGATGGTGTGTTAGTTTGCGGCAATAGTTCTTTATCTTAATTCCTTGAGACTTACCCGGTAATAGGAGTTACGGTTTGGGATTAGTGTGTAGTGAGACTTACCCGGTGATCTACTCCACTTTAGAAACACCTTCCCCATGCAAAAATCTCAGCTTTGTCCTCTTATCTATAGATCTTGAGTTGGAACCACAACTAGATGCTTTAATCCCTAGAATTGCATGTTTGCTTTATTTGACATCTTATTCATCTTTGATTGTATTACTTGCTCTTGTGGTTAGCATCAACACTAGCATACCGTACTGGACTTTGTTTCACCAAGTCCCTGTGATCGACCCCTGGAATTTTCTTGCTTTTACTACGATTGACCCGTACACTGCGGGTTCGCATCCTTGTTTTAAGCTTAAGTCTAGGGTTATAAATTTAAAGCTTGCACACACCATTTGGAGCGAACAAGTTTTTGGCGCCGTTGCCGGGGACTTGGTCTAGACCGAGCCGGTACGGTTTGCTTTCGGGGCACTTGCCCCTGTTGCTACTAACTACTCTTTCTATGAGTTTTGTAGTTTTCAGGATTTTTGATGGCCATGTTTGATCCAGCCTGGATAGCAAGGCAAAGTGCTAGGGCGGACCATTATGAATACTTGGAGGAGAAGTACTCCTTCTATTGGTTCAACAATGAATGGGAAAGAGAAGAGGCCATTCAGCATGAACTTGCGATGTGGGATGAACTGAATGTCCCTAGAAAGACTTATGAGCAACCTCTTGAAGACTCTCTCGAATCTAGGTTGGAGAAGTTGATGAAGAAGGTGACGGAGCTCAAGGAAAGAACCCTATCCTATGCTAAGCCGGAAGAGGAGCATAAGGAAGTGTTGCACGTTTCGAGCATACCTCCAGTCAAACCAGAAGTTTCTCCTGAAGCTTTTGAGGGAGAAGATATGGAAGATCTCAATCCGACTGTTGAGACCTCGGCCGAGGTGGAAGAGATCTCGACCGAGATGGAAGAAGAATCTGCAAAACCAGAAATGGAAGATGCAGAGAACCTTGGCCAAATTACTGAGATTGTGGTCAAGGTGGAAGAAAGACCAGCAGAACTGAGAAAGATTTCGTGGGTGGATTATCAACCCAACACGAAACTTGTCTCAAGCTTTGGAGAACTTTGCAAGGTATATTCTCCTACTTCACTTGAATTCCCTATTAATATTTCTGAATTTTTCAGGAAGGCACCGGAGAGTTGGAGGTCTCTTCCGAAAGAACCTCCTAAGATCAAGATGAAACCTCCCTTGAAACCGTTGGAAGAAGATACTCCTTGGATTATAAGGAGTGGAGTTTGCAAGCACTTCACCTTTAAGACGATGAAGTGTCTTTTGTTCAAGTATGGGGTCCCTCGCATGCTAAGGACCTTGTACCATCCCCAAGCTATAGAAGGGGAAGCTACTAGAATTCTCGAGAAGCTGTTTTCTCGATCAAGGAAAGGATGGGATGAAAGACTGAGTTATGTCCCATGGACAAAGAGGAAGACCGGTAGGATTCCGGTGAGAACCAAATCGTACAAGCTTGTACGTGGGAGATCTTACCATTTGCCGGTGAAGTTAGGAACCGGAACCTTCTTGGAAGATTTTTACGGATGTGATGAGCACTCCACGACATTCGAAGTGCATTGAGTAATCCCATGCCGTAGGGTCCAGCTAGCGACCTTAAACCAAGCGCTTCTTGGGAGGCAACCCAAGGTATTGCTTTCTTCTCCTTTTTCTAGTTTAGTTTAGATAGTTGCTTTGTTTTTGTTTTCCTCTAGACAACAACCAGGTATTCCAAAAGGAAGGATCACAGTTCAGGAGCTACACTAGAAGAGCGAAATTTCGAGAAGTTGAGGAAACGAGCTTTACTGAGATACATCTCGGGTACTGTCAGAACACCTCGACCGAGATGTACTTCGCCAACCGAGATGGTCTTATCTGGGAGCTGTTTCTTACTTCTTCATGCAGTTTAGCTATGTTCGGTGAGTATCCTGTCCTTAGACTTATTTTAACCCACTGGGACAGTGTGTCCCAAGTATGGGGTATTTGTGTATTATTTGACACTTATGTGATGGATGACTCTACTTGATCGGATCTTTATTTATATTTATGCTTCAGTTTGCTTCTATATGATTATCTGATATTACATGCATACCTACAGGTTATTTGATTGAGAAAAACGTCGAAACCGAACCGAAAAAATAAAAAAATTGGTTTTAAAAAAAAATTTTTGACCTCGACCGGGGAGATTCTGGCGAAACGAGGTGTTTCACCTCGGTTGAACCAAGAACATCTCAACCGAGGTGGCGTAACAGAAAGTTTTCGAAAACGATTTGTGTTACTTATCTGGATATGATCTCAGTGAAGATCTTGTTTACTGACTGGTTTTAAATTCTTTATATGTTTGAAATGTTTTATGATATGTTTAAGTTGCTAAATGCTTTGTTTGAAATTATTGGCATGTTTAATACTTTATTTTTATCCAAATTATGTTGAATTTGAAGGTTGACACCGCAGCATAAGTTCTCTCACGTTCTTCTTGGAAAGACCAAGGCAATTCATTCTTCTTCTTCTTCTTCTTGATCATGCTTAGCCCCTCATATACATATTGCCTCCCTTTACCTATCCGGGAATTTGGAAGCAAGCGAAGTGGTGAAAGCAAGTCAAAAGTTGAGAAGAGGCTGAAAGTGAAAGTGTTAGAAAGCAATAATAGGTTTGGGGAAGTCAATCATGAAGATGAGTAACTCGGCACCATTCACATAGCCGGGTGTTTGTGTCTTGCCAAAGTCGGATTGAGCGATATTCCTAACGGGTCATGGTATGTGCATCAAGGGTTTGACGCATCTCGAGAAATTGATGATTGCGGATTTCCTAGGCTTCGGTTATTGTGCACCTCTGTCCATGCATCCCAAAAAGTAAAGTAAAAGAAAAAAAGTGTGAAATAAGCAAAGCTTATTGGTGGAAGATGTTGCAAGTCAAAGTGAAAGTGAAGTTCATCCTTTTCCCGGATTCTAGCACCACATTACCTTACATACATCCCTACCCTACACGTTTCTTGACCTTTTCTTTTGGGAAGCCCTTGAGACCTTGAGCTTGTTGATTGACTTAGCGGTTTAAATCGGATTATACATGATTAATTTTGATAATTATGATTTATTATGCATTCTATGATTTTATGCAAAGATGAACAACTTTCCTATATTTATAAAATGTTTTGATCATATTGAGTTTTTAAATTCCAGGAAGTACTCTCTTAGAGTGATCTATGATAGTTGCACACCATAAAATGTTTTTGAAAGACTTTTCATTGATTTTCATGACTTATAATCCATTCTATCTTGATTTCTATATGAGGAACTTGCTTAGGGACAAGCAAGGGCTAAGTATGGGGTATTTTGATAGCATGAATTATAGTCTATATTTTGGGGTTTGTTTGGACGTTTTATCTTTCATAATCTGCATGTTTGTATGTACATTATGTGATTTTACTACCATTTCATCTACCTTTGCGAGAATCGAGGTCTACACCTAGTTTCGTTGTAATTGCAGGTAATATGGTACGTTTTGCATCAAAAAGGAGCAAAAGGAGTCAAGAGTCATTTGGAGCTACATTCAGGAAGCACAACCATGGATTAAAGATTTACTTTGGACCAGTTTTGAGAGATTCTACACTCAGTTATGAGTCACCTCGGTTGACCAGAGATTCATCTCGACCGAGGCGATCCAGAGACGCCGACTCGACCGAGGCGAACACCTAGGACGCGGCGAGAATATTTTATTCTTGGCTGAGATCTTTTAAAATTGGAAAGTGATCTTATATTTTTGGGCTGAGCTTCTAGAAGGAAGGAGATATGCAGAATCATATATTTTACCTATATTTATGGGATAATATCTTCTTAAGATTTCTTATCTTTGGAGGGTTATTTTTCCTATAAAAAGGGTTGGATTTTCCACAAATCCGATGATGCTTAGATGCTTAGATGCTTAGATGCTTAGATGCTTAGATGCTTAGAGGCCGCATACAATCCGCTTACAGCTGAATCCACGCAGCAGCCGCAGTACACTCCAATTTGGGAGTTGTTGAAGAACCTTTTTGAAGGTTGAAGGAAGTTGAAGATCATAGCTTTTTATAGCTTTTGAAGGGTTTTGTAAGATTGTCTTCAATTCCTCTCATTGATTGTCTTGTCTTGTTGGATTGCTATCCAAGGAACGCTTTGTTTGTGATATTTGATTCAGTTATTGAAGTCTTTTCATTAAATTCTTCTTTGTTCAAATATTCACCTTCTTCCCATATATTTAATACTTTCATAATGATGATGAGTGGCTAATTTCCTTGTGTGATTCTAGGGTGATTGGCTGAAGGTTGTGGGAAAAACAATGATAGAATAATCTTAGATTCCAGTAGGATCCTGAAAGTTCGAGTCTTTAACCTTAATCCTAAGCATCTCGTTCAGTCGATGAACATCTCGGCCGGGGTGGAAACTGGCTGACCGAGGTGGCTTATCCGATCCTTAACTGAGAGTTAATGTGTTAGAGTTTGCCAAATCCTATTCTTATTATACCTTTCTGGTTCAAAGCAAGCTTAGGATGAGACTTACCCGGTAATTCCTTAGTTTGTGTACCAACGATCATAAGTTTAGGTAATAAAGGCTTGTCCTTTATTGGGGTTTGAGTGTGCTTCCATCCCATCTTTGTGAGTTAGCCTGAGACTTACCCGGTAAAGGTTGATTCTATTCCCTTAGATGGTGTGTTAGTTTGAGGCAATAGTTCTTTATCTTAATTCCTTGAGACTTACCCGGTAATAGGAGTTACGGTTTGGGATTAGTGTGTAGTGAGACTTACCCGGTGATCTACTCCACTTTAGAAACACCTTCCCCATGCAAAAATCTCAGCTTTGTCCGTTTATCTATAGATCTTGAGTTGGAACCACAACTAGATGCTTTAATCCCTAGAATTGCATGTTTGCTTATTTGACATCTTATTCATCTTTGATTGTATACTTGCTCTTGTGGTTAGCATCAACACTAGCATACCGTATTGGACTTTGTTTCACTAAGTCCCTGTGATCGACCCCTGGAATTTTCTTGCTTTTACTACGATTGACCCGTACACTGCGGGTTCGCATCCTTGTTTTAAGCTTAAGTCTAGGGTTATAAATTTAAAGCTTGCACACACCGTTTGGAGCGAACAAGTTTTTGGCGCCGTTGCCGGGGACTTGGTCTAGACCGAGCCGGTACGGTTTGCTTTCGGGGCGCTTGCCCCTGTTGCTACTAACTACTCTTTCTATGAGTTTTGTAGTTTTCAGGATTTCTTATGGCTATGTTTGATCCAGCCTGGATAGCAAGACAAAATGCTAGGGCAGATCATTATGAATACTTGGAGGAGAAGTACTCCTTCTATTGGTTCAACAATGAATGGGAAAGAGAAGAGGCCATTCAACATGAACTTGTGATATGGGATGAGAAGAATGTCCCTAAAAACATTTATGAGCAACCTTTTGAAGACTCTCTCGAATCAAGATTGGAGAAGTTGATGAAGAAGGTGGAGGAGCTCAAGGAAAGCACCCTATCCTATGCTAAACCGGAAGAGGAGCATAAGGAAGTGTTGCACGTTTCGAGCATACCTCCAGTCAAACCAGAAGTTTCTCCTGAAGCTTCTGAGGGAGAAGATGTGGAAGATCTCGATCTGACTGTTGAGACCTCGGTCGAGGTAGAAGAGACCTCGACCGAGATGGAAGAAGAATCTGCAAAACCAGAAATGGAAGATGCAGAGAACCTTGGCCAAATTACTGAGATTGTGGTCAAGGTGGAAGAAAGACCAGCTGAACTAAGAGAGATTTCGTGTGTGGATCATCGACCCAACATGAAATTTGTCTCAAACCTTGGAGAGCTTTGCAAGGTACATTCTCCTACTTCATTTGAATTCCCTATTAATATTTCTGAATTTTTCAGGAAGGCACCGGAGAGTTGGAGGTCTCTTCCGAAAGAACCTCCTAAGATCAAGATGAAATCTCTCTTGAAATTGTTGGAGGAAGATGCTCCTTGGATTATAAGGAGTGAAGTTAACAAGCGCTTCACCGTTAAGGCGATGAAGTGTCTCTTGTTCAAGTATGGGGTCCCTCGCATGCTAAGGACCTTGTACCATCCCCAAGCTATAGAAGGGGAAGCTACTAGGATTCTCGAGAAGCTGTTTTCTCGATCAAGGAAAGGATGGGACGCAAGGCTAGATTACGTCCCATTGAAGTGCAGGAAGACCGGTAGGATTCCGGTGAGAATCAAATCGTACAAGCTTGTACGTAGGAAATCCTACCATTTGCCGGTGAAATTAGGAACCGGAACCTTTTTGGAAGAGTTTTATGATGGATGTGATGAGCACTCCAAAGTGTTCAAGGTACATTGAGTAAATCTATGGAGAAGGGTCCAGCTAGCGACCTTAAACCAAGCGCTTCTTGGGAGGCAACCCAAGGTATTGCTTTCTTCTCCCTTTTCTAGTTTAGTTTAGATAGTTGCTTTGTTTTTGTTTTCCTCTAGACAACAACCAGGTATTCCAAAAGGAAGGATCACAGTTCAGGAGCTACATTGGAAGAACAAAATTTCGAGAAGTTGAGGAAACGAGCTTTACTGACATACATCTCGGGTACTGTCAGAACACCTCGACCGAGATGTACTTCGCCAACCGAGATGGTCTTATCTGGGAGCTGTTTCTTACTTCTTCATGCAGTTTAGCTATGTTCGGTGAGTATCCTGTCCTTAGACTTATTCTGACCCACTGGGACAGTGTGTCCCAAGTATGGGGTGTTTGTACTTATTTGACTACTTGACGTTATTTGACTTTTGATGTATGACTTATGATGTATCGGATATTTTATTTATGCTTCACTTCTGCATTTATATGATTATTTGATATTACATGCATACCTACAGGTTATTTGATTAAGAAAAACATCGAAACCGAATAAAAATGGTTTTTAAAAAAAAAAATTTTTACCTCGACCGGGGAGATTCTGGCGAAACGAGGCACTTCACCTCGGTTGAACTAAGAACACCTCGACCGAGGTGCGTAACAGAAAGTTTTCGAAAACGATTTTGTGTTATTTATCTGGATATGATCTCAGTGAAGATTTTGTTTACTGACTGGTTTTAAATTCTTTATGTGTTTGAAAGGTTTTATAATATGTTTAAGTTGCTAAATGCTTTGTTTGAAATTATTGGCATGTTTAATACTTTATTTTTATCCAAATTATGTTGAATTTGAAGGTTGACACCGCAGCATAAGTTCTCTCACGTTCTTCTTGGAAAGACCAAGGCAATTCATTCTTCTTCTTCTTCTTCTTCTTGATCATGCTTAGCCCCTCATATACATAATGCCTCCCTTTACCTATCCGGGAATTTGGAAGCAAGCAAAGTGGTGAAAGCAAGTTAAAGTTGAGAAGTGGCTGAAAGCGAAAGTCTTAGAAAGCAATAATAGGTTTGGGGAAGTCAATCATGAAGATGAGTAACTCGGCACCATTCACATAGCCGGGTGTTTGTGTCTTGCCAAAGTCGGATTGAGCGATATTCCTAACGGATCATGGTATGTGCATCAAGGGTTTGATGCATCTCAAGAAATTGATGATTGCGGATTTCCTAGGCTTCGGTTATTGTGCACCTCTGTCCATGCATTCCAAAAAGTAAAGTAAAAAGAAAAAGTGTGAAATAAGCAAAGCTTATTGGTGGAAGGTGTTGCAAGTCAAAGTGAAAGTGAAGTTCATCCTTTTCCCGGATTCTAGCACCACATTACCTTACATTCATCCCTACCCTACACGTTTCTTGACCTTTTCTTTTGGGAAGCCCTTGAGACCTTGAGCTTGTTGATTGACTTAGCGGTTTAAATCGGATTATACATGATTAATTTTGATAATTATGATTTATTATGCATTCTATGATTTTATGCAAAGATGAACAACTTTCCTATATTTATAAAATGTTTTGATCATGTTGAGTTTTTAATTTCCAGGAAGTACTCTCTTAGAGTGATCTATGATAGTTGCACACCATAAAATGTTTTTGAAAGACTTTTCATTGATTTTCATGACTCATAATCCATTCTATCTCGATTTCTATATGAGGAACTTGCTTAGGGACAAGCAAGGGTTAAGTATGGGGTATTTTGATAGCATGAATTATAGTCTATATTTTGGGGTTTGTTTGGACGTTTTATCTTTCATAATCTGCATGTTTGTATGTACATTATGTGATTTTACTACCATTTCATCTACCTTTGCGAGAATCGAGGTCTACACCTAGTTTCGTTGTAATTGCATGTAATATGGTACGTTTTGCATCAAAAAGGATCAAAAGGAGTCAAGAGTCATTTGGAGCTACATTCAGGAAGCACAACCATGGATTAAAGATTTACTTTGGAGCAGATTCGAGAGATTTTACATTCTGTCGTGAGTCACCTCGGTTGACCATTGATTCACCTCGACCGAGGCGATCCAGAGACGCCGACTCGACCGAGGCGAATACCTAGGACGCGGCGAGAATATTTTATTCTTGGAAGAGATCTTTTAAGTTTGGAAAGTGATCTTATATTTTTGGGCTGAGCTTCTGGAAGGAAGGAGATATGCAGAATCATATATTTTACCTATTTTTATGGGAATATATCTTCTTAAGATTTATTATCTTTGGAGGTTTATTTTCCTATAAAAAGGGTCGGATTTCCACAAATCCAGGATCTCGCATGCGACGCAGCACAAACCCCGCATACATCCGGCATACGATCCGCTATCATCTCGCATCCAGCACGCGCAGCAGCCGCATCCTACTCCAATTTGGGAGTTGTTGAAGAACCTTTTTGAAGGTTGAAGGAAGATTGAAGACTATAGCTTTATAGCTTTTTGAAGGGTTTTGTAAGATTGTCTTCAATTCCTTTCCTTGATTGTCTTGTCTAGTTGGATTATTATCCAAGGAACGATTTTGTGTGATATTTGATTCAGTTATTGAAGTGTTTTCATTAAATTCTTCTTGTTCAAATATTCACCTTCTTCCATATATTTAATACTTTCATTATGATGATGAGTGGCTAATTTCCTTGTGTGATTCTAGGGTGATTGGCTGAAGGTTGTGGGAAAAACAATGATAGAAAAATCTTAGATTCCAGTAGGATCCTGAAAGTTCGAGTCTTTAACCTTAACCCTAAGCATCTCGTTCGGTTGATGAACATCTCGGCCGGGGTGGAATTCTTCTGACCGAGGTGACTTATTTGATACGTAACTGAGAGTTAAGTGTTAGAGTTTGCTAAATCCTATTCTTATTACACCTTCCTGGTTCAATGCAAGCTTAGGATGAGACTTACCCGGTAATTCCTTAGTTTGTGCACCAACGATCATAAGTGTAGGTAATAAAGGTTTGTCCTTTATTGGGGTTTGAGTGTGCTTCCATCCCATCTTTGTGAGTTAGCCCGAGACTTACCCGGTAAAGGTTGATTCTATTCCCTTAGATGGTGTGTTAGTTTGAGGTTATAGTTCTTTATCTTGATTCCTTGAGACTTACCCGGTAATAGGAGTTACGGTTTAGGATTAGTGTGTAGTGAGACTTACCCGGTGATCTACTCCACTTTAGAAACACCTTCCCCATGCAAAAACCTCAGCTTTGTCCGCTTATCTATAGATCTTGAGTTGGAACCACAATTAGATGCTTTAATCCCTAGAATTGCATGTTTGCTTTATTTGACATCTTATTCATCTTTGATTGTATTACTTGCTCTTGTGGTTAGCATTGACATTAGCATACCGTACTGGACTTTGTTTCACTAAGTCCCTGTGATCGACCCCTGGAATTTTCTTGCTTTTACTACGATTGACCCGTACACTGCGGGTTCGCATCCTTGTTTTAAGCTTAAGTCTAGGGTTATAAATTTAAAGCTTGCACACACCGTTTGGAGCGAACAAGTTTTTGGCGCCGTTGCCGGGGACTTGGTCTAGACCGAGCCGGTAGCGGTTTGCTTTCGGGGCACTTGCCCCTGTTGCTACTAACTACTCTTTCTATGAGTTTTGTAGTTTTCAGGATTTCCGATGACTACATTTGATCCAGCCTGGATAGCAAGACAAAGTGCTAGGGCGGACCATTATGAATACTTGGAGGAGAAGTACTCCTTCTATTGGTTCAACAATGAATGGGAAAGAGAAGAGGCCATTCAACATGAACTTGTGATATGGGATGAGAAGAATGTCCCTAAAAACATTTATGAGCAACCTTTTGAAGACTCTCTCGAATCAAGATTGGAGAAGTTGATGAAGAAGGTGGAGGAGCTCAAGGAAAGCAACATATCCTACGCTAAGCCGGAAGAGGAGCATAAGGAAGTGTTGCACGTTCCAAGCATTCCTCTGGTCGGACCGGAAGCTTCTCTTGATGTTTTTGTGGAAGAGGAGGATGTTGAGGATCTCGATCCGACTGTTGAGACCTCGGCCGAGGTGGAAGAGATCTCGACCGAGATGGAAGAAGAATCTGCAAAACCAGAAATGGAAGATGCAGAGAACCTTGGCCAAATTACTGAGATTGTGGTCAAGGTGGAAGAAAGGAAAGCACCGGAGAGTTGGAGGTCTCTTCCGAAAGAACCTCCTAAGATCAAAATGAAATCTCTCTTGAAATTTTCGGAGGAAGATACTCCTTGGATTATAAGGAGTGGAGTTTGCAAGCACTACACCGTTAAGGCGATGAAGTGTCTCTTGTTCAAGTATGGGGTCCCTCGCATGCTAAGGACCTTGTACCATCCCCAAGCTATAGAAGGGGAAGCTACTAGGATTCTCGAGAAGCTGTTTTCTCGATCAAGGAAAGGATGGGATGAAAGACTGAGTTATGTCCCATGGACAAAGAGGAAGACCGGTAGGATTCCGGTGAGAACCAAATCGTACAAGCTTGTACGTAGGAAATCCTACCATTTGCCGGTGAAATTAGGAACCGGAACCTTTTTGGAAGAGTTTTATGATGGATGTGATGAGCACTCCAAAGTGTTCAAGGTACATTGAGTAAATCTATGGAGAAGGGTCCAGCTAGCGACCTTAAACCAAGCGCTTCTTGGGAGGCAACCCAAGGTATTGCTTTCTTCTCCCTTTTCTAGTTTAGTTTAGATAGTTGCTTTGTTTTTGTTTTCCTCTAGACAACAACCAGGTATTCCAAAAGGAAGGATCACAGTTCAGGAGCTACATTGGAAGAACAAAATTTCGAGAAGTTGAGGAAACGAGCTTTACTGACATACATCTCGGGTACTGCCAGAACACCTCGACCGAGATGTGCTTCGCCAACCGAGATGGTCTTATCTGGGAGCTGTTTCTTACTTCTTCATGCAGTTCAGCTGTTTATCCGGTGAGTTCTCTGTTTTTAGACTTATTTGACCCACTGGGACAGTGTGTCCCAAGTATGGGGTGTTTGTACTTATTTGACTACTTGACGTTATTTGACTACTTTTGATGTATGACATTCTATTTCATCGGATATTTTATTTATGCTTCACTTCTGCATTTATATGATTATTTGATATTACATGCATACCTACAGGTTATTTGATTAAGAAAAACATCGAAACCGAATAAAAATGGTTTTTAAAAAAAAAAATTTTTACCTCGACCGGGGAGATTCTGGCGAAACGAGGCACTTCACCTCGGTTGAACTAAGAACACCTCGACCGAGGTGCGTAACAGAAAGTTTTCGAAAACGATTTTGTGTTATTTATCTGGATATGATCTCAGTGAAGATTTTGTTTACTGACTGGTTTTAAATTCTTTATGTGTTTGAAAGGTTTTATAATATGTTTAAGTTGCTAAATGCTTTGTTTGAAATTATTGGCATGTTTAATACTTTATTTTTATCCAAATTATGTTGAATTTGAAGGTTGACACCGCAGCATAAGTTCTCTCACGTTCTTCTTGGAAAGACCAAGGCAATTCATTCTTCTTCTTCTTCTTCTTCTTCTTGATCATGCTTAGCCCCTCATATACATTTTGCCTCCCTTTACCTATCCGGGAATTTGGAAGCAAGCAAAGTGGTGAAAGCAAGTTAAAGTTGAGAAGTGGCTGAAAGTGAAAGTCTTAGAAAGCAATAATAGGTTTGGGGAAGTCAATCATGAAGATGAGTAACTCGGCACCATTCACATAGCCGGGTGTTTGTGTCTTGCCAAAGTCGGATTGAGCGATATTCCTAACGGATCATGGTATGTGCATCAAGGGTTTGATGCATCTCAAGAAATTGATGATTGCGGATTTCCTAGGCTTCGGTTATTGTGCACCTCTGTCCATGCATTCCAAAAAGTAAAGTAAAAAGAAAAAGTGTGAAATAAGCAAAGCTTATTGGTGGAAGGTGTTGCAAGTCAAAGTGAAAGTGAAGTTCATCCTTTTCCCGGATTCTAGCACCACATTACCTTACATTCATCCCTACCCTACACGTTTCTTGACCTTTTCTTTTGGGAAGCCCTTGAGACCTTGAGCTTGTTGATTGACTTAGCGGTTTAAATCGGATTATACATGATTAATTTTGATAATTATGATTTATTATGCATTCTATGATTTTATGCAAAGATGAACAACTTTCCTATATTTATAAAATGTTTTGATCATGTTGAGTTTTTAATTTCCAGGAAGTACTCTCTTAGAGTGATCTATGATAGTTGCACACCATAAAATGTTTTTGAAAGACTTTTCATTGATTTTCATGACTCATAATCCATTCTATCTCGATTTCTATATGAGGAACTTGCTTAGGGACAAGCAAGGGTTAAGTATGGGGTATTTTGATAGCATGAATTATAGTCTATATTTTGGGGTTTGTTTGGACGTTTTATCTTTCATAATCTGCATGTTTGTATGTACATTATGTGATTTTACTACCATTTCATCTACCTTTGCGAGAATCGAGGTCTACACCTAGTTTCGTTGTAATTGCATGTAATATGGTACGTTTTGCATCAAAAAGGATCAAAAGGAGTCAAGAGTCATTTGGAGCTACATTCAGGAAGCACAACCATGGATTAAAGATTTACTTTGGACCAGTTTTGAGAGATTTCACATTCTGTCGTGAGTCACCTCGGTTGACCAGAGGTTCACCTCGACCGAGGCGATCCAGAGACGCCGACTCGACCGAGGCGAATACCTAGGACGCGGCGAGAATATTTTATTCTTGGAAGAGATCTTTTAAGTTTGGAAAGTGATCTTATATTTTTGGGCTGAGCTTCTGGAAGGAAGGAGATATGCAGAATCATATATTTTACCTATTTTTATGGGAATATATCTTCTTAAGATTTATTATCTTTGGAGGTTTATTTTCCTATAAAAAGGGTCGGATTTCCCATAATTCCGATATCCGCTTACAGCTGGGAACCTCGCATACACGCGCAGCAGCCGCATCCTACTCCAATTTGGGAGTTGTTGAAGAACCTTTTTGAAGGTTGAAGGAAGATTGAAGACTATAGCTTTATAGCTTTTTGAAGGGTTTTGTAAGATTGTCTTCAATTCCTTTCCTTGATTGTCTTGTCTAGTTGGATTATTATCCAAGGAACGATTTTGTGTGATATTTGATTCAGTTATTGAAGTGTTTTCATTAAATTCTTCTTGTTCAAATATTCACCTTCTTCCATATATTTAATACTTTCATTATGATGATGAGTGGCTAATTTCCTTGTGTGATTCTAGGGTGATTGGCTGAAGGTTGTGGGAAAAACAATGATAGAAAAATCTTAGATTCCAGTAGGATCCTGAAAGTTCGAGTCTTTAACCTTAACCCTAAGCATCTCGTTCGGTTGATGAACATCTCGGCCGGGGTGGAATTCTTCTGACCGAGGTGACTTATTTGATACGTAACTGAGAGTTAAGTGTTAGAGTTTGCTAAATCCTATTCTTATTACACCTTCCTGGTTCAATGCAAGCTTAGGATGAGACTTACCCGGTAATTCCTTAGTTTGTGCACCAACGATCATAAGTGTAGGTAATAAAGGTTTGTCCTTTATTGGGGTTTGAGTGTGCTTCCATCCCATCTTTGTGAGTTAGCCCGAGACTTACCCGGTAAAGGTTGATTCTATTCCCTTAGATGGTGTGTTAGTTTGAGGTTATAGTTCTTTATCTTGATTCCTTGAGACTTACCCGGTAATAGGAGTTACGGTTTAGGATTAGTGTGTAGTGAGACTTACCCGGTGATCTACTCCACTTTAGAAACACCTTCCCCATGCAAAAACCTCAGCTTTGTCCGCTTATCTATAGATCTTGAGTTGGAACCACAATTAGATGCTTTAATCCCTAGAATTGCATGTTTGCTTTATTTGACATCTTATTCATCTTTGATTGTATTACTTGCTCTTGTGGTTAGCATTGACATTAGCATACCGTATTGGACTTTGTTTCACTAAGTCCCTGTGATCGACCCCTGGAATTTTCTTGCTTTTACTACGATTGACCCGTACACTGCGGGTTCGCATCCTTGTTTTAAGCTTAAGTCTAGGGTTATAAATTTAAAGCTTGCACACACCGTTTGGAGCGAACAGAGACTTAGTTCTACTCTTCAACTCCCGCCTCCGCCTCTTTCCAGGTAAGTTGAAATCTAGATGGACCGGACCTTATGTTGTGAAACATGTTTTCCCTCACGGTGCAGTTGAGATTTGGGGAGAAACGAGTGGAAGCTTCAAGGTCAACGGTCATAGACTTAAGAAATACAAACCGGAAGTTCCGGTTGAGGAGGTTACACCGCTATACCTCGTTTGAGAGATGCCGTACGGTCTAGCTAGCGACCTTAAATCAAGCGCTTCTTGGGAGGCAACCCAAGGTATTGCTTTCTTTTCCCTTTTTCTAGTCTAGCTTAGATAGTTTGCTTTTGCTTTGCTTTGTTTTGTTTTTGGCGTCCTAGACAGACAACAGGTGACATCTCAGGAAGGAATACAACCCAGGAGCACAATTGGAAGGACAAAAGTTCGAGAATTTGAGAAGACGGAGTTTGACTGAGACACATCTCGGTTGCTGTCACAACACCTCGACCGAGATGATTCTTGAGCAACCGAGGCGATTAGGGTTTCTGAAGATTCACCTCGGTCCGTACACCTCGGTCCAGTCGAGACCATCTCGACCGAGGTGACAGCAGTTCCAGAAAAGGGTATAAAAGGGGCTGAAGATTTCTCTCTCTTCTCTTTACCCTCTTCTGGACCGCGGCACAATTTCCACCTCGCTCCTCCGTTCTTCGCTCACTTTCGACGATTCTTGCTTCCAAACTGAGAGGAAAGGGTAGAGGATCACATTGCAAGTACCAATCTGCAGAAAGAACGAATCGAATCGACCGAATCTGGGTAATTATCGAAAAAACCCTAACTTCGTCTTTCTCTACTGATTTCTCTCATTCTGGGCTTTGGTTGCCCCTACATTTGCTGAGAAACAGATTAAGTACCCCATAGGAACCTTTGGTAGTGATTTTGGGGGAAAAGAATTGGATTTTTGAGGGAATCGATCGAGCAGAGTTTCGCCTCGGTCCAGTCGGCCTGTGCCTCGGCCGAGGTGTTCTACAGAGTTGTCAGGTCGACCGAGATGGTCTGACAGATCCAGAAATTATGAGTTCTGACAGGTAGTTGGTCCTGAGGGACAGATCTTCTCCTTCTCCTTCTTCTTCTTCTCGACGTACTAGACCGGTGATCCACGAGAGACACCAGGTCGATTATGACCGCATAGCGGCCCGCCCAGTGATTGCACCCCGCTTCCTGGACATATCAGCTTTTGACTGCCTCCACGTTGATGATGATCTGAGGCGTATGATTTCTGCTGTGGGGCTGGAGCAGTTCATAGAGATTAGAGCTCCGGCCTATGTAGAGCCTACATTGGAGTTTGTCAGCTCCTTTACCTACTTGCCTACCGAGTGGGCCGTGAAGTACCGGTTGATGAACCGGAACTACTTGGTTCCTTTAGATCACTGGCGGGATATCTTTGGCTTCCCGATCCCGACTGTTGCTGATTTTCCCTCCCGAGCTGTAGTTAGGGAGTTCTGGGGACAAATAGCTCACGTGGTTGAGCATGCTGACAAATGGAGACCTGGAGATTCCAAGGAGAGGATTATATTCCATCTTGCTTTTAGATTGGCCCACAGGATATTCAGTGAGACTCTTCTGGCGCATACTGAGACGCCCCAGAAGGTCAGACAAGGCGAGCTATTGAGTTTATACTGCATGGTGACTGGAGGAGCCCTAGATTTTGGTTTGATGGTGGCAGAGGATCTGCATAGGATAAAGGCAAAGGCGAAGGACGACATCTGCTGTGGAGGCATTGTGACTCATATAGCGAGTTACATGGATATGGACCTCAGTGCTTGTACCATGGTGGCGGCTGCCAAGCCGCTTGGACTTTCAGGAGATGATCACTCGGAGGATACTAGTTCTCCGAGGACTTACTACGCCATATGTGGCGATGCCATGGGAGCCGACTTCACCACAGGGGATCAGATGGTCAGCTCAGTTCTCTGTGTTTGATCCACACTACTGGCAGACTGCGTGGATTCCACTGATGGAGGATGCTAGAGAGGCAGCAGCTGCAGCAGCTCAGGGACCAGCGGAGGAGGACGAGGCTGATGATGATGATGATGATATTGCTGAGGATGATGGTGTCCCTATGGATACGGGCACGTATACGGCTGGGACTAGTGCGCCGGTCATCGATTTGGATGATGACGAGACTGAGGAGGAGCCGGCTGCAGCACCAGCACGTCCCGCTAGGCGTAGGGTACGCCGGTAGAGGGATCTACTTGCTCACCGTCGAATCGACGATCTGACGGATCAGATGATTGATTCCTATGCTGCCATGTCCCTAGAGATCCGAGAGATGCAGGAGAGACTACACTACCAGCACGTGATGGCTGAGATTCAGTTTCAGCATGTCATGGACTACCCTTTCGACCCATCTCAGCACCTGTATGTGCCACCACCACCACCACCACCGGATCGTGATTATTGAGAGCTTGCAGGATTTTCTTTCTTTATTTATTATGCAACTCAGCTATGTCCGGTGAGTACTTTATGTTCTAGACTTATTTTGACCTATTGGGACAGTGTGTCCCAAGTATGGGGTGTTTATTTGATGTATTACTTGACTATGGATGATTGTATGCTACTTTGACGGATATTTATGATCTTATTATGCTCTATTTGCTTATCTGAGATTTTATGCATGCATACAGGTTATTTGATTGAGAAAAACGTCAAAAACTGGAAAAAAAAAATTTTGACCTCGACCGAAGTGATTCTGGGCAAACTAGGTGCTTCACCTCGGTTGACTTAGAACATCTCGACCGAGGTGGTTTAACTGAAAGTTTCCGAAATGATTTTTGTGCTTCTTATCTGGATATGACCTCAGTGAAGACTTTGTTTGCTGACTGGTTTTGAAATCTTTATATGTTTGAAAGGTTTTATGATATGTTTAAGTTGCTAAATGCTTTGTTTGAAATTTTCGGCATGTTTAATACCACTACAAAAAATAATTCAATTAGCCACGGATGTTGGCGACGGAAAAAACGCTATTTGCCGTCGCTAACCATCAACGGCGACGGCAAAACGGTGCGTAGCCAGAACAAGCGACGCGAAAATTTTCGCGACGGCCGATTTGCCGTCGCTAATTTTTCGCGTCGGATGTTGGCGACGGATTGTAGCCGTCGCCAATTTTTTGCGTCGTCCAAAGCCGTCGCCGTCGTATGTTACAAACTGTAAATTTTGGTGCGAAATTTGAATTTAGGCGACGGCAATAGCCGTCACAAATTGTAAATTTGGTCGGAAATTTGATTATGAGCGATGGCAAGGAGCCATTGTAAATTGTTAAAATCTTTTAAATATATTGATTTTTGACAACGGTAACATCCGTCACATACGTCGCATATATTGTAAATTTGGTGGGAAAATTCTACCACAACTGTATTATCTTAAAACATCTAAATAACTACGTCAAGTTGCACCAACGATTTCAATAAACCAAGAAAGAAATTTATCATTAAAAAAAAGAATATTTAACATTCAAAACATTAAAATTTACACAATTCGAAGTGTAAATAACTTCACAATCTCAAAATACAACTGTAAATACAACTGTGATGCACAACATTGGTCAAACCAGACTTCCCATCATGAGGAACACCAACCACCGTTACCGTCTTCCTTTCATCGACTATCTTTGACAAACCTCTCATGTGGCCTTGCTGAAAGTTTAAGAACCGGAAAATATAAGATCCAAGGAGTATTACAGGAAAAAAATTCCTTAAGCCATGACCATTAATTACACAATCACTCATGTGAATCAAAACTCTCAGAAGGTCGATAAATTTTGACAGCTCTAACCATTCATGAAACTCATTAGAACATATACTTCACATCATTAATATGTGGGCTACCAAAGCATAAGAATAACAAATTACTACAGATCATTTTAATATTCTTTGTTCATTATCAGCACTCTTATTTAGTGAAATAGCATTAGCGGTTAGTGAAGTTCACTAAAACTGAAATTTAGTATACATATACATGCTCATAATTACTTCCTTTGATATTTCTTAGTGACATTATATTATTCAAAAGTCTAGCATCCAACATGTTGTAAACAGTTAGATATCATTTTCATGGTTTCCATCTTTCTTTCATAGAATTAAAGTTTTGACATTAAGCAATATTCCCCTTTTCAGAACTTTAGTTATCATCAAATTAAAGTAAATAAGGAGGATTAATCCCATACTAATTACTAACAAATCTCTTACCTGGTATGCTGGTATCCTCAAGAATTGTTGGAAGGCCTAGCTGTTGATGAGCTTCATAGCGATGACAACCTGAGAACCCTATACAGAAATGATCAAGGCTTACCACAACTTCATTCAGTAAATTATCTTTCTTCATTACAAAGGTTTTATAATTGGAACTCGAATTATTACCATAGTAAACTCCGTCAACCTCAAGAACATCAACTTGCAAACATTCACACAACCATGGTGAAAGTTACTCAAATCCCAACTTGTTCTACATATACCGAAGTTTACTGAGGAGAAATGTGAATCATACTGGTACTTGCAGGCCAATTTCATTGATACTTTCCATGAGTTGTTGCACTTTCTGCTGATCATTAGATCTCGTTCGCAACAAAGGGCTTCGAATCTGACCCACAAGGATCTCCTTGATCACCGGCCCTTTCGATTGTGACGGTAATGAACTCCCTGAATGAATTGAGAAGACATCATCATCCAAAGATTATATACACAGATGTGTTAACAGCTTTTATAAAAAAAGAGGATTACCATTAGATGAAGTTCATATTGAGAAATTCCTGAGACCAATAGGGGGTCTAACGAGGTAAAAAAAACTTTCCATCTTCGATTCTTCTTCTTCTTCCACGTGAAAATTGACGACAAGTTAATCGTAATTGACCAAAATACAGTGAAAATCGAATTGTTACCAACACAATCTCTTTTGAAACAGACAAATTGACGCTGATTTGAAGCTTAATCTGAGATGGCTCTATAATCGACAATCATATACAATCAACAAGGAAACACACAAAGACATCCAAGGATTACCCAAATCAACCCAAATCACCAAATTCACAAAATCAACAATTATTTACATTTAATCAAGAACTCATACAACTATAACCAAAATTACTCAAAGAATATCCAATAAAAACAAAAGCCCCAAATCACAAAATTAGGGTAATTTGAAAACCTCACCCAATAGCAAAATCGAATTCGGATCTGTAGAAGGGAGGGGAATAAAGCTTGTTGGTGTCTCAGGAGAGAAAGGGCGTCGCTGGACTCTAGATATGTGTGGAGAAGGCGCAAGTCGACGACAACAGCAACCGCGGCGGCGGACGAGGCTCCTGCGCCGGAATGGCGGCGAAGACCCGAACACGACCTGTGTTCCTAGCGTCGGAACTGGTAGCCGAAGATCCCATGGCGACAAACTGCTGCTCCTCGGGCGTCGTCACCGGACTCTAGGCAGGGGCTGAAGAAGACGACTCGATCCAGGATAGGTTAGGCCGGAGTGTTGGATTTCCCTGACGATTGATGAAGATCTCGATCGGGGAAGGGATATGAAGAAGCGCCGGACAGGGGAGAAATAAGAGAAGAAGAAAAAGAGAAGGGAGAGGTTAGGGTTAGGATTAGGAAGGCAATCGGGAAAGGTAAAGGGAGGTAGGAGAGAGGAAGTTTGGTAAAAATCAGATAAAAAGGATATATGAGATCATAATAATTTTTGGTTTTTTTTTTTAGGTTTTCTTGCAGGGTTAAATTGTTCAGTATACTTTTTGATGGTTTTGTTGTTTCGGTTTATAGATGAATAATTATTTGCGGCATTGGATCAATTTAGTGAACTAAACCGAAGTCTGGTCAACCATAAAGTTGAAGATGTTGAACGAAAGGGGCGCAAGAGGAAACCTAATTTTTTGCGGGAATAGAATTTGGAATGAATTTTAAATTATTCTAAGAACATTTTTTTAATTTTTTTAGCCCAATATTTTCACATGGCGCCAAATAACTTGGTTGTTGGCGTCGGCGACATAAGGCCGTCGCCAATGGTCCTTTTTATTAGCCACGGTAAGACTACCCAACGCCAATTACATGACTATTAGCGACGGTCTTATACCACCGACGCAAATAATTTGTTTTTTCTGCCACGTTGATGTTGCCGTCGCTTGGCCGTCGCCAAATCAAGGTCAATGGCAACGGCAAACTCTTGTCGTCGCCAACAAGCGTGGCTAATTGAATTATTTTTTGTAGTGTACTTTGTCCTTATCAAAATTATTTGAATTTGAAGGTTGACACCACATTATGAGTTCTCTCACTTTCTTCCTGGAAAGACCAAGACAATTCATTCTTTTCTCTTCTCCTTCTTGATCATGCTTAGCCCCTCATATACATATTTGCCTCCCTTTACCTATCCGGGAATTTGGAAGCAAGAAAGTGGAAAGCAAGTGAAAGAAAAGTTGAGAAGTTGGCTGGAAGTAAAAGTGTTAGAAAGTAATAAATAGGTTTGGGGAAGTCAATCATGATGATGAGTAACTCGGCACCATTCACATAGCCGGGTGTTTGTGTCTTGCAAAAGTCGGATTGAGCGATATTCCTAACGGGTCATGGTATGTGCATCAAGGGTTTGATGCATCTCAAGAAATTGATGATTGCTGATTTCCTAGGCTTCGGTTATTGTGCACTTCTGTCCATGCATCCCAAAAAGTAAAGTAAAAAAGGAAAAGTGTGAAATAAGCAAAGCTTATTGGTGGATGATGTTGAAAGTCAAGTGAAAGTGAAGTGATATCCTTTTCCAGGATTCTAGCACCACATTACCTTTTATACATCCCTACCCTACACGTTTCTTGACCTTTCTTTTGGGAAGCCCTTGAGACCTCGAGCATGTTGATTGACTTGGTGGTTTAAACTGGATTATACATGATTAATTTCGATAATTATGATTTATTATGCATTCTATGATTTTATGCAAAGATGAACAACTTTCTTATATTTATAAAATATTTTAAGCATATTTTGATTTTAAATTCCATGAAGTATTCTCTTAGAGAGATCCATGATTGTAGCACACCATTAAAATATTTTAAAGGACTTTTTTCATTGATCTTCATGACGAATAATCCACTCTATCTTGTATTTTATATTCGGAACTTGCTTGGCGACAAGAAAGGGCTAAGTATGGGGTATTTTGATAGCATGAATTATTGTCTATATTTTGGGACCTGTTTAGACGTTTTATCTTCAATAATCTGCATGTTTGTATATATATTATGTGATTATATTGTCGTTTCATCTACCTTTGCGGGAATCGAGGTCTACACCAAGTTTCGATGTAATCGTAGGTAAAATGACACGTTTTGCATAAAAAAGGAGCAAAAGGAGCTAAGGAGTCATTGGAGCTACTTTCAGGAGCTTAAGGAAGAATCCAGGAATCATGGAATTGGATTATAGATTCACTTTGTGTTGGATTTTCGATGTCCGATTTTAGACCAAAGGGCCGTAGTCTCACTTATGTGAGTAGACGGTTCTCCCAATTGCCAAACAAATTAATATAATTATCTTGAACTAAAAACTAGTTATTAACCAAGGGTTTGTAATCTCCACAAAGGAGTAGACAAAACCCAACCAAGAGTTTGTAATCTCCGCAAAGGAGTAGACAAAACCCAATCAAGAGTTTGTAGTCTCCAAAGGAGTAGACAAAACTCAACCAAGAGTTTGTAATCTCCACAAAGGAGTAGACAAAACTCAGTCAAGAGTTTGTAGTCTCCAAAGGAGTAGACAAAACTCAAGCAAGAGTTTGTAATCTCCAAAAAGGAGTAGACAAAACTCTAATAAAAGTTAAGTTCAATTACACGTCTTATAAACCGGTTGTTATATGTTAAAACCATTGACTTGGATAATGTAATGAGTCATTCATAAATGAATTTTCCTTCTAAGTGTATTCTCCCCTACACCGGGAATATCCAAATACCTTAGTGGGATAAAACGTTACACGTTACAAAGACTAAGTAAGAGACTTACTTGTCTTACTTTGTAGAAAGGGTATTCCTAGGTTTTGTCAATACAAAACCAAACTAAGATGGATGCCTATCCTTTGTCAATACAAAGGAACTATACTGGTCTTTCGAGTTTTGCAAACAAGCTTATAAGAAGGCCTATCCAATGTCAATACAATGGAACTAGAAGCTTTATTGTTGCAAAAACGAATGTCCAATCAAGTGCAAATGGCTCTCCCTTTTATAGGCATAGGGGGCCACGATTTTGGGGAGAATAACCGCCACTAAAGCGGTTGAGAGCGGTTACAAACGGTTATTGGTGGTTGAGAGAAGTTAGGGTTACATAACCACTTTTTGGCCCAAGCCCAACTCAATTGGGCCATCAAAAAGCCCAAATTTCAGCTAGCTTTTTCGGCCCGACTTTTTTCTCATCAATGAGCTTTGACTAACTCATTATAGCTAGGTGAAGCTCCAAGGTCAACTAATACACATGAGCTTAGCTCAAGCTAGCTTAGCTCATCGAGCAGCTCACTAGCTAGCTTCTTGGAGCTCAATGGACATTTGTGCTTGGATATCTCTCAAACTTTGTAACAACTTTCTTGAGCTAATATAATGAGGAATGCCCGAAAGAACGCTCCATAATGTGTCCCAAAAACACAAAGCGTCGGGCTCTCAATTTCTGCCGCAAAATGGCCTAGGCGTTGGCAAGGCCAATAACGCTCTTGCCAAGTAATGGCATTGTCATGACTGAGTCAAGACAATGTCCCATGATAGTCATGAGGCTCAACTAAACTAACTTCCAACATAGCCGTGATAGCCATGTCCTTTTGTTTAGTTTAATTTAATTAGCTTCCATACTTTTACCCCGTAATCACTAGTTACTCTAAGTGCCGGTCACTTGGCTTGCCTCCCGCAACCCATACCATCGTGACACACATGTGAGTAACTTATTGCACCTTGTCTCGACAACAAGCTTAATGGTTCCGTTGAGACTTAGCACAAATCTCCAACATTCCTCCCCCATTTGAGCAAAGTCGTGAAACTTAATTTAGGCAAATTAATAAACAAAACTCTACACATAATCACAAATATCTTTCGATTGAATTAATTGATTTAGTATAAATGCACATTCTGTACAAAAGAATCATGGTATCCTAACGGATTGAACCATTCAACTTGTCTAAGTACATGAAGGCAAAGTACATGTCAGTTTACATTACTTCCTAACAATTGACACATTTAAAGGCTATTGTGTCCTAATCCTCTAATGAACCCGTAGGCGAGTCAACCACATACTCCCTTGAAGAAGCCTTGACACTTCACGTTCACGTAGCCGACTTTCTTTTAATCTTGCGCCTACACTCGCAATTTCTCAAAGAAGTCGTTAAGAGAATTCTCTCAAGCTTTCCTTAGTTTGTAGGACCGAACTCCTTTGGATGGAACTTTGAGTTCGCTAACTTCTCGGAATGGGCTTTCCGCATTGAATTCGGCTATAGCTTTTGGCCATAAGCGAATTGGGTGTCCCACGACGAGAGGTTAAACTAGTAGGTTGTAACCCATCCCCTTGGCTATCTTGTGTACTAAATAACAAGCCAAGATCTTGGTTAGTCTTTCGGCCAAGTTTGTGAATTCTCAACAAACCACCGACGCTATATGTTGAGTCTAATAGTTCTATAACCAAACTATGTCTCAACGCCAAAATGTTTCGATTTTCATAACATCCTTGACTTCATGCCAAGTCAAAGAACCACTATTTCAAAGAAATAGATTTTCTAGGAAATCGGGACTTAGGCCAAAAGGACTTTTAACCACCAAGTCATGACATTGTCATGATAGATTCAAGACAATGTCCGAAAGAACGCTTTTGTCGTGTGTCGACAACAAGCTTTCAACTCTGATATATGAGTACTTTCAAGTCTCAAAACTGATCATGTCATGTGTTGACAATGAGATCTTTCACTTGAATCATGGATATAATTTATTGGAGTATAATGACCATCATTGGAATTAGTCCGAAACCCATTTCCAAAAGTCATGAAATTATCGAGTCTTTTATCAAAACTTTAGAAGTATAGAATCATTTAGATTCACACGTTTTGACTACTGTCAAAATCATCATGTTGTCTAAACATAAGCAAGAGATATTACCTTGTGTGGTACAATTTAACTTGCTATTGACACACCAATTGGCTCGATTTATCTTAAACCGATTTAACCAACAACTTTGATCATTTTCACTTTGTTGCCATTGCCATGGGGTAGGGAGAGTACTTATATGAGAATATATAACTTTGAAATGACATACCTTATGTAGTTGTCCTTTTTCAAAAATTTGTTGGATATCCAGAACGAGCCATCCTCTTTGTTCCATAACGCTTGTCCAAATTCGATCAGCCCCCCATAGCTATTTCAACAATTATAAATGATCATGTGCCTTGTAGGCATTCATGTGTCACCATAGTCAACAATTCGACTCTAGTGAGTCCATCGACTTTCAGTTTCCTCATAGAATTTCCTTTTGTATGACCCGAAGGTTTACATATAATCCAAAGTCAATTAATCTCTTTCAAATCCATGAAGGTAATATCTCGAGATATCATATTCTTGTTTAGATATCTTACCTTCTTTTAAGAACACTTGATCAACGGAAATCATATATGGTCATGTTCGTACTTGCCCTTGGTACCAGGCAATCGAACGACGGAGGTTTGACCTTTTAGCCAACTTTATGATTCCGTTCAATCATGTCTTAGTCTTATTTAGACTTTGGCCAAAATGTCTTTAACGCATAACATGACTTTTCATGGTTTTGACCGAAGTCAACATATTAGGTTTGAACCCAACCAACCCTCTATGCCTCTTTGAGTATTCCGTTCTTTCAACGAATTCACACTCGACGTTTTAATCATCCAAACGTTTTACTCATGTTCATATCAGCCTTCTACAAGTCCCACGACTCCAAGGAATTTCAAGAAAAGTCGTTTGTATAAAGGCATGAACACACATACATATTGCATGAATCGATCTTATGATTACAAGGACCGATCGAGCCGATCATAGAACCGATCGAGCCGATCACTTTAGTAATTCCTAAGAATCACAAGTCCCTGTCAAAACCATTCAGGTTGGCCGCTGTCCCAGTCGGGTCGAATGGTTAACAAAACGCAAGCTAGCGTGTTCTAAATAGTGTCGGTCGAGCCACCCGACAAACCAATCGGTTTCATAAAAGCTATGTCCAGTTGCGTCGACTGACAAGACTATCAAGTCGACCACGTGGCGGTTATAAACAATCGAGTTGCCTGAAGTAGCCAGTCGGGTCGCTCCCTTCAGTGTCATGTTCCGGTCGAGTCACCCGATTCATTATCAAGAACTGGTCAAGTAACATAGTTTGCTCAAGTCTTTTCCAACCAATAGTTAGCCCTTAGCCAATATGGCTTGGGCCTTGACATAGCCAATCCAAGAGACTTTGATGAGTCACTTCTGGCTTGTCTTTCCTTAGGTATTTTGACACACCTTAGGACCATGGTTTGCCTTGTCATTTGCGCAGCATGACATAGCCAAGGCGGGCACTTGCGTGCGCCTTTACTCAACCCGCTTTAGCCATTTCTTGGGCTTGACACTCGCTTATTCACAAGGCATGTCACGAGCCTTATTTAGTGTTCCACTTACCCCCTTTTTGGACAACAAGTCCATGTCAACACTTAATGCCTCAACATAAGTTTGCGCATATCTTGACTTGTTTATCTAGCCCAATGCCATAGCCATTTCTTTGGCTTTTAATAAATGATTGATAAGACTTATTTCCTTGTCAAAAAGGATCATGTTTGAGTGTTTTACCATTTGACATTCAACAGTAGAATGTGCAATCGAACTAAGCTCTCAAACATTCATAAATATGACAAACAACCATGCTTCCATTCGATCTTGACACAAGTGTAAAATCAAAAACACACACAATTCTTTATTAATATTGATAAGGCATTACAAACTATGGCCGAAGCCTATACATAGTTTTAACATAGTAAGATACTTACAAAGCATATAAACCTGAAGCCCTTTACATATACTTAATATCAAACATTACAAGATCATCCTTTATGGATTCTCTCCCTTGGGAACTTTTGAGAGAATTTTCTCTCATTGCTTGAAATATATTCTCAAATCCTTCATGGATAATCCTCCGATCTCAAACAACAACATGGTGCGCTTGAAATCAACCCATGATGGAGGGATCTTCCGGATGATAATACCCACTTTCGTAGACTCATCCAACTCCTTTCCATACTTGTCCTTACGTGCCAACATCTCCTTCATCTCCTCAAATTGAGAGGACATGGGACGTACATCTTCCATGACATACCTGAAGAATGCAGTCTCATACATCGTTCCATGATATTCAAATTCCAAGGCATCCCAAAGATCCTTTGCGGACTCAAAGTCATGATAGATATCCAACATGTACGGCGACATGCTCTTGAGAATGATTCCTCTACAAGTGTAGTTATCAACACTCCATTGCCTTTGTAGTCGGGTCCTCATCAACCCATTATGGCCCAAGATAGGACCAATTCCTGGCGGCCCGGGAGCCCCCTCAAGAAGTATGTAGTCCACCTTTAAGGACGTCAAAATCTTCTTCACCTCTCGTTGCCATATGACAAACGAGATGCTTGCAAAACCATCCAATTTTTCGGACGGTAGCAAATCCATGACAGCAATGTCACCCATCATGTCTTAACAAAATCAAGTCAACAAAACAATCGTCAAAACATATATCAAATGTATAATACACTTAGAAGATTGTTGGATTTTTGGTGTCCGGTTTTAGACCAAAGGGCCGTAGTCTCACTTATGTGAGTAGACGGTTCTCCCAATTGCCAAACAAATTAATATAATTATCTTGAACTAAAAACTAGTTATTAACCAAGGGTTTGTAATCTCCACAAAGGAGTAGACAAAACCCAACCAAGAGTTTGTAATCTCCGCAAAGGAGTAGACAAAACCCAATCAAGAGTTTGTAGTCTCCAAAGGAGTAGACAAAACTCAACCAAGATTTTGTAATCTCCACAAAAAAGTAGACAAAACTCAATCAAGAGTTTGTAGTCTCCAAAGGAGTAGACAAAACTCAAGCAAGAGTTTGTAATCTCCAAAAAGGAGTAGACAAAACTCTAATAGAAGTTAAGTTCAATTACACGTCTTATAAACCGGTTGTTATATGTTAAAACCATTGACTTGGATAATGTAATGAGTCATTCATAAATGAATTTTCCTTCTAAGTGTATTCTCCCCTACACCGGGAATATCCAAATACCTTAGTGGGATAAAACGTTACACGTTACAAAGACTAAGTAAGAGACTTACTTGTCTTACTTTGTAGAAAGGGTATTCCTAGGTTTTGTCAATACAAAACCAAACTAAGATGGATGCCTATCCTTTGTCAATACAAAGGAACTATACTGGTCTTTCGAGTTTTGCAAACAAGCTTATAAGAAGGCCTATCCAATGTCAATACAATGGAACTAGAAGCTTTATTGTTGCAAAAACGAATGTCCAATCAAGTGCAAATGGCTCTCCCTTTTATAGGCATAGGGGGCCACGATTTTGGGGAGAATAACCGCCACTAAAGCGGTTGAGAGCGGTTACAAACGTTATTGGCGGTTGAGAGAAGTTAGGGTTACATAACCACTTTTTGGCCCAAGCCCAACTCAATTGGGCCATCAAAAAACCCAAATTTCAACTAGCTTTTTCGGCCCGACTTTTTTCTCATCAATGAGCTTTGACTAACTCATTATAGTTAGGTGAAGCTCCAAGGTCAACTAATACACATGAGCTTAGCTCAAACTAGCTTAGCTCATCGAGCAGCTCACTAGCTAGCTTCTAGCTAGCTTCTTGGAGCTCAATGGACATTTGTGCTTGGATATCTCTCAAACTTTGTAACAACTTTCTTGAGCTAATATAATGAGGAATGCCCGAAATAACGCTCCATAATGTGTCCCAAAAACACAAAGCGTCGGGCTCTCAATTGTTAGCATGAAATATTGTGATATTTTAGGCACGTTTTCTAAGTGTATTTGATTCATATTGATAGTCTTTGATTTAGCATTGTTGCATTTGTGAGCTAGTTTGCCTATATTGTCGATATGGATGTCTACACAAGTTCTATGTTGATTATAGGTGATTGAGAGCCATTTCCGAACGGAATTTAGCAAAGACGAGTTGATTGAGTATGTCCATGGATTGAGGGCATTCTTAGGAGCAAAAAGGAGTTCAACTTGAGGAATGCACGAGGCTAGGGAAGAATCAAGTTCTTGCCCTAAACCACGCTCTAATACGGCCGTACTACATTCCACGTTCAGTTCCACGGCCGTGGAACCATGCAGGAGAAGCGTGGTTCATTCCAAGAGCTTTTACGGTCGTGGAATCAAGTGTTCAAACCGTGTTGATTTCCACGCTCTAAATTACGGTCGTGGAACCTTCCACGACCGTGATCTTGGCGATCCTTTTCGCCACATTTTGAAGCCACGATCTTTTAAGAGATTGGGCCGGGCCGATATTTTATCTTGCACTATAAAAAGACAGACGAAGAGAGATTCCGTCACCTCGCTTGAGACCTCCGCTTACCTTCGCTTAGACGCACTTTGCGACCTCGCTTTACACTTTCGCCTACGCCGCGACTTGGAGATTTTTGGCGATTCTTGCAAAAGACGTATTTTGCGCTCATCCTTGGAGTTGCCCTAATCTCGCACTTTTGGTGGAGATTGCTGTTAAGATTTCCGGATTGACGGAAGATCAAAGATTTGGAAGATTGTTCGCAAGAAGATTCCTCTTCTTGTTTAGGTTTGATTTAGAAGACGGATTGACATCCCGTTCTTCCTTCTTATCTACGATTGTGTTTGTTTGTTCTATTCCGAATCTTGTGACGATATTTGTTCTTGATTGTGACTTTGAGATTGGTTTGAAGTTTATTGAAAGTTTTCGGAAGTTTTCATCTTTCAATCTTTTAATTCTTGAATTTAATATCAATATGACTGTTATTGGCTGAAAACCCTTAACAATTCTAAGGTGAAGGGTTGATAGTTGTGGCTTAGATGATGATAGATCGATCGTAAACAAATTAGACCCTGAGAGTTAGAGAGAATCGTCGACGAACCCTAAATCACGGTTTGTTCTTGAGTTCCACGACCGTGGAATCTCAAGATCCACCCGTAATTTCCCTTAAGTTTACGAACCTGCTTTTACTTCAATCCAAAGTTAAAGATTTGCTTTAACTTAGTTTAGGCTTGCCTTTTCTAGGTGGTAGTGAAGCCTCAACAACCTCTACCTCGATTTTGAGTGTCACAACCTTAATCGGTTTAGTTAGTCTCGATCCTTGGATTGTAAGTTTGGGTATTTGACGTTAATTCTTATCTTTAGAACCTTTCTATATTGAAGCCTCAACAACCTGTATAGAGAGTGTCTTGTAGGTGAGTCATATAAGGTTTTTGGAACTTCACCGTACAATTACCTTACATTAGCATACCTTTGCATATCTTAACTCTGTCTCTATATCATTAGTATATCTTGAATCGATTGCCACAACTGGATACTTGGATCTTTAGGATTGTTGTTTTCCCAATATTTGCAAAACCTCTCATATTTACTCGCTTGATAATCTGCAATTGAATTTGTTCCCACCCAAATCCCTGTGTTCGATACTCTGGAATTCTTGCTTAACTATATCGATCCGTACACTGCGGGTTCGCTTGCTTGATTCTAGTTTTATAATTAAAGCTTATTTGCACGCACGTTTAGGGGCGAACAAGTTTTTGGCGCCGTTGCCGGGGATTTGGTTTCGGCCGAATTCGGTTGCCGGTTGTCAAGCTTGGGAGCTTGCTCTCGTTATTTGATATTACTTTGAGTGCATGCGCAGGTCTAGGAACACCGAAGATCTCTTACCTCTTGATCAAGAGCTTGAGAGGACTCTAAGACAAAAGCGCAAGGAAAAGAAGATGGCTGAAGAACACGAACGTGATCTTCAAGCGGAGTTGGCGGAGAAAGAAGCTCAACTCCAATGGAATGAAAACATCCGCCGGGATGAAATGGATCGTCATCAATCTCAAGTTAACGATCTAAAGGATATGATGTTCCAAATGAGGATAGAGCTAAGCAACCTTAAGAATAAGGGAAGCAAGAAATCCTCAAGATGGGCATCAAGATCAAGAAGAAGAAGTCATTCATCCGCTGATGATAGTGACTCTTCCATGCCACCGCTAGAGGAAATTGATCCCGCGATCAATGTAAATCCTTTCCATCCACGAGGAGCTGCTAATCGTCGCATTCCACCTAGGAATGTGAGGATCGAATGTGTAGATGATGAGCCAAGAACTCTTCGCCAAAGGATGGATCCAACACAACAACCACGCCGCTTGGGCGTGAATTTTGATGCTGAAAATGTACAAGGGTTTAACTTCAACCCTCAAGTTATTACTCTTGTTCGCCAAAACCAATTTGGCGGGACAAGCGCTGAATCTCCACACCAACACTTGCAAAACTTTGAGTGTATGATGGAGACAATGAGACCGAAGAATGCTACTACCAACAACTATAAGCTCAAGCCTTTCTTCTTCTCCTTGAAGGGGAAAGCGTTGTCTTGGTACCAAGCTCTTCCTAGTGGGAAACTAGACACGTGGGAAGACCTTTCCGCGGAGTTCCTCACCAAATTCTTTCCGCCATCCAAAACGGCGGAACTTAGAGGTAAGATCAATGCATTTTCCATGAGATCTAACGAAAGTTTGTTTCAATCTTGGGAAAGGTTTCAGGATTTGCTCTTGGATTGCCCTCATCATGGCATATCCAAACTTGCCTTGCTGGAGATTTACTATAAGGGGCTGGATGCGGGAACGCAATTCAACCTCCAATCCCTCTCATGTGGAACATTCATGGACATGAGAAAAGATGACGCTTGGGACTTCATTGAGAAGCAAGCAAGGGTCATAGAGAAGTATTCCCATCGGAAAGTGGAGGGAAATCGTGTGGAGCAAGGAGCAAAGCTCACACATGAAGCTCAAAATCAGATTTTCTCCCTCAACAATGAGATCAAAGAGTTGAAGGAGGCTATCAAGACCAACTTTCCAAAGCAACAAGGGAAGGATGTTGGCTATTTGGGCAACAACAATAACCGGAACAATAACCGGAATAATTGGAATGGCAACAACAACAACAACAACAACCGGAACAACAATTGGAATAACAATAGGGGTTCAAGTAACAACAATTGGCGCTCCAATCAACAAAATTCCGGTAACTCTTATCCTTCCAATTCTAATTCACTAACTCCACCTTCCTCTTCCTCTACTCCTTTGAGAAGCCAGGGGCAAACATCAAATGGAGGAAACACTTCGGGAAAGGAGAAGCCCGATCCCATGTTGGAAACGATCTTGGGAAAGCTACAAGGGTTGGAGAACCGCATCATTAAGGTTGATGATCAAATCTCTAAGGTTGATAAAGCCCAAAAGGTTTTAGAAGCTCAACTCCAATGGAATGAAAACATCCGCCGGGATGAAATGGATCGTCATCAATCTCAAGTTAACGATCTAAAGGATATGATGTTCCAAATGAGGATAGATCTAAGCAATCTTAAGAATAAGGGAAGCAAGAAATCCTCAAGACGGGCATCAAGATCAAGAAGAAGAAGTCATTCATCCGCTGATGATAGTGACTCTTCCATGCCACCACTAGAGGAAATTGATCCCACGATCAATGTAAATCCTTTCCATCCACGAGGAGCTGCTAATCGTCGCATTCCACCTAGGAATGCGAGGATCGAACGTGTAGATGATGAGCCAAGAACTCTTGGCCAAAGGATGGATCCAACACAACAACCACGCCGCTTGGGCGTGAATTTTGATGCTGAAGATGTACAAGGGTTTAGCTTCAACCCTCAAGTTATTACTCTTGTTCGCCAAAACCAATTTGGCGGGACAAGCGCTGAATCTCCACACCAACACTTGCAAAACTTTGAGTGTATGATGGAGACAATGAGACCAAAGAATGCTACTACCAACAACTATAAGCTCAAGCCTTTCTTCTTCTCCTTGAAGGGGAAAGCGTTGTCTTGGTACCAAGCTCTTCCTAGTGGGAAACTAGACACGTGGGAAGACCTTTCCGCGGAGTTCCTCACCAAATTCTTTCCGCCATCCAAAATGGCGGAACTTAGAGGTAAGATCAATGCATTTTCCATGAGATCTAACGAAAGTTTGTTTCAATCTTGGGAAAGGTTTCAGGATTTGCTCTTGGATTGCCCTCATCATGGCATATCCAAACTTGCCTTGCTGGAGATTTACTATAAGGGGCTGGATGCGGGAACGCAATTCAACCTCCAATCCCTCTCATGTGGAACATTCATAGACATGAGAGAAGATGACGCTTGGGATTTCATTGAGAAGCAAGCAAGGGTCATAGAGAAGTTTTCCCATCGGAAAGTGGAGGGAAATCGTGTGGAGCAAGGAGCAAAGCTCACACATGAAGCTCAAAATCAGATTTTCTCCCTCAACAATGAGATCAAAGAGTTGAAGGAGGCTATCAAGACCAACTTTCCAAAGCAACAAGGGAAGGATGTTGGCTATTTGGGCAACAACAATAACCGGAACAATAACCGGAATAATTGGAATGGCAACAACAACAACAACAACAACCGGAACAACAATTGGAATAACAATAGGGGTTCAAGTAACAACAATTGGCGCTCCAATCAACAAAATTCCGGTAACTCTTATCCTTCCAATTCTAATTCACTAACTCCACCTTCCTCTTCCTCTACTCCTTTGAGAAGCCAGGGGCAAACATCAAATGGAGGAAACACTTCGGGAAAGGAGAAGCCCGATCCCATGTTGGAAACGATCTTGGGAAAGCTACAAGGGTTGGAGAACCGCATCATTAAGGTTGATGATCAAATCTCTAAGGTTGATAAAGCCCAAAAGGTTTTAGAAAACCAAATGTTCAACCATGCGGAGGAAGTTCCTAGGAATCAAGGGAAACTTCCAGGAAAGACGGAGGACAACCCTAAGGGAAGGGTTATGGCAATCACAACTAGGAGCGGAGTGACTACCACCGATCCGTAGCCTAAGTTTGTTGAAGTCCCCGTAGAGAAAGACAAAGAGAAGGGGAAGGAGAAGGAAGATGTCTACATTCCTCCTCCGGCTTACAAACCTCCCCTACCTTTTCCTCAATCTAGAGCGAGAGCGCGCCTAGATAAACAATTCGGTAAGTTTATAGAACTCATGAGCAAGCTGCATATTAATATACCCTTTATCGATGCTATTGTAGGTATGCCGGCTTATGGCAAGTTCTTGAAGGAGATCCTCTCTAACAAGAGGAAGCTAGAAGATTTCGGAGAGGTTAAGATGAGTTCGGATTCTTCGGATCTCATCAAAACCATGAAGGAGAAAATGCCCCCAAAGTTGAAGGATCCGGGGTCGTTTTGCATTCCCATAGGAGTGGGAGATGTCACATACGATGCGTTATGTGACTTAGGAGCAAGTGTGAGCATCATACCACTTGCATTGTGTAGGAAGATCGGTTTAGGCGACCCTAAACCGGTGAAGATGACGTTGTACATGGCGGACCGATCCATCACTCGCCCCGTCGGTATTGTAGAAGACGTCCCGGTCAAGCTAGGTAAATTCTTTGTTCCCATTGATTTTGTCGTGCTTGACATTCATGCAGATAGTCTGGTCCCAATCATACTCGGAAGACCGTTTCTTGCAACTTCCGGATGCATAGTCGATTGCAAGAATGGTAGACTCGCTTTTGATATAGGAGAAGAGAAAGTAGAGTTCGTTCTTTCCACTCTAGTGAAGGAGCCAATCTTTGATGAGGATATATTCGATATCCAAGATGAAGAAGGGTTGTCTAGGGAGGAGGTAAGTGCGATTCTCTTTAACGATCCTTTACAAAAAGTTATCACTATGAGTCTAACCAAAGTAGGGGAAGAAGAAGAGTGCAATGAGGCAATTGAAGCCTTAGAAGCGCAAGAGGAGATGCATGAAGTGGAGTTTGAAAAACTCCACGATGAGGCAGAAAACGTGAGAATCCACGGCCACACACTATATTCCACGGCCGTGGATTTCACAAACAAAACCGTGTCCCACTCCATAGGGTTATACGGTTGTGGAGAAGACATGACAACCGTATTTCCTTTCCACGCCCTAAACCACGGCTGTGAAGGACATGGGGAACCCGTAATTCTGGCCGTGGAAAGGGGTGATCGAGACACTTCTTCAACTTCTTCTGATTCTTCTCCCACACCTTCAACACCCTTAGAAACTTCTAAGGAGACATCGGATGCTCCTCAAGGATCATTGGAAGCTCCGAAAGCGATGGAACTAAAACCACTTCCTGCTCATCTAAGGTACACTTTTCTAGGACCTAATTCTACCTTTCCGGTTATTGTTAGTTCCGAACTAAGCATAGATGAAGATAATCAGCTCATGATTGTCCTTAGGAAACATAGGAAAGCTTTAGGCTATACTATTGAGGACTTAGTAGGAATTAAACCCTCCCTATGCATGCATAAGATACTAATGGAGGAAGATTTTAGAACTTCAAGACAACCTCAAAGGCGGTTGAATCCGACCATGAAGGAGGTTGTCAAGAAGGAAATTCTTAAACTTCTTGATGCAGGTATCATCTACCCTATCTCCGATAGTAAGTGGGTGAGTCCGGTTCAAGTAGTTCCGAAGAAGGGAGGAATGGCGGTCATCACCAACAAGAACAACGAACTCATTCCTACCCGAACCGTGACGGGTTGTCGGATGTGCATAGACTACCGCAAGCTCAACAATGCAACAAGGAAGGATCACTTCCCATTGCCGTTCATCGATCAAATGCTTGAAAGGTTAGCACAACATTCACATTTTTGCTATCTTGACGGTTATAGTGGTTTCTTTCAGATCCCGATACACCCGGATGATCAAGAGAAGACCACATTCACGTGCCCGTGGGGTACGTTTGCTTATAGGAGAATGCCGTTCGGGCTTTGCAACGCCCCAGCCACCTTTTAACGGTGCATGATGGCCATCTTCTCCGAATACATAGAGGAAATCATGGAGGTCTTCATGGACGACTTCTCCGTATACGGTTCCTCTTTTAACGATTGCCTTTCTAACCTTTCTCTTGTTTTGCAAAGGTGTGAAGACACTAACCTAGTTCTTAATTGGGAGAAGTGTCAATTTATGGTTAAGGAAGGAATCGTACTAGGACACTTAATCTCTAGTAGAGGGATAGAGGTGGATAAAGCTAAGATAGAGACCATAGAGAAGCTTCCTCCCCCAACTTCGGTGAAAGGGATAAGAAGTTTCCTAGGACATGCTGGATTTTATAGACGTTTCATTAAGGACTTTTCTAAAATATCAAAACCGCTCACTAATCTATTGATGAAGGATGCAGTTTTTGAGTTTTCGCAGGAATGTTTGGATGCGTTTAACACAATTCGGCAAACCCTAATTTCAGACCTATTATCCAACCTCCGGATTGGACTCTTCCCTTTGAGGTTATGTGCGATGCTAGTGACGTAGCTATAGGAGCTGTTCTTGGACAACGAAAGGAAGGGCGAACTCATGCCATATACTATGCTAGCAAGACGCTAGATGAAGCGCAGCTCAACTACGCCACTACCGAGAAAGAGTTTTTAGCCATTGTCTATGCTATTGACAAGTTTCGCTCTTATCTTGTAGGTGCAAAGGTGATTGTCTACACGGATCATGCTGCGATCCGGTACCTCCTTGCGAAGAAAGATGCAAAGCCAAGGCTAATTAGATGGATTCTTCTCCTACAAGAATTCGATCTTGAGATCCGCGACGAGAAAGGTTCAGAAAATTCTGTTGCGGATCACTTAAGTCGCCTAACACATCTAGAGGACGACCATTTACCCATCGACATCTCCTTCCCAGACGAACACCTACACCTCATTGAGGAGTGCATCGATGTGATCTCCAAAGGTAACGAACCATGGTTTGCTGATTTTGTTAACTATTTGGTTTGTCAGGAGATACCGCCCGGACTATCCTACGCACAAAGGAAGAAGTTCATTAAGGATGTCCGGGAATACTTTTGGAACGAGCCTCTCCTCTTTAAGAGAGGTCCGGATGGCATCATTCGGTGATGTGTGCCGGAAGATGAGATGCAAAGTGTCATCCGCCATTGTCATTCACTACCTTGTGGAGGACACGCTAGTTCGAACAAGACTAGCGCAAAGGTATTGCAATCTGGATTCTTTTGGCCTACTTTGTTTAGAGATGTGCAATCCTTTGTTTCTTGTTGCGATGCTTGTCAAAGAACAGGTAATATCTCTAGGAGGAATGAGATGCCCCTCAACAACATCCAAGAGGTGGAGATTTTCGACGTTTGGGGAGTTGATTTCATGGGACCGTTCCCATCCTCTTGTGGAAACCAATACTGATAGCATGAATTATAGTCTATATTTTAGGGTTTGTTTGGACGTTTTATCTTTCATAATCTGCATGTTTGTATGTATATTATGTGATTTTACTACCATTTCATCTACCTTTGCGAGAATCGAGGTCTACACCTAGTTTTGTTGTAATCGTAGGTAAAATGGCACGTTTTGCATCAAAAAGGAGCAAAAGGAGTCATGAGTCATTTGGAGCTACATCCAGGGAGCATAGCCATGGATTAAAGATTTACTTTGGAGCAGATTCGAGAGATTTCACGTTCTGTTGTGACTCACCTCGGTTGACCACAGACCATCTCGACCGAGGTGATCCAGAGACACCGACTCGACCGAGGCGAACACCTAGGACGCGGCGGGAATATTTTATTCTTGGATGAGATCTTTTAAAATTGGAAAGTAATCTTATATTTTTGGGCTTAGCTCCTAGAAGGAAGAAGATATGCAGAATCATATATTTTACCTATAATTATGGGAAAATATCTTTCTAAGATTTATTATCTTTGGAGGGTTATTTTCTTATAAAAAGAGTTGGATTTCCACAAATCTAAGAGCGTGCTATACCCGCTATCAGCACAAGAGAGTCGCATACATCTCGCAGCAGCCACACTCCAAATTTGGAGATTCGAAGAACCTTGTTGAAGGTTGAAGGAAGATTGAAGATCATAGCTTTTATAGCTTTTTGGAGGGTTTCGTAAGATTATCTTAGATTCCCTTCCTTGTTGTCTTGCTTGTTGGATTTATTGTCCAAGGAACGCTTTGTGATATTTGATTCAGTTATTGAAGTCTTTTCATTAAATTCTTCTTTGTTCAAATATTCACCTTCTTCCCATATATTTGATTAATATTATCATGATGATGAGTGGCTAATTTCCTTGTGTGATTCTAGGGTGATTGGCTGAAGGTTGTGGGAAAAACAATGATAGAATAATCTTAGATTCCAGTAGGATCCTGAAAGTTCGAGTCTTTAACCTTAAACCTAAGCATCTAGTTCAGTCGATGAACATCTCGGCCGGGGTGGAATTCTTCTGACCGAGGTGACTTATCCGATTCTAAACAGAAAGTTAAGTGTTAGAGTTTGCCAAATCCTATTCTTATTACACCTTTCTGGTTCAATGCAAGCTTAGGATGAGACTTATCCGGTAATTCCTTAGTTTGTTTACCAACGATCATAAGTGTAGGTAATAAAGGTTTATCCTTTATTGGGGTTTGAGTGTGCTTCTATCCCATCTTTGTGAGTTAGCCTAAGACTTACCCGGTAAAGGTTGATTCTATTCCCTTAGATGGTATGTTAGTTTGAGATTATAGTTCTTTATCTTAATTCCTTGAGACTTACCCGGTAATAGGAGTTACGGTTTAGGATTAGTGAGTAGTGAGACTTACCCGGTGATCTATTCCACTTTAGTAACACCTTCCCTATGCAAAAATCTCAGCTTTGTCCGCTTATCTATAGATCTTGAGTTGGAACCACAACTAGATGCTTTAATCCCTAGAATTGCATGTTTGCTTTATTGACTTCTTATTCATCTTTGATTGTGTTAATTGCTCTTGTGGTTAGTATTTACTTAAGCATACCGTTATTGACTTTGTTTCACCAAGTCCCTGTGATCGACCCCTGGAATTCCTTGCTTTTTACTACGATTGACCCGTACACTGCGGGTTCGCATCCTTGTTTTAAGCTTAAGTCTAGGGTTATAAATTTAAAGCTTACACACACCGTTTGGAGCGAACAAGTTTTTGGCGCCGTTGCCGGGGACTTGGTCTAGACCGAGCCGGTTGCGGTTTGCTTTCGGGGCACTTGCCCCTGTTGCTACTAACTACTCTTTCTATGAGTTTTGTAGTTTTCTGGATTTCCGATGACTACATTTGATCCAGCCTGGATAGCAAGACAAAGTCCTAGGGCGGACCATTATGAGTACTTGGAGGAGAAATACTCATTCTATTGGTTCAACAATGAATGGGAAAGAGAAGAGGCCATTCAGCGTGAACTTGCGATATGGGATGAACTGAACGTCCCTAGAAAAATTTGTGAGCAACCCCTTGAAGATTCTCTTGAATCAAGATGGGAAAGGTTGATGAAGAAGGTGGAGGAGCTCAATGAAAGCACCCTATCCTATGCTAAGCCGGAATTGGAGCGTAAGGAAGTATTGCACATTTCAAGCATTCCCCCCATCGAACCAGAAATTTCTCCTGAAACTTCTGAGGAAGAGGAGGGTATGGAAGGTCTCGATCCAACTGTTGAGACCTCGGCCGAGGTGGAAGAGATTTCGGCCGAGATGGAAGAATATGCAAAACCAGAAGTGGAAGATGCAGAGAACCTTGGCCAAATTACTGAGATTGTGGTCAAGGTGGAAGAAAGACCAGCAGAACTGAGAGAGATTTCGTGGGTGGATTATCAACCCAACACGAAACTTGTCTCAAGCTTTGGAGAACTTTGCAAGGTATATTCTCCTACTTCATTTGAATTCCCTATTAATATTTCTGAATTTTTCAGGAAGGCACCGGAGAGTTGGAGGTCTCTTCCGAAAGAACCTCCTAAGATCAAGATGAAACCTCTCTTGAAACTGTTGGAAGAAGATACTCCTTGGATTATAAGGAGTGGAGTTTGCAAGCACTACACCGTTAAGGCGATGAAGTGTCTCTTGTTCAAGTATGGGGTCCCTCGCATGCTAAGGACCTTGTACCATCCCCATGCTAAAGATGGGGAAGCTACTAGGATTCTCGAGAAGTTGTTTTCTCGATCAAGGAAAGGATGGGACGCAAGGCTAGATTATGTCCCATTGAAGTGCAGGAAGGCTAGAAGGATTCCGGTGAGAATCAAACCGTACAAGCTTGTACGTGGGAGATCTTACCATTTGCCGGTGAAATTAGGAACCGGAACCTTTTTGGAAGAATTTTATGATGGATGTAATGAGCACTCCATGGTGTTCAAGGTACATTGAGTAATTCTATGGAGAAGGGTTCAGCTAGCGACCTTAAAACAAGCGCTTCTTGGGAGGCAACCCAAGGTATTTCTTTCTTCTCCCTTTTCTAGTTTAGTTTAGATAGTTGCTTTGTTTTTTTTTTTCCTCTAGATAACAACCAGGTATTCCAAAAGGAAGGATCACAGTTCAGGAGCTACATTGGAAGAACAAAATTTTGAGAAGTTGAGGAAACGAGCTTTACTGAGATACATCTCGGGTACTGTCAGAACACCTCGACCGAGATGTGCTTCGCCAACCGAGATGGTCTTATCTGGGAGCTGTTTCTTACTTCTTCATGCAGTTTAGCTATGTTCGGTGAGTATCCTGTCCTTAGACTTATTTTGACCCACTGG
>BSUD01000003.1:28973234-29083852 GCA_033239045.1 Fagopyrum esculentum
ATTTGGAGATTCGAAGAACCTTGTTGAAGGTTGAAGGAAGATTGAAGATCATAGCTTTTATAGCTTTTTGGAGGGTTTCGTAAGATTATCTTAGATTCCCTTCCTTGTTGTCTTGCTTGTTGGATTTATTGTCCAAGGAACGCTTTGTGATATTTGATTCAGTTATTGAAGTCTTTTCATTAAATTCTTCTTTGTTCAAATATTCACCTTCTTCCCATATATTTGATTAATATTATCATGATGATGAGTGGCTAATTTCCTTGTGTGATTCTAGGGTGATTGGCTGAAGGTTGTGGGAAAAACAATGATAGAATAATCTTAGATTCCAGTAGGATCCTGAAAGTTCGAGTCTTTAACCTTAAACCTAAGCATCTCGTTCAGTCGATGAACATCTCGGCCGGGGTGGAATTCTTCTGACCGAGGTGACTTATCCGATTCTAAACAGAAAGTTAAGTGTTAGAGTTTGCCAAATCCTATTCTTATTACACCTTTCTGGTTCAATGCAAGCTTAGGATGAGACTTATCCGGTAATTCCTTAGTTTGTTTACCAACGATCATAAGTGTAGGTAATAAAGGTTTATCCTTTATTGGGGTTTGAGTGTGCTTCTATCCCATCTTTGTGAGTTAGCCTAAGACTTACCCGGTAAAGGTTGATTCTATTCCCTTAGATGGTATGTTAGTTTGAGATTATAGTTCTTTATCTTAATTCCTTGAGACTTACCCGGTAATAGGAGTTACGGTTTAGGATTAGTGAGTAGTGAGACTTACCCGGTGATCTATTCCACTTTAGTAACACCTTCCCTATGCAAAAATCTCAGCTTTGTCCGCTTATCTATAGATCTTGAGTTGGAACCACAACTAGATGCTTTAATCCCTAGAATTGCATGTTTGCTTTATTGACTTCTTATTCATCTTTGATTGTGTTAATTGCTCTTGTGGTTAGTATTGACATAAGCATACCGTTATTGACTTTGTTTCACCGAGTCCCTGTGATCGACCCCTGGAATTCCTTGCTTTTTACTACGATTGACCCGTACACTGCGGGTTCGCATCCTTGTTTTAAGCTTAAGTCTAGGGTTATAAATTTAAAGCTTACACACACCGTTTGGAGCGAACAAGTTTTTGGCGCCGTTGCCGGGGACTTGGTCTAGACCGAGCCGGTAGCGGTTTGCTTTCGGGGCACTTGCCCCTGTTGCTACTAACTACTCTTTCTATGAGTTTTGTAGTTTTCTGGATTTCCGATGACTACATTTGATCCAGCCTGGATAGCAAGACAAAGTCCTAGGGCGGACCATTATGAGTACTTGGAGGAGAAATACTCATTCTATTGGTTCAACAATGAATGGGAAAGAGAAGAGGCCATTCAGCGTGAACTTGCGATATGGGATGAGAAGAATGTCCCTAAAAACATTTATGAGCAACCTTTTGAAGACTCTCTCGAATCAAGATTGGAGAAGTTGATGAAGAAGGTGGAGGAGCTCAAGGAAAGCACCCTATCCTATGCTAAGCCGGAATTGGAGCGTAAGGAAGTATTGCACATTTCAAGCATTCCCCCCATCGAACCAGAAATTTCTCCTGAAACTTCTGAGGAAGAGGAGGGTATGGAAGGTCTCGATCCAACTGTTGAGACCTCGGCCGAGGTGGAAGAGATTTCGGCCGAGATGGAAGAATATGCAAAACCAGAAGTGGAAGATGCAGAGAACCTTGGCCAAATTACTGAGATTGTGGTCAAGGTGGAAGAAAGACCAGCAGAACTGAGAGAGATTTCGTGGGTGGATTATCAACCCAACACGAAACTTGTCTCAAGCTTTGGAGAACTTTGCAAGGTATATTCTCCTACTTCATTTGAATTCCCTATTAATATTTCTGAATTTTTCAGGAAGGCACCGGAGAGTTGGAGGTCTCTTCCGAAAGAACCTCCTAAGATCAAGATGAAACCTCTCTTGAAACTGTTGGAAGAAGATACTCCTTGGATTATAAGGAGTGGAGTTTGCAAGCACTACACCGTTAAGGCGATGAAGTGTCTCTTGTTCAAGTATGGGGTCCCTCGCATGCTAAGGACCTTGTACCATCCCCATGCTAAAGATGGGGAAGCTACTAGGATTCTCGAGAAGTTGTTTTCTCGATCAAGGAAAGGATGGGACGCAAGGCTAGATTATGTCCCATTGAAGTGCAGGAAGGCTAGAAGGATTCCGGTGAGAATCAAACCGTACAAGCTTGTACGTGGGAGATCTTACCATTTGCCGGTGAAATTAGGAACCGGAACCTTTTTGGAAGAATTTTATGATGGATGTAATGAGCACTCCATGGTGTTCAAGGTACATTGAGTAATTCTATGGAGAAGGGTTCAGCTAGCGACCTTAAAACAAGCGCTTCTTGGGAGGCAACCCAAGGTATTTCTTTCTTCTCCCTTTTCTAGTTTAGTTTAGATAGTTGCTTTGTTTTTTTTTTTCCTCTAGATAACAACCAGGTATTCCAAAAGGAAGGATCACAGTTCAGGAGCTACATTGGAAGAACAAAATTTTGAGAAGTTGAGGAAACGAGCTTTACTGAGATACATCTCGGGTACTGTCAGAACACCTCGACCGAGATGTGCTTCGCCAACCGAGATGGTCTTATCTGGGAGCTGTTTCTTACTTCTTCATGCAGTTTAGCTATGTTCGGTGAGTATCCTGTCCTTAGACTTATTTTGACCCACTGGAACAGTGTGTCCCAAGTATGGGGTGTTTATGTATTTGATTGACTTATGTGATGTATGGCTCTATATTATCGGATATTTATGATTATTTTGCTTCTATGGTTTTATCTGAGATTACATACATGCATACAGGTTATTTGATTGAGAAAAACGTCAAAAAACTGGTTTTAAAAAAAAAAAAATTTGGACCTCGACCGGGGCAGTTCTGGCCGAACGAGGTGTTTCACCTCGGTTGACCTACGAACACCTCGACCGAGGTGGGTTAACTGAGAGTTTTTAAAAACGATTTTTGAACTTCTTATCTGGATATGATCTCAGTGAAGATCTTGCTTACTGACTGGTTTTGAAATCTTTATGTGTTTGAAAGGTTTTATAATATGTTTAAGTTGCTAAATGCTTTGTTTGAAACTATTGGCATGTTTAATACTTTGTTTTTATCCAAATTATGTTGAATTTGAAGGTTGACACCACATTATGAGTTCTCTCACTTTCTTCCTGGAAAGACCAAGGCAATTCATTCTTCTCTCTTCTTCTTATTGATCATGTTTAGCCCCTCATATACATTTTGCCTCCCTTTACCTATCCGGGAATTTGGAAGCAAGCGGAGCGGTGAAAGCAAGTGAAGTTAAAGTTGAGAAGTTGGCTGGAAGTGAAAGTGTTAGAAAGTAATAATAGGTTTGGGGGAGTCAATCATAAAGATGAGTAACTCGGCACCATTCACAAAGCCGGGTGTTTGTGTCTTGCCAAAGTCGGATTGAGCGATATTCCTAACGGGTCATGGTATGTGCATCAAGGGTTTGATGCATCTCGAGAAATTGATGATTGCTGATTTTCTAGGCTTCGGTTATTGTGCACCTCTGTCCATGCATCCTAAAAAAGTAAAGTAAAAAGAAAAAGTGTGAAATAAGCAAAGCTTATTGGTGGAAGATGTTGCAAGTCAAAGTGAAAGTGAAGTTCATCCTTTTCCCGGATTCTAACACCACATTACCTTACATACATCCCTACCCTACACGTTTCTTGACATTTCTTTTGGGAAGCCCTTGAGACCTTGAGCTTGTTGATTGACTTAGTGGTTTAAATCGAATTATACATGATTAATTTTGATAATTATGATTTATTATGCATTCTATGATTTTATGCAAAGATGAACAACTTTCCTATATTTATAAAATGTTTTGAGCATATTGAGTTTTTAATTCCATAAAGTATTCTCTTAGAGTGATCTATGATAGTTGCACACCATAAAATGTTCTTGAAAGACTTTTCATTGATTTTATTGACTTATAATCCATTCTATCTTGTCTTTTATATGAGGAACTTGCTTGGGGACAAGCAAGGGCTAAGTATGGGGTATTTTGATAGCATGAATTACAGTCTATATTTTAGGGTTTGTTTGGACGTTTTATCTTTCATAATCTGCATGTTTGTATGTATATTATGTGATTTTACTACCATTTCATCTACCTTTGCGAGAATCGAGGTCTACACCTAGTTTTGTTGTAATCGTAGGTAAAATGGCACGTTTTGCATAAAAAAGGATCAAAAGGAGTCATGAGTCATTTGGAGCTACATCCAGGGAGCATAGCCATGGATTAAAGATTTACTTTGGAGCAGATTCGAGAGATTTCACGTTCTGTTGTGACTCACCTCGGTTGACCACAGACCATCTCGACCGAGGTGATCCAGAGACACCGACTCGACCGAGGCGAACACCTAGGACGCGGCGAGAATATTTTATTCTTGGATGAGATCTTTTAAAATTGGAAAGTGATCTTATATTTTTGGGCTTAGCTCCTGGAAGGAAGAAGATATGCAGAATCATATATTTTACCTATATTTATGGGAAAATATCTTTCTAAGATTTATTATCTTTGGAGGGTTATTTTCTTATAAAAAGAGTTGGATTTCCACAAATCCAAGAGCGTGCTATACCCGTTATCAGCACAAGAGAGTCGCATACATCTCGCAGCAGCCACACTCCAGATTTGGAGATTCGAAGAACCTTGTTGAAGGTTGAAGGAAGATTGAAGATCATAGCTTTTATAGCTTTTTGGAGGGTTTCGTAAGATTATCTTAGATTCCCTTCCTTGTTGTCTTGCTTGTTGGATTTATTGTCCAAGGAACGCTTTGTGATATTTGATTCAGTTATTGAAGTCTTTTCATTAAATTCTTCTTTGTTCAAATATTCACCTTCTTCCCATATATTTGATTAATATTATCATGATGATGAGTGGCTAATTTCCTTGTGTGATTCTAGGGTGATTGGCTGAAGGTTGTGGGAAAAACAATGATAGAATAATCTTAGATTCCAGTAGGATCCTGAAAGTTCGAGTCTTTAACCTTAAACCTAAGCATCTCGTTCAGTCGATGAACATCTCGGCCGGGGTGGAATTCTTCTGACCGAGGTGACTTATCTGATTCTAAACAGAAAGTTAAGTGTTAGAGTTTGCCAAATCCTATTCTTATTACACCTTTCTGGTTCAATGCAAGCTTAGGATGAGACTTATCCGGTAATTCCTTAGTTTGTTTACCAACGATCATAAGTGTAGGTAATAAAGGTTTATCCTTTATTGGGGTTTGAGTGTGCTTCTATCCCATCTTTCTGAGTTAGCCTAAGACTTACCCGGTAAAGGTTGATTCTATTCCCTTAGATGGTATGTTAGTTTGAGATTATAGTTCTTTATCTTAATTCCTTGAGACTTACCCGGTAATAGGAGTTACGGTTTAGGATTAGTGAGTAGTGAGACTTACCCGGTGATCTATTCCACTTTAGTAACACCTTCCCTATGCAAAAATCTCAGCTTTGTCCGCTTATCTATAGATCTTGAGTTGGAACCACAACTAGATGCTTTAATCCCTAGAATTGCATGTTTGCTTTATTGACTTCTTATTTATCTTTGATTGTGTTAATTGCTCTTGTGGTTAGTATTTACTTAAGCATACCGTTATTGACTTTGTTTCACCAAGTCCCTGTGATCGACCCCTGGAATTCCTTGCTTTTTACTACGATTGACCCGTACACTGCGGGTTCGCATCCTTGTTTTAAGCTTAAGTCTAGGGTTATAAATTTAAAGTTTGCACACACCGTTTGGAGCGAACAAATACATACTATTGGCGGTAGATTATGTTTCTAGATGGGTGGAAGCAATTGCCTCTCCCACCAATGATGCCATGGTGGTGGTCAAGTTCTTTAACAAGACCATCTTCCTGTGATTTGGGACGCCAAGGACTATCATTAGTGATGGAGGTTCTCACTTCATTGCCCGGCGCTTTGAAGCTCTTCTAGCTAAGTATGGGGTTACTCACAAGGTCGCTACCCCTTATCATCCACGAACTAGTGCACAAGTTGAGATCTCAAATAGGGAGATCAAAGGAATCTTAGAGAAGACGGTTTCAAGGACTAGGAAGGATTGGTCCTTGAAGCTTGATGATGCATTGTGGGCGTACCGGACTGCGTACAAGATTCCCATAGGAACCATACCATACAACCTTGTGTATGGGAAGTCTTGTCACTTACCGGTGGAGTTGGAGCACAAAGCGTTTTGGGTTATCAAGTGGTTGAATTTCAGCATGAAGGAAGCGGGAGAGAAGCGTCTCCTAGACCTTAACGAGCTGGACGAACTCCGCTTGAACGCTTATGAAAACGCTAAGATCTATAAGGAGAGAGCAAAGCGTTGGCATGATAAGCATATCATTCCAAAGGACTTCAAATAAAGAGATCAAGTTCTCCTCTTCAATTCAAGGCTTCGTCTCTTTCCAGGTAAGCTTAAATCTCGTTGGACCGGACCTTTTCTAATTAAGCGTATTTTCCCCCATGGTGCAGTTGAAGTATGGGGTGAAACGGGCGGAAGCTTTAAGGTGAACGGCCAACGACTCAAGAAGTATACGCCGGAACTCCAAACTGAAGAGTTCGCGCCTACCGCACTCGAATAAGTGCGAGATTGGTCTAGTACGGACCTTAAATAAAGCGCTTCTTGGGAGGCAACCCAAGGTATTACATTTTTGTTTTTGTTTTCGATTCATAGTTTAGCTTAGTTTAGACGATTTTCGTTTTGTTTTTGCCTTCGATTCCTTCCGGTATGTTCGTGTTTTTGGATGTAGGAACGATGAAAAAGGAAAAGGGAAGGATAATGTTGAAGAAAAGTGACGAAACTTGGATTTTGGAGCTTTACAGAGAGTTCCACGGCCTAAACCACGGTCGTGACATCTACAGTGACCGTAATTTCCAAAAGCCTTTGAAAAATTACCAAACCCACGGTTCCGTACAATTCTACGGCCGTGGAACACCCCGACAGACCGTGATTTTCAAAATTTTGCCTGTGACTATATAAACCACGTTCTTCACAAAAATCACTCCACAAAACCTTTCCACGACCCTAAAATGCCGAATCACGACCCTCCTCCAAATTCCTCGTTTCTTAATCGTTTCCAACAATTCTTCTTCCCAAATCGAAGCAAATTCAACCACCAACAAGATCCAAGCGACGAATCGAGCGGAAATTCACCAAGGAACACACAATTCGGATTTTAAAATCCAAAACCTAGGTTTTTCCACTCTTCTTGTTCGTTGTCAATTTGGTTCGTTTTTGTTAGAAATATTAGGAAGAACTGATTGAAATTGGAAGGAATCAGACTAGGGCTGCCTGATTGTTGAGTTTGAGAGTTGTTTGCTGAGATTTGCGAAAAACTGAGACGAGCCACGGTTCCTGGGAGAACCACGGCCGTGGAAAGGCTAGAACAGACCGTGATTTTTGACAGTGATGGATTTCGTGAGGAGAGTTTCAGGGAGGATTAAGGAGAAAAAGAATGATCAGAACAAGAAGAGGAAGGGTAATCCCTCTTCTTCTTCATCCTCTAGAGCACCACCACCCTCTTCCCCTTCACCTCCATCATCACCTTCATCACCCTCACCTCCTAGCCCTAGAGTACCGACTATACATGAGGATCACCTCGCAGCATTCGAGAGGATCGAGGAGAGGGCTGTGATTGGTCCTAGGTACTTGTTGTTGGAGGATCTAGCTCCTCTTAACATCATAGAGGACCTTACTTGGCTCTTGGATAGAGCCGGATTAGTTGTCTTACATCGGCCATCCGAGACGACGCCTATGAGGAGATTACGAGGGAGGTAGTGACATCCTTTCAGCATAGCCATGTAGATAGGACCGTTTCTTTCCGTCTTATGGAAAGAAACTATGACTTTTCCATCCGTGAGTTCAGGACTTTCTTCGGGTTTCATGAGACCTTTAACGGTCGCTTTCCTAGTGGCGTTTACGCCAAGGACTTTTGGGAGGAGGTAGCTATGATATACGCCAGCGAGGACCTCTGGCAACCTGCTGACACCAAGGCTAAGTTGATGTACCACTTAGCCTTGAAGATTGCTCACCGTGTTCTTTCGGAGTGTCTCTTCCCTCGGACGGAGACGCCCCAAAAGATAAAGACGGATGAGCTCTTTTTGCTTTATTCTATGCTGTACGGGCGCCGAGCTGACTGTGCCACCCTCTTAGCTGCTACTATGAGCAAGCTTAAGAATAAGAGGAAGGGCAACATTGGATATGGTGGGATAGTTACCCACCTTGCTAGGAGTTTGGGAGTTGACTTTTCTGCGTGTACCCGTATACCGGCCGTACCTCTAGGACTTCATGCCTTCCTGACTTGAGGTCTCATCTTCCCCACACATAGAGGTCCGCCTTATGCGGCCATGCCTTGGGAGAGCAGGATAGGTAGGGGTATAGAGTGGCTACCGGAGTACTCCATTATGGCTGGACGCCATAATTGGAAGGAGACGTTCGCTGCTATGCATGCGAACAGGATTGCAGCTCCCCCATATGTCCCACCACCAGTTGTTGAGGAGGAGGAGATGAGAGATCAGTTTGAGGGTGGAGGAGGAGCAGAGCAGGAGTTTGGCACGTTTCCGGATCAGCCGGATGCGGCCCCCGATGTGCCTAGACGTTCTCCACGTCCCGCCAGAGCTTCAGGCTCGTCTTCTCGCCGCGCTAGCGTGAGTGAGAGACCTACATGGATGGACACGCCTCCTGCATGGTATGGAGTTCCACCTCCATGGTCCACAGAGCAGTCATCAGCACCAGCACCAGCACCGTCCGACGCTCCAGCATGGTACAGCCAGGCTCCAGGATGGTATGAGCAGATGCCGGATTGGGCTACTGGTCTTTCGGAGAGAGTAGGAGCATTGGAGATTCGAGCCGATGCTAGAGATGGACGCTTGGACGACCTCGATCATATGATGAGGGATGTCTACCGCCAGCAGTTTGGCCGGTTTTATGATCCTAGCTTCTCTCCATTCCCGCCTCCACCAGCGCCGCAGTGATGATGATGATTGTCCGACAGTTTTAGCCGCTCCACCGCCACTTTGTGAGTTTCTTTTTCTTTTCTTTCTTTCTTTTGAGCATTAGGGACAATGTTCGTCCTAAGTATGGGGTGGGGTGTGACTAGAAGTTATAATAACTCTTACTCACTATGTTTGCTTCTATTCGAGACTATCATTGCATGTTCATTATATTGTTGCACGTTTCATTATTGCATTGCATGAAAAAGAACTTGAAAAACCCATAAAAATTGAAAAATTTTGAAAATTTTGTGCTTCTAAGGAATTGAGATGATTTCCATGATAATCGCTACTTGTGAATTGAGTTTGATGACAATTGCATGCTTAAACGATTAGTGAATTGAAAAGAAATTGAATGTGTCGATTATACCTCTTTTATAAGTTTCATAATGTGATGAATATTACCTAAATCATGTTGAGAAATTGAAGTTGAAATCACACTATGAGTTCTTATACTTCTTGTTGAGATGATTAAGGCAATTCGATTTGTCTTTCTTCTTTCTTTGATCATTTTAGCTCCTCATTGAAATATTGACCTCCTTTACCTATCCGGGAATTTGGAGAAGTGAATGAAAAAGGCATGTTTGATGTGGGAGGGCCATGAGAGCAATTATTTGCAATCAAAAGAATAGAAAGAAATTATAGGTTTGGGGAAGTCAATCATGACGATGAGTAACTCGGTACCATTCACATAGCCGGGTGTTTGTGTCTTGCCAAAGTCGAATTGAGCGATATTCCTAACGGATTATGGTATGTGCGCTAAGGGTTTGAGGCATCTCATAAAAATTGAGAAACGCCAATCTCCTAGGCTTCGGTTTATGTGCCCCTCTATCCATAACTCCAAAAGTAAAGTCGAAAAATGAAAGGAAGAGAGCGAAGCTCTAAGTTGAAAGTGTGCGGAAACCGCAAGAGAAGAAGAGAAGAGTAGTTGTCCATTTTCCCGGATTCATGCACCACATCCCTTAAAAGTTTCCTTCCTTTTCCACATTCTAGACCTTTTTCTTTGAAAGTCCTTAAGATCAAAAGAATGTTATATGACTTGGTGATCTAAATTGAAGTTTCTTATGATTGATTTTGATAATGTTTGAAGGTTATGATGCTTGTATAGAAGTTTGATTGATTCATGAGGTTTCTTTGCTTTTTACTCCTTAATTAAGTGTATGAAAGTCTTATAAACGATTGAAGAAAGGTTTGAGAATGATCTATTCTTTAGAAGGCACATTCATCCAAAAGAAGTATTGCTTTGAGAAGGTACACATATTTCATCCTAACTCTTGTTTTAAAAACTTTTGAAAGACCTTGCTTAGGGACAAGCAAGTTGCAAGTATGGGGTTATTTGTTAGCATGAAATATTGTGATATTTTAGGCACGTTTTCTAAGTGTATTTGATTCATATTGATAGTCTTTGATTTAGCATTGTTGCATTTGTGAGCTAGTTTGCCTATATTGTCGATATGGATGTCTACACAAGTTCTATGTTGATTATAGGTGATTGAGAGCCATTTCCGAACGGAATTTAGCAAAGACGAGTTCATTGAGTATGTCCATGGATTGAGGGCATTCTTAGGAGCAAAAAGGAGTTCAACTTGAGGAATGCACGAGGCTAGGAAAGAATCACGTTCTTGCCCTAAACCACGCTCTAAAATAAGGCCGTACTACATTCCACGTTCAGTTCCACGGCCGTGGAACCATGCAGGAGAAGCGTGGTTCATTCCAGGAGCTTTTACGGTCGTGGAATCAAGTGTTCAAACCGTGTTGATTTCCACGCTCTAAATTACGGTCGTGGAACCTTCCACGACCGTGATCTTGGCGATCCTTTTCGCCACATATTGAAGCCACGATCTTTTAAGAGATTGGGCCGGACCGATATTTTATCTTGCCCTATAAAAAGACGGACGAAGAGAGATTCCGTCACCTCGCTTGAGACTTCCGCTTACGTTCGCTTAGACGCACTTTGCGACCTCGCTTTACACTTTCGCCTACGCCGCGACTTGGAGATTTTTGGCGATTCTTGCAAAAGACGTATTTTGCGCTCATCCTTGGAGTTGCCCTAATCTCGCACTTTTGGTGGAGATTGCTGTTAAGATTTCCGGATTGACGGAAGATCAAAGATTCGGAAGATTGTTCGCAAGAAGATTCCTCTTCTTGTTTAGGTTTGATTTAGAAGACGGATTGACATCCCGTTCTTCCTTCTTATTTACGATTGTGTTTGTTTGTTCTATACTGAATCTTGTGACGATATTTGTTCTTGATTGTGACTTTGAGATTGGTTTGAAGTTTATTGAAAGTTTTCGGAAGTTTTCATCTTTCAATCTTTTAATTCTTGAATTTAATATCAATATGACTGTTATTGGCTAAAAACCCTTAACAATTCTAAGGTGAAGGGTTGATAGTTGTGGCTTAGATGATGATAGATCGATCGTAAACAAATTAGACCCTGAGAGTTAGAGAGAATCGTCGACGAACCCTAAATCACGGTTTGTTCTTGAGTTCCACGACCGTGGAATCTCAAGATCCACCCGTAATTTCCCTTAAGTTTACGAACCTGCTTTTACTTCAATCCAAAGTTAAAGATTTGCTTTAACTTAGTTTAGGCTTGCCTTTTCTAGGTGGTAGTGAAGCCTCAACAACCTCTACCTCGATTTTGAGTGTCACAACCTTAATCGGTTTAGTTAGTCTCGATCCTTGGATTGTAAGTTTGGGTATTTGACGTTAATTCTTATCTTTAGAACCTTTCTATATTGAAGCCTCAACAACCTGTATAGAGAGTGTCTTGTAGGTGAGTCATATAAGGTTTTTGGAACTTCACCGTACGATTACCTTACATTAGCATACCTTTGCATATCTTAACTCTGTCTTTATATCATTAGTATATCTTGAATCGATTGCCACAACTGGATACTTGGATCTTTAGGATTGTTGTTTTCCCAATATTTGCAAAATCTCTCATATTTACTCGCTTGATAATCTGCAATTGAATTTGTTCCCACCCAAATCCCTGTGTTCGATACTCTGGAATTCTTGCTTAACTATATCGATCCGTACACTGCGGGTTCGCTTGCTTGATTCTAGTTTTATAATTAAAGCTTATTTGCACGCACGTGTAGGGGCGAACATCAATTTCTGCCGCAAAATGGCCTAGGCGTTGGCAAGGCCAATAACGTTCTTGCCAAGTAATGGCATTGTCATGACTGAGTCAAGACAATGTCCCATGATAGTCATGAGGCTCAACTAAACTAACTTTCAACATAGCCGTGATAGCCATGTCCTTTTGTTTAGTTTAATTTAATTAGCTTCCATACTTTTACCCCGTAATCACTATTTACTCTAAGTGCCGGTCACTTGGCTTGCCTCCCGCAACCCATACCATCGTGACACACATGTGAGTAACTTATTGCACCTTGTCTCGACAACAAGCTCAATGGTTCCGTTGAGACTTAGCACAAATCTCCAACACTTTGGACCATATTTGAGAGATTTCACATTCAGTTGTGATTCACCTCGGTTGACTACAGAGTCACCTCGACCGAGGTGATCCAGAGGAGCCGACTCGACCGAGGTGAACACCTTGGACGCGGCAAGGATATTTTATTCTTGGCTGAGATCTTTTATTTTTGGAAGGAGGATCTTATCTTTTTAGGCTGGATTCCTGGAAGGAAGAAGATAATTTAGCCTATATATTTTGCCTATTTTTATGGGAGGAGATCTTTCTAAGATATCTTATCTTTGGAGAGTAATTTTCCTATAAAAAGGGTTGGATTTTCCACAAATCCGACATCTGCTAACGGCTGAACATCCCGCATACGGTGCTATACCACCGGATCCTGCTTACACCGGAACAGCCGCCTTCCACATAGTTGTTAGAATTGAAGAACCTTTTTGAAGGTTGAAGGAAGATTGAAGGAAGAAAGTTCATAGTTTTTATAGCTTTGTGAAGCGTTTTGTAAGATTCTCTTAGATTCCCTTCATTGTTGTTAGTCTTGTTGGATTTTGATCCAAGGAACGCTTGTTGATTGATAATTGATTCAGTTATTGAAGCCTTTCTCTTAAGGTTTTCTTGTTCAATTATTCTCTTTCTTCCCTTATATTTGATTATTGCTTTCATGATGATGAGTGGCTAATTTCCTTGTGTGATTCTAGGGTGATTGGCTGAAGGTTGTGGAAAAAACAATGATAGAATAATCTTAATCACAGTAGGACCCTGAAAGTTCGAGTCTTTATCTTTAACCCTAAGCATCTTGCTCAGTCGATGAACATCTCGTCCGGGGTAGAATTCTTCTGACCGAGGTGACTTACCTGATCCGAAACTGAGAGTTAAGTGTTAGAGTTTACCAAATCCTATTCTTATTATACCTTTCCTGGTTCAATGCAAGCCTAGGATGAGACTTACCCGGTGATTCCTTTGTTTGTTTACCTAAGATCATAAGTATAGGTAATAAAGGTCTATCCTTTATTGGGGTTTGAGTGTGCTTTCATTCCATCTTTGTGAGTTAGCCTGAGACTTACCCGGTAAAGGTTGATTCTATTCCCTGAGTTGGAATGTTAGTTTGAGGTTATAGTTCTTTTCCTTAATTCCTTGAGACTTACCCGGTAATAGGAGTTACGGTTTGGGATTAGTGAGTAGTGAGACTTACCCGGTGATCTATTCCAATTTAGTAACGCCTTCCCTTTGCAAAAATCTCAGCTTTGTCCGCTTATCTTTAGATCTTGAGTTGGAATGTTCGCTCCAAACGGTGTGTGCAAGCTTTAAATTTATAACCCTAGACTTAAGCTTAAAACAAGGATGCGAACCCGCAGTGTACGGGTCAATCGTAGTAAAAGCAAGAAAATTCCAGGGGTCGATCACAGGGACTTGGTGAAACAAAGTCCAACACGGTGTGCTAATGTTAATGCTAACCACTAAAGCAAGTAATACAATCAAAGATGAATAAGATGTCAAATAAAGCAAACATGTAATTCTAGGGATTAAAGCTTCTAGTTGTGGTTCCAACTCAAGATCTATAGATTAGCGGACAAAGCTGAGATTTTTGCATGGGGAAGGTGTTTCTAAAGTGGAGTAGATCACCGGGTAAGTCTCACTACGCACTAATCCTAAACCGTAACTCCTATTACCGGGTAAGTCTCAAGGAATTAAGATAAAGAACTATAATCTCAAACTAACATACCATCTAAGGGAATAGAATCAACCTTTACCGGGTAAGTCTCAGGCTAACTCACAAAGATGGGATGGAAGCACACTCAAACCCCAATAAAGGATAAGCCTTTATTACCTACACTTATGATCGTTAGTACACAAACTAAGGAATTACCGGGTAAGTCTCATCCTAAGCTTGCATTGAACCAGGAAGGTGAAATAAGAATAGGATTTGGCAAACTCTAACACTTAACTCTCAGTTTAGGGTCGGATAAGTCACCTCGGTCAGAAGAATTCCACCCCGGCCGAGATGTTCATCAACCGAACGAGATGATTAGGGTTAAGGTTAAAGACTCGAACTTTCAGGATCCTACTGGAATCTAAGATTATTCTATCATTGTTTTTCCCACAACCTTCAGCCAATCACCCTAGAATCACACAAGGAAATTAGCCACTCATCATCATAATGAAAGTATTAAATATATGGGAACAAGGTGAATATTTGAACAAAGAAGAATTTAATGAAAACACTTCAATATCTGAATCAAATAACACACAAAATCGTTCCTTGGATAATAATCCAACAAGACAAGACAACAAGGAAAGGAATTGAAGACAATCTTACAAAACCCTCCAAAAAGCTATAAAGCTATAGTCTTCAAATCTTCCTTCAACCTTCAAAAAGGTTCTTCAACTCTCTCCCAAATTGGAGTAGGATGCGGCTGCTGCGTATTCTTAGCTGTAATCGAGATTGTATGCGGTGTATGCAGCCCCTTCAAATTGTAGAAAATCAACCCTTTTTATAGGAAAAATAAACCTCCAAAGATAATAAATCTTAAGAAGATATCATCCCATAAATATAGGTAAAATATATATTCTGCATATCTCCTTCCTTCTAGAAGCTCAGCCCAAAAATATAAGATCACTTTCCAACTTTAAAAGATCCCAGCCAAGAATAAAATATTCTCGCCGCGTCCTAGGTGTTCGCCTCGGTCGAGTCGGCGTCTCTGGATCGCCTCGGTCGAGATGAATCTCTGGTCAACCGAGGTGACTCATAACTGAATGTGGAATCTCTCAAAACTGGTCCAAAGTAAATCTTTAATCCATGGTTGTGCTTCCTGAATGTAGCTCCAAATGACTCTTGACTCCTTTTGCTCCTTTTTGATGCAAAACGTACCATATTACCTGCAATTACAACGAAACTAGGTGTAGACCTCGATTCTCGCAAAGGTAGATGAAATGGTAGTAAAATCACATAATGTACATACAAACATGCAGATTATGAAAGATAAAACGTCCAAACAAACCCCAAAATATAGACTATAATTCATGCTATCAAAATACCCCATACTTAGCTCTTGCTTGTCCCTAAGCAAGTTCCTCATATAGAAATCAAGATAGAATGGATTAATAGTCAAGAAAATCAATGAAAAGTCTTTCAAAAACATTTTATGGTGTGCAACTATCATAGATCACTCTAAGAGAGTACTTCCTGGAAATTAAAAACTCAATATGCTCAAACATTTTATAAATATAGGAAAGTTGTTCATCTTTGCATAAAATCATAGAATGCATAATAAATCATAATTATCAAAATTAATCATGTATAATCCAGTTTAAACCACTAAGTCAATCAACAAGCTCAAGGTCTCAAGGGCTTCCCAAAAGAAAAGGTCAAGAAACGTGTAGGGTAGGGATGTATGTAAGGTAATGTGGTGCTAGAATCCGGGAAAAGGATGAACTTCACTTTGACTTTCAACATCTTCCACCAATAAGCTTTGCTTATTTCACACTTTTTCTTTTTACTTTACTTTTTGGGATGCATGGATAGAGGTGCACAATAACCGAAGCCTAGGAGATCCGCAATCATCAATTTCTTGAGATGCATCAAACCCTTGATGCACATACCATGACCCGTTAGGAATATCGCTCAATCCGACTTTGGCAAGACACAAACACCCGGCTATGTGAATGGTGCCGAGTTACTCATCTTCATGATTGACTTCCCCAAACCTATTATTGCTTTCTAACACTTTCACTTTCAGCCATCTTCAACTTTAGCTTGCTTTCACCACTTCGTTTGCTTCCAAATTTCCGGATAGGTGAAGGGAGGCAAAATGTATATGAGGGGCTAAGCATGATCAAGAAGAAGAAGAAGAATGAATTGCCTTGGTCTTTCCAAGAAGAACGTGAGAGAACTTATGCTGCGGTGTCAACCTTCAAATTCAACATAATTTGGATAAAAACAAAGTATTAAACATGCCAATAATTTCAAACAAAGCATTTAGCAACTTAATCATATTATAAAACATTTCAAACATATAAAGAATTTAAAACCAGTCAGTAAACAAGATCTTCACTGAGATCAATTCCAGATAAGTAACACAAAAATCGTTTTCGAAAACTCTCAGTTAACCCACCTCGGTCGAGATGTTCTTGGTTCAACCGAGGTGAAACACCTCGTTTTGCCAGAACTGTCCCGGTCGAGGTCGAAAAATTTTTTTATAACCATTTATTTTCGGTTTCGACGTTTTTCTCAATCAAATAACCTGTAAGTATGCATGCAATCTCAGATAAACATATAAATGCAGAATGAAGCATAAATATGAAAATATCCGGTCAATAAAATACATCAAAGGTCAAATAATACATCATAAGTCAAATAAGTCAAATAATACATCAACTACCCCATACTTGAGAACACTGTCCCAGTGGGTGTAATAAAAGTCTGAAAGAAAGGAGGACTCACCGGATGAAGAGCCGAACTGCATAAAAATAAAATAAATAAAACCCTGCAGCTCCTCAGAAGTCCTGATCCGGTGGTGGTGGTGGAATGTAGGGGAACAGAGTAGGGTCATAGGGATAGCCCATGACATGCTGGAACTGTAGCTGAGCCATCATGTGCTGATGATGCTGCCGCTCCTGCATCTCCCGGATATCCAAAGAAAGTGCAGCATAAGTGTCGATAACCTGATCTGTCAGATCATCAATCCGTCGGTGTGCTGCTCTGTCTCTAACCCTCTGCCTCCTGCGCCTAGCGGGCCTGACTGGAGAAGTCTCAGCCGGCGCCGGCTCAGTGTCCTCCTCGTCCTCATCAAGATCAATAATGGGAGGCGCGCTCGTCCCTGCAGTATCTGTCCCTGTGTCCATCGGGACGCCGCCTCCTCTCTCGTCGACTGTCTCATCGTCGTCATCCTCATCGACCTCCTCAGCCTCCTCAGCAGCTGCAGCAGCAGCAGCTGCTCCCTCTCTGTAGTCCTCCATCAGCGGGGTCCATGCTGTCTGCCAAAAATGCGGGTCGAAGACCGAAAACTGTGCAGACCATCTGATGCCCTGAGGCGCTGTCCGCTCCCAAGGCATAGCAACGTAGGGTGTAGTCAGCCCACGGGGAACCAGAATCCGCCGTGTGATCATCTCCTGCAGACCCAGCGGCTTCGGAGCCGCCACCATGGTACACCTACTCAAATCCATATCCTGATACCTAGCGATATGGGTCACTATACCTCCGCAGCAAATATCACCCTTCCCTTTGGCCTTGATCCTGTGCAGATCCTCTGCCAGCATCAAGCCAAAGTCAGGGTATCCTCCCGTGACCATGCAGTATAGGGAGAAAAGCTCCCCCTGTCTGACCTTCTGGGGCGTCTCAGTACGCGCCAGAAGCATCTCACTGAAAACCCTGTGCACTAGTCTGAAGGATAAATGGTAAATAAGCTTCGCCCTGGAATCACCAGGGCGCCACCTGTCTGCATGACTCGTAATGTGGGCAATCTGACCCCAGAACTCTCTAGCTACAGCTCGGGTCGGGAAATCTACAGCGGTGGGGGTAGGGAAGCCAAAAATGTCTCTCCAGTGGGCAAGAGGTACTATGTAGTTCCGGTTCATCAACCGGTACTTCACAGCCCCCTCTGTGGGGAGGTAAGTGAAGGAACTGACAAACTCGAGGGTAGGCTCGAGGTAAGCTGGGGCTCGGATCTCAGAAAACTGATCCAGCCCGACTGTGGCGATCATCCTACTAAGCTCTCCATCTACATGGAGACAGTCAAAGGCAGAAACGTCCAGAAATCTAGGAGCGATAACTGGACGACTAGAAATGCGGTCATAATCTACCCGGTGTCTCTCATGGATCACCGGGATAGAAGGTCGGGATGAGGAAGAAGAAGGGGAAGGAGAGGATCTATCTCTAAGGGCCAGTAATCTGTCTGAACTCATCTTCACAAATAGCACTGTCAGACCACCTCGGTTGCTGACAAGTCTCAGAAATCACCTCGGTCGAGGTGCAGACCGACTGGACCGAGGCGTACAGTTCGATTTCGATTCTCAGAATATTCAGTTCTTTTCCCCCTAAAATCACTACAATTGCTTCCTAAGGGGTACTTATGGATTTTCTCAACAGAAACAAGGGCAACCAAAGCCCAAATAGCAGAAAACGAACGAGTTAGGTTTTCGAACGTTTTTACCTCGTTTTGGTCGAATCGCTCAAATTTCTTGCAGATCTGTTGTAGTAATCGACTCCTCTACCCTTTAATCGCGTTTTGGAACAGAAATCGTCGAAAAAGAGCGAGAAACGGAGGAGGACGAGACGCCTCTGTCGCCGCGGTCGAAATGGGTGAAAAATAAAAAGTGAAAAGTAATTTTCCCTTTTTATACCGTCGCGAGATCTGCTGTCACCTCGGTCGAGATGGTCTCGACTGGACCGAGGTGGTACGGACCGAGGCGGTTCTGCAGAAACCCTAGTCGCCTCGGTTGCTTCAAGAATCAACTCGGTCGAGGTGTTCTGACAGTGACCGAGATGCCTCTTTCTTCTCAGAGTCTCGAACTTCTCCCTTTCCTGGAGTGCTCCTTCCTGTTGTCTGTCCAGAACACCAAAAACAAAGCAAAGCAAAGCAAAAACAAAAAAAACTATCTAAACTAGACTAGAAAACGGGGAAAGAAAGCAATACCTTGGGTTGCCTCCCAAGAAGCGCTTGATTTAAGGTCGCTAGCTGGACCATGGTGCGTCTCAAGCGAGGTAGGAGGTTCCCTCACCCCATACTTCACCTCCATCGTGGGGTGAAGTAAGTAGATCCATCAAACGCTCCAAGACATGCAAGTGCTCGTCGGGGAATGAATCGTCTATGGGTGGGCTATCCGTCTCGCGGGAGGATTCCGGTAGCCGGCTGAGGTGATCCGCAACTGAATTCTCGGATCCCTTCTTATCGCGGATCTCTAGGTCAAACTCTTGAAGCAAGAGAATCCATCGAATAAGACGCGGCTTGGCATCTTTCTTAGCCATCAAGTAACGTATGGCTGCATGGTCGGTGTAGACAATGACTTTCGCCCCTACTAGATAGGAACGAAACTTCTCGAAAGCATATACAACCGCCAATAACTCCTTTTCTGTGGTAGTGTTGATGCTAACCCTAGACTTAAGCTTAAAACAAGGATGCGAACCCGCAGTGTACGGGTCAATCGTAGTAAAAGCAAGAAAATTCCAGGGGTCGATCACAGGGACTTAGTGAAACAAAGTCCAATACGGTATGCTAGTGTTGATGCTAACCACAAGAGCAAGTATACAATCAAAGATGAATAAGATGTCAAATAAAGCAAACATGCAATTCTAGGGATTAAAGCATCTAGTTGTGGTTCCAACTCAAGATCTATAGATAAGCGGACAAAGCTGAGATTTTTGCATGGGGAAGGTGTTTCTAAAGTGGAGTAGATCACCGGGTAAGTCTCACTACACACTAATCCCAAACCGTAACTCCTATTACCGGGTAAGTCTCAAGGAATTAAGATAAAGAACTATAATCTCAAACTAACATACCATCTAAGGGAATAGAATCAACCTTTACCGGGTAAGTCTCAGGCTAACTCACAAAGATGGGATGGAAGCACACTCAAACCCCAATAAAGGACAAGCCTTTATTACCTACACTTATGATCGTTAGTACACAAACTAAGGAATTACCGGGTAAGTCTCATCCTAAGCTTGCATTGAACCAGGAAGGTGAAATAAGAATAGGATTTGGCAAACTCTAACACTTAACTCTCAGTTTAGGGTCGGATAAGTCACCTCGGTCAGAAGAATTCCACCCCGGCCGAGATGTTCATCAACCGAACGAGATGATTAGGGTTAAGGTTAAAGACTCGAACTTTCAGGATCCTACTGGAATCTAAGATTATTCTATCATTGTTTTTCCCACAACCTTCAGCCAATCACCCTAGAATCACACAAGGAAATTAGCCACTCATCATCATAATGAAAGTATTAAATATATGGGAACAAGGTGAATATTTGAACAAAGAAGAATTTAATGAAAACACTTCAATATCTGAATCAAATAACACACAAAATCGTTCCTTGGATAATAATCCAACAAGACAAGACAACAAGGAAAGGAATTGAAGACAATCTTACAAAACCCTCCAAAAAGCTATAAAGCTATAGTCTTCAAATCTTCCTTCAACCTTCAAAAAGGTTCTTCAACTCTCTCCCAAATTGGAGTAGGATGCGGCTGCTGCGTATTCTTAGCTGTAATCGAGATTGTATGCGGTGTATGCAGCCCCTTCAAATTGTAGAAAATCAACCCTTTTTATAGGAAAAATAAACCTCCAAAGATAATAAATCTTAAGAAGATATCATCCCATAAATATAGGTAAAATATATATTCTGCATATCTCCTTCCTTCTAGAAGCTCAGCCCAAAAATATAAGATCACTTTCCAACTTTAAAAGATCCCAGCCAAGAATAAAATATTCTCGCCGCGTCCTAGGTGTTCGCCTCGGTCGAGTCGGCGTCTCTGGATCGCCTCGGTCGAGATGAATCTCTGGTCAACCGAGGTGACTCATAACTGAATGTGGAATCTCTCAAAACTGGTCCAAAGTAAATCTTTAATCCATGGTTGTGCTTCCTGAATGTAGCTCCAAATGACTCTTGACTCCTTTTGCTCCTTTTTGATGCAAAACGTACCATATTACCTGCAATTACAACGAAACTAGGTGTAGACCTCGATTCTCGCAAAGGTAGATGAAATGGTAGTAAAATCACATAATGTACATACAAACATGCAGATTATGAAAGATAAAACGTCCAAACAAACCCCAAAATATAGACTATAATTCATGCTATCAAAATACCCCATACTTAGCTCTTGCTTGTCCCTAAGCAAGTTCCTCATATAGAAATCAAGATAGAATGGATTATAAGTCAAGAAAATCAATGAAAAGTCTTTCAAAAACATTTTATGGTGTGCAACTATCATAGATCACTCTAAGAGAGTACTTCCTGGAAATTAAAAACTCAATATGATCAAAACATTTTATAAATATAGGAAAGTTGTTCATCTTTGCATAAAATCATAGAATGCATAATAAATCATAATTATCAAAATTAATCATGTATAATCCGATTTAAACCGCTAAGTCAATCAACAAGCTCAAGGTCTCAAGGGCTTCCCAAAAGAAAAGGTCAAGAAACGTGTAGGGTAGGGATGAATGTAAGGTAATGTGGTGCTAGAATCCGGGAAAAGGATGAACTTCACTTTCACTTTGACTTGCAACATCTTCCACCAATAAGCTTTGCTTATTTCACACTTTTTTCTCTTTTACTTTACTTTTTGGATGCATGGACAGAGGTGCACAATAACCGAAGCCTAGGAAATCCGCAATCATCAATTTCTCGAGATGCGTCAAACCCTTGATGCACATACCATGACCCGTTAGGAATATCGCTCAATCCGACTTTGGCAAGACACAAACACCCGGCTATGTGAATGGTGCCGAGTTACTCATCTTCATGATTGACTTCCCCAAACCTATTATTGCTTTCTAACACTTTCACTTTCAGCCATCTTCAACTTTAGCTTGCTTTCACCACTTCGCTTGCTTCCAAATTCCCGGATAGGTAAAGGGAGGCAATATGTATATGAGGGGCTAAGCATGATCAAGAAGAAGAAGAAGAATGAATTGCCTTGGTCTTTCCAAGAAGAACGTGAGAGAACTTATGCTGCGGTGTCAACCTTCAAATTCAACATAATTTGGATAAAAATAAAGTATTAAACATGCCAATAATTTCAAACAAAGCATTTAGCAACTTAAACATATCATAAAACATTTCAAACATATAAAGAATTTAAAACCAGTCAGTAAACAAGATCTTCACTGAGATCATATCCAGATAAGTAACACAAATCGTTTTCGAAAACTCTCAGTTAACCCACATCGGTCGAGATGTTCTTGGTTCAACCGAGGTGAAACACCTCGTTTTGCCAGAACTGTCCCGGTCGAGGTCAAAAAATTTTTTTAAAACCATTTTTTTTTCGGTTTCGACGTTTTTCTCAATCAAATAACCTGTAAGTATGCATGCAATCTCAGATAAACATATAAATGCAGATAAAGCATGAATATGAAAATATCCGATACATCATAAGTCGAATAATACATCATAAGTCAAATAAGTCAGATAATACATCAACTACCCCATACTTGAGACACACTGTCCCAGTGGGTGTAATAAAAGTCTGAAAGAAAGGAGGACTCACCGGATGAAGAGCCGAACTGCATAAAAATAAAATAAATAAAACCCTGCAGCTCCTCAGTAGTCCTCCATCAGCGGGGTCCATGCTGTCTGCCAAAAATGCGGGTCGAAGACCGAAAACTGTGCAGACCATCTGATGCCCTGAGGCGCTGTCCGCTCCCAAGGCATAGCAACGTAGGGTGTAGTCAGCCCACGGGGAACCAGAATCCGCCTCGTGATCATCTCCTGCAGACCCAGCGGCTTCGGAGCCGCAACCATGGTACACCTACTCAAATCCATATCCTGATACCTAGCGATATGGGTCACTATACCTCCGCAGCAAATATCACCCTTCCCTTTGGCCTTGATCCTGTGCAGATCCTCTGCCAGCATCAAGCCAAAGTCAGGGTATCCTCCCGTGACCATGCAGTATAGGGAGAAAAGCTCCCCCTGTCTGACCTTCTGGGGCGTCTCAGTACGCGCCAGAAGCATCTCACTGAAAACCCTGTGCACTAGTCTGAAGGATAAATGGTAAATAAGCTTCGCCCTGGAATCACCAGGGCGCCACCTGTCTGCATGACTCGTAATGTGGGCAATCTGACCCCAGAACTCTCTAGCTACAGCTCGGGTCGGGAAATCTACAGCGGTGGGGGTAGGGAAGCCAAAAATGTCTCTCCAGTGGGCAAGAGGTACTATGTAGTTCCGGTTCATCAACCGGTACTTCACAGCCCCCTCTGTGGGGAGGTAAGTGAAGGAACTGACAAACTCGAGGGTAGGCTCGAGGTAAGCTGGGGCTCGGATCTCAGAAAACTGATCCAGCCCGACTGTGGCGATCATCCTACTAAGCTCTCCATCTACATGGAGACAGTCAAAGGCAGAAACGTCCAGAAATCTAGGAGCGATAACTGGACGACTAGAAATGCGGTCATAATCTACCCGGTGTCTCTCATGGATCACCGGGATAGAAGGTCGGGATGAGGAAGAAGAAGGGGAAGGAGAGGATCTATCTCTAAGGGCCAGTAATCTGTCTGAACTCATCTTCACAAATAGCACTGTCAGACCACCTCGGTTGCTGACAAGTCTCAGAAATCACCTCGGTCGAGGTGCAGACCGACTGGACCGAGGCGTACAGTTCGATTTCGATTCTCAGAAAATTCAGTTCTTTTCCCCCTAAAATCACTACAATTGCTTCCTAAGGGGTACTTATGGATTTCCTCAGCACAATCAAGGGCAACCAAAGCCCAATAAACAGCGAACGAAGAGTTAGGGTTTTCGAACGGTGGTTACCTCGTTTCGGTCGAAAATACTCAGATTTCTTGCAGATCCGTAGTTGCAATCGACTCTTCTACCCTTTAATCGCGTTTTGGAACAGAAATCGTCGAAAAAGAGCGAGAAACGGAGGAGGACGAGACGCCTCTGTCGCCGCGGTCGAAATGGGTGAAAAATAAAAAGTGAAAAGTAATTTTCCCTTTTTATACCGTCGCGAGATCTGCTGTCACCTCGGTCGAGATGGTCTCGACTGGACCGAGGTGGTACGGACCGAGGCGGTTCTGCAGAAACCCTAGTCGCCTCGGTTGCTTCAAGAATCAACTCGGTCGAGGTGTTCTGACAGTGACCGAGATGCCTCTTTCTTCTCAGAGTCTCGAACTTCTCCCTTTCCTGGAGTGCTCCTTCCTGTTGTCTGTCCAGAACACCAAAAACAAAGCAAAGCAAAGCAAAAACAAAAAAAACTATCTAAACTAGACTAGAAAACGGGGAAAGAAAGCAATACCTTGGGTTGCCTCCCAAGAAGCGCTTGATTTAAGGTCGCTAGCTGGACCATGGTGCGTCTCAAGCGAGGTAGGAGGTTCCCTCACCCCATACTTCACCTCCATCGTGGGGTGAAGTAAGTAGATCCATCAAACGCTCCAAGACATGCAAGTGCTCGTCGGGGAATGAATCGTCTATGGGTGGGCTATCCGTCTCGCGGGAGGATTCCGGTAGCCGGCTGAGGTGATCCGCAACTGAATTCTCGGATCCCTTCTTATCGCGGATCTCAAGGTCAAACTCTTGAAGTAAGAGAATCCATCGAATAAGACGCGGCTTGGCATCTTTCTTAGCCATCAAGTAACGTATGGCTGCATGGTCGGTGTAGACAATGACTTTCGCCCCTACTAGATAGGAACGAAACTTCTCGAAAGCATATACAACCGCCAATAACTCCTTTTCTGTGGTAGCATAGTGGCGTTGTGCTTCATCTAGCGTCTTGCTAGCATAGTAAATGGCGGTGGTCCGTCCATCCTTCTTTTGCCCAAGCACCGCTCCTACGGCTACATCGCTAGCGTCACACATGACCTCAAAGGGCAAGGTCCAATCAGGAGGTTGGATAATGGGAGCGGAGATCAACGCTTCCTTAATCCTGTAAAAAGCATCAAGACACTCCTGCGAAAACTCAAAAACAACATCTTTATTCAAGAGGTTAGTTAGAGGTTTAGAAATCTTGGAGAAGTCCTTGATGAATCTCCTATAGAAACCTGCATGCCCGAGAAAACTCCTCACACCCTTAACAGAACAAGGAGGAGGGAGTTTCTCAATAGTCTCGATCTTAGCTCGATCGACCTCAATACCTCGATTAGAAACGAGGTGTCCTAGTACAATGCCTTCATTAACCATAAAATGACACTTCTCCCAATTCAAAACAAGGTTAGTGTCTTCACATCTTTTAAGCACTAGAGAAAGGTTAGATAGGCAATCATCAAAAGAGGAACCATATACAGAAAAATCATCCATAAATACCTCCATGATCTCCTCTATGTACTCGGAGAAGATAGCCATCATGCATCGCTGGAAGGTAGCTGGTGCATTGCACAATCCGAATGGCATCCTCCGATAGGCAAACGTCCCCCAAGGACATGTGAAAGTGGTCTTCTCCTGATCATCCGGATGGATAGGAATCTGGAAGAATCCACTATAGCCGTCCAAGTAGCAAAAGTGTGAATGCTGGGCTAACCGTTCGAGCATCTGATCAATGAAGGGAAGCGGGAAATGATCCTTCCTAGTAGCCGTGTTCAGCTTCCTATAGTCGATACAAACTCTCCAGCCCGTAACGGTCCTTGTTGGGATCAACTCGTTGTTCTTATTAGTCACAACGGTCATCCCTCCTTTCTTCGGAACGACATGCACCGGGCTAACCCACTTGCTGTCCGAGATAGGATAAATAATACCTGCATCCAACAACTTAAGAACTTCTTTCTTCACAACCTCTTTCATGATCGGATTTAACCGTCTTTGAGGTTCCCGTGAAGTCTTATGATTATCCTCCATTAGAATTCTATGCATGCAGAAAGAAGGTTTAATGCCAATGAGATCATCCGTGGTGTACCCTATGGCTTTTCGATGCTTTCTCAGGACATGCATTAGCTTAGTTAATTCAGAATCGGAAAGGGAAGCGCTAACAATAACGGGATAAGTAGAATCCGGCCCAAGAAAGATATACCTCAAGTGACTAGGGAGTTGTTTAAGCTCCACAACTGGGGGTGCTTTCTGGGAGGGATCTGTGCTTCCTCTTTCCAGTGGAGTGGTGTCAGAAACTGGACTAGATGCAGTCTCAGTTTGAATCGTCTCGCTGTCGACCTCGGTCGAGGCGCAAAGGCGTTGACCGAGGTGTTCTTCAGACGCCTCGCTCAGTTCAGAAAGTGCCTCGGCCGAGGTACTGCTACTGGATCCGAGGCTGGAAATCTTCGTTTCCTGGATCAGCTTCTCAGTTATGGCTCCTGGATCCTCTTCCAGTGCCTTTAAGCTCCGTATATCTGCATCACAAGAAGCATCTATACCTTCCTCCATTAAACTGAAGCTAATAACTCTTTCGAGTGGATCATTAATAAGGATAGAGCTCACCAATTCTCTTGATTCTTCTTCATCGTAGATGTTGAAGATATCATCAGTTAGTTGCTCCCCTTTCATAGCTGCAAGTAGTGCGAACTCCACCTCATCGCCGCCAACGTTGAATTTCAACTTGGCGTTCTTGCAATCCACATTGCAACCCGAAGTTGCTAGAAATGGCCTCCCGAGAATGATAGGAACAGGATAATCTGCGGGAATGTCAAGTACGACAAAATCTATGGGTAGATAGAAGTTACCTAACTTGACCGGAACGTCCTCCAAAATGCCCACGGGATGGGTGATGGAGCGATCCGCCATGTAAAGTCGAATCTTGACCGGCTTGGGCTCTCCAAGACCGATCTTAACGCATAGCTCCAGCGGAATGATGCTCACGCTGGCTCCTAGATCGCAAAGGGCTTCACAAGTGACATCCCCAACTTGAATGGGAATGCAAAATGAGCCGGGATCTCTTAATTTAGGTGGCATCTTCTCCTTCATGATCTTTATGAGTTCCGAAGACTTAGATGTCATCCTAACTTCACCAACATCCTCCAGCTTCCTCTTCCTTGATAGGATCTCTTTTAAGAACTTCCCATAGGCGGGCATACCTAGAATAGCATCAAGGAAAGGAATATTAATATGGAGCTTATTCATCAAGTCAAGGAACTTACCAAAGTGCTTGTCAAGATGTGCTCTGGCTCTGGACTGGGGGAATGGAAGTGGTGGTTTATATGCAGGAGGTGGAACATAAGCTTCTGTCGTTCCTCCTGCTTTCTGTTGCGCCGCCTCGGTTGGCATCTCGGTCGAGGTGTTCTTCGACTGGATCTGGACCGAGGTGGTCTGCGTCGAGCGAGGTGCTGGATCTGCAGTTTTTAGTCCACTCCTCGTCGTGATAGCCATGCACTGGCCCTTAGGGTTAGTTTCCGTCTTTGCTGGAAGCTTCCCTGGATCTCTTGGCGCTTCATTCGCCCTATTAGCAAGTTGTTGTTCGAAGGACTTTTGGGCCCTCGAAAATGAAGTCATAGAATTCTCCATAGCATTAAGCTTGATCAAGATTGCCTCCAGGACTGCGTCCTTCTTTTCCGGCTGAGACGAACTTGATCCTTGCCCTTGACTCTTCAATGGAGTAGAAGAAGAAGAAGGAGGAGAGAGGAAAGGGTTAGAGGAATCATTAGAGTTGGAGTTTGAATGATTGTTACCGTTGTTTTGGTTATTCGCCCTCCAATTGTTGCTATTGGATCCTCTATTGTTGTTGTAGTTGTTGTTTCGGGGTCCGTTGTTGTTGTTACGGTACCCGTTCTTGTTGTTGTTGTTGTTGTTGTTCCTTTGCCCTTGCTCTTCCTGCTTAGTTTGAGCTATCAATAGCTCCTTCAACTGCTTCACGTCGTTCTTCAAGGACGTGAGTTGGTTGTTGTTGGTTTGAGTCTCTTGAAAGTTGACTCTTTTAACTCCACCTTCAGCTCCTTGGTGGGTGTACTTCTCCATGTGCAAGGCTTGCTTCTCGATGAAGTCCCAAGCCTCATCAACCGCCATATCCATGAATGTACCGGCGGAGAGTAGTTGGAGATTGAACTGGGTGTTTCCGTCCAGTCCTTTGAAGTAGATCTCCAGCAACTCTATCTTTGGAATCCCATGATGTGGGCAATCCAAAAGGATATCCTTGAACCGCTCCCATGATTTGGACAAGGTCTCTTTGTCCTTCATGATGAAAGCATTGATCTTCCCTCTCATTTCAGCAGTCTTTGAGGGGGGAAAGAATTTGGTCAAGAATTCCGTAGTCATCTCTTCCCATGTGCTGATCTTTCCTGCAGGAAGAGATTGATACCAAGTAAGAGCTCTATCTTTAAGAGAAAAGTAGAAAGGTCTTAGCTTGTAGTTGTTATTTTCAATTCTGGGAGGTCGCAAGGTCTCCATCAAGATCTCGTAGTTTTGAAGATGTTGATGCGGCGACTCCTTCTCTAGTCCTCCGAATTGACATTGGCGAATCATGGCTAGAACTTGCGGTCGAAGTTCGTAGTCATGATCCGCTGGATCTCCTAGGTTCACTCCTGGACGCCTCAGTTGTTGATTAGGGTCCATCCTTTGACCTAGGGTTTGTGGAATTCCTGCAAGAAGAACATCTCGGATTGGCATCCGAAGCAGATGCACATCGGCCGGGGCGTCAGGTACTGGAATCTGCCTCGGTCGAGGATCAACTACTGGATCCTGCATCGGTCGAGGTTGAATCTGGTTCCGAATTGCTGCAATCTCAGCTTCGATTGCTGCAGTCCTGGCCTGATTCTCCTCTTTCTCTTGCCTTAGCTCTTCTTGACTGAGACGTAGCAATTCCTGCGTCTCTCTCAACTGGGCCGCAAGATCGTGATCGTCTTGTTGGGCCATCTTCGCTTCTCTTAAGCGTCTCTTGTATGTCTTTTCTGGTTCGGGATCGTAAGGGACGATTTCCTTCCCAGTGCGGGTTCTTCGCATATACCTAAGAAAGAACCTGCAAAAGTCACTCAAGTAGAGTGGTTAGACAAAAAGGGGGCAAATGCCCCAAGAGCAAACCGTACCGGCTCGGTCTAGACCCGATCCCCGGCAACGGCGCCAAAAACTTGTTCGCTCCAAACGGTGTGTGCAAGCTTTAAATTTATAACCCTAGACTTAAGCTTAAAACAAGGATGCGAACCCGCAGTGTACGGGTCAATCGTAGTAAAAGCAAGAAAATTCCAGGGGTCGATCACAGGGACTTGGTGAAACAAAGTCCAACACGGTGTGCTAATGTTAATGCTAACCACTAAAGCAAGTAATACAATCAAAGATGAATAAGATGTCAAATAAAGCAAACATGTAATTCTAGGGATTAAAGCTTCTAGTTGTGGTTCCAACTCAAGATCTATAGATTAGCGGACAAAGCTGAGATTTTTGCATGGGGAAGGTGTTTCTAAAGTGGAGTAGATCACCGGGTAAGTCTCACTACGCACTAATCCTAAACCGTAACTCCTATTACCGGGTAAGTCTCAAGGAATTAAGATAAAGAACTATAATCTCAAACTAACATACCATCTAAGGGAATAGAATCAACCTTTACCGGGTAAGTCTCAGGCTAACTCACAAAGATGGGATGGAAGCACACTCAAACCCCAATAAAGGACAAGCCTTTATTACCTACACTTATGATCGTTAGTACACAAACTAAGGAATTACCGGGTAAGTCTCATCCTAAGCTTGCATTGAACCAGGAAGGTGAAATAAGAATAGGATTTGGCAAACTCTAACACTTAACTCTCAGTTTAGGGTCGGATAAGTCACCTCGGTCAGAAGAATTCCACCCCGGCCGAGATGTTCATCAACCGAACGAGATGATTAGGGTTAAGGTTAAAGACTCGAACTTTCAGGATCCTACTGGAATCTAAGATTATTCTATCATTGTTTTTCCCACAACCTTCAGCCAATCACCCTAGAATCACACAAGGAAATTAGCCACTCATCATCATAATGAAAGTATTAAATATATGGGAACAAGGTGAATATTTGAACAAAGAAGAATTTAATGAAAACACTTCAATATCTGAATCAAATAACACACAAAATCGTTCCTTGGATAATAATCCAACAAGACAAGACAACAAGGAAAGGAATTGAAGACAATCTTACAAAACCCTCCAAAAAGCTATAAAGCTATAGTCTTCAAATCTTCCTTCAACCTTCAAAAAGGTTCTTCAACTCTCTCCCAAATTGGAGTAGGATGCGGCTGCTGCGTATTCTTAGCTGTAATCGAGATTGTATGCGGTGTATGCAGCCCCTTCAAATTGTAGAAAATCAACCCTTTTTATAGGAAAAATAAACCTCCAAAGATAATAAATCTTAAGAAGATATCATCCCATAAATATAGGTAAAATATATATTCTGCATATCTCCTTCCTTCTAGAAGCTCAGCCCAAAAATATAAGATCACTTTCCAACTTTAAAAGATCCCAGCCAAGAATAAAATATTCTCGCCGCGTCCTAGGTGTTCGCCTCGGTCGAGTCGGCGTCTCTGGATCGCCTCGGTCGAGATGAATCTCTGGTCAACCGAGGTGACTCATAACTGAATGTGGAATCTCTCAAAACTGGTCCAAAGTAAATCTTTAATCCATGGTTGTGCTTCCTGAATGTAGCTCCAAATGACTCTTGACTCCTTTTGCTCCTTTTTGATGCAAAACGTACCATATTACCTGCAATTACAACGAAACTAGGTGTAGACCTCGATTCTCGCAAAGGTAGATGAAATGGTAGTAAAATCACATAATGTACATACAAACATGCAGATTATGAAAGATAAAACGTCCAAACAAACCCCAAAATATAGACTATAATTCATGCTATCATGGAACCACAACTAGATGCTTTAATCCCTAGAGTTGCATATTTCCTTAATTGACTTTTATCATCTTTGATTGTGTTAATCGCTTTTGTGGTTAGTAGTTGCATTGACAACCTATACCTGCTTTGTTTCACTAAGTCCCTGTGATCGACCCCTGGAATTTCTTGATTTTTACTACGATTGACCCGTACACTGCGGGTCGCCTTCTTGTTTTAAGCTTACATCTAGGGTTATAAATTTAAAGCTTGCACACACCGTTTGGAGCAAACATTTTCCCAATATTTGCAAAGCTTTTGCGTCTTATTTGCTCGATAATATGAAATTGGATTTAGTTTCACCAAATCCCTGTGATCGACACTCTGGAATACTTGCTAATCTACGCCGATCCGTACACTGCGGGTTCGCTTGCTTTTATTCTACTTTTATAAACTTAAGACTTGGTTGCACGCACGCTTTAGGGCGAACAAGTTTTTGGCGCCGTTGTCGGCGACTGTTCTTGCAATTGCTATTGATCTTTTTACTTGAGTGTTCTTGAAGATTTGTGATTTTAGGTACATACGAAGTTCTCGTTCCGGCAACGGAACAAAATTTTGCAAAAGAAAAGTTTTTGGCGCCGTTGCCGGGGATTTGGTCCAAACCAAACTTCGGTTTTCGGTTGTCGAGCTTGGGAGCTTTGCTCTTGTTATTTGATATCTCTTGTGAGTGTTATTTGCAGGTTCTTTTAGGTGTATGCGTAGGTCTAGATCCAACAAAGACCTCGTACCTTTCGATCCGGAACATGAGAAAACTCTTAGGAAGAAAGCCAAGGAAAGAAAGATGGCTGAAAATAAAGAGAAGGATTTACAAGCGGAGTTGGATGAATCTCAACGTCAACTTAAGTTGAGTGAAAAAGCTCGTAGAGATGCGGAAACAAGTCATCAATTCCAAATTGATGAACTCAAGGCTATGATGTTGGACATGAAGTTGGAGCTAAATGATTCTAAGAAGAAGAAGAGGGTCAAGAAACCAACTAAGTCCATTAAATTGGAATCATCCGACGATGAGGAATTCGATCCGGATATGCCAGCACTAGAGGAGATTGATCCAACGATTAATCTAGTCCGGATTAATCCAATACCAGCCGCCATTCCTCGTGTCCCAGCTGGGAATGCGAGAGCCGCTCGTGTAGAAGAAGAGCCAAGAACTCTTGGCCAAAGGATGGATCCGATTCAGCAACCACACCGTCTAGGTGTGAACTTTGATGCGACGATATTCAAGGGTTTAGCTTCAACCCACAAGTTATTACCATCGTTCGCCAAAGCCAGTTTGGAGGAACGAGCGTTGAATCTCCACATCAACTTTTACAGAATTTTGAGATTTTGATGGAGACAATGAAGCCGAAGAATGCCACCACCAACAATTATAAGATCAAGCCCTTCTTCTTCTCTCTAAAAGGGAAGGCTTTATCTTGGTACCAAGCTCTTCCAAATGGAAGACTCAATACATGGGAGGATCTATCTTCGGAGTTCCTAACCAAGTTCTTTCCGTCATCCAAGACAGCGGAGTTGAGAGGTAAAATCAATGCCTTTTCTATGAGATCTAATGAAAGTTTGTTTCAGTATTGGGAAAGATTTCAGGATTTATTATTGGATTGCCCACACCATGGCATTTCCAAATTGGAGTTGTTGGAGATATACTATAAGGGGCTGGATGTGGAAACACAATTCAAGCTCCAATCCCTTTCATGTGGTTCATTCATGGACATGAGAGAAGATGATGCTTGGGACTTCGTTGAGAAGCAAGCCCGAGTCATTGAGAAGTACTCTCACCGGAAGACGGATGCTAACCGAGTAGAGCAAGGGGCGAAGCTAATACAACCTGCGCAAACTCAGATTTTTTCTCTCAACACCGAAATTAAGGAGTTGAAGGAAGTCATTAGAGCTGGCCTTCAAAAGTCTAAGGAGCAAGATGTTGGTTATTTAGGAAACAACAATAACCATAAAGGGAATGAGAACACCAATCGCAATAGCCGGAACAACAACCGAAACAATTGGAACAACAGCCGGAATAACAATTGGAACAACAATAGGAGTTCAAACAACAACAATTGGCGTTCCAACCAACAACAAAATTCCGGTAATTCTTATCCCAATTCAGGAAATTCAGTAACTCCACCATCTTCTTCTTCTATTCCTTTGCAAAGCCAGGAGCAAACATCTAATAGTGGAAGTACTTCGAGGAAAGAGAAGCCCGATCCCATGCTGGAAACGATCTTGGGAAAGCTTCAAGGGTTGGAGAATCACATCACTAAGGTTGACAAAGCTCAAAAGGTTTTAGAAAACCAAATGTTTAGCAATGTTGAGGAAGTTCCTAGAAATCAAGGACAACTTCCAGGAAAGACGGAGGATAACCCGAAAGGAAGGGTGATGGCTATCACAACTAGGAGCGGAGCGACAACTACCGACCCGCGGCCTAAGTTTGTTGAGGTTCCCGTCGACACGGAAAAGGAGAAGGGGAAGGAGAAGGAGAACATCTACATTCCTCCTCCAACTTATAAACCGCCCCTACCATTTCCGCAATCTAGAGCAAGAGCGCGTCCAGACAAGCAATTCGGTAAGTTCATTGAACTCATGAGCAAACTGCACATTAATATACCTTTCATTGATGCGATTGTAGGTATGCCCGCTTATGGGAAGTTCTTAAAGGAGATCCTCTCTAATAAGAGGAAACTGGAAGACTTTGGAGAAGTTAAGATGAGTTCGAAATCATCGGATCTCATCAAAACAATGAAGGAAAAGATGCCCCCAAAGCTGAATGATTCGGGGTCATTTTGTGTCCCAATTGGAGTGGGAGATGCTACATATGATGCATTATGTGACTTAGGAGCAAGCGTTAGCATCATACCGCTTGCCTTATGCAGGAAAATTGGTTTAGGTGAACCTAAACCGGTGAAGATGACGCTATTCATGACGGATCGATCCATAACTCGCCCCGTCGGTATCATTGAGGACGTCCCGGTCAAGCTTGGTAAGTTCTACGTTCCAATAGATTTTGTTGTGCTTGACATTCCTGCAGATAGTCCGGTCCCGATCATACTCGGGAGATCATTTCTTGCAACTTCCGGTTGTATGGTAGATTGCAAGAATGCTAGACTTGCCTTCGACATAGGAGAGGAGAAAGTAGAATTTGTTCTTTCTACTTTGGTGAAAGAACTAGCTCTTGAAGATGATATGTTTAACATCCATGACGAAGAGGCATCTAGAGAGGAAATAAGCTCGATTCTATTCAAGGATCCATTGCAAAAGGTGATCACTATGAGCATTATGGAGAAAGGAGAGGAAGAGGAATGTAATGAGGAAATTGAAGCTTTGGAGGAGCTAAAGGAAGTGCATGAAGAAGAGTTTGAAAAGCTCTACGATGGGTCAGAAGATGTGAGGAATCACGGTCAGTTGTGCTATTCCACGGCCGTGGTTTCCACCAACATGACCGTAATCACCTATTCAAAGGACTCTAGGAAGTTACACGGCCAAAACCACGGCCGTGGAACTATCAGAGGTGCCGTAATTGACTTCCACGCCCAAAACCACGGCCGTGGAAGTAACAGTGGTGCCGTGATTTTGGGAGATTCTGAGAAAAATTACGTCCTCTCCACCAATGCTTTTGAGCCTTCTTCAACAACTTCTATACCCTTAGAGACTCCTAAGGAAGCATTGGGGACTCCAATAGTGATGGAAGTAAAGCCACTTCCCACACATCTAAGGTACGCATTTCTAGGAACTAATTCTACTTTTCCGATAATTGTTAGTTCCGATCTAAGCGAAGATGAACATAGTAAGCTTATGGTTGTTCTAAGGAAACATAGGAAAGCCTTAGGGTATACTATAGAGGATCTAGTGGGAATTAAGCCCACATTGTGCATGCATAAAATCCTAATGGAAGAAGACTTTAAACCTTCGCGATAACCTGAAAGGCGGTTAAATCCGACCATGAAGGAGGTTGTCAAGAAAGAAATTCTTAAACTACTTGATGCAGGTATCATCTACCCTATCTCCGATAGCAAGTGGGTGAGTCCTTTACGGGTTGTTCCAAAGAAGGGAGGAATGACGGTTATCACCAACAAGAACAATGACATCATTCCTACAAGAACCGTGACTGGATGGAGGATGTGCATTGATTACCGGAAGCTAAACAATGCAACTAGAAATGATCACTTCCCATTACCCTTCATCGATAAAATGCTTGAAAGGTTAGCACAACACTCTCATTTATGCTATCTTGACGGCTATAGTGGCTTCTTTCATATTCCGATTCACCCGGACGATCAAGAGAAGACCACGTTCACGTGCCCATGGGGTACGTTCGCTTATAGGAGAATGCCGTTCGGGCTTTGCAATGCCTCAGCCACCTTCCAAAGGTGCATGATGGTCATCTTCTCGGAGTACATAGAGGAGATCATGGAGGTTTTCATGGACGACTTTTCTGTTTATGGTTCCTCTTTTGATAATTGTCTCTCTAACCTTTCTATTGTGCTACAAAGGTGTGAAGACACTAACCTAGTTCTTAATTGGGAGAAGTGTCAATTTACGGTGAAGGAAGGCATTGTACTTGGACACTCACTACAACAAAACTGACTTTTTATAGCATTATTTAATAGCGTTTATATTCCAAGTGCTATAAATTATAAATCCTTATTATTTAATAGCGTTTTACATTTACATGAAACGCTATTAAAAAAATGTTGTAAAAAACGCTATTAAAACTTTTGAGCCTTAAGCGCGTCAATAAAAATTTGTGGCCGAAAAAATCAGGAAAGAACGCTCCCTCTCCCATTTGAACTCATGCTATTTTTTCTCAGCCTCTCTCTAGGATTACCAAATCCTCATCTTCCTGGTTCCTCTTTATCGCCTTCGTAGTTGATCTCTTCCCTCTCACAAGCCTCCAACTACCGTTTTTCTCTTACAACAACACAACAATGACGAATTTGCTTTATTTCGCACTTCTCCCTTCCTCTGAACTCTCATGGATAATTTTTTGTTAGCTCCATTGAAGTAGAGAGTAGCAACAACCTTGAATTGAGGATTTCATTGTTGAGTTGAGCCATCACTTGACTTAGTCCTCCCTCTACGAGAGAGCCACCAAAATCCACCACTTCAAGAGGTATTTTTCAATTATTTTTTGAATCCGCCATTTTTGGCGAATTAGAGCTCCATATTTGACATATATAAGTCATTTTGTCTTCCTTTTCAGAAACCGTGCTGTGTGATGACAACATCTCGATACCGCCTCTCAAATCCCTAAAGGTCGCACACCACCTGTTTGTTAAAATGCCCCATTGAACAACTAGGTAAAAATCGAAAGATTTTATAGTTTGAATGGTGAAATCTACATGCTTATTCAATGAACAATTGATGCTATTATAAAGCTTTTACACACTCTTCTAACGGAATTAGAAACAAACTCCAAACAAACTAGTCCTAAGTTTCTATAAGCTTGAGTGGATTATTATAACTGAACATAAACAACTCTATCATTTCTTCTCCTGAACTGGATTGTCCCCATAGCTAGTTTATCACTGCTGCAACCGGGAATCCAATTTCTTCTAGTGTAACCAATTTTTTTCAACATTTTTTATCCGAACCAACTGACGAGCACAAGTTGTTGTTGTTGCAACAAATCCTGCTTCATTTGTACGTAGTGTAACAATAGGCTAGTTCCACAACATAAAAGAGACTAGTTGTTGTGTTCATTGTTACAAAAAATTTATCTTGTAATGAGCTCAATTCAATTGCTTATATTGTGAATATCTTGATTGGTTTATCTTCTAGGAAAGGTGGAAAGACTTGATGACGGACCTAATGCTAGCTCTTATTGGGTAAGCTCTTACATTTATAACAGTGCATATCATATTATTTATACAAGTTCAATTGAATGGTTTTTGGCTAACTGAGCTCTGTGTTGTCACAATTTATTTCATACTAGAAACTCTTAATGTGCAAAGGTTGATTGACCTTCGGTTATAGCATGTGTCAGCTTCATCTGGAGCTTGTGCGGGCATTATTTGTATTAATTATGAATTTATACTTTAAAGAATATCTTAGTAAGGATGATTTGTATTTATTTTTAAATTTATTAGTTATAAGATGTCGGAGGAGGGAATCATGATTAATGTTAAAAGAAGAAAATTATAGTAAATCATTGTTTCATATTCAGAAGAAAAAAAAAAACAGGATCAAGTCTTTGTATTTACTTATTATTATGAGGTAGTATTTTGTATCCTATGATGAACTACTATAGTTGGTTAGATTGAGACTTAAGGACATGCGAGAGGACTCTAAAACTGGCTGATTATGAGATTCTTGCCTTCATATTCTCTTTTTCCATTTCCAAACATAATCAATCAAAATGCGTTTGTTTACTTCTTTTACAAGGACCAATATTTATTTTTCTACCTTTAATGATTGTTGAAAGGGTATTTTTAGGTAAAACATACCAAATATTATGGTAAACCTCATTATAGAATAGAAAATTTGTGTGTTTGATCAACACATATAATTCCTACAACTAGGTTGATACTGTGGCATTGTGTTAATGTGTTAATATTTATAAAATTGTCTTCTTTTTTGGATTTAACTTCTCCTAGGCTGGTATTGCGGTATTGTGCTATTGTGTTGATCTTTATAAAGTTGCCACCTACTACTAATGGAAGAACTTGGTTTCTTAATAATTTTCTATCATTCTGACTATATATAAGAACTCAACGGTAATTTGTTAGCATTCAAGGTACATACACTATAAGCTTTACATAGTTAGAGAATATTTGGTTTAAAATCTCGACTTGGTTATTGGCCTTCATGTTTTATTCATTTGAGTAAGATGTAAATTGTATAGTTATAGATTTATATGTGTCATTTTTCTGTAGAAAGTGTACTTATTTAGTGAGGTTGTTCATATTGTAGACTGCATTTTATCTTCTTTTTACCAAAGAGAAATATTGATGTCGTGTCACATGTGATCATTTCATCCTTTTGTTTACCGTGCTTTGACATTTTTTCGGATTATATTCTACAGCCGTGTTTGCCTAATATCATATGAGCTTTAGGTTTATAAAAAATTGTCTCCTCAGTCTTTTATAAAAATTGTTTCTGGGCCTTGTCTTTTGATTTTAGTCAATGTATGGGTTCTAGAACAGAAGAAGAAACATGGACAAAGTAGCGAGGACAGTCTTAACTGATTCTTTTTGTTAACCTAAAAAAATTATCTTGTAAGATTTAACCAGCTGATATGTAACTATTTGCTTCTATAATTACTTTTTGCATTATTTTTTATTTTAAATAAAGTTTTCAAAGTGAAATCACCCAGCTGTCAACTTCTTTTGAATGTCATAAAAGTTAATCACGAGTACGCGGCGAGACAGATGGCGAAGAGGAGCCAAACGGTGGTGGCGTTTCCCCATCTTTGCCTGATTTCTTTTAATCTTGTTTTAAGGATTCGTGAGTGGGCACTGACTAGATCTATGCCATTTTTGTATAGTGGCAAGTTCCTTCTGTGATTGCTTTCAGATATGTGGATCTCGACTGAGAATTGCAACAACAAGGAGGACATTCTACTTTTGTTTGATATTTTGCAAAATCGTCGAGTATTTGTGAGTATTGACAGGTTTTATTTGTGTAATTTTCTCCTTTGATTGTTATCTTACTAATGTTTTTAGATGCAGGGGCTTTCGAATCTTTGAATTCATGATAGTTTCAATTGCAATCTATGATGGCATTTCATTGCAGGTAGGTATCATTCTAGTGGACATGAGTTCACAACTTGGAGAAAAGAGTCGTTGGAAATGGTACAGATTGTAACTTTGCTATATGTATTGCTCTATGTAAGGTTCTGTTAGTTGTTTTTGTTATGAAGTTGACAATTGGATGGCTTTTGTCTTGCTTACTCTTGACTCTTGATATTATTTCTTTGAGAACTTTTGTGTTGTTCACTATTGTGAGGATAGCTGAAAAGTAAAGTATAGCTAGGGAGAAGAGAAGATGATGTTCATAATCGTTTTCTCCGCTTTCTATGTTTTCTAATGTTTCTTGCCCTAATTAAATTAAGTTGAATGCTCTATGTTTCGTGGTTATCATTCTTTACAGGTCCCAGTTGATGATGAGAAACAAGGTGGAAGATGCTTGGCTAAGTTTACTAGATATATAGGAAGAATGAACTGAGTATATTCTTGATGTCTTCATTGTTCTTCTACCAGTAGCCTGGTGTCAAAGCTCTTTCACATTCCACCCTAATTCCGGTCTCTTCTCTCTAGCCAACCAGTTAACAGGTATCTCCTTCTCTCTTAAAGTTCCAACGTTTCCCTTCTCTCCTGCTTGTACATTTGTAGGTCTCCTTTTGACCCTCTTTTTTTGCTGCCTCTTTTGTTTATCCCTTATTGTTTGTTTTTCTAGTTTAATCATTGTTGGTAAGTATGATTTTTTTTTCCAGATCTCTCACTGCTTCCGTTTGTCTTAAATTTGACCTCAATTTTGATTTTGTATAAAATCCCAATTCGAGTGACTGCGTTAAAGTATTTTAATTTAATGACCATTATTTCAGTTCACTAAAGAAAAAGAATCAGCAATGTTTTCCAACTGTGGAACAAGATGATTAGTAGTTTCAGGGATGAAGATATGATCAACAGCCGGTGAGAGTTTGATCCATTTAATTGTACTTTTTTCCATCTTTTGGGATTCCCTTGGTATCCTTCCCCCAAGCAGTCATAGAAACTTATCTTATACCATTTTTTTGTGAATCTATCGGGAATAGTTCAGTCAGAAAGTTGGCTAATGATAATTTCTGAATGTGGAAGGGGTAAATTATAAAATGGTTTTAGGTAACACAACCCTTCACAAAAAATTGATTGCAAACCTTTTTCATATGACCTTATTTTTACATGCTGGTTTAGGCTCTTCTTAAAAATGGTAGTCGAGGTGTTAATGTTTCTGATGTTCGATGTTTTGGAGCACAAGGAGGTGTCGCAGAGAGGCATGCTAGTTAGTATACAACGTTCACCTTGTCTACTGAAATTTTACAACATGTAAAGTAGATTCAAATTACAATAGTTTAGATTTTTATTAAAGCTTCAATGCAGACCTGATCATATTAGCTACAACTTAAAAAGTATTATTATTTTCGTATATTGCTTCACATGATCATAATTTTCTGAGGACAATTTCGTAAATAAGATAAAAATGGAAATTGTGATCAACAAAGATCACGTACTTAGCAATTAGAACAAGATCATACTTTTTTTAATCTTCATCTAATATTATCTTCTAGATCATCTTCAAGTGGTATGTGAAGTAACACTGTCAACTAATTTACTTTCTCAAGATGCTAATTTTTAACTGGTATGCTTCCATGTAGATTCTGATAGTGATAGTTCATCATCAGAAGGATTCGTCTAGTTGATGCTCTTATAATTGATCTATATTTGGTAAGAATCCAATCATTTCTTCTCTAAAAGCTCTCGTTTTTTTTACTTGCATTGTAGTTGGAAACATTTTCTAGTCCTGCTATGATTGAATAAATGTTTTGTTGCTTGGTTTGCATTCTGCTTCTCCCTCTTCTTTTTTTCGCACAATGGAATGAAAAGGCTTAGATGATGCTTACTTGCAATTTGCATAATGCTTCCTTGAAAGTGACAGTGGTGGTATTGTTATTAGATTCAGCAAATAGTGACGTGGGTTTGAATTGTGGTAGTAGATTGGGAAAACGGTTAAAGATTCATAAATTGCGGATCAGCCAGACTGGAGTGGATCTGAAGAGTCATAATCTGATATTGATAACTCATGTGGGAGGGAGCCGATGATCTTGAAAATGATGAACTGATCAACACTTTGGAGGGCAACATCTATTTTAGAGTGCATTGAAGATGTTGGTACAACAATTGTATGATCAGTAGACAAAGTTGTTATAATATGAAATGACAATAGATGGTTATTCATTTTAGATTTGTATTGTCAAACGATGTCTCTCGGTAAACAATTGTTTTAAACAACTCATGTTTTGTATCATTTTGAATCTTTAAAATGAAATAATGTGATTTTTGTTTGATGTTGTTATTGAGTTTCTATATCATCTATAGAAAATGCTATTATTATTTTTATAGCGTTTTTCATAAACACTATTATTGGGTTCTATAGCATTTATAAAACACTATAAATGACATTATTTCCATAGCATTTGAGGAAACGCTATTAATAGGTCCACTTTTCCTTAACGTTTCCTTAACCGCTATAATATGTCCACTTTTTCATAGCGTTGGCACAAACACTATAATAGATCCACGTTTTCATAGCGTTTATCAAACGCCATAATAGGGTCTCTTTTTCATAGCGTTTGCGCAAACGCTATTATTGGTTACTTTTCCATAGCGTTTCTGTAAATGCTATAATAGGTCAACTTTTTCACAGCGTTTGCACAAACGCTATGAAAAGTTGTGACCCTATTATAGCGGGCTCTATCATAGAGTTTATAAAAACGCTATTAATGTATATCATAGCATTTTTCAAACGCTATGAATGCTTCTAAATGTTGTAGTGACTTGATCTCTAGTAGAGGGATTGAGGTGGATAAGGCTAAGGTAGAAACCATAGAAAAGCTCCCTCCTCCATCTTCGGTGAAGGGGATAAGAAGCTTTCTAGGACATGCTGGATTTTATAGACGTTTTATAAAGGATTTCTCTAAGATATCAAAACCTCTTACTAATCTATTGATGAAGGATGCAGTTTTTGATTTCTCGCAGGATTGTTTAGATGCGTTTCATAAGATTCGGGAAGCTCTAATCTCAGCCCCGATTATCCAACCTCCGGACTGAAATCTTCCATTCGAGGTTATGTGTGATGCAAGTGACGTAGCTATAGGAGTTGTGCTTGGGCAAAAGAAGGAAGGCCGAACCCATGCAATCTATTACGCTAGCAAGACGCTAGATGAAGCGCAACTTAACTACGCCACCACTGAAAAGGAATTTCTAGCTATTGTCTATGCCTTTGAAAAGTTTCGTTCTTATCTTGTAGGTGCAAAGGTGATTGTATACACGGATCATGCTGTGATCCGATATCTACTTGCAAAGAAGGATGTGAAACCAAGGCTGATTAGATGGATTCTTCTCCTACAAGAGTTCGATCTAGAGATCCGTGACAAGAAGGGTTCGAAAAATTCTGTTGCGGATCATTTGAGTCGTCTACCACATCTAGAGGACGACGATCTATCTATAGATGACTCCTTTCCGGACGAGCATTTACACATCATAGAGGAGTGCATCAACAAGATAACTAAAGGTAACGAACCACGGTTTGCTGATTTTGTTAACTATTTGGTTTGTTAGGAAATACCACCCGGACTATCCTATGCACAAAGGAAGAAGTTCTTTAAGGACGTCCGAGAATACTTTTGGAATGAACCTCTACTCTTCAAGAGAGGTCCTGACGGCATCATTCGAAGATGTGTGCCGGAAGACGAGATGCAAAGCGTCATCCGTCATTGTCATTCACTACCTTGTGGAGGACACACTAGCTCGAACAAGACTAGCGCTAAGGTATTGCAATCTTGATTTTTTTGGCCTACTTTATTTAAAGATGTGCAAACCTTTGTTTCCTACTACGATGCTTGTCAAAGAACAGGGAATATATCTAGGAGGAACGAAATGCCTCTTAACAACATTCAGGAGGTAGAGATCTTCGACGTTTGGGGAGTAGACTTCATGGGACCTTTCCCATCGTCTTGTGGAAACCAATACATACTTCTAGCCGTGGATTATGTTTCGAGATGGGTTGATGCAATTGCCTCTCCAACTAATGATGTCGTGGTTGTGGTTAAGTTATTTAACAAGACTATATTCCCAAGGTTTGGGACACCACGGACTATCATTAGTGATGGAGGCTCTCACTTCATTGCCCGACGATTCCAAGCACTACTAGCTAAGTATGGGGTGACTCACAAGATCGCCACCCCTTATCATCCACAAACAAGTAGACAAGTGGAGATTTCGAATCGGGAGATTAAAGGAATCCTAGAGAAAACAATTTCGAAGACAAGGAAAGATTGGTCTTTGAAGCTAGATGATGCATTATGGGCATACCGGACTGCATACAAGACTCACATAGGAACGACACCATACAACCTTGTGTATGGGAAGTCTTGTCACTTACCGGTAGATTTGGAACATAAGGTGTATTGGGCGGTAAAGTGGTTGAACTTCAGCATGAAGGAAGCAGGCGAAAAGCGCCTCTTGGACCTTAACGAGCTTGAAGAACTTCGCTTAAACGCCTACGAGAACGCCAAAATCTATAAGGAGATAGCGAAGCGTTGACATGATAAGCATATCATTCCAAAGGACCTCAAGGAAGGAGATCAAGTTCTCCTCTTCAGTTCGAGACTTCGGCTTTTTCCACGTAAGCTTAAATCTCGTTGGACCGGACCTTATCAAATCAAACACATTTTTTCCCATGGCGCAGTTGAAGTTTGGGGTGAGAAAGGCGGAAGTTTTAAGGTGAACGGTCAACGACTCAAGAAGTACTCATCGGAGCTCCAAACTGAGGAGTTCGCGCCTACCGCACTCGAATAGACGCAGGTACGGTCTAGCTACAGACCTTAATCAAGCGCTACTTGGAAGGCAACCCAAGCTATTGCACTTTCGTTTTTCATTCTTAGATTAGACTAGTTTAGACGTTTTTTTGTTTTGTTTTGCCCTCGATACCTTCCGGTATGTTGTGTTTTTGGATGTAGGAGCAATGGAATAGGAAATGGAAGGAAGAAAAGCTAGAAGGAATTGATGAAACTTGGGTTTTGACACAATACAGAGAGTTCCACGCCCTAAACCACGGTCGTGGAAGCTACAGTGACCGTAATTCTTCAAAATCTGAGAAATTCACCAAAAACCACGGGTCCGTACAGTTACACGGCCGTGGAACACCCCGAGTGACCGTGATTTTCAAAGATTTTTACGGCCATTATATAAACCACCTTCCTTCACAAAAACACTCCATTCCCCAATTCCACGCCCCTCTTCCACGACCTAAAGGCCGAAAATCCTCCCAATCCCGCATTTCTTCGTTCAGCAACCGTTTCGAGCGATTCTTGGTGCTAAAGTGAAGCATTTCCGATCATCTACAAGATCCAATCAACAAATCAAGTGGACAATCCCTACATAAGGCGGAATTTGGATTCAAAGATCCAAAAACCTAGGTTTTTCTTTTATTTTTCTACTTTGTCAATTCGGGTCTATTTCTCGCAAGAACTTAGAGGAATTGCATAGAATTGAGATTGAAATTAGTCTAGGATAGGCTTTGCTGAGTTTGGTGATTGATTTGTTGAGATTTGAGCAAAACAGTGCCGAACCACGGTCCCTGGAGGTTCCACTACCGTGGTTTCTGTAGAACAGACCGTGATTTCTTCTCTGAAATGGATTTGATAAGGAGAATGTCTACTAGAAGCAATAAGAGGAAAGGTGATACTTCCTCCTCCTCCCAAGCACCCCCTAGTGAGCCACCATCACCCCCATCTTCTAGAATTCCAACCATCCATAAGGATTACCTTGATGCCTTAGAAAGGATCGAGAAGAGGGCGGTAATAGGACCGCGTTACTTAGTGCTTGAGGAGCTAGAGCCACTGAATGTAGTGAATGACCTGACATGGCTTCTAGATAGAGCTGGTTTGATCGTCTTCTCCGCTATTAGGGAAGATGCATATGAGGAGATCACTAGGGAGTTTTTGTGATTTCTTTTGAGCATAGTGCGATGAACATGACAGTTTCCTTTAGGCTGATGGAGGAGAACTACGAGTTCTCGATCTTGGAGTTTGTAGCCTTCTTTGGGTTCCAAGAGACCTTCAATGGTCGTTTTCCTAGCGGTGTATACGCTAAGGACTTTTGGGAGGACATAGCCATGATCTATGCCAGCGAGGACCGCTGGCAGCCAGCTGACACCAAGGCTAAGCTCATCTATCACTTAGCCTTGAAGATAGCCCATAGAGTCCTTTCTGAATGTCTTTTCCCTAGGACCGAGACCCCTCAGAAGATTAAGACAGATGAGTTGTTCCTTCTTTACTCTATGTTGCACGGTAGACCTGCTGACTGTGCTACCCTCTTAGCCTCTACCATGAGTAAGCTCAAGAATAAGAGAGCCGGCAACATTGGATATGGTGGTATGGTTACCCACATTTATAGGCAGCTGGGGATAGATTTTTCTGCTTGTACTAGGATTGCAGCAAGACCTTTGGGTCTCAATAGTTTGTTGACAAGGGGTATCATCTTCCCTAGGCACCGCGGTCCACCTACCGCCGGTATGCCATGGGAGGAGAGAGGAGGTAGAGGCATCCCGTGGCTCCCTGAGTATTCCATTATGGCTGGACGCCATAATTGGAAGCAGACATTCACTATTCTGGATTTGAATAGACTAGTGGCACCTCCCTACGTCCCCGATGAGGTACCGGCTGCAGATGTTGAGGAGGAGATAGGAGGAGGTGATAGTTTTGAAGGAGGAGGTGAGGAGCAGGACTTTGGCACTTTCCCGGATCAGCCGGCACACTTCCCTGACCCTCCTAGGCGTTCACCACGACCCGCTGGACCTTCAGGAGCCTCTTCCTCTCTCCGTGCTAGCGTGAGTGAGAGGCCGACATGGATGGATACTCCTCTCGCTTGGTACGGAGCACAACCAGAGTGGATGGGAGCTCCACCACCTTGGTACAGTCAGGCACCAGCAGCACCAACAATACCGACTCCACAGGATGCACCGACATGGTACGGCCAGCCGCCGGCTTGGTATGAGCAGCTACCGGGTTGGGCTACCGACCTTTCTAGGCGAGTTGGTGACTTGGAGATTCATAGAGAAACGCAGGAGACTATGAGCCGGGAGCATGATCAGATGATGAGTCATATTTACCGCCAGCATTTTGGGCGGTACTACAGCCCTGACTTCTCCCCGTTTCCACCACCGCCACCTCCACAGTGATGCGCCATGAGGATTACCAATTTCAGCCGCCCCACCACCGTTCTAGTGAGTTCATTTTTCTTTCCTTCTTTTCTTTATTTCTTTTTCGAACATTGAGGACAATGTATGTTCTAAGTATGGGGTGGGGTGTGACTATGTGTTGTAATAACTCTACTACATTTGCTTGCTTCTATCCATAACACTGTGCATGTTTCATTTTCATAGTCACACGTTTCATTATTGCATTGCATGAAAAAGTTTGAAAAACCCATAAAAATTTGCAAATTTTGAAAAATTTTGAAAGAGTTCTTGTGTTTCTAAGATTAGAGATGACTTCTATGATAGCTCTTACTTGTGGAATGAGTTTTTGATGACAATTATATGCTTAAACGGAATAATGAATTGAAAAGGAATTGAAAGTATTGATTATCCTTTCTTGCAAGTTTCATAAGGCGAAAGTTCTATCTAAATCATATTGAGAAATTGAAGTTGAAATCATATGATGAGTTGTTATACTTCTTTATGAAATGATTAAGGCAATTCGATTTTCTTCTTTCTTTCTTTGATCACTTAGCCCCACAATAAAAGTAATTCCCTCCCTTACCTATCCGGGAATTTAAAGGAGTTGATAATTGGCATGTTTGATGTGGGAGGGCCATGAAAGCAAAATTTTGCATTCAAAGAATAGAAAAAAAATAGGTTTGGGGATGTCAATCATGATGATGAGTAACTCGGCACCATTCACATAGCCGAGTGTTTGTGTCTTGCCAAAGTCGGATTGAGCGATATTCCTAACGGATTATGGTATGTGCATCAAGGGTTTGAGGCATCTCGAAATTGAGAAACGCCAATCTCCTAGGCTTCGGTTTTTGTGCACCTCTATCCATATTTCCAAAAGTAAAGTCGAAAAATAATGTGAAAAAGAAGAGAGCAAAGCTCAAAGTTAATGGTGTTGCAATTCAAAATAAAAAGAAAAGGAGTTGGGTTATCCATTTTCCCGGATTCATGCACCACATCCCTTATAAGTTTCCCTCCCTTCCGCATTCTAGACCTTACTTGAAAGTCCTTAAGATCAAAAGAATGTTATTTGACTTGGTGATCTAAATTGAAGTTCTTATGCTTGATTTTGAAAATACTTGAAGGTTATGATGTTTGTCTTAAAGTTTAAGCAATTCATGATGTTTCTTTGCTTTACATTCTTTGGTTTATGTATATAGGCGTTTCAAGAATGAATGAAGCAAGGTTTGAGAACGATCTATTGACTAGAAACACATTTACCTAAAGGATGTTTTTGTTTTTTTGAAATTGCATGCATATTTCATTCTAACTCGTATTCTAAGATTTTAAAAGACCTTGCTTGGGGACAAGCAAGTGACAAGTATGGGGTATTTTGTTAGCATGAAATATTGCGATATTCTAGGCACTTATTTTGGTCACTTTTCCCTTATTGTTGTGTACGTGGATGAAGTTTGGAAGCAATTCTTAGCTTGTTAGTTTATTTTGTCAATATGGATGTCTACACTAGCTTTGTGTTGATTGTAGGTAAAAAGGAGCAATTGAGAGGGAAAAGGGAGTAATCGATCATATTCAAGGATTAGGAACCATCAAGGAAGCTAAGGAAGGAGCTAGGATGAAGAATGTCACGACACAAAGGAAACCGCAAGTGTTTTGCACTTCCACGCCCTGAATTACGGCCGTAGAAGAGTCCACGCTCTAAACCACGGCCGTGGAACTTGGTGTCACGAACGTGGAGCATTCCAGTAAGTTACACGGCCTAAAGTACGGTCGTGGAAGTCACAAGAGACCGTAATCCATTTCCACGCCCTAAACCATGGTCGTGGAAACCCTTGAGACCGTGATTTAGGCGATCTTTTGACGAGTCTTCATTTGGCAAATTATTTACATGATGGGCCTAGACGGTTATTTCTTTCCCGTCTTATAAAAAGGTCAGAAAAGGGAGTTTTGGGGATCCGCGCTTACGCCCGCTTAATCTCCCAATACTCGCATTTGATCCCGTTAAGACGCCGCCGGACGTGAACGGCCGCTTACCTTGCTTGAAGCATCCTCGCCTAAGGTTGATTGAAGATCTCCAAGGTTTAGCCTTTTTCTTAGGGTTTGATATTGAAGATGGATTGACATCCCGTTCTTCGTTCTTGCCTAAGATTATTGTGATGTTTTGTGTTATACATTCTGAATCCATTTAACATTGATTCTTGTGTTTCGGATTCGAGAATTGGTTTTGAATTTCTATTGAGTATTCGAGGGTTTTCATCTTTTATTCTCTTTAATTTGAATATTGATATCATGACAATGATTGTTGGCTAAAACCCTTTAGCAATTCTAAGGTGAAGGGTTGATAGTTGTGGCTTAGATAATGATAGATCGATCGTAAATTGATTGGACCCTGAGAGTTAGAGAGACCTCGTCGACGAACCTAAAGCACGGCCTGTTCTTGGGTGTCCACGGCCGTGGTTCTCAAGATCTGACCGTGATTCATCCCAGTTTACGAACTTTGCTTTTATTTTGATCCAAGGTTAAAGATTAGCTTTAATCTAGTCTTGGCTTGCCCTTTTCTAGGTAGTAGGGAGACTCATCATCCTCTATTTCGGTTCCGAGTGTCACAACTTTAACCGTTTGAGTTTGTCTTGATCCTTGGGTTACAAGTTTGGGTATTTGACATCATTTCTAGTCCTTAGATCCTTTCTATACTGAAGCCTCAACAACCTTTATAGAGAGTTCTTTAGGTTAGACATATAAGGTTTTGGAACTTCACCGTACATTACCTTACCTTAGCATACCTTTGCAATTCTCAACTCTGTCCTTATATATATAGTATATCTTGAATTGATTGCCACAATTGGATACCTGGATCTTTAGGTTTGTTGTTTTCCCAATATTTGCAAAGCTTTTACATCTTATTTGCTCGGTAATCTGAAATTGGATTTAGTTTCACCAAATCCCTGTGATCGACACTCTGGAATACTTGCTAATCTACGCCGATCCGTACACTACGGGTTCGCTTTCTTTTATTCTAGTTTTATAAATTTAAGACTTGATTGTACGCACGCTTTAGGGCGAACAATAATGTTGTGAGAGGTTGTCAATGTCATTGGTGACATGGTGGGTGACGCCGGTGTCAACTAGCCATTGGGAGTTGGGGTTGGTGGTTGGATTGGGAGGGAGGCCTACCATGTGAGCTTGTGGCTGAGCGGGTGGGCTGGAAAAAAGGGAACGGGAGTGGGATGGAGGACGAAGGGTGGGTGCTAGTTGGGTAAAGATGGGACAGTAGGCCAAAACATGACCCTGGGTATTGCACCATTGGCATTTGCCAAGGAATGGGCGAGGGGGAGGACGTTGGTGGGCTGATGATGGATTGGGGGGCCAAGACTAGGACGGTGGACGAGGATACCATGGTTGAGAGGGGGCTGTAGGAGATTATTTTGTTTTGGTCTTGGGGGGACGGGAAGGAGAGGAATGGGCGACCATGGCGGATGCAGGTGTTGGAGAGGAGGAGGTGTTATACTTGAGAAAGGTTTCATGAGCCAGGAGTTTTTCATGGAGTGTTGTGAAGGCAATAGATTCATCACGAGTTTTGATTCCGTTGATGATGGATTAAAAAGATGAATCAAGGCCCTTTAGAACGGTGTCGGTGATGTCATCGTTGTCTTGAGACTTGCCTAGGGAGGCAAGGAGATCGGTAATGCCGGAGATATGTTGCATATACTTAGTGACCGATTGAGATTCCTTGATGGAGGCGTTGAGTTTTTCCCGAAGGAGACTGATGTGCGCCCGGGAGGGTTTGGCGTAGGTCTCTTCCAAGATAGCCCACACTTGACGGGATGTAGTTGCTTGTGTAACAGCGACCGACGGTGAGAGAGTGCCGATGAGACCGCCCTTTAAGAGTTGGTCCTGACGAAGCCAAGTCATGTGGGTTGGGTTAGGTTTGACGGAGTCTTCGTCAGGGAGAGTCTTGAGAGGTTCCTCTGCTGCACCATCAACGAAGGAAAGAAGACCATGACCGATGAGGAGCAACTGCACTGGGTTGAGCCAGGTAAGGAAATTTGTGGATGTGAGTTTGAGGTTGTTTTGAAAGTTGATAACTTGGAAAGGCTTGGTGGGTTCAAAAGGATTTTGTATCTGGGTGGAAGAGGGAGATGCCATCGCTAGGTGGAGGCACAAACTGAGCAAGGAGAAAGATTGAGTTTAGGGTGGGATCGATATGCGCTCTGATACCATGTAAACGATATAAATTGTAATCATATCTCTATTACTGATCCATGAAATAGATATATAGAAAACTGAGCTACAAGTATGGAGGAGATTAAGGAGAGAGTGGTAACATGTGAGAGTATTAAGGAGGAGGTTATGAGAGTTAGTTTTGACATATTCTCACCTATACTAATTACGGCATACATAATATAATAAACATACAATTATTGCATATATATTATGATCCTTAATACTCGCTTGCAAATTGTGTACGAAAGAATATTTCACAAATAGTTAATATGTGTGGTGGTCAGAGATGATTGAGTTAATTTAAATTATGATATTAGCAACACTTCTAGTGTTTAAGCATATAAGATTTAGACAATATCAAAGAATATAAATCCCTTGATTTTGAGTTCATCAACCTAGGAAAATATGCATGAATCCCTAAATGTGTGCTCGATGATCTTTGAATGAGGCGCATACATACTACCGATTATAAAATATACCACTCTTTAATTGCAGCCTCTATAGAAAATTCACCTCCAAAATTCAACAAGGAGCAAAATTATATCATGTCAAGAAAATGATACTAAATTGACAAATAGAAAAAATTAAGTTCGTATACATCACCTAAGGAACCAAAAGTGTTCATCATTTATAGACAAAATTAACAGGGGAAGGAAGCTTTACTGAGCGTCTTGAAGAAAAATCGAAATTCATCAAATTCTACTATTACGCTTGTGAAATAGGTCTAGGGATTTAAAACAAAGAAGCCTTGGGAAGGTCAATTGCAATAGAAGATAGAAGATCCATTATAGTGTTAGCATGAAATATTGCGATATTCTAGGCACTTTTTCTAGTTGTTTTTCATCCATTATAGTGTTCATTGATAAGGCATTGAAGCAATTGTTAGCTAGTTTGTCTATATTGTCGATATAGAGGTCTACATAAGCTTTGTGTTGATTATAGGTGAATAAAAGCTAAAACCGAACCAATTGAGAGAGAAAGGAGAAGGTTTGAGCACATCCAAGGATTAAGGACACATCAAAGAAGCCAAGGGAGATGCTAGGATGAGGAATGGCACGACACAAAGGAAACCACAAGCAAATTTCACTTCCACGCTCTAAAATACGGTCGTAGAGAAGTCCACGCCCAAAACCACGTCCGTGGATCTTGGCAACATGAACGTGGAGTATTCCAGAGAGTTACACGGTATAAAGTACGGTCGTGGAAATCATGAAGAGCCGTAATCCAATTCCACGCCCTAAACCACGGTCGTGGAACTCCAGGAGACCGTGATTTAGGCGATCTTTTGACAAATAAAATATTGACACATCATTTACGCATATGGGCCGGACGGTTATTTGACCCTTCCTTATAAAAGGGCTGGAGGAGAGAGATTTCGGCACTTCGGCTTACACGTGCTTAGGACTGCATTGGACGTCCGGAGATTTGCACTTGCAAACGTGATTTGCGAGGGTTTGAAGATTTGGAAGTTGCTTGTGGCGGAAGTTACGCCTTGTGTCCTTAGGTTTGATTAGAAGACGGATTGACATCCCGTTCTTCGTTCTTATCAAGGATTGTGATTGGTTTGTGTTTATTCCAAATCTGATATACGTTATTATCCTTGTTTGTGGATTTGAGATTGATTTGAGTTCTATTGAAGGTTTTCGAAGGTTTTCATCTTTCATTCTTCTTAAACTTGATTTTGATATTATAATGACAGTTATTGGCTAAAACCCTTTAGCAATTCTAAGGTGAAGGGTTGATAGTTGTGGCTTAGATGATGATAGATCGATCGTAAACAGATTGGACCTTAAGAGTTAGAGAGATTCGCCGACGAACCAAAATCACGGTCTATTCTTGAGGTTCCACGGCCGTGGAACTCAAGATCTACCCGTAATTTACACCAGTTTACGAACTTTGCTTTTACTTTGATCCAAGGTTAAAGATTAGCTTTAATCTAGTCTAGACTTGTCTTTTCTAAGTAGTAGTGAAGCCTCAACAACATCTATTTCGATTTCGAGTGTCACAACCTTAATCGGTTTAGTTAGTTTTGATCCTTGGGTTACAAGTTTGGGTATTTGAGATTAATTCTTGTCTTTAGATCCTTTCTATACTGAAGCCTCAACAACCTTTATAGAGAGTGTCTTTAGATAAGTCATATAAAGCCTTGGAACTTCACCGTACATTGCTTTACTTTAGCGTACCTTTGCAACTCTTAACTCTGTCCTTAGTTCTTTAGTATATCTTGAATCGATTGCCACAATTTGAAACTTGGATCTTTAGGGTTGCTGTTTTCCCAATATATTTGCAAAGCTTTACCCTTTTACTTGCTTGACAACTTTACAACTGAATTTGTTCCCTCCAAATCCCTGTGTTCGATACTCTGGAATTCTTGCTTTACTATGCCGATCCGTACACTGCGGGTTCGCTTGCTTGATTCTAGTTTTATAAATTTAAAGCTTATTTGCACGCACGCTAAGTGGCGAACAAGTTTTTGGCGCCGTTGCCGGGGACTATTCTTGCTTTTTCTATTGATCTTTCTGCTTGAGTGTTCTTGCAGGTTTGTGTTCTTAGGTACATACGAAGTTCTCGTTCCGGCAATGGAACAGAGCTTCGCCAAAGAACAATTTTTTGGCGCCGTTGCCGGGGATTTGGTTTAGGCCGAATTTGGTTATCGGTTGTCAAGCTTGGGAGCTTGCTCTTGTTATTTGATATCTCCTTTGAGTGATATTTGCAGGTTACCTTAGGTATATGCGCAGGTCTAGGAACAACAAGGACCTCTTACCTCTTGATCAAGAACTTGAGAAGACTTTGAGAAAGAAACTTAAAGAAAGAAAGATGGCTGAAGATAAGGAGCGGGATTATCAAACAGAGTTAGCGGAATCCAAAGCTCAACTTAGATGGAGCGAGAAGACTCGCAAGGAAGAATCGGACCGTCATCAATTGCAAATTGATGAGCTAAGGGATATGATGTTTCAAATGAGGCTGGAATTAAGCGATTCCAAGAAGAAGGAGAGGAAGAAACCAGCAAGATCGGTTAGAGCCAACTCATCCGATGAGGATAGCAACTCTTCCATGCCATCTTTTGAGGATCTTAATTTGACGGTCAACATGAATCAATTTAATCCAAGACAAAGACCGGCTGCCAACTATCGTATCCCGGTTGGGGGTGCGAGAGCCGCTCGTGTAGATGAAGAGCCAAGAACTCTTGGCCAAAGGATGGATCCAATTCAGCAACCACGCCGTCTAGGTGTGAACTTTGATGCTGATGATATGCAGGGGTTTAGCTTCAACCCACAAGTCATTACCATCGTTCGCCAAAGTCAGTTTGGAGGAACGAGTAGCGAATCTCCACATCAACATTTACAGAATTTTAATATCTTGATGGAGACAATGAAGCCAAAGAATGCAACCACCAACAACTACAAGATCAAACCATTCTTCTTCTCTTTGAAAGGGAAAGCTTTATCTTGGTATCAAGCTCTTCCAAATGGAAGACTCAACACATGGGAGGATCTTTCTTCGGAGTTCCTCACCAAATTCTTTCCGCCATCTAAAACGGCGGAGTTGAGAGGTAAGATTAATGCATTTTCTATGAGATCTAACGAAAGTTTGTTTCAATCTTGGGAAAGATTTCAGGATTTACTATTGGATTGCCCACACCATGACATTTCCAAGTTGGAGCTATTGGAGATATACTATAAGGGGCTGGATATGGAAACACAATTCAAGCTTCAATCCCTTTCATGTGGTACATTCATGGACATGAGGGAAGATGACGCTTGGGACTTCATTGAGAAGCAAGCCCGAGTCATTGAGAAGTATTCTCACCGGAAAGTAGAAGCAAATCGAGTGGAGCAAGGAGCAAAGCTAACACAAGCCGCTCAAACTCAAATCTTTTCTCTCAACTCCGAGATTAAAGAATTGAAGGAAGTCATAAAGGCTAACTTTCCAAATCAAAAGGGGCAAGATGTGGGTTATTTAGGAAACAACAATAACCACAATGGGAATGAGAATACAAACCGCAACAACCGGAACAACAACCGGAACAATTGGAACAACAACAACAACAACCGGAAAAACAATTGGAACAACAATAGGGGTTCAAACAACAACAATTGGCATTCCAACCAACAACACAATTCCGGTAATTCTTATCCCAATTCAGGAAATTCACTAACTCCACCTTCTTCTTCTTCCATTCATTTGAAAAGTCAGGAACAAGCATCTAATAGTGGAAGCACTTCGGGAAAAGAGAAGCCCGATCCCATGTTGGAAACAATTTTGGGAAAGCTTCAAGGATTGGAGAGTCACATCACCAAGGTCGATAATCACATCACTAAGGTTGATAAAGCCCAAAAGGTTTTAGAAAACCAAATGTTTAGCAATGCTGAGGAAGTTCCTAGAAATCAAGGAAAACTTTCAGGAAAGACGGAGGATAACCCAAAAGGAAGGGTGATGGCTATTACAACTAGGAGCGGAGCAACAACCACCGACCCGCAGCCTAAGTTTGTGGATGTTCCCATCGAGAAAGAGAAAGAGAAGGGGAAGGAGAAGGAAGACATTTACATTCCTCCTTCAGCTTACAAACCTCCCCTACCATTCCCTCAATCTAGAGCAAGAGCGCGTCTAGACAAACAATTCGGTAAGTTTATAGAACTCATGAGCAAACTGCATATTAATATACCTTTCATTGATGCAATTGTAGGTATGCCAGCTTATGGAAAGTTCTAAAAGGAGATCCTCTCTAACAAGAGGAAATTAGAGGATTTTGGAGAGGTCAAATTGAGTTCGGATTCGTCGGATCTCATTAAGACAATGAAGGAGAAGATGCCCCCAAAGCTGAAGGATCCGGGGTCGTTTTGTGTTCCCATAGGAGTGGGAGATGTCACATATGATGCATTATGTGATTTAGGAGCAAGCGTGAGCATCATTCCGCTTACCTTATGCAGGAAGATCGATTTAGGCGAACCTAAACCGGTGAAGATGACGTTATACATGGCGGATCGATCCATAACTCGTCCCGTCGGCATAGTTGAAGACGTCCCGGTCAAGCTTGGTAGGTTCTATGTTCCTATAGATTTTATTGTGCTTGACATTCCTGCAGATAGTCCGGTCCCGATCATACTCGGAAGACCGTTTCTTGCAACATCCGGTTGTATGGTTGATTGCAAGAATCCTAGACTCGCCTTCGACATAAGAGAAGAAAAGGTAGTGTTCGTTCTCTCCACTTTGGTGAAGGAACCAGATTTTGAAGAGGATATATTCAACATCCGCGACGAAGAGCTATCTAGAGAAGAAGTAAGTTCGATTCTCTTCAAAGATCCCTTGCAAAAGGTGATCACTATGAGCATTATGGACATAGGGGAAGAAGAGGAATGCAATGAGGAAATTGAAGCTTTGGAGGAGCAAAAGGAAGTATATGAAAAAGAATTTGAGAAACTTTACGATGGGTCAGAGAACGTGAGAAATCACGGCCAGTCGTGTTATTCCACGGCTGTGGAATCCACCAACATGGCCGTAATCAGCTATTCAGAGGACTCCGGTAAGTTACACGGCCAAAACCACGGCCGTGGCACAAACAGAGGCACCGTAATTGATTTCCACGCCCAAAACCACGGCCGTGGAGGAAACAGGGGAGCCGTAATTTTGGGTGAATCTGAAGGCAATTGTGTTCTTTCCACCACTTCTTTTGATTCTTCTCCAACAACTTCTACATCCTTAGAAACTTCTATGGAAGCATTAGACACTCCTGAAGAACCATTAGAGAGTCCTATAGTGATGGAATTGAAGCCACTTCCCGCACATCTAAGGTATGCATTTCTAGGACCTAATTCTACCTTTTTGATAATTGTTAGTTCCGATCTAAGTATGGATGAACATAGTAAGCTTATGGTTGTTCTTAAGAAACATAGGAAAGCCTTAGGGTATACTATAGAGGATCTAGTAGGAATCAAACCTTCACTATGCATGCATAAGATCCTAATGGAAGAAGACTTTAGAACTTCGCGACAACCTCAAAGGCGGTTAAATCCGACCATGAAAGAGGTTGTCAAGAAGGAAATTCTTAAACTACTTGATGTAGGTATCATCTACCTTATCTCCGATAGCAAGTGGGTGAGTCCCGTATAGGTGGTTCCAAAGAAGGGAGGGATGACGGTCATCACCAACAAGAACAACGAGCTCATTCCTACGCGAACCGTGACAAGATGGAGGATGTGCATAGACTACCGCAAGCTAAACAACGCAACGAGGAAGGATCACTTCCCACTATCCTTCATCGACCAAATACTTGAGAGGTTAGCAAAACACTCACACTTTTGCTATCTTGACGGTTATAGTGGTTTCTTTCAGATCCCGATACATCCGGACGATCAAGAGAAGACCACATTCACATGCCCGTGGGGTACGTTCGCTTATAGGAGAATGCCGTTCGGGCTTTGCAACGCCCCAGCCACCTTTCAAAGGTGCATGATGGCTATCTTCTCGGAGTACATAGAGGAAATCATGGAGGTTTTCATGGATGACTTTTCTATTTATGGTTCCTCTTTCGATAATTGTCTCTCTAACCTTGCTCTTGTGCTACAAAGGTGTGAAGACACTAACCTACTTCTTAATTGGGAGAAGTGTCAATTTATGGTGAAAGAAGGCATTGTATTAGGACACTTAATCTCTAGTAGAGGGATTGAAGTAGATAAGGCTAAGATAGAGACTATAGAAAAGCTTCCTCCTCCAACTTCGGTGAAGGGGATAAGAAGTTTCCTAGGTCATGCTGGATTCTATAGACGTTTTATAAAGGATTTCTCTAAGATATCAAAGCCGCTTACTAATCTATTGATGAAGGATGCAGTTTTTTATTTTTCGCATGAATGTTTAGATGCGTTTAATAAGATTCGAGAAGCTCTAATCTCAGCCCCGATTATTCAACCTCCGGATTGGAATCTTCTATTCGAGGTTATGTGTGACGCAAGTGACGTAGCTATAGGAGCTGTGCTTGGGCAAAAGAAGTAAGGACGAACCCATGCTATCTACTACGCTAGCAAGACGCTAGATGAAGCGCAGCTCAACTACGCCACTACCGAGAAAGAATTTTTAGCAATTGTATACGCATTTGAAAAGTTTCTCTCTTATCTTGTAGGTGCAAAGGTGATTGTATACACGGATCATGCTGCGATCCGATATTTACTTGCAAAGAAGGATGCGAAGCCAAAACTAATTAGATGGATTCTTCTCCTACAAGAATTCGATCTCGAGATCCGTGACAAGAAGGGTTCGGAAAATTCTGTTTCGGGTCATTTGAGTCGTCTACCACATCTTGAGGACGACAATCTACCCATAGATGACTCCTTTCCAGACGAGCATTTACATATCATAGAGGAGTGCATCGACAAGATTAGTAAAGGTAATGAGCCATGGTTTGCTGATTTTGTTAACTATTTGGTTTGCCAGGAATTACCACCCGGATTATCCTATGCACAAAGAAAGAAGTTCTTTAAGGATGTTCGGGAATACTTTTGGAATGAACCTCTCCTCTTTAAGAGATGTCCTGACGGCATCATTCGACGATGTATGCCGGAAGACGAGATGCAAAGTGTCATCCGTCATTGTCATTCACTACCTTGTGGAGGACACGCTAGTTCGAACAAGACTAGCGCTAAGGTATTGCAATCTGGATTCTTTTGGCCTACTTTATTTAAAGATGTGTAAACCTTTGTTTCCTGCTGCGATGCTTGTCAAATAACAGGGAACATATCTAGGAGAAAAGAGATGCCTCTTAACAACATTCAAGAGGTGGAGATCTTTGACGTTTGGGGAGTAGACTTCATGGGACCTTTCCCATCATCTTGTGGAAACCAATACATACTTCTAGCTGTAGATTATGTTTCAAGATGGGTTGAAGCAATAGCCTCTCCTACTAATGATGCCATGGTTGTGGTTAATTTCTTTAACAAGACCATTTTCCCACGATTTGGGACACCACGGACCATCATTAGTGATGGAGGCTCTCACTTCATTGCCCGACGATTCGAAGCTCTATTAGCTAAGTATGGGGTGACTCACAAGATCGCCACCCCTTACCATCCACAAACAAGTGGACAAGTGGAGATTTCAAACCGGGAGATTAAAGGAATCCTAGAGAAGACGGTTTCAAGGACAAGGAAGGATTGGTCTTTGAAGCTAGATGATGCATTATGGGCATACCGGACTGCATATAAGACTCCCATAGGTACAACGCCATACAACCTTGTATATGGGAAGTCTTGTCACTTGCCGGTAGAGCTGGAACATAAAGCGTATTGGGCAATAAAGTGGTTGAACTTCGGCATGAAGGAGGCGGAAGAGAAGCGTCTCTTGGACCTTAACGAGCTTGAAGAACTTCGCTTGAACGCCTACGAAAACGTCAAAATCTATAAAGATATAGCGAAGCGTTGGCATGATAAGCATATCATTCCAAAAGACCTCAAAGAAGGAGATCCAGTTCTCCTCTTCAATTGAAGACTTCGTCTCTTTCCAGGTAAGCTTAAATCTCGTTGGACTGGACCTTATCTAATCAAACGTGGTTTCCCCCATGGTGCAGTTGAAGTATGGGGTGAAAAGGGCGGAAGCTTTAAGGTGAACGGTCAACGACTCAAGAAGTACACACCGGAACTCCAAACTGAAGAGTTCGCACCTACCGCACTTGAATAGGTGCAAGTACGGTCTAGCTACGGACCTTAAACAAGCGCTTCTTGGAGGGCAACCCAAGGTATTGCACTTATATTTTTGTTTTTCATTCGTAGATTAGAGTAGCATAGACGTTTTTTGTTTTGTTTTGCCTTCGATACCTTCCGGTATGTTCGTGTTTTTGGATGTAGGTGTTACGCTAAAAACGTGTGTACGCAATAAGCTTTAAAATTTATACTCGTTATATTTCTCCTAACTCCTAGCAAACCCGCAGTGTACGGGACGTTTGTAGTAGGGATAGTATTCCGAGGTCGAACACAAAGACTAAGGTGAGATTGATTCGATTAGTGATTTAGTTTAGTGAAGATCTAGGTTAAGAAAAGGGAAAGAAATAAAGAAATGAAAATCTCAATGTTTTTGGTGGGTTTTTGGGTGATCAATCAAGGATCACGAATCATGCAAAATAAGCAATCAACTAAGCTAACAAATCAACACAAACAAACAAGCTAAAAACGAGATATAGATCAAAGAGAGAAAAGTGGATTCTAGGGGTTGGAAGTTCCGGTTATGGCATAGGACTCAAGTTATCTAATCATTCCTTGGATTAACTATGACATGTTGGGAGTGAGTGTTTCTAGATTAGGATCAATCACCGGGTAGGTCTCATGGTCCACTAGTCCGTTCCTAAGGTCTCATCACCAGGTAAGTCTCAAAGAGCCTAAGGGATGGAATTCTACACAAACCGGATTGTCACCTAGGGATCTAACCTATCCTCACCGGGTAAGTCTCGAAAGGGTTAGCCCTAAACAACTATCCTAGCACACTTAGTCCAATGGCGGCTTATGAGGCTCACCACTACCTAGAGTTTGTCATCTTTGAAATCTAAGAGTAAGAATCACCGGGTAGGTCTCTTCTAACACTTAGTTGCTAAAACTAGGTCACCCTAGGATAGATTTAACTCAACAAACACTAGGATTTCAACATTCCAGCAATCTAGAACTTAGATCCATCGAACCAGGGAAACCACGGGTTGTTCTACCACTTCCACGGCCGTGGAAGGGCAAGAACTAACCGTGGACTATAGCAGTGGCTTCGTTCAAACAAACAAGTCATCCAAGGGCAAATCTAAGTTCATCCTATCATAGTCTTATCCATAACCATCCTTTCCTTACCCTATAATTGCATCTATTTAGCCTACAACATGCATCATAACAATCGAAATCATCAAGCATAAAATCATGGCTTCCATTTGCAAGATAATGAAGAGAAAGAGATGAACAAGTGAAGCAAACAAAACCAAGCTGAAATTAAGATTAGAAAGACTCACAACCCTTCCAAAAGAAGGTTCAATCAATTCTTACAACCCTAGAAAACGATTCCGAAATTCTTCACTACAAAACCTATCAAGTGCTAGCAATGGTGTGTTCTTCTCTTCTTCTCCAATGGAGCTCTTCTCCTCCTTCAATGGTGTCTCCCTCCTTAGAGAATCTTCTTGTTGAGAGTGTGGGAGAGAATGTGGATTTGGATGGTGGATGGAAGATGAAAGATGCTTCTCTCAGCCTTGCATGACCACTTTTATACTACAACTTTGCAAGAGTTGGCCATGAGATCGTGGCACAGCTGTCACAACCGTTTGGCAAAAACCACGGTTGGTTCCACAGCCATGGATATCCCAATGACCGTGGTTTGGTGCTTCAGCTTCGCCTTGGATCATTAAGCTATGATTTGGTGCATGGCTTGTGTTGGCAAGGTTCCATGAGTCCTCCTTAGCCTCAAGTTTGCATCCTAATGAGTCCGAGGGTGTGTCATCTTGATGAGCGATCCTCAAACGTATCGATTAAGCTCCTAAATCTCCCAAAATACCTAAAAAGCAATGCACAAGTCCGTGTAGACGTCTATCTCGACAAAATACGTGAATTGAGTGCAAACGTCGTGAACTAGTGTTAAACCATGCATGAATGAGTGAGAAATCTATCTAAATGATTATCTAAACCTAAGTCATAAATCGTGTTATCAAAAATACCCCATACTTAAGGTTTGCTCGTCTCCGAGCAAATTCCCAACTATAGACTAAGAGATAACATGATTTATGTATGCAGAAAAATGGCAAAATCTTTTTGGGCTTGTGCTTCTGCTATTGGATCACCTTCATAGTCATTTTTCATGGCAATGGATAAGAAATCATGTATCAAATAAATGAAGGCACGGAAAGACCATTGTACTTAACTCGGAAGCATGCATGAAATGTAAAAATGAAGAAGTCAAGATGATCAAGAGCATGTCCAATCTAGATTATTAAGTCTTACAAATATGCAAATAGGTCATAAGGTCTTGTGAAATAAAAGGCCAAGAAACGTTGTGATTAGGTGGGGATTTTTCTAGGCTATGTGATGCTAATCCGGGAATGGAACTAACTCCACAATTTTGTCCTCGATCAACTTCCCACAAGTGTATATTTTCTCATTCTTTTCTCTCTTTTCTTTTTCTTTCACTTATTTTTGAGACAATGACATTGGTGTACAAAAGCCGAAACCTTGGTGATTAGCCGTCCTCGGGTTTTTTCTATTTTTCGAGGTGCATCCACACCGGGCACACATACCAAAGCTCGTTAAGACTATTGGTTTATTTGACTTTGGCAAGGCACAAACACCCGATTATGTGAATGGTGCCGAGTTACTCGTCATTTAAACCAACGTCCCCAAACCTATATTTTTGTCTACACTTTCACAACAAATTCAGCATTTTATTCATGACATTCTTTCATCAACATCTTCACCCCACACTTGCTTTTCATACACATCAACACACTAACATGCTTCTATTCCCGGATGGGTCAAAAGTCGTCAAATTTATATCAATTGAGGTGCTCAAAAAACATGATCAAGATGAGAAGTAAAGAAAGATGAATTGCCTGAATCACTCCTAGATGGTGTGCAAGAACTAGCATGTAATTTCGACTTTCAATACTCAATCCATTCTAGGCAAACATCATGATCACAAATCATTCATGGGATTCAAGATAAGTACTTCAAGTCTACATATGCAATTTACCAATTTAACACATAAGGCCATCCATAGCCAATTCACAAGACAAGATTCATCATTAGGGTCATATCCAAGCCTAGAAAGCACAAAATTTTTTAAATTTTCTGATTTTTTTGGATTTTTCGAAATGAGTATATACAATACAAGACATGTGATAATATTAAACTATCCTAGATGCTAATCATGCAAAAGATCATGCAAACCCCACCCCATACTTAGAAACACATTGTCCCCAATGTGTAAATGAAGTAAAGAAGAGTGAAAGAAGGTTCTCACAATGTAAAAATGGTTTGCCATGGTATTTGGGATTACTCAAGTGGAATTGATGTTGGATGATCCTATCAACAATGGTAGAGAGCTCTAAGTGTTCATCAAGGCGTCGGGACCCGCGCTAGGCACCGCTAGCCGTCCAAGTTCCGCGTTTGCTCCACCCATAATTGATGAGGGATTCATCATCATCATTCACATGCCATTCAAGGATTTCAATGCTACCAAGACTCTAGCACACACACAAAACACACCAAACACACAAAAACAGAAAAATCACAAAACAAAAACAAAAATGAAAAAGGGAAAACGTTACCAATGGGTTGCCTCCCACCAAGCACTTCTTTAAGGTCATTAGCTTGACCAAACTCGGGGGCGTCTCATTCTAGGTGAAGTGAGGCAATCATATCCACCGGAGCTCCCAGGATATATTTCTTCAACCGGTGCCCATTCACCTTGAAATCTCCACAATGCTCCCCTCCTATCTCAATAGCTCCATGGGAAAAGATCTTCTTCACCACATATGGCCCGGTCCACCTTGACTTTAGCTTTCCGGGGAAGAGCCGCAGCCTTGAGTTGAAGAGAAGGACAAGGTCGCCTTCACTCAACTCCTTCGGGATGAGGCGCTTGTCATGCCACCGTTTGGTCCTCTCCTTGTAGATCCGGGCATTCTCAAAGGCATCCAACCGGATCTCCTCGAGAGCGTTCATATCAAGCAACCTCTTCTCTCCGGCCTTCTTGAGGTCAAAATTTAGCCACTTAATGGCCCAATAAGCTCTATACTCCATCTCTACCGGAAGGTGGCAAGACTTGCCATAGACTAGCTTGTAAGGAGTGGTGCCAATCGGTGTCTTTAAAGTGGTTCTATATGCCCACAAGGCATCATCGAGCTTCATAGCCCAATCCTTTCTCGTCCTAGAGACCGTCTTCTGAAGAAATACCTTTATCTCCCGGTTGGAGATCTCCACTTGGCCACTAGTTTGCGGATGATAAGGTGTTGCCACCTTATGAGTCACCCCATACTTAGCCAAAAGTGCCCCAAAGTTCCTATTAGTGAAGTGCTTCCCTCCATCACTTATGATCACCCTTGGTGTTCCGAACCTAGGGAAGATCACTCGGTTGAAGAATCGCACCACAACCTTGGCATCATTTGTAGGAGAGGCGATTGCCTCCACCCATCTCGAAATATAATCAACCGCCAATAGGATGAAGAGGTTGCCACATGAAGAAGGGAATGGTCCCATGAAGTCCACACCCCACACATCAAATATTTCCACTTCTTGTATGTTTTTTAAGGGCATCTCATTCCTCCTTGAGATGTTGCCCGTCCTTTGGCAAGCATCACAAGCTACCACAAAGCCTTGCACATCCTTGAACAAACTTGGCCAAAAGAAGCCCGATAGCAACACCTTCGCACATGTCTTGTGTGAGCTAGCATGCCCTTCACATGGCAAGGAATGACAATGGCGGATCACACTCTCCACCTCATCCTCCGGTATGCATCTTCTAAACATTCCATCCGGCTCTCTCTTGAACAAAAGTGGTTCACTCCAATAGTAGTGCCTCACATCTTTGAAGAACTTCTTTCTTTGGGCATATGTCAATCCGGGAGGCACTTCCTCACACACAAGATAGTTTACAATGTCGGCATACCATGGCTCACTTCCTCCAGACACTTGGAACAAGCACTCCTCCACCATTTGCAATTGCTCATCCCAGAATGAGTCATCAATCGGGATGTCATCTCTCTCAAGCCCCAATGGTGGGAGTCTACTAAGGTGATCCGCCACAGAATTTTCGGACCCCTTCTTGTCCCGGATTTCCAAATCAAACTCTTGAAGAAGAAGAAGGATCCACCGAATCAACCTAGGCTTGGCATCCTTCTTTGTAAGGAGATAATGGATCGCAGCATGATCCGTATAAACAATGACCTTCGCTCCAATAAGATATGAGCGGAACTTCTCAAAAGCATACACCACCGCTAGCAACTCCTTCTCGGTGGTAGCATAAATGAGTTAGGCATCATCTAGCGTCTTGCTAGCATAATAAATGGCATGTGTGCGTCCATCTTTCCTTTGCCCTAAAACAGCCCCAACGGCTACATCACTTGCATCACACATGATCTCAAACGATAAACTCCAATCCGGAGGTTGCATGATAGGTGCGGAGATCAAGGCGTTCTTCAACCTACAAAAAGCCTCAAGGCAATCCTTGGAGAAAACAAACTCAACATCCTTCATTAGTAGGTTAGTAAGAGGCTTACTAACCCCTTTCACCGAGGTAGGTGGTGGCAACTTCTCTATCGTTTCAATCTTGGCCCTATCAACCTCAATGCCACGGTTGGACACCAAGTGTCCCAACACAATACCTTCACTTACCATGAAGTGGCATTTTTCCCAAATTAAGACAAGGTTTGTCTCCTCACATCTTTTCAATACTAATGACAAGTTAGCTAAGCAATTATCAAAGGAAGAACCATAAACAGAAAAATCATCCATAAACACTTCCATGATGTTTTCAATGTATTCCGAAAAGATAGCCATCATACACCTTTGGAAGGTGGCGGGTGCATTACACAACCCAAATGGCATTCTCCTATATGCAAAAGTACCCCATGGACATGTAAATGTGGTTTTCTCTTGGTCATCGGGGTGGATAGGGATTTGGAAGAATCCACTATAGTCATCTAAATAGAAAAAATGAGAATGTTGAGCTAACCTTTCTAGCATTTGGTCAATGAAGGGAAGAGGGAAGTGATCTTTCCTAGAGGCCATGTTCAATTTCCTGTATTCAATACACATCCTCCATCCCGTAACCGTCCTAGTTGGGATTAGTTCGTTGTTCTCATTAGTCACTACAGTCATCCCACCCTTCTTAGGAACTACATGAACGGGACTAACCTACTTAGTATCCGAGATAGGGTAGATAATTTCCGCATCTAGCAACTTAATGATCTCCTTCTTGACTACCTCTTTCATTATAGGATTCAATCTTCTTTGATGTTCAATAGAGGGCTTATGGTTATCTTCCATCAAATACTTATGCATGCACAAAGAGGGCTTAATGCCAACTAAATCATCAATAGTATAGCCAATGGCTTTCCTATGCAATCTTAGCTCATGCAACAACTTAGCAAGTTCATTGTCATTCAAGCATGCATTCACAATCACCGGATATGTAGAGTTATCACCAAGAAAAGCATACTTCAAATGAGAGGGGAGGGGTTTGAGTTCAAGTTTAGGAGGACCTTTATCAAGTGGAGACGATCCAAATAACGTTGGTTGAGATGAATCCAAAGCAAATGAAGACCCTCCAAGGCTCCTTGAAGCTTGATCATCATCAAGAGCTGCTTCTGGGGAAACCACGGTTGGATCCACGGATCTTGGCACATCCACGGCCGTGGAAGTTGCCAAGCTTGCTTGTCAGAGCTTTCTAGAGAGTTCTACGGCCGTGGAACACCTTCCACGACCGTGGTTCCTACAGGTGCTCAGCACACCTTCATGGTCTTCAATTTCAGCTCTTGTCTCCTTTTCTAATGCTTCTAAGGCCTTGATTTCTTCATTGCAACCCTCCTCAACACCTTCCTCCATCAAACTTAAGGTAAGAACCTTCTCCAAGGGGTCATTGATCAAGATCGAGCTCACAACTTCTCTAGACTCCTCTTGCTCGACAATGTTGAATACATCTTCATCAAGGGTTGGCCCTTTCATCATTGTGGACAGTTTGAACTTGATGTTCTCTTCTCCAATGTTGAAGGAGAGAATCCCATTCTTGCAATCCACTAGGCATCCGAAAGTGGCTAGGAAAGGTCTTCCTAAGATGATGGGGACCGGGTAATCCACCGGGATGTCCAAGACAACAAAATCAACCGGCACATAGAACTTCCCTAGTTGTACCGGAATGTCTTCTAAGATCCCAACCGGGTGAGTGATAGAACGGTCCGCCATATAGAGGGTCATCTTGACCGGTTTTGGCTCTCCTAGCCCAACCTTGTTGCAAAGTGCAAGCGGTATGATGCTTACACTTGCCCCAAGATCACATAGGGCTTCATACTTCACTTCTCCCACTCCAATTGGCACACAAAAGGATCCGGGATCCCTTAGCTTAGGAGGCATCTCCTCCTTCATTGTTTGGATCAATTCCGAGGATCTCTTTGTCATCCTTACTTCCCCATACTCCTCCAACTTCCTTTTGTTGGAGAGTATTTCCTTCAAGAACTTGCCATATGCCGGCATTCCTAAAATAGCATCCATGAACGGAATATTAATATGCAATTTGGACATAAGTTCAAGGAATTTACCAAAGTGGTTGTCCAAGCGAGCCCTTGCTCGTGATTGTGGGAACGGTAGTGGTGGTTTATATGGAGGCGGTGCCACATATGTTGGCTCAACATCCTTGCTCTTGCCTCCATCTTCTTGCAATATCTCTTCTTCTACCGCTACTTGCTTTCCCTTAGCATTTTCCTTGGGCAAGGGATCCTTCATACTCAACCCACTCCTCGTTGTAATGGCCAACACTTGGCCTCTTGGGTTGTCTTCGGTCCTTCCGGGAAGCTTTCCCAGATCTCTATGGGCTTCACCCGCCTTTTGGAACACTTGTGCTTCCAACACTTTTTGAGCCTTAGAAATGGAAGTCACCGTGCTCTCAAGACCACTCAACCTTCCAAGCAATTGCTCAAACATCATTTCGGTTCTATCCTTTGGAGGTTGAGTAAATCCGGGTGGAGGTTCTTGTGAAGCCTTTGGTGGTGGCGTTGTGCTTGTGGAAGCGGGAGGGTTCAAGGCTCCATCCGGGTTAGAATAGGAAAACCCGGGATGGTTGTGGTTCGGCCGGTAATCGTTGAATTGTCGGTTGTTGTTGAAGTTCCTTGGGCCTTGATAGTTGTTGTAATTGCCCCTTCCCATGTAATTGACATCTTCCTCTTTGGAAGACAAATTAGCTTGCACTTGAGGGCTTGCTTGGTTCTTCAAAGTTGTAGCACACAACTCTCTCAAAGACTTTAGCTCGTTGTTGATGGCGTCAAGCTTGAAATTGCTCATGGTGACTTCACTCACCTCATATGCTCCCGCCTTTCTCCCTTCACTCTTCCTATGGGAGTATTTCTCAATCACTAGAGCTTGTTTCTCTACAAACTCCCAAGCTTCATCCACATGCTTTTCCATGAAAGTCCCACCGGAAAGAGATTGGAGCTTGAATGGGCTATCTTCATCAAGTCCTTTGAAGTAGATCTCCAATAGCTCAATTTTTGGTATACCATGGTGTGGGCAATCTAGGAGAAGATCTTTGAACCTCTCCCAAGACTTGAACAAACTCTCTCTGTCCTTCATCACGAAGGCATTGATCTTCCCTCTTAACTCGGTAGTCTTGGAAGGTGGGAAGAACTTAGTCAAAAACTCGGTTGTCATCTCCTCCCAAGTACTAACTCGCCCTTGTGGAATAGATTGATACCAAGCTAAGGCTTTGTCCTTAAGAGAGAAGGAGAAAGCCCTAAGCTTATGGTTATTGCTCTCCAATCTAGGCGGTCTAAGAGTCTCCATCAAGATCTCATAGTTCATCAAGTGTTGATGAGGAGACTCTCCTTCCATCCCTCCAAATTGATTATGCCGGATCATTTGTAGAACTTGAGGGCGGAGCTCGTAGTTGTGGGTTGCGGGATCTCTTAAGTTCACACCCGGACGGTGTGCTCTTTGTGCCGGATCCATACGTCGCCCTAATATTTGTGGCTCTTCAATAGCAATGGGCACAACCCGAATATTCACCGCCGGCTGCGGTTGTGGTGGAGGAGGTGGAGGTTGTTGACGATTAAGCTCTTCTTGCACAAGGGCTTGCCTAATCTCATCAATCTCCCTCCTAGTTGCTTCTTGCCTCTCATTGGCAAGTCTCCTTTCTTCCTCCAAGAGCTCATCTCTTAGCCTAATTTGCTCTAAAGCTTCCTGCAACTCAGCTTGGAGATCTCTTCCGGCCATCTCTTTTCCTTTCCGAATGCTCTTGGATCTAGATCTAAGGGTTTTCTCCGGTTCGGGATCGAATGGAGCTAAATCCTTGCCACGAGATCTTCACATACACCTAAAGAGTAAGAGATGTCCTGAAAAGCAAAGACACAAACCAAAGAGAGATCAAAAGCAACAAGAAAGACCTACACTATAAACAATCACAAAAACGACTCAATCTAGACCTAGTCCCCGGCAACGGCGCCAAAAACTTGTTACGCTAAGAACGTGTGTACGCAATAAGCTTTAAAATTTATACTCGTTATATTTCTCCTAACTCCTAGAGAACCCGCAGTGTACGGGACGTTTGTAGTAGGGATAGTATTCCGAGGTCGAACACAAAGACTAAGGTGAGATTGATTCGATTAATGATTTAGTTTAGTGAAGATCTAGGTTAAGAAAAGAGAAAGAAATAAAGAAATGAAAATCTCAATGTTTTTGGTGGGTTTTTGGGTGATCAATCAAGGATCACGAAACATGCGAAATAAGCAATCAACTAAGCTAACAAATCAACACAAACAAACAAGCTAAACACGAGATATAGATCAAAGAGAGAAAAGTGGATTCTAGGGGTTGGAAGTTCCGGTTATGGCATAGGACTCAAGTTATCTAATCATTCCTTGGATTAACTATGACATGTTGGGAGTGAGTGTTTCTAGATTGGGATCAATCACCGGGTAGGTCTCATGGTCCACTAGTCCGTTCCTAAGGTCTCATCACCGGGTAAGTCTCAAAGAGCCTAAGGGATGGAATTCTACACAAACCGGATTGTCACCTAGGGATCTAACCTATCCTCACCGGGTAAGTCTCGAAAGGGTTAGCCCTAAACAACTATCCTAGCACACTTAGTCCAATGGCGGCTTATGAGGCTCACCACTACCTAGAGTTTGTCATCTTTGAAATCTAAGAGTAAGAATCACCGGGTAGGTCTCTTCTAACACTTAGTTGCTAACACTAGGTCACCCTAGGATAGATTTAACTCAACAAACACTAGGATTTCAACATTCTAGCAATCTAGAACTTAGATCCATCGAACCAGGGAAACCACGGGCTGTTCTACCACTTCCACGGCCGTGGAAGGGCAAGAACTAACCGTGGACTATAGCAGTGGCTTCGTTCAAACAAACAAGTCATCCAAGGGCAAATCTAAGTTCATCCTATCATAGTCTTAGCCATAACCATCCTTTCCTTACCCTAGAATCGCATCTATTTAGCCTACAACATGCATCATAACAATCGAAATCATCAAGCATAAAATCATGGCTTCCATTTGCAAGATAATGAAGAGAAAGAGATGAACAAGTGAAGCAAACAAAACCAAGCTGAAATTAAGATTAGAAAGACTCACAACCCTTTCAAAAGAAGGTTCAATCGATTCTTACAACCCTAGAAAATGATTCCGAAATTCTTCACTACAAAACCTATCAAGTGCTAGCAGTGGTGTGTTCTTCTCTTCTTCTCCAATGGAGCTCTTCTCCTCCTTCAATGGTGTCTCCCTCCTTAGAGAATCTTCTTGTTGAGAGTGTGGGAGAGAATGTGGATTTGGATGGTGGATGGAAGATGAAAGATGCTTCTCTCAGCCTTGCAGGACCACTTTTATACTACAACTTTGCAAGAGTTGGCCATGAGATCGTGGAAAATCTGTCACAACCGTCTGGCAAAAACCACGGTTGGTTCCACGGCCGTGGATGTCCCAGTGACTGTGGTTTGGTGCTTCAGCTTCGCCTTGGATCATTAAGCTATGATTTGGTGCATGGCTTGTGTTGGCAAGGTTCCATGAGTCCTCCTTAGCCTCAAGTTTGCATCCTAATGAGTCCGAGGGTGTGTTATCTTGATGAGTGATCCTCAAACGTATCGATTAAGCTCCTAAATCTCCCAAAATACCTACAAAGCAATGCACAAGTCCGTGTAGACGCCTATCTCGACAAAATACGTGAATTGAGTGCAAACGTCGTGAACTAGTGCTAAACCATGCATGAATGAGTGAGAAATCTATCTAAATGATTACCTAAACCTAAGTCATAAATCGTGTTATCAGTAGGATCAATGGAAGAGGCAAGGGAGAAGGAAAAGTTAGAAGAAATTGACGAAACTTGGACTTTGGCACATTACAAAGAGTTCCACGGCCAAAATTACGGTCGTGGCAGCTATAGTGACCGTAATTCGCAAAAGCCTGAGAAAAATCACCAAAACCACGGTTCCGTACATTTCCACGGCCGTGGAAACCCCCGTGTGACCGTAATTTTCCAAAAATTTTACGGCCACTATATAAACCACGTTTCTTCACAAAGAACACCAAAATACCCAATTCCACGCCCCAAAAATCGCCGAAAACGACCCCTTCTCTCAAATCTCCGTTTTATAATCGTTTCGAACGATTCTTTAACCCAAAGTGAAGCAAATTCAACCATCTACAAGATCCAAGCAATAAATCGAGTGGACAATCACTGGAGAAGACGGAATTTGGATTTTAAAATCCAAAAACCTAGGTTTTCTTCTTTTCCTTTACTTTGTCGATTTGAGTAAGTTTTCGCAAGAATTTTTAGGAGAACTGATTGGAACTGGATTGGAATTAGTCTAGGGCTGCTGTCTGTTGATTTTGGTGTTGATTGAGTGAATTTTGAGAAATTACGAGCCGCATTACGGCCCCTGGGTATTCCACGGCCGTGGAAGTTCAAGAACAGGCCGTAATTTTTCAACTGAGATGGATTTGGTTAGGAGAATGTCTGCTAGAACCAAGAAGAGGAAAGGGGATGCTTCCTCCTCCTCCCAGGTACCCCCTAGTGAGCCACCATCACCCTCACCCCCTAGAATTCCAAAGATCCATGATGATTACCTCGATGCCTTAGAAAGGATCGTGAAGAGACCGGTCATAGGACCACGTTATTTGCTTCTTGAGGATTTAGAGCCACTAAATCTGGTAAGTGACCTTACTTGGCTGCTAGATAGAGCTGGTTTGATCATCTTCTTCGCCATTCGGGAAGATGCATATGAGGAGATCACTAGAGAGTTTGTGATCTCTTTTGAGCACAGTCACGTAGATAGGACAGTTTCTTTTTGGCTGATGGAGAGGAACTATGAGTTTTCGGTCCTAGAGTTTGGAGCCTTCTTTGGGTTCCATGAGAGCTTCAATGGTCGTTTCCCTAGCGGTGTATACGCTAAGGATTTTTGGGAGGACATTGCCATGATTTACGCCAACGAGGACCGCTGGCAACCTGCTGATACCAAGGCTAAGCTCATCTACCACTTAGCCTTGAAGATAGCCCACCGAGTCTTTCTGAGTGTCTCTTCCCTAGGACTGAGACTCCTCAGAAGATCAAGACTGATGAGTTGTTTTTGTTGTATTGCATGCTGCACGGTAGACCTGCTGACTGTGCCACCCTCTTAGCTTCTACCATGAGTAAGATAAAGAACAAGAGGGCTGGCAATATCGGATATGGTGGGATGGTCACCCACATTGCTAGACAGTTGGGGATTGATTTTTCTGTATGTACTAGGATAGCAGCTAGACCATTAGGACTTCAAAGCCTCATGACTAGAGGTATGATCTTTCCTAGGCATAGAGGTCCACCTACCGCTGTCATGCCTTGGGAGGATAGAGGAGGTAGAGGTGTGGCATGGCTCCCTGAGTATTCCATTATGGTTGGACGCCATAATTGGAAGTAGACATTTGCAGCTATGCATGCGAACAGATTAGTAGCCCCTCCTTACGCTCCCCCTGAGGTGCCAGCTGCAAATGAGGAGGAGATGAGAGAAGATGACGGTTTTGAGGGAGGAGGTGAGGAGCACTACCATAGTACTTTTCCGGATCAGCCGGACACATTTCCTGACCTCCCAGGACAATCTCCCCGCCCTGCTAGACCTTCCGGTTCTTCCTCTCGCCGTGCCAGCGTGAGTGAGAGGCCGACATGGATGGCGACCCCTCCTGATTGGTATAGGACACAGCCGGAGTGGATGGGAGCTCCACCGACATAGTATGCACAACCGCCGTCTGCACCAGCACCATCGGATGCACCAGCTTGATACAGCCAGGCGCCGAGATGGTACGAGCAGCTTCTAGATTGGGCTACCGATCTTTCCAGGAGAGTAGGAGCTTTGGAGGTCCGACAAGATGCTAGAGATGTCCGAGCCGACGAGCACGATAGGATGATGAGGGACATCTACCGCCAGCAGTTTGGGCGGAACTTTGACTCCAGCTTCTTCCCGTTTCCACCACCACCAGCTCCTCAGTGATGACCATGGATGATTGACAGCATTAGCCACTCCACCGCCGTCTTGTGAGTTCATTTTCTTTCTTTCTTTTCTTTATTTCTTTTTAAACATTAGGGACAATGTTTGTCTCAAGTATGGGGTGGGGTGTGACTATCGTTTGTAATAACTCTACTCACTTTTGCTAGCCTTAATTGAGAATACTTTGCATGTTTCATTCCATTGTCACACGTTTCATTATCGTATTGCATGAAAAAGCTTTTGAAAAACCCATAAAAATTGAAAAATTTTGGAAATTTTTTGCTTTTAGGAATTGAGATGATTTCTATGATAATCACTACTTGTGAATTGAGTTTTTGATGACAATTGTATGCCTAAACGAATAATGAATTGAAAAGAAATTGAATGTGTTGATTATTCCTTTCTTGCAAGTTTCATAATGTGATGAGTTTTATCTAACTCATATTGAGAAATCAAGTTTCATAATGTGAAGAGTTATATATATCCTTATCCTTACCATTTTAAAAGTGAGACTTCCCCTTAGGAATAGCTAATTTTCACTTCTACCCTTATCTAATGAGTCATATTTTTGCCTAACGTGTCTTCTCCATACCCTTATTTGATGACTCATATTTTTGCGTAACGTGTCTTCTCCTTCATTCACCGCCTCCTCTCATCTTCACCTGCCGCTTGTCTATTTCACTTTCACCTAAAGCGAAGATTTGTCTCACCGTTCGTTCTTCAGCATTCTTTTCAAGCTCTTCGCTGTTGTACTCCCTAAATCCTCCATCTCGTACACTGCAACCGCCTCCTTAAGCTCAGCCGCACGCTCCTTCTCCGGAACATTCTCCGTTGACATCACGCTCTCCAGATCTTCCAGGATGAGGAATCCATCTCCGTCGGAGTCCAAGCTCTCAACCACTTCGGCAGACAAAGCCTCCGCAGAACGCCGGCCGACCATCGGAATCAAGCAGATCTGAAGCTCCGCCATCTCATATTTATCTTCCTTCGGCTGATAATCACTAGAGGTGTCTCGATTGAGGTAAGTTTGCAATTAATTTTGTCTAGGGTTTCCTATTTTATATACTCTTATTTGATTACATGCTCTTATTCTTCTTTGATTACAGGATCTTGTTTCTCTTCTATTACAGACTCATTAACCCTTTCGGAACACCTAATTTGACATTTGTCCTCATGCCTCTTCTCTATCTCGTATTTAGTTCATGCTGATTAAGATCTTGCTCGCTTTGATCTCTTGTTAATGGTGTCTTTTGATTGTCAATTATGATATTTCTCTTTGTAATAACCGAAATTTTTTTAAACTCCGTTTAAATCCGATCCAACCGGATTCCGGCCCACCAACTCGTATTCGCTTGAACAAAATAAAACGATAATTAATTTTTATCATTTTATGTGAACTGGATTCATTTTAAAATGATAAATTTACGTAACTAGAAATAATTCCTTACGAGTAACGAATATGAGTCCAACTTTGTTGAGACTATTAGAAGAACCGGCCCAACTGCGTAATGTTTGCTGGCCCATTACCCACCTCTCTAATAATCATGGATTAAATTAACCTAATCCTATTACCCTAATCTAATCCTACCTAAACCTCTCTCCATCTTCGTTTCACCGCCGTTGCTGCTGTGCAAAGAAGAACGCCGCCGCTGCTGTTGTACAAGGGAGGACGCCGTCGCTGCTGTGTGAAAGGGAACGCCGCCGAGACCACTACTTCCGCCTTACTGCAGCACAGTCGCCACCGCCGGATCAGACCCGACACCCTACACGACCGGTAAGCTCCTCCTCCCTACGTTTTCCCTTCGTCTTCCGCTTGTGGCTGAACCGCCCTTCGAACAACAGGCCGGTGCAGAACGCCCTCCTAGCTGGAACCGCAAACGGACGAATCCGGGGCCTGGACTAACGAACAGGCTGAAGCGGAACCACTCGACTCCCTACTTGCGACCCCGGTAAGCCGACTCGAATGATCTTTATGTTCTCGTTACTGCTGCACGTCCTATCGGTTGTTAAACGGTATCGTCGACCCTCCGGGTGACTGTTGATGCGCAGGCTCGACTAAACCTTCCGCGTTGTTTTGATCAACTTCGGTCCAGTTGCGCCACTGCATAGGCGAGACGACATTTGGGGCGGTGAGTACGCACCTTACTCCCTCCTCTGTATACTGTTATATACATATTTAAGTTATAGAAATAGGATGAGTGTTATAATTGTATAGGTATAAATTAGTACAGTGTATGTAGTGCAATATATATATGTGTACGTATAAGTAGAATTATGAATGGTTTTTATAAGAATATATTAGTGGATATGTTTACAAAGTAATGGTGGGTAGATTTGAGTTGCTGTAGTGTAGGTTCCGTATCCCTACAGTGTGCATATATATATATATATATATATATATATATATATATATATATATATATATATATATATATATATATATATATATATATATATATATATATATATATATATATATATATATATATATATATATATATATGTATATATATATATGTATATATATATATATATAGATTTATAGGTACAATAGTGTTAAGTGTATACTTTGATGTGGAGATAGTAAAGTTAAATTTACAGTAAACATATAATGAATTTGTAGAGATGGACAAGTTGAGTAGGAAGGGTTAGTGCGGTGTGGGTATGGATGTGTAATTAGGTAGCTATACATAATACCGTTTAGTTACAGATTTATACGAATGGAAGGAAATGTTAGAGTATGTACTTACGTATACATACATGTAGGAGAGTAAAGTAGTAATCGGAGAAGAGGAGGAGTTTTGTTCTTTGAAGAGTGGCTTCGAGTGTAACTTATAACTTTTTGGAACTATCAAAGGAAACAAATTATGGAAAACAAGTTCTAAAGGAAATTATTAGATTTCAAGAATAACTTTGAGAATGTTAACACTAAGGATAAAACGGTCTTTTACCGTAAGAGAATCTTTCTTTCCGTAATCCCTTCGCATGAGGTTGGACATCGAGATGTGATTTTGATACACATGCCTTAATTGACAGGCGCTTGAGTTACCACGAGTACGGACTGTTTGAGAAGTGTTAGAGAGTATTTGACTCAGGTAAGTCCTTGTGACTTACTTAGCCAGTTTCTGGATATTAGTTGGGTGATAGTGGTTGTGTGTGCTATGTGCGTGTTTTAATAATAATAACTTGCTAGGACGACTGTACTTATTACGTTTAAGGCCCAAGTGTATGTATAACGGGCCGTGACATCACTGCCCAGCTCTGACAGGAGACTGGGAGGTTCTCTATACCCAGACCAGACAGGTACAAGGTGAGATGCATCGGATCCATTCCTGATGGTTACACGGGGGCGGAGGCGAGGTTTGGGAATCCCTCGTGTCACAAAATAAGTATCATTAGCGTGAAAGAGTAACTTAACTCAAGATAATAAAACGGACTTGTTTGAAAGCATGATGGGTGTTTATATTTTTATGTGTGTGTTTGTGCTGCTATTATTCTGCTAATATTTAGATAACTAGCTAACGGTTCCTCTTGTTGTGTTTTAGATTTACCGCAGGTTAGACCAGCAGCTGAGTGATCCAGAAGTAGTGGTCAGTCGGGTCTCTGTACTCCTTAGAGTGGGGGTTGGGAGTTGTGTTTGTCTTTTCTTTCTTTTGGTTAAGACAGTTGTTCGTTTCTTTTGTTTAAGTACTTTAGGCTGCTAGACAGTGTTGCATTCATTACCCTAAAAATACTATTTTATGAATTTCGGTTTCTTTATTTGTGTCTTGTTGCAAGATCCTAGTAATGTTGTTGTCAAACTGAGGTCGGGACCCATTGTGAGGTCCTAACCAGTAATGTCCCGAGTTCTGAGAATTCGGGGTGTTACACTCTTCTTTGCTGCTTAAAGGTGTTAAGTGATTGCTTATATATATGGGATTCTATTGGGTTGACTCTTTAGATTTTGAAGCAAAATTATGCTTTCGCTACTACGTCTTAGTATTTGGTCCTGATTATGATCTATACAAATGGATCTTGGAGGGTATTTTTGATTTTGATAGTGTTTCTGGGTTAAATTTTATCAACCTCATATTCATGTGCTGGACTTTTTTTTAGGCCATTTCATTTTCTTTCAACGCCATTTCCAAATTTCTTGATTCTATACGTTATTGCGATTATCCCAGTGCTGAGTTGTTTTGCATCTTCTGGTGCAGGGTGGCCTCTCTGTACATACATTCATCAAGACTATAAATTGGAGCTGCATCTTCCCACTTTTTTCAACCCTTGACTACTCTGGTTTATAATGTCTATCTTTTACATAATTCTGATGAATCATTGTGTTAAGTGATATGTTTCTGTATTATATTTACTTTTGTTGTTGATCGTCCTACTTACAGATTGCGGTTGCTACACTTGAAGGAGTTTGAATTGAATTTGATTGTTGATTATCATATCTTCTGATTCAACAAGGGTTATAATGTACGTATTGCTACACTTGCAAGTTCAATCTTTGGTTCCTCTTTTCGCCTCTTTAAATGCATGAGTTTTTCTCTATGTGATTGATTTGAATTTGATGTTTGATTTTCGGATGGAGCATGCTTTGTTTGTCTTGATGTTGGATATGCACAATTAGTTTTGAGTCGTATGAGATTTGATCTTCATCTTTGTTCATGGGCTTTATAGTTGTTTCATGATAAGTACGAAGCTATTCTTTGTAGTCATCGACTTTCTTCTAGGATTATTTGGGCGTGTCTGTGCATGTTGGATTTCGCTGGAGTTGCTTTTCCTTGCTCAAAATCTATACTCCTCGGTCTTCCTTCGCTCAAGTTGGGTTCTTGGAGCTGCTCTTCTTTGATCGAAATCAAAAATTCCTTCAACGATTTCATTTCCTTCTTTTAAAAACAAGTTTTATTCTAAACCCTAAAAAAATTATTTATGTTAGGGCATGAACTGATTTTCAGGATTGATTATCTTGTTTCTTTTGCAATCTCTTCGGCTTTGGATGAATTTATATTGGATTGATGTATGTAACTTTTGTTCCTAGATTGATTTTGTGGACCGATTTTCAGGTTTCTGATATATGTTGGCTCTACTTATAGACAAATTTTCTGAACTGATTCAATATGTCTACAATCAAACTATGGTGTTTGATACTCTTCTTCCTTGGTACCTTCATTGGAGGCGTATCCCCCTGTTTCTTCAAATAGAATGACGCATTTTTTTTTTGTGGATACTTAGTTTGCAGGGTGTGTGTTTCTATGTACTGTTTTATGCATTTCCTAAATGATGCTAATGAGACTTTTGAAGATTTGACCCCAAAGAATACCCTTTTGCGTTTATGCTTGATGTTGCTGGTTATTTGCTTACTATGTTGGCTAATTGTGTGATTCCCCCGTGAATGATTTAACATGTACAATTAGATTCAAAATCAATTTGTAAGAACTACATTTTGTTTAATATGACAATTGGTGCATTTCTATGTAAACTTTCATAGTCGTCTATTGGTGAATCGAACTTGAGTGAAGGGAAGACCGATAAATAGAACCAAACATTAATTTATAATTAAGGAAGACAAGAGTATCTATTACAAATTTGATGAAATGTTTTCATTCTTATATTTTTGATTAAAAACTGACGGAAAAAATCTAAACTAACTGATAACACGATTTATGACTTAGTTTTAGGCAATCATTTAGATAGATTTCTCACTCATTCATGCATGGTTTAGCACTAGTTCACGACGTTTGCACGTAATTCACGTACTTTGTCGAGATAGACGTCTACACGGACTTGTGCGTTGCTTTGTAGGTATTTTGGGAGATTTAGGAGCTAAAACGATACGTTTGAGGATCGTTCGTCAAGATGACACATCCTCGGACGCATTAGGATGCAAATTAAGGGCTAAGAAGGACTCATGGAACCTTGCCAACACTAGCCATGTACCAAATCACAGCTTAATGATCCAAGGCGAAGTTTCTGCACAGAATCACGGTTCTTTGACACTCCACGGCCGTGGAATCACCCGTTGATTTTGCCAGATTCTTGTGACAGCTGTGCCACGACTCTCATGGCCAGCTCATGCAAGTTTGTTATAAAAGTGGTCCTTCATGGGCTGTGAGAGGCATCTTGGAGCAGCTCTCCATTATCCATTATCCTCTAACAAAAATATTCTCTCAACAAGAAGATTTTCTAGGAAGGAAAGTGTCAAAAAGGAAGAAGAAGAGCTCCATTGAAGAGGAGAAGAAGAACACACACCATTGCCACACTTTGATAATTTTTGTAGTGAAGAATTCCGAATTCTATTTCTAGAGTTGTATGAACCATTTGAACCTTCTTTTGGAAGGATTGTGAGTTACCCTAATTCTAATTTCAGCTTGGTTTTGATTTAAGTTCACTTGTTCATCTTTTTTCCTTCATCATCTTGCAAATGGATGTCATGATTTTATGTTTGCTTGTTTCGATTTCTATTAAGAATGTTGTAGGCTAAATAGATGTGGTTCTAGGGTAAGGAAAGGATGGTTATGGCTAGGGCTATGATAGGACGGACTTAGATTTATCTTTGGATGACTTGTGTGCATAAACGTAACCTCTGTTAGAAATCACGGGTGGTTCTTGTCAAACCACGGCCGTGGTTTAGGTAGAACAAACCGTGATTTTCCCTGGTTCGGTGGATCTAGTCTTAGATTGTTAGAATGTTGAAATCCTAAGTGTTTGTTGAGTTAAATCTATCCTAGGGTGACCTAGTGTTAGCAACTAAGTGTTAGGAGAGACTTACCCGGTAATCCTTACTCTTAGATTCCAAAGATAACAAACCTTAGGTAGTGGTGAGCCTAATAAGCCGCCATTGGATTAGGTGTGCTGGATGGTAGCTTAAGACTAACCCTTTCGAGACTTACCCGGTGAGGATAGGTTGGTTCTTTAGATAACAATCCGGTTTGAGTAGAATTCCGTCCCTTAGGTTCTTAGAGACTTACCCGGTAGTGAGACCTAGGGAATGGACTAGTGGATCATGAGACCTACCCGGTGATTGATCCCAATTTAGAAACACTTAACCCCCAACATAGTTAGTCCAAGGAATGAATAGATAGCTTGAGTCCTATGCCATAACCGGAACTTCCAACCCCTAGAATCCGTCTTTTCTTTCTTTGACTTACATCTTGTTTAGTTTGTTTATTTGTGTTGATTCATAGTTTAGTTGATTGATTACTTTGCATGTATTGTGATCTTTGATTGATCACCAAAAACCAACCAAAAACATTTGAGATTTTCATTTCTTTATTTCTTTCTTCTCTTTCAACCTAGGTCTTTACTAAACTCAATCACAAATCGAATCAATTTCACCTTAGTCTTTGTGTTCGACCTCGGAATACTATCCCTACTACAAACGTCCCGTACACTGCGGGTTTCGCTAGGTAGTTTAGGATTTAGTTCGAGTTATAAATTTAAAACCCATTTGCGCATCACGATCTTAGCGTAACAAGTTTTTGGCGCCGTTGTCGGGGACTAGGTCTAGATTGAGTTTATTTTGTGATTGTTTATTAGTGTAGATCTTTCTTGTTGCTTTTGATCTCTCTTTGGTGTATGTTTTTGCTTTTTAGGACATCTCTTATTCTCTAGGTGTATGCGAAGATCTCGTGGCAAGGATTTAGCTCCATTCGATCCCGAACCGGAGAAAACCCTTAGATCTAGATCCAAGAGTATTAAGAAGGGAAAAGAGATGGCCGGAAGAGATCTCCAAGATGAATTGGATGAAGCCTTAGAGCAAATAAGGCTAAGAGATGAGCTCTTGGAGGAAGAAAGGAGACTTGCCAATGAGAGGCAAGAAGCAACTAGGAGGGAGATTGATGAGATTAGGCAAGCCCTTGTACAAGGGGAGCTTAATCGTCAACAACCTCCACCTCCTCCACCACAACCGCAGCCGGCGGCTAATGTTAGGGTTGTACCCATTGCTATTGAGGAGCCACAAACCCTAGGGAGACGTATGGATCCGGCACAAAGAGCACACCGACCGGGTGTGAACTTAGGAGATCCCGCAACCCACAACTATGAGCTCCGCCCTCAAGTTCTACAAATGATCCGGCATAATCAATTTGGAGGGATGGAAGGAGAGTCTCCTCACCAACACTTGATGAACTATGAGATATTGATGGAGACTCTAAGACCGCCTAGATTGGAGAGCAACAACCATAAGCTTAGGGCTTTTTCCTTCTCTCTTAAGGACAAAGCCTTAGCTTGGTATCAATCTATTCCACAAGGGCGAGTTGGTACTTGGGAGGAGATGACAACCGAGTTTTTGACCAAGTTCTTCCCACCTTCAAAGACTACCGAATTAAGAGGGAAGATCAATGCCTTCGTGATGAAGGATAGAGAGAGTTTATTCAAGTCTTGGGAGAGGTTCAAAGATCTTCTCCTTGATTGTCCACACCATGGCATACCGAAAATTGAGTTATTGGAGATCTACTTCAAGGGACTTGATGAAGATAGCCAATTTAAGCTCCAATCTCTTTCCGGTGGGACTTTTATGGAGAAGCATGTAGATGAAGCTTGGGAGTTTGTGGAGAAGCAAGCTCTAGTGATTGAGAAGTACTCTCATAGGAAGAGTGAAGGAAGAAAGGCGGGAGCATATGAGGTGAGTGAAGTCACCATGAGCAATTTCAAGCTTGACGCCATCAACAATGAATTGAAGTCCTTGAGGGAGTTATGTGCTACAACTTTGAAGAACCAAGCAACTCCTCAAGTGCTTCCACAAGCCAACTTGTCTTCCAAGGAGGAGGATGTGAATTACATGGGAAGGGGCAACTTCAACAATTACCAAGGCCCAAGGAGTTTCAACAACAACCGGCAATTCAACAATTACCGGCCTAACCACAACCATCCCGGATTTTCTTACTCTAACCCGGATGGAGCCTTGAACCCTTCCTCCTCCACAAGCACAACTCCACCACCAAGAGCTTCACAAGAACCTCCACCCGGATTTACTCAACCTCCCAAGGATAGAACCGAAATAATGTTTGAGCAATTGCTAGGAAGGTTGAGTGGCCTTGAGAGCACCGTGACTTCAATCTCTAAAGCTCATAAGGTTTTGGAAGCACAAGTGTTCCAAAAGGCGGGTGAAGCCCATAGAGACCCGAGAAAGCTTCCCGGAAGAACCGAAGACAACCCAAGAGGCCAAGTGTTGGCTATCACAACAAGGAGTGGGTTGAGTATGAAAGATCATTTGCCCAAGGACAATGCTAAGGGAAAGCAAGTAGTGGTAGAAGAGGGAAAGTTGCAAGAAGATGGAGGCAAGAGCAAGGATGTAGAGCCAACCTATGTGGCACCGCCTCCATACAAACCACCACTACCATTTCCACAATCAAGAGCAAGAGCTCGTTTGGACAATCACTTTGGTAAGTTCCTTGAACTAATGTCTAAATTGCATATTAACATTCCGTTCATGGATGCTATTTTAGGAATGCCGGCGTACGGCAAGTTTTTGAAAGAGATACTCTCCAACAAAAGGAAGTTGGAGGAGTATGGGGAGATAAGAATGACCAAGAGATCCTCGGAATTGATCCAAACAATGAAGAAGGAGATGCCTCCCAAGCTAAGAGATCCGGGTTCTTTTTGTGTCCCAATAGGAGTAGGAGATGTGAAGTACGAGGCCCTTTGTGATCTTGGGGCGAGTGTAAGCATCATACCGCTTGCACTTTGCAACAAAGTTGGGCTAGGAGAGCCAAAACCGGTCAAGATGACCCTTTATATGGCGGACCGTTCTATCACTCATCCGGTTGGGATTTTAGAGGACATCCCGGTGCAACTAGGAGGATTCTATGTGCCAATTGACTTTGTCGTCTTGGATATTCCAGCGGACTATCCGGTTCCTATCATCTTGGGATGACCTTTCCTAGCCACTTCCGGATGCCTAGTGGATTGCAAGAACGGGACTCTCTCTTTCAACATTGGAGAAGAGAACATCAAGTTCAAGTTGTCCACAATGATGAAAGGGCCAACCCTTGATGAGGATGTCTTCAACATAGTCGAGCATGAAGAATCTAGAGAAGTTGTGAGGTCGATCTTGATCAAGGATCCCTTGGAGAAGGTTCTTACCTTAAGTATGATGGAGGAAGGTGTTGAGGAGGCTTGCAATGAAGAGATCAAGGCCTTGGAAGCATTGGAAGAGGAGCCAAGAGTTGGATTTGAAGGCCACGAAGAGGTGTTGAACAGCTGCAAGTTCCACGGTCGAGATTTATGTTTCACGGCCGTTAAACTTTCTGGACAACTCCGGGAAGCAAGCTTGGCAAGAACCACGGCCGTGGAAGTTGAGCAAACTGTGGTTTCAGCCGTGGTTTTCCCTGGATCAGCCCTTGATGGTGATCAAGCTTCTAGGAGCCTTGGGGAGTCTTCATTTGCTTTGGATTCATCTCATCCGACCTTATTTGGATCGTCTTCAACCGATAAAGGTCCTCCTTCACTTGAACTTAAACCCCTCCCCTCTCATTTGAAGTATGCTTTTCTTGGTGAAAATTCTTCATATCCGGTGATTGTTAGTGCATGCTTAAGTGATGATGAACTTGCTAAGTTGTTGCATGAACTAAGATTGCATAGGAAAGCCATTGGTTATACTATTGATGATTTGGTTGGCATTAAGCCTTCTTTGTGCATGCATAAGATAATGATGGAAGATAATCATAAACCCTCTATTGAACATCAAAGGAGATTGAATCCTATAATGAAAGAGGTAGTCAAAAAGGAAATCATTAAGTTTCTAGATGCGGGAATTATCTACCCTATCTCGGATAGTAAGTGGGTTAGTCCCGTTCATGTAGTTCCTAAGAAGGGTGGGATGACCGTAGTAACCAATGAGAACAATGAACTAATCCCGACTAGGACGGTTACGGGGTGGAGGATGTGCATTGATTATAGGAAATTGAACATGGCCTCTAGGAAAGATCACTTCCCTCTCCCCTTCATTGACCAAATGCTAGAGAGGTTAGCTCGACATTCTCATTTTTGCTATCTAGATGGCTATAGTGGATTCTTCCAAATCCCTATCCACCTCGATGACCAAGAGAAAACCACCTTTACATGTCCATGGGGTACTTTTGCCTATAGAAGAATGCCATTTGGGTTGTGTAATGCACCCGCCACCTTCCAAAGGTGTATGATGGCTATCTTTTCGGAATATATAGAAAATATCATGGAAGTGTTTATGGATGATTTCTCTGTTTATGGTTCTTCCTTTGATAATTGCTTGGCTAACTTGTCCTTAGTATTGCAAAGATGTGAGGAGACAAATCTTGTCTTAAATTGGGAAAAATGTCACTTCATGGTAAGTGAAGGCATTGTGTTAGGACACTTGGTGTCTAACCGTGGCATTGAGGTTGATAGGGCTAAGATTGAAACAATAGAGAAGTTGCCACCACCTACCTCGGTGAAAGGGGTAAGGAGTTTCTTAGGGCATGCCGGTTTCTACCGGAGGTTTATTCAAAACTTCTCTAAAATTTCTAAGCCCCTCACTAACCTACTAATGAAAGATGTTGATTTTGTCTTTTCCAAAGATTGTCTTGAGGCTTTTTGTAGGTTGAAGAACGCCTTGATCTTCGCACCTATTATGCAACCTCCGGATTAGAGTCTACCATTTGAGATCATGTGTGATGCAAGCGATGTAGCCGTTGGGGCTGTCTTGGGGCAAAGGAAAGAAGGGCGTACTCATGCCATTTATTATGCTAGCAAGACGCTAGATGATGCCCAACTCAATTATGCTACCACCGAGAAGGAGTTGCTAGCGGTGGTGTATGCATTTGAGAAGTTCCGCTCATAACTTGTTGGAGCGAAGGTCATAGTTTATACGGATCATGCTGCGATCCGTTATCTACTTACAAAGAAGGATGCCAAACCAAGGTTGATTCGGTGGATCCTTCTTCTTCAAGAGTTTGATTTAGAAATACGGGACAAGAAGGGATCCGAGAACTCCGTGGCGGATCATCTTAGTAGACTCCCACCATTGGAGCTTGAAAAAGATAACATCCCGATAGATAACTCATTCCGGGATGAGCAATTGCAAATGATGGAGGAATGCTTGTTCCAAGTGTCTAGAGGGAGTGAGCCATGGTATGCCGACATCGTGAACTACTTAGTGTGTGAGGAAGTACCTCCCGGATTGACATATGCACAAAGAAAGAAGTTCTTCAACGATGTGAGGCACTACTATTGGAGTGAACCACTTCTATTCAAGAGAGGACCGGATTGGATGTTTAGAAGATGCATACCGGAAGATGAAGTGGAGAGTGTGATCCGGCATTGTCACTCCTTACCATGCGGAGGCCATGCTAGCTCACACAAGACGTGTGCAAAGGTATTGCAATCCGGTTTTTATTGGCCTAACTTGTTTAGAGATGTGCAAGGTTTTGTAGCGGCATGTGATGCTTGCCAAAGGATGGGCAACATCTCAAGGAGGAATGAAATGCCCTTGAACAACATCCAAGAAGTCGAAATATTTGATGTGTGGGGTGTGGACTTCATGGGACCATTCCCTTCTTCATGTGGCAATCTCTACATCCTATTGGCGGTGGACTATGTGTCGAGATGGGTGGAGGCAATCGCCTCTCCTACAAATGATGCCAAGGTGGTGGTGCGGTTCTTCAACCGAGTGATCTTCCCTAGGTTTGGAACACCAAGGGTGATCATAAGCGATGGAGGAAAGCACTTCACCAATAGGAATTTTGGGGCGCTTTTGGCCAAGTATGGGGTGACTCATAAGGTGGCAACACCTTACCATCCCCAAACTAGTGGCCAAGTGGAGATCTCCAACCGGGAGATCAAGGCCATCCTTGAGAAGACGGTGTCTAGGACTAGAAAGGATTGGGCTATGAAGTTCAACGACGCATTGTGGGCATATAGAACCGCCTTCAAGACACCAATTGGAACCACTCCTTACAAGTTGGTCTATGGAAAGTCTTGCCATCTTCTGGTGGAAATGGAGCATAGAGCTTATTGGGCCATTAAGTGGCTAAATTTTGACCTCAAAGAGGCGGGAGAGAAGAGGTTGCTTGATATAAACGCCCTTGAGGAGATCCGGTTGGAAGCTTATGAGAATGCCCGGATCTACAAGGAGAGAACCAAAATATGGCATGACAAGAGGATCATCCCCAAGGAGTTGAGTGAAGGAGATCTTGTCCTTCTCTTCAACTCAAGGCTAAGGCTCTTTCCCGGAAAGCTCAAATCAAGATGGACCAGGCCATATGTGGTGAAGAAGATCTTTCCCCATGGAGCTATTGAGATAGGAGGGGAGCATTGTGGGAATTTCAAAGTGAATGGGCACCGCTTGAAGAAGTATATTCCGGGAGCTCCGGTGGACATTATTGCCCCACTTCACCTTGAATAGACACTCCCGAGTTTGGTCAAGCTAATGACCTTAAAGAAGCGCTTGGTGGGAGGCAACCCATTGGTAACATTTTTCCTTTTTCATTTTGTTTTCGTTTTTAGATTTTTCTATCTTTGTGTGTGTTTTGTCTACTTCGTGTGTGTGCTAGAGCCTTAGTAGCATTGGAAGCCTTTCTTGGCATACGAATGATGATGATGAACCCCTCACCAATTATGGGTGGAGCGGACACGGAACTTGGACGGCTAGCGGTGTCTAGCGCGGGTCCCGAAGCTTTTGATGGATGCTTAGAGCTCTCTACCATGGTTGATAGGATCATCCAACATCAATTCACTTGAGAAATCCCAAATACCATAGCAAACCACTTTTACATTGTGAGAACCTTCTTTCACTCTCTTTACTTCATTTACACATTGGGGACAATGTGTTTCTAAGTATGGGGTGGGGTTTGCATGATCCTTTGCATGATGAGCATCTAGGATAGTTTAATATTTGCACATGTCTTGCATTGTAGATACATATTTCGAAAATCCCATAAAAATCAGAAAAATTTAAAAAACATTTTGTGCTTTCTAGGCTTGGATATGATCCTAATGATGAATCTTGTCTTGTGGATTGGCTATAGATGGCCTTGTGTCTTGAATTGATAAATGCATATGTGGACTTGAACTACTTCTCTTAAATTCTATGAATGATTTGTGATCATGATGATTGCCTAGAATGGATTGAGTATTGAAGATCGAAATTACATGATAGTTCTTACATACCATCTAGGAATGAATGAGGCATTTCATCTTTCTCTACTTCTCATCTTGATCATGATTGCTTGAGCACCTCAATTGATATAAAATAGACCTCTTTTAACCCATCCGGGAATAGGAGCATGCTAGTGTGTTGAAGTGTGTAAAAAGCAAGTGTAGAGTAAAGTTGTTGATGAAAGGAATGTCATGAATGAAATACTGAAATTATTGTGGAAGTGTAGCCAAAAATATAGGTTTGGGGCGTTGGTTTAAATGACAAGTAACTCGGTACACTTCATATAATCGGGTGTTGGTACCTTGCCAAAGTCAAATGAACCAATAGCCCTAACGAGCTTTGGTATGTGTGCTCGGTGTGGATGCATCTCGAAAAATAGAAAAAGCCCGAGGATGGCTAATCACCGAGGTTTCGGCTATTGTACATCAATGCCATTGTCTCAAAAATAAGTCAAAGAAAAAGAAAAGAAAGGAAAGATAGAGAAAAATATACACTTGGGGGAAGTTGATCGAGGACAAGGATGTGGAGTTAGTTCTATTCCCGGATTAGCATCACATAACCTAGAAAATTCCCCACCTAATCACAACGTTTCTTGGCCTTTTATGTCACAAGACCTTATGACCTACTTGCATGTTTGTAAGACTTAGTAACCTAGATTGGATATACTCTTGATCTTCTTGACCTCTTCATCTTTACATCTCATGCATGTCTTTGAGTTAAGTACAATTGTCTTTCCATGCCTTCATTTGTTTGATATATAATTGCTTATCCATTGCCATAAAACATGACTATGAAGGTGATCCAATAGTAGAAGCACAAACCCAAAAAGATTTTGCCATTTTTCTGCATACATAAATCATGCTATCTCGTATTCTATAGTTGAGCATTTGCTCGGGGACGAGCAAACCTTAAGTATGGGATATTTTGATAACACGATTTATGACTTAGTTTTAGGCAATTATTTAGATAGATTTCTCACTCATTCATGCATGGTTTAGCACTAGTTCACGACGTTTGCACGTAATTCACGTACTTTGTCGAGATAGACGTCTACACGGACTTGTGCGTTGCTTTGTAGGTATTTTGGGAGATTTAGGAGCTAAAACGATACGTTTGAGGATCGTTCGTCAAGATGACACATCCTCGGACGCATTAGGATGCAAATTAAGGGCTAAGAAGGACTCATGGAACCTTGCCAACACTAGCCATGCACCAAATCACAGCTTAATGATCCAAGGCGAAGTTTATGCACAGAATCACGGTTCTCTGACACTCCACGGCCGTGGAATCACCCGTGGATTTTGCCAGATTCTTGTGACAGCTGTGCCACGACTCTCATGGCCAACTCATGCAAGTTTGTTATAAAAGTGGTCCTTCATGGGCTGTGAGAGGCATCTTGGAGCAGCTCTCCATTATCCATTATCCTCTAACAAAAATATTCTCTCAACAAGAAGATTTTCTAGGAAGGAAAGTGTCAAAAAGGAAGAAGAAGAGCTCCATTGAAGAGGAGAAGAAGAACACACACCATTGCCACACTTTGATAGTTTTTGTAGTGAAGAATTCCGAATTCTATTTCTAGAGTTGTATGAACCATTTGAACCTTCTTTTGGAAGGATTGTGAGTTACCCTAATTCTAATTTCAGCTTGGTTTTGATTTAAGTTCACTTGTTCATCTTTTTTCCTTCATCATCTTGCAAATGGATGTCATGATTTTATGTTTGCTTGTTTCGATTTCTATTAAGAATGTTGTAGGCTAAATAAATGTGGTTCTAGGGTAAGGAAAGGATGGTTATGGCTAGGGCTATGATAGGACGGACTTAGATTTATCTTTGGATGACTTGTGTGCATAAACGTAACCTCTGTTAGAAATCACGGGTGGTTCTTGTCAAACCACGGCCGTGGTTTAGGTAGAACAAACCGTGATTTTCCCTGGTTCGGTGGATCTAGTCTTAGATTGTTAGAATGTTGAAATCCTAAGTGTTTGTTGAGTTAAATCTATCCTAGGGTGACCTAGTGTTAGCAACTAAGTGTTAGGAGAGACTTACCCGGTAATCCTTACTCTTAGATTCCAAAGATAACAAACCTTAGGTAGTGGTGAGCCTAATAAGCCGCCATTGGATTAGGTGTGCTGGATGGTAGCTTAAGACTAACCCTTTCGAGACTTACCCGGTGAGGATAGGTTGATTCTTTAGATAACAATCCGGTTTGAGTAGAATTCCGTCCCTTAGGTTCTTAGAGACTTACCCGGTAGTGAGACCTAGGGAATGGACTAGTGGATCATGAGACCTACCCGGTGATTGATCCCAATTTAGAAACACTTAACCCCCAACATAGTTAGTCCAAGGAATGAATAGATAGCTTGAGTCCTATGCCATAACCGGAACTTCCAACCCCTAGAATCCGTCTTTTCTTTCTTTGACTTACATCTTGTTTAGTTTGTTTATTTGTGTTGATTCATAATTTAGTTGATTGATTACTTTGCATGTATTGTGATCTTTGATTGATCACCAAAAACCAACCAAAAACATTTGAGATTTTCATTTCTTTATTTCTTTCTTCTCTTTCAACCTAGGTCTTTACTAAACTCAATCACAAATCGAATCAATTTCACCTTAGTCTTTGTGTTCGACCTCGGAATACTATCCCTACTACAAACGTCCCGTACACTGCGGGTTTCGCTAGGTAGTTTAGGATTTAGTTCGAGTTATAAATTTAAAACCCATTTGCGCATCACGATCTTAGCGTAACAAGTTTTTGGCGCCGTTGTCGGGGACTAGGTCTAGATTGAGTTTATTTTGTGATTGTTTATTAGTGTAGATCTTTCTTGTTGCTTTTGATCTCTCTTTGGTGTATGTTTTTGCTTTTTAGGACATCTCTTATTCTCTAGGTGTATGCAAAGATCTCGTGGCAAGGATTTAGCTCCATTCGATCCCGAACCGGAGAAAACCCTTAGATCTAGATCCAAGAGTATTAAGAAGGGAAAAGAGATGGCCGGAAGAGATCTCCAAGATGAATTGGATGAAGCCTTAGAGCAAATAAGGCTAAGAGATGAGCTCTTGGAGGAAGAAAGGAGACTTGTCAATGAGAGGCAAGAAGCAACTAGGAGGGAGATTGATGAGATTAGGCAAGCCCTTGTACAAGGGGAGCTTAATCGTCAACAACCTCCACCTCCTCCACCACAACCGCAGCCGGCGGCTAATGTTAGGGTTGTACCCATTGCTATTGAGGAGCCACAAACCCTAGGGAGACGTATGGATCCGGCACAAAGAGCACACCGACCGGGTGTGAACTTAGGAGATCCCGCAACCCACAACTATGAGCTCCGCCCTCAAGTTCTACAAATGATCCGGCATAATCAATTTGGAGGGATGGAAGGAGAGTCTCCTCACCAACACTTGATGAACTATGAGATATTGATGGAGACTCTTAGACCGCCAAGATTGGAGAGCAACAACCATAAGCTTAGGGCTTTTTCCTTCTCTCTTAAGGACAAAGCCTTAGCTTGGTGTCAATCTATTCCACAAGGGCGAGTTGGTACTTGGGAGGAGATGACAACCGAGTTTTTGACCAAGTTTTTCCCACCTTCCAAGACTACCGAATTAAGAGGGAAGATCAATGCCTTCGTGATGAAGAATAGAGAGAGTTTATTCAAGTCTTGGGAGAGGTTCAAAGATCTTCTCCTTGATTGTCCACACCATGGCATACCGAAAATTGAGCTATTGGAGATCTACTTCAAGGGACTTGATGAAGATAGCCAATTTAAGCTCCAATCTCTTTCCGGTGGGACTTTTATGGAGAAGCATGTAGATGAAGCTTGGGAGTTTGTGGAGAAGCAAGCTCTAGTGATTGAGAAGTACTCCCATAGGAAGAGTGAAGGAAGAAAGGCGGGAGCATATGAGGTGAGTGAAGTCACCATGAGCAATTTCAAGCTTGACGCCATCAACAATGAATTGAAGTCCTTGAGGGAGTTATGTGCTACAACTTTGAAGAACCAAGCAACTCCTCAAGTGCTTCCACAAGCCAACTTGTCTTCCAAGGAGGAGGATGTGAATTACATGGGAAGGGGCAACTTCAACAATTACCAAGGCCCAAGGAGTTTCAACAACAACTGGCAATTCAACAATTACCGGCCTAACCACAACCATCCCGGATTTTCTTACTCTAACCCGGATGGAGCCTTGAACCCTTCCTCCTCCACAAGCACAACTCCACCACCAAGAGCTTCACAAGAACCTCCACCCGGATTTACTCAACCTCCCAAGGATAGAACCGAAATAATGTTTGAGCAATTGCTAGGAAGGTTGAGTGGCCTTGAGAGCACCGTGACTTCAATCTCTAAAGCTCAAAAGGTTTTGGAAGCACAAGTGTTCCAAAAGGCGGGTGAAGCCCATAGAGACCCGGGAAAGCTTCCCGGGAGAACCGAAGACAACCCAAGAGGCCAAGTGTTGGCTATCACAACAAGGAGTGGGTTGAGTATGAAAGATCCTTTGCCCAAGGACAATGCTAAGGGAAAGCAAGTAGTGGTAGAAGAGGGAAAGTTGCAAGAAGATGGAGGCAAGAGCAAGGATGTAGAGCCAACCTATGTGGCACCGCCTCCATACAAACCACCACTACCATTCCCACAATCAAGAGCAAGAGCTCGTTTGGACAATCACTTTGGTAAGTTCCTTGAACTAATGTCTAAATTGCATATTAACATTCCGTTCATGGATGCTATTTTAGGAATGCCGGCGTACAGCAAGTTTTTGAAAGAGATACTCTCCAACAAAAGGAAGTTTGAGGAGTATGGGGAGATAAGAATGACCAAGAGATCCTCGGAATTGATCCAAACAATGAAGGAGGAGATGCCTCCCAAGCTAAGAGATCCGGGTTCTTTTTGTGTCCCAATAGGAGTGGGAGATGTGAAGTACGAGGCCCTTTGTGATCTTGGGGTGAGTGTAAGCATCATACCGCTTGCACTTTGCAACAAAGTTGGGCTAGGAGAGCCAAAACCGGTCAAGATGATCCTCTATATGGCGGACCGTTCTATCACTCATCCGGTTGGGATTTTAGAGGACATCCCGGTGCAACTAGGAGGATTCTATGTGCCAACTGACTTTGTCGTCTTGGATATTCCAGCGGACTATCCGGTTCCTATCATCTTGGGAAGACCTTTCCTAGCCACTTCCGGATGCCTAGTGGATTGCAAGAATGGGACTTTCTCCTTCAACATTGGAGAAGAGAACATCAAGTTCAAGTTGTCCACAATGATGAAAGGGCCAACCCTTGATGAGGATGTCTTCAACATAGTCGAGCATGAAGAATCTAGAGAAGTTGTGAGCTCGATCTTGATCAAGGATCCCTTGGAGAAGGTTCTTACCTTAAGTATGATGGAGGAAGGTGTTGAGGAGGCTTGCAATGAAGAGATCAAGGCCTTGGAAGCATTGGAAGAGGAGCCAAGAGTTGGATTTGAAGGCCACGAAGAGGTGTTGAACAGCTGCAAGTTCCACGGTCGAGATTTATGTTTCACGGCCGTCAAACTTTCTGGACAACTCCGGGAAGCAAGCTTGGCAAGTTTTTGAAAGAGATATTCTCTAATCCATTTCCATGCTTCCTGGATTCATCCTTAAACTCCTGAATGTAGCTTCAATGACTCCTTAGCTCCTTTAGCTCCATTTCGATGCAAAACGTGCCATTTTACCTACGATTAAACGAAACTTGGTGTAGACCTCGATTCCCGCAAAGGTAGATGAAACGACAATATATTCACATAATATACATCCAAACATGCAGATTATTGAAGACAAAACGTCTAAACAAGTCCCAAAATATAGACTATAATTCATGCTATCAAGTAGTAGCTATGTCCTACATACTTTTGCTCATTTTTCCCAGTTTTCCCCGAGAGTGTATTGATGAGGTAATGTAGCTATACTTATTTTCCATGCAGCAATTTCTTTGACAAGATATTCTGTCAGTCATCTCAATTTGTGATGTACCAAGTGCTTTAGCTTGCTTGCCCTTCCCCCTTCCAGACATCCTATTTATTAAATGTATTATTGTTCTCTGCCCCAAGTTTTGTTCTACTTCACCAAAGAAAATTGATTCCAGCTTCTCCAGTTTTTGTTCACAAGGCAATGGCAAGCAGAGGTGGTTATCCGTATCGATTAGGGTAAATTTCTCGAATCTTGACCAGTTCTTTATTTATTACCTAATACTTTTTCTGTACACAGAAAGTCTTGTTGCATATTTTTCTGAAACATTTCCCCCATCTCCAGTGAGGGGCTTAGCATTAGGGTTGGATGAATGCAATGTCCTTGTTGCTTATTTGTGCGATCTTTCTCACCTTTTTAAGAATTCCGGTTAGTTGTAATGAATGTACTAGTGTATTACCCGCACCTTGTGCGGGTTGAGTTTTAATAAATATTTTATTCTTAAAGATTTATATGTATACTTTTGTAACATAAAAATCCGGAGAATGAGATTAACTGTTATTATTATTTTTAATTTTCTTTTAATTTTTTTCTTGTAATAAATCATATATTATATATAATTAGATTATGTTCTTTTATTGTGATTTATAATATAAATTTTTTTAATACTTATATATTAGCTTTGAATAAAAATAAATATGTACAGAATTTAATTACAAGATTTATTGGAATTTAAAAATTAGTAAGATTTTAAAAAATTAATTATAGATTTGAGGATTTATTTTTTATTTTCTGTCAAAAATATTCAAAATAATAACTTTTTAAAAATATTTTGGGGAGCTACATAAATTGCGACGTTGACACGTGGCAAAGAAGGTCTCTCCTTTAATACATATAAGATGGTGTTGAAATTATTTGTTGTTGATTGCTCTCGGTTTTGTGAGAAATGAGGTTCACTGTAGACTTTCTTATCGTTTTCCAAATGTAGTTGGTACTTCCTGATTGTAGTGTAGACTGTCTGAGTTCTAGACCTATTTGCTGATACTAAGAGTCAGCTTGCTTGTGTAAGACAAATTTTGTACTCTTGCCTCTATTTTAACTTATTTTTCTTACAATTTTGAAGTAGAGCTATTGAGTACAGAGTTGGCAGGAAATATTCATAGATCCAATTGGATAAGTTCATCCCATACCCTTACAGTTTGAGCAGTAAAATATACTTTTTTGCATTATTCCTTACCTTTCTCTTTTTTACTTGTTCTTTCTTTTTGAAGGGGCTGCTAATCAATCTAAGAGCAACACACTAACTGAGGTATAACCTTTATCTAGGCTTCTATTTGATTCGTAAGTGTATGGATATTCCGTTTGTTGTACATTATGTAATGTTTCCTTATGTCTTTGTTATGTTTAGATTCAAGACATGGTGTCCTGGACAACAATGGTCAGACAAAATCTCAATATTTTCACACGGAAAATTGTACCCAATTGACTCCGTCCATATAAAAATCACGTTGTAACTTTAAATTATCTTTTTAAGTATTTATGCGACATAGTAATGTATAGTACGTATGCACTTTATTTCTTTTACAACACTTTTTGTTCATCTTATGTTCAACGCATTTATGCACCGAAAAAAGTTCCCGACGCGGGCGCGAGGCACGCGGTCTCTACTACTAGTACTATATTAAAAGTAGGACTTCTCCCAATGAATAAGGAAATTCCGACTTTAGCCTTTTATTCCAAATTTACCCATATTATTTTATATATATTATATGTACGTCACTCTCCTTTCATTTCTTCTTTTCTTTAACTCTATACGCGTGTCTGCCAATTGACGTAAAAAATGTAGGGATAATTTGACATACTAGGCCTTTTTGAGTTTTTGTTTAAAAAAGTGTACCCCAAATTTTTTACCACTTTCATGTAATAGTAGGTAAAAATTATTAATCCTTCTATTTAGAAAGAAAGGAATAAATGATGTTTGTTATTTGTTATATAAATATAAGTTTTAATTTTTAATTACTGAATTTTTTTTATAATTATTTTTCTTGCCTTTTTTATATTTATTTTTTATTTATTTTCTTTTTTATTTTCTGGACTAAATTTCTCATACCGAAATTTCTCATACCAGAATTTTTCATACCAGAATTTCTCATACCAGAATTTTTATACCAGAAATTATCATACGAAAAGTTCATACCAGAAATTTCATACCAGAAATTATCATACGAAAAGTTGATACCAGAATTTTGTCATACCAGAATTTTTTACACCAGATTTCATATCATAAAATTACATACCATAAAATTAGATACCATAAAAATTACATTTTGTCATACTAGAATTTTTTTACACCAGATTTTCATCCCATAAAATTACATACCATAAATTTATATACCATTAAATTACATTTTGTCATACCAGAATTTTTTTTACACCAGATTTTCATACCATAAAATTACATACCATAAAAAATTTACGTTTAATTTTTTTCTTCATATTAATTAAATTTAGAATCGTGTTTCTCCATATGGCCAAAGTAAGCGAAGAGTCCTCCGATGACAACAGTTGCAAGAGGAGCCATGGCTGATACCCAAAACAATTTGGGCTTCTTATTCATCTGCACATTCATAAACATTTAATTAGCACAAAGTCGAACTAGTGGTACGTACGTACGTAGAAGTGAATGTGAAGAAGTGTAACCAGGATCCTTGTGGATTGCAGAAAGGCAAGGAAGATGCATCCTAGAACTGCGCTTTCCCAACGCCACTAGAGAATTGAAGGGAGTGATAATTAATTAATGGTAATGGTGTTGTGATTAGTGAATAGTAATAATGTAATTACCTCATTTTTGTTTATAAATACCGCTTTGAGGACAGAGACAACATCGGTCTTGTCGGTGAAGTGTGTTAAACCAAGAAAGCCTTTAAGTTGCTGGAGAATGATGAGAATTGTTGTCCCTCCCATGAAGCCTGTTATGGTTGAGTGTGACAGGAAATCAACCAGAATGCCTAGCCTGCCACCGCCACCGCCACCAAAAATGTCAATTAACCAGGAAAAGCATGTTAAACCAAACATAGATTTCAATTTTAATTATACAACAGAAGGTAAAACAAATTCTCCCTCCCTGTCTTATACCACATAGTCCTTTAAGACTTTTGGATAGGTGCTCAGTATAAAATGTAGAAAATTCTAAAACGTAATGTATTTATGGATGTAGAACAAGAGTATAGTTAAATAGAAAGAGGTTCCACCAACATATTTAGGCAATTTGAATGGAATGATGTTGGACAACCATCACATAAAATTAATTCTCCTGCGTTGTGACAGATTGAACAAAACACAGCTCACATGTTCATCAAACTCACCTCCCAAGATCATGAATGGATCATCAGCGAAGAGTAATGGGAAGCAGGGGCGGTTCCATAGACTCCAATGTTGGAGAGGTGCAGGCGCCAACCGGAGTCGGCGGCGGCAAAGGAGCCGACAAGCAGCCCCTGAGCAGGGGCGGTTCCATAGACTCCTTCCATCGGTTGCAAGCTGCGTCGGGAATAACCGCAATCGACGGACCACCTCACCACCATCCTCTACCCTCGTCTCTCTCCCCACACAAGCGCCTATCATCACCACTTCGAACCACCAAGTGATTGGCGGACCGCAATCGAGCCTCCTCTGTCCTAGCCGGAGAAACACCCTCATGTCTCGATTCCGTAGGATATCGGCTTCTCTCTTTGCCCGCCATTGTTCACCTCGATCTCGGATTCTTCATCTTTTGATTTTGGTTTTGTTGGAGAGTGGGGAAGGTGAGAGTTTGAGGGAAGGACAGGAAAGTAGGAGGAACGGCTGTCAATTTAGGGCTTTTGACGGTAAAAAAAAAATGCAGGGCCTATTTACTTAATAAAAAATTAGTAATAGCCTACCTACAAAATAAAATTTGAAAAGAGCCTAATAACCGAATTTGCCCAAAAATGTATCCCCGTTGCTTCCTCTTCTTGCCGTTCATAGTGTCACCGTTTGAGATCCTCTATCCGATCGACTCGAAAATTAGGGATATTATTGAAAGCATCGGCCTCGCCTTGTTAATGTTTCTTCTAAGCCATTTAAGCCAAATGACGACCGCCTCTTGCTTTTCAGTTTTAGGGTTTGTTCTCCTTCTACCTCACGCATCGATTGCTCCGTCGAATTCGGAGAAGAAGAAGAACCGGAGAAGCGCTCATTCATCGAGTCATTGCATCTAATAAGGGGAGGGAGAAGAACCGGAGAAGCAGTTACGCATCCCTTGCCTCCATCGATTTCGGAGAAGAAGCATCATCGCGTTGTTTCTCTCGCCTGAGCGTCTTCTCAGTTCCCAATCGGTAAGGAACGTTGATTTTAGGGTTCCTCGCTGCTGCGATTTCCTGGCGATTTGAGGTTTTACTAATCAATGGTGTTTTCTACAAGTGGGCTTGCATGGAAATGGTAATTTCTTCTCTCTTTTCTTCTGGGTTTTGTTTTTCAGTCTTGATGTTGGGAAAATAGGATAAAAGGTTGTTCTCTTGCTGGAAACTGCATTTTGGGTTGAGCTCTGTTTTGCATCTGTGGGTTTGTGCGGGTTTGTGCATATATAAGGCATGGTTTGGTGTGGTGCTGAGAAATGGGTTCTTTATGCATATCAGAATTGAGAGTATAAAGCTGTGTTTGGATTGGTGATGTTTAGTTTTATTTGGGTTCATTGCAGTTCTGTTCTTTTTGGCTTTTGAATACTCAATTTCATGATTTTTTCACCTCAGCTCCTTTGTTGTCTACTTGTCTGGAAACCCTTTTTGTAGCGTTCTCAAATTTTTCAGCACAACTTTTGACAAGGAGTTTTAGTAAATTGAAGAAAGGGTATTTTTTTGTACAAAATAATCTGAACATTGTATACTACCGAAATATACTAATTCTTTGTGCCACAACATAGTGGAAAGTAGTGACTACCCCAAAAGTAATAGATGGCATTATTTACTACTAACAACCCCCCCAAATCTGCTGGTTATGACTATAATTTAGGCTTCTTTAAAAGAAATCTCAATGTCCTGATTGGTAATTACTACAAGGTTTTCTGCAGCATAGTTATGGTCCCAAAAAGACCAATAGTCCTGATTGGTCTTTTTGTATGATTGTAAATATCTTTCCTCTGATAAATGGATGCAACCTATATCAATGAAAGTGAAAACCACAACTTTCATAGTGTGGATCGCAGGACTAAACGACTATGTGGCTCTAAATTTGGTCATGAATAACATTGCAGACAGGTAGCCGTTTTGTTTTTCTGAATTAGGTAAATAGGACCATGATATGCATTCATGACATGAAATTCTCCTGAATTGTTTCCGTTATATGCAGGCTACCCTTATTTGTCAGGGTTCAGAAACGTCTACTCAAAATTATTGAGGATCTACTATTGTCTCACTTCTGTGGTAATTTTTCTTTATATCATCCCTATTGGTCTTCTAATGTATTTTCCTGCTGATCTGAATTTGGATGGTTGGTTCTTGCTTGTTTGATTAGACTATACTGCTCTCATTTCCTATACAATTTTGAAATTGAATTTGTTGTGCCTTTCGTGCTTTCAGTCAAAATCGCAAACCTATTGAAACGACTTTTGCCGATTTGGAAACAAAATTGCAAACCTATTCATGATATTTTCAAAAATTTCTTTTCAATATTGTGTATGGGTTAGAAATCGAATGCTTCCGAATGATATGCTGGCTGGAATTTGATATCGATGGCTTGATTGTCAAAGGGATTCCCTACAATCAGAAGAAGCTAAATTTTCAAAGCTATTTTTCTGCTTCACACAAACTGAAATTTGTAGATCAATGCTAATGATTTAAAGATTCTTCCTATTTATGGAACCATCAATTCTGTCTGAATATGCTTCTTATAGTTTTCCGGATATCTGATTTGACTGATTAGTGATTACCATCTATAAGCTGTCATTTATGTGCACACTTGATTGAATTCTTACTTTGACTTTAATTTTCACTTGTGTAGTCTAGCATCTACAACTCAAACTACGTAGTCGAAGGCATACATATATTCCAAAACACTAAGCAAATTGATTGTGAAGTCTTTTCTTAAGACATTCTGATAGAATAGAAGGTGGTTTTTATCTTGAGGATTCAAAGTTCCATCACATATAGTTTCACTGTTTGTTTTGGCATTCAGATGGGAGCCGTAGTAAAGGATCTAACAACAGGGGCAACAGGATGTGCAGCCAGTCTGATTGTAGGGAATCCCTTTGACACCATCAAAGTCAAGCTCCAAATCCAGCCTACACCTATCGCTGGGCAACCGTCAAAGTACTCGGGCGCAATGGATGCTGAGACAGACATTATCTCTAGCAGGGCCAAGAGCTCTGTACAAAGGTATGGGAGTGCCACTTGCTACCGTCGCTACCTTCAGTGCCGTTCTCTTCACAGTTAGAGGACAACTGGAAGCGCTTCTGAGGTCTGAACCCGGTTCAACACTTATTATAAGCCAACATGTTGTTTGTGGAGTTGGAGCTGGGGTTGCTATGTCTTTGCTCGCTTCTCCTACAGAATAAATCAACTGCAGGTGATATATTGAACCACTTCCATTTCTGAATTGATTAGTTGCTGTTCTTCTTTAGCTTTAAATCAGCTTGGGGGCTTGTTTGGTATGTTCCGGAAATAAGGTTTAAATGAAAAATGTGATTGGAACTAAGAATTACATAATTTGTTTTCTAATAGAAGATGTTTGGTATGTTGTTGAAGTAGTCTAGGCATTGGAATGATTTAAAGATTGAAATTACTCATTGCTAAAAACATTTTTTGAAAGCTAAAGAAGAACAGCAACTAATCAATTTTGAAATTGAATTTGTTGTGCCTTTCGTGCTTTCAGTCAAAATCGCAAACCTATTGAAACGACTTTTGCCGATTTGGAAACAAAATTGCAAACCTATTCATGATATTTTCAAAAATTTCTTTTCAATATTGTGTATGGGTTAGAAATCGAATGCTTCCGAATGATATGCTGGCTGGAATTTGATATCGATGGCTTGATTGTCAAAGGGATTCCCTACAATCAGAAGAAGCTAAATTTTCAAAGCTATTTTTCTGCTTCACACAAACTGAAATTTGTAGATCAATGCTAATGATTTAAAGATTCTTCCTATTTATGGAACCATCAATTCTGTCTGAATATGCTTCTTATAGTTTTCCGGATATCTGATTTGACTGATTAGTGATTACCATCTATAAGCTGTCATTTATGTGCACACTTGATTGAATTCTTACTTTGACTTTAATTTTCACTTGTGTAGTCTAGCATCTACAACTCAAACTACGTAGTCGAAGGCATACATATATTCCAAAACACTAAGCAAATTGATTGTGAAGTCTTTTCTTAAGACATTCTGATAGAATAGAAGGTGGTTTTTATCTTGAGGATTCAAAGTTCCATCACATATAGTTTCACTGTTTGTTTTGGCATTCAGATGGGAGCCGTAGTAAAGGATCTAACAACAGGGGCAACAGGATGTGCAGCCAGTCTGATTGTAGGGAATCCCTTTGACACCATCAAAGTCAAGCTCCAAATCCAGCCTACACCTATCGCTGGGCAACCGTCAAAGTACTCGGGCGCAATGGATGCTGAGACAGACATTATCTCTAGCAGGGCCAAGAGCTCTGTACAAAGGTATGGGAGTGCCACTTGCTACCGTCGCTACCTTCAGTGCCGTTCTCTTCACAGTTAGAGGACAACTGGAAGCGCTTCTGAGGTCTGAACCCGGTTCAACACTTATTATAAGCCAACATGTTGTTTGTGGAGTTGGAGCTGGGGTTGCTATGTCTTTGCTCGCTTCTCCTACAGAATAAATCAACTGCAGGTGATATATTGAACCACTTCCATTTCTGAATTGATTAGTTGCTGTTCTTCTTTAGCTTTAAATCAGCTTGGGGGCTTGTTTGGTATGTTCCGGAAATAAGGTTTAAATGAAAAATGTGATTGGAACTAAGAATTACATAATTTGTTTTCTAATAGAAGATGTTTGGTATGTTGTTGAAGTAGTCTAGGCATTGGAATGATTTAAAGATTGAAATTACTCATTGCTAAAAACATTTTTTTATTCTCATTCCAAAATTTACCAAACATGAGTACTGAGATGTGTTATTCTTATTCTCATTCCCGATTCCATGAAATTAATACCTAAATTTAAAATATATCAGCTTTTTTATGTGCATGCATATGTGTCCATTTTATTTTGATTGCATAAATATCATATGATTTATACACTCATACTCTAAGCTTTCTTTGTAAGTTATATTTCTTATTCAGTTGCTGCTTGAATCTTATTTTAAGGAGTCACATTTATCAGTAGCGACATTTTTCAGGCTATGCTTCTGGAAGCATGCATAGGTCATTCACGGTGATCCGATGACCATTCACTCCCAGCTCAATAGGTTGGGTTACAACATCAGGCTCTGATCTCAAGTACTTCACTGTAAATGTGCATTGCGAAGTACTCTTCACATATTACATGAAGCATACTTTAGAATTTAAGAGAATCTAGACTAATAGATATGCTAAATAAGGAAGAATCTAGTGTATTTTCTGTACCATTATGTTTTCAAGTCGTATACTTCTTTTTTATATTTATTCGATTCAAGTATGAAACAGATCTCTCTTTTTCAAATGAATAACCAACCTTTTTTTAATCAGATTTGTAACTTTCAATCGCTTATTCGCGAACGAAGTGTTAACCCTTATTGAACTGGAACAACAAACACGTTTATAATTCACGACGCACGGACACAACTAGGGTTTGATGAAGCAACCACCACCGTTAATAGACACAACTAGGGTTTTACTTTGTCTTCTGTATTGTGTCTATAACAGCTATGAATTATACTTCTAGGGTTTGATGAAGCAACCACCACCGTTGTATTTGGCCTTCTGTTAATCTGTTTCCGTGACGAAGGAAGGATCTTCTTTCTGGATGAGTCTGTCACACTTTGCTGCTTTGGAGGTTATCTTCCCTTAATAAATGGTTTCTTTTTGTGTTTTAGTTATTATTTGAAGTCTAAAATTGAAAAACAATTGAACTCCTCTCGATTTCTTTCTCCTTTGTGATTCTTCTGTTCATCGTTTTTTAATTTCAGTTCTTGACAGTTAAAGCCATTTCTTGTTCATTCCCTTTCTTATCGGAGAATTCTTTGGGATCTTAATCTATTGATTCTGGCGACATCCTCGACGTTCCTTTATTTGGTATGCTCATTTAGGGTTTTTCTTTCTTTCAAATAGTTACCGATTCGTGATTGTAATGTTATAATGTTGATTGATATACAGCTTGTGCTTCTGACTTTTTCAGTTTCTCCTCCCATTTTGGTCTGATTATTCCTAATGTGAGGTGGTTGAAGGTGATATTACTGTCCTCACGAGTCCTTATTTTGAAGCTCCTCTGTGATTATTCTATTGATTATTCCTTTATGGTGCTCAAACACAGCCCATGTTTCACTATTTCCTTCTCTTTCTGACCTAAATGCATCATTTTTTGTTTTCTATATTTTTGAAGTTCTTTACTTTTATCCTTGTGTAAACATGATGAATTCGGGTAACTACTCAGGTGGTTCAGGTTTGTTTCAAATGTTTACACTCTCATTTTCAGCTGTGAAGAATTGCACTCCACGTGTTTGATGTATTGCTTCTTAGAATTATTGACCTTCTTTTTTTTTTTATATGATTTTGCATCTGCGTTTTGTAGGAATGATTTATTTAGGTTGACTGCACAAACACGAAGGTAAACTATCTTTCTCTATTTCTCTCTGTTATATTTACTTTGTGCCTCTTTTCTTCACCGTTGCGGACATATAAGGGCTTCTTGTAGTTAAGGTATTGAGCTGCTTCTGTTTGTGATAATATTCAGTAGTAGTATTCGCCGTACTCTTTGTCATACCGATTGTTGAATTTGTCCATGTATCATCCTGACAAGCATGCAAATGATCCAGAGGTTGCGGATATGTTTAAGGAAGTCGCATTCTCATATAATATATTATCAGATCCTGAGAGAAGACGCCTATATGATGCAGCTGGTTTTGAGGTGAGCAAATATTGGTAGAATTTAGGTTATATTTCTAATTTTTTATGCCAACAATTCTTTATCAGCTTATACTTTTTTTATGTGTTTGATTAGGCCGTTGAGTCAGAAAGTCAAGAGATGGAGCTAGATCTTCCAAAGTCTAGGAAGGGTGAATACAGTGTTTGATGCACTATTTAGGTAAGCATGATTGTCTACTGTTATCTCTTTTACATGCGGACATTGATGCCAAACTCAGAAGAACCTATTATTTCATGCATGTGTTTTTCTTCTTTTCCTGTGACCAGTAAACTTGACGTTCCAATTAAGACTACTGTATCAGCAACTCTATTAGAGGAGGCACTAAATGGAACAGTAAGCATTCATCCGCTTCCTCTTGGCCAGCCATTTTGCAGAAAGGTATGATTATTGAAGTATTATAAATTGGAGTATCATATTCATTTTTTCGCCTAATCCTTGGTATTTCCTTGGTCACATTTTTAGGCTTACTATTCATGCAGGTTGAGAAGCAATGTGACCATTTTTATTCGGTCAATGTGACAGAAGATGTGCAGGGTGGACTCGTGAGTCATGTTCATTCATGAGAGAAAAGCAAATTCAAGGTTTGTGTTGATTGTGTAATTTATAGCAAAATGATAAATCTTTGCAATTGATGCAGTCAAATGTATGCGAGTTATCACCTTTTTTGGAAAAAAGGAGCTATTGCCATACTTCTTCAAAACTCATTGTCCTCTGAATTTATGCTCTTACATCATTTAAGGACCATTCTTAAAGTAATAGCTATTCTGTTGAAGTACACGGTATGCAACTTTCATCACGATCTACAACTTTAAATGGTTAAAAACTTAAAATCCCACAAGTGAATATAATTGTCTAAATATGAGATATCGGTGAAGTTTATACTTGTGCTTTGAAAGTTGAAACCCAATATTGCTCTGATACAATTAACCTGGCATGTCTACACTTTTTTCAAGCATACCCCTAGAGAGTCATGTATATTCTTAGTTAAGATTTCATGAATACAAATACTTGTTCATCGAATAAAAGCAGTTGTGCTTGATACTGCTGATTTGGTGGTTTTAGCATCCCTGTAAAAGATTGTTGTACAGATGGGCATTTGTGTTTTGGGGTGCAGGGGTATTTGAACTTCACATGGAAGAGATAAGTGCAAAACAAGAAGAGATAGACAAGGGAGACCAAGATATAAAGTTGTTGGTAGCTATAATTCAGACGCTTGGTGGGAAGGACCCTTGTTCTTCTTCTACTGGTTCATACTGAATTTACCCCTCTCCTATATTCTTAATGACTATGCTGAATCACTATGTATCATTCGTCTTCATTTGTTCAATCTATTTTCTCTATATAGTTGTTAAATATCATTTCCACTCAATCCTACCACGTTTAAAATGATTCCTCATAGATCTATCCATTTGGATTATGTCCTCAAAAGTCCATTTGAATTTTATGCTGTTCATAAGTTATGCTCTTCATAAGTTACGAGTAATACACACCACATGCTTTCGGTTAATCCCCAATACAAGGCCTCAATAATTCGGAAAAGCATTGACTTACGTGGTGTAGTTTAGTTTCAAAAATTATAAAAACTTTTCATATTATGCATGATCTATAGAATTGAGATGTACAAAGATTGTCTAATTGAGACCCTTTTTTTCCAGCTACTGAACTTTGAGCAAGAGGAGAATGGTGGACTGAGCCTGGTACTACAGGTAGTCATAGTTTGTTTTGGTCTAAAATGCATTACTACGAACAAATTTGCTCAAAGTTTCTGTTGTGCACAAATAGCTAATTATGATTTTTTTTTTCAACTTGTTTAATCTTTAAGTATCTGGTTCCAATGACAATGTTCATGTGTCTATCATCTCTAACACCAACCTATTTGCATCTTCATAAAGGAGGACAATAACAAAACAGGGAAGGTCAGGTATGCTGGAATGTATTTTCTTGGCTTCCCAGTTTATCGTATGGACCCTTCAGCTCACACGGTCAGCAGCCATCCGATTGTATTGTGAAAATTTTAGCCTACTATATCTACATTCTGCAATTCTTATCTGAATTTTATTTTCTTGGACAATTTTACAGGCAGCAGCTGCAAAAGATCCTGATTTTGCCTTCTTTAAGATACTGGATAAATTTTAGCCTTGTGAAATAACTGAACTAAAAGCTGGCACACATGTATTTGCTGTTTACGGTTAGTCATTTACAAAGGTACCATATATCAAGCTTATTTTAATCATCGGTGAAAGGCGGTGGAACATGTAGAAGACGGTGACTGAGTAGCTCGATCTTTATTGTAGAAAATAAAAAGAAGCTTGTGTTGTATAATCCATTTTTTGTTCTTCCTTATTATTGTAAGCTTGGGTAGGGGTGTAATACGAGCCGAACGAGCCGAGCCTTGGCATGCTCAAGCTCGGCTCGTTTATAAACGAGCCGAGCCCGAGCCAAGCCTAAAATTTATACGAGCTTTAAAACGTGCTCAAGCTTGGCTCGTTTAGAAAGTGAACGAGCTCGAGCCGAGCTTTTGACGAGCCGAGCCCGAGCCGAGCCCGAGTAGCTCGGCTAAAATAATGCTCCTATAGTGTTATTTTACCCGAACGAGCCGAGCTTTACCCGAACGAGCCGAGCTTTGACATGCTCAAGCTCGGCTTGTTTATAAACGAGCCGAGCCCGAGCCGAGCCTAAAAATTATACGAGCATTAAAATGTGCTCAAGCTTGGCTCATTTAGAAAATGAACGAGCTCGAGCCGAGCTTTTGACGAGCCGAGCCCGAGCCGAGCCCGAGTAGCTTGTCTCATATTACAGCCCTAAGCTTGGGTAGTGTATATTTTCATACATGTTAGGATGGTTATTTAGCAACTGCCTTACAAACTCAATTACAGGGTGATGGCTCAATGAAGTTACAAACCCAATCACATGTAATGACTCGATCAAGGCAACTGATGACCAACCATTCTTCTACAACGCTAATTTGTGGATCAATTGAATGATGTGTCCACTACGGTAATGTTAATTCACGGATCAGTTCAATGGCGCGTGTTCAAGATCAATTGAATGATGTAAATTGAATGATAGATTGTACGTTTAAAGTCACGGCGCGGGTGCTAACGTAACAAGACTAGTTTGGACATAAGTAGCAGTATTTAAGTACAAGGATATAATCCAGAAAGAACTAGGCAATATGAACCCTTTTTAAGTTGCTACTAATATTCCAGAAATAAAAAGAGCAGAAAGATGAAATTAGCAGACATCAACTGAACAGATTCACTAATATTCCAGAAAGATGAAATTAAGTAGAATCAACCTTAATATGGTCAAGCTCAACAAAGTTAGCAACTCCGGCAAATATCAGCAACTCCGGCAAATATCAGCAACTAGATGAATGTTCTGCTCTACCTAGTAGTGTCAATTCAAGAGCGAATCGGGAACACTGTTAGCAACTCTGGCCTCAGACCACATCTAGTATGACGTCAATAAGCCTAGCCAGCAAAGATTATGAAGTTTCAGCAAAAAAAGCACCCAACTAAGAAGGAACCAACAACAAGCAAAGGACAAGATTTGGCGCTGCACTATTAATCTAAAAATGAGGACAACATGAACTAGCATATGAACCAAACAAGCAGCAAGGGCAACATCAGGAACAAGGCTATTAAACATGTTGATGAATCAAATCACAGCAATCACTTTCAAATTCAGCTCAGCCAACAATAAACATAACCACTCATTTTGGCAAGCATACTGAACTATCAGTCATCTAATTATCTAAGAATAATGTCCCAACTCCCAAACACAATCACATCAGAAAACACCAGTCATAAAATTTCACTCAAATTCTGGCCACTCAAACCACAAAATCAACTCCTCACAGCCAATAAGTTGTAACCAATTACTGATTCTTGCCTTTTCTTATGTTTTAACATTGAGCAGCTCCATTAGTAATATTTTCTGAATTTGGAGTCTTAGCATTTGACATGACATGTGAGTAGAGCTAGGAAAGAGTAAATAAGGACAGTAAGTTCTGTTTTAATGTCTTGATGGAAGAATAAGAATGGTTTTTAAGAAGAGGGACTCAAAGTTCTTTTTAAACTGCAATTTTAGCATGATAAACCTTCATGCTCCCAAACTTTCTTTTCTCATTATTCTTTAATATGTTTGAACTACTGTTAACACTTAACAGCTTCTTGTCTGGAATAACTGCAGATGGACAAGGTTGATAGGCGTCTTATTTTGAATCTGCAGACTATGTGCATCCCTTTTTCATTGAAGTCTTATGTTTTACACGAGGTAATTAAACAAGCAAACCACCTTCATCACATTTCAGAGTCTGAACACAGTGGGTTGGTTCACATCCTACCAGATCCATGGCCTTTGTCGATTCACTTTCCCAGTTAGTCTTGCATATTACTGTAAGGATTGAGATTACACATGCTATTTGTGCAGCTAGGAGCCCGTAGCAAAGGCCTACATATCCCTGTTTTAAAACGAAGGCATATACTATGGCTATTGGAGTTCCGATAATGTAAAATGAGTAGAAGTTAATTGTTGCACCAACACTGGGCCTTGCACTTCCTCGAAGAACGCCACAACATGTGGTTTGTGGGTAATTGGCTATCTCACATAATCCTATTATGGGCAATACAACTGTTGTGAGACGTAGAACTTCATCATCAACACTGAACATGCTGCCCCACCATTCTCTCCCTAAAGTGGTCTAGACGATGCCAAAAAGTGAGCTGATGTGTGCAAGTCCAATTGCTGCCATTGAAGCCAAGCGAGCTTTATCTGGACGCCCTGCTCCAAGCTCATTGCGTACTCTAGATGAAACTGATGCACTAAGGGCACTTGGTAATGTGTACATGAGGGAGGTTGTTTGTATTACTATGGCTGATGTTGCGAGAGTAACTTGGGGGTTTTGCAGATATCCAGCAAGTAGTGTCATTAGTTCATACCACCACCATTATAGGCAGACAACTAAGCAACTCGGTATGGCTAATCGAAGAAGTGTGCCCCACTCTTCTGCTACTGGAGTCGTCAATAGAAAAGGTGTGCCTAATGGATCCTTTTTGGGTTGAGTATAGATCACGTAAGCTATGAGAAAAACGAGGGTGTTAAAGTTGGCAATAAAGGTGGCGATAGCTGTTGGATTAAGCTTGAAGTTAGCTTGAGTTAGAAGCTATCCTAATCCTAACCAAATTGTGTTTTCTTAAGAGATTAGGATTAGAATTATAATTAGGAGTTATCTAAATATATATAGATATATTTTTATTTAGGAGTTATCTAAATATAAGAGATATTCTAATAGGATTAGGATTAGCCTATATAAGGAGATGTCGAGGTATGGCACAAACACATGAGTTGTGAGAGGTTTTGAGTAATTTTCCTTTGAGATTAATAAGAGAGGTATTCCGACCACTCCATTCCTAAAAACGATCCAATTCTAGTACCTTCTCAAGTGGCCATGAGAATCATAGTTAGCCTGACCAATTAAGGTCATGCTACGCCAACGAGACATCTATTTATATCATTAATTGCGTTCATTAGTTAAATAATACATGTCTTTCCATTCTAACACTACTCACCTCTATTAACCAAACACCAACAGACTAACTACATCTCTCGATCACCCCTCGGATTGAATAAACCCTCAAAATCCCATGGAACAAGCCTAAAACAAGCATCTCCTTGGAAATCAGATATATCATTGAAAGTAATAACCTTATCTTCATCAACTGTATAAAGGGGAAGGAGTTGATTCCCTACTAACATTTTCATAATTATTTAAGATATTATAAAATGCTTTTTATTGCTTTAGAGAAGCTAACAAAGCAACTAATGTTATAGCCACAAGACAGAGCATTACTAGTGACCGATCTTTTCTCAAATCCGCATATCATGTTTTTGTATGGGTCTTCTTAATTTTTTCGCTTTGGCCAAAAGAAAAAGCAACTCATGTAGGTCTTATCTTATGCGTTGAATGGGTTCCACCGGGCCTTAAAAAGCCCATAGAAGGACGTCTCACCTACACTATAACATCCCTGACCTAATAATAGGGTTCAACAAACGTGCTTCACAATTATCACAATAACAAACATCTTTACTAGCAAAAAATTTTTTCATTTTGGTTTATAATTTGACATTGAATTCACGCGCATGTATCCGCACACATTTCACAAAATTCGCATCAATCATCATGATACTTAAAAGAAACACACAATTTATAGACAACTACTTGCCTCAATTTTTTGCGTTCCCAATCAAATGCTTCGAGGTCCCAAAAATTCAATGGTGTACATTTTCTACTCTTCAATCGCTTGAATCAATAATCACTTACGATTCTCAATCTGGATGGGATGATTTATATCTTCAACTTCAACTTCACCTTAAACAGTACATCTCAAAGGTAAAGACAAAATAGCCGAGTATAAACAACATCCTCACACAGGAGGGAAAACAAGACACCATCCTCACGCAGGAGGGGAAAGGTAAACATCCCAAACCAACCACCTAATGTACGAGAGTCCTCGGCCTGTCACCCTGCCAGATCACTCAGCAGCGCCTAACCTGTAAACAACTACAACACGGTATGAAACCGTTAGTTAACCATACATATATGAGGTAATGCATAAGCACAAGAACAATCATGAAAGATAAACACATCAGCATGCTATCACACATTTACCCATTTATTATCTTTATATAACAACAATTCACTCAGAAACCGTATATATATATATATATATATATATATATATATATATATATATATATATATATATATATATATATATACACATATATACATAAGTGAAAGTATGTGACACGAGGACCGATACATCCTCGCCTCCGAGAACGATAGCCATTTGGAGTAGCCTCGGTCACACAACCCGTGTACCCTATGAGAGTGGGTTGTGCTCTCCCCGTATACCAGGTCTGGCCTTTCTCAAGAGAACCTCCCAGACTCCACGGCGGGATGAAGGGGAAAGGTTATCACAACCACGCATACGGGGCAATCAATAAAACATAGGTCGGTATATACGACATCACATGCTATCATAGCAACATACAAAGCACACACCACTCATGCAAACACCCAATATAGGGATGACAGCTAAGTAAGTCCTACGGACTTACCTCAACCTCGTACATAGCTCAACCACAACAACCTCCAATCCTGAGAGAGGGGCACTGCCTAACAACAAGGCATAAAGATATATCAAACTCTATTCATCAAAGGGGTCACACCTAGACCCAAAGGGATCCATGAGGATCATACTCAACCTCACAACCTCAATCAACATCAACCTAAGTCCTTAAAGCTGTACAAGGCATAAACCGATCATAACCTCAACCGAACACATCCTCACACTTCTAGCATGATCCTATACACTCATACTAGGAAAGGAGGGAACAAAGGCATCCTATGGAAGGCCTAGAAGCAACACACACCTGCAGAACCAAGTGCAACACCAAGTTGGTGCAGGTGGCCGCAGGGGCAGCTAGAGGATGGTGCAGGGGCGGCTCACTGCTGGCGCAGGGGCGGTCCAGGGATGGCTGGTGTGCAGAGACACACCACTTCAGCCTCTTCTTCACTCCTTTCTTCGATTTTCCACTCTTCTTCACTCCAGCAACAACATACACATATCACAAATATATATTTATATATATATATATATATATATATATATGTATATATATATATATATATATATATATATATATATATATATCAACACAAGCCAAAGCATGGCTGAACTAGATCCAAACCTAAGGATCTAAGCTAAGCTAAGGAAAGAGGGAAAAGATGAGGTAAAGAAGAAAGAAAGAAGAGAAACCATGGAAGCTTACCAACTGAGCTTCCTAGGAGACCAGCACCACTCCATCACAACCTCAAGCTGGCTCATAAGCTCAGCAACAACAACATCAACCACATCAAGCAAAGCCATCAAGGATCTCTCATAACTCAATCCAAGCTCAATGAAGATCAAGATGATCCAAGGGAGAAGTGAAGAGAAGATGAAGTACGTAGGGAGAGGTGGAGCAGGAGATAGAGAGGTAAACCTCATTTGGAGGAGAAGAAGAAGATATAAGGGAAAGAGGGGTAAAAAGCACAACTCGGGTCAAAGAAGACGGTTGCAGCCCACCATAAGCCGCAGGGGCGGCTCACAGAACCGTTGGGGCAACCCACCATATATATATACATAGTTATCTATATATATGTATATGGCCTTAGGATGTTTTTGGACTTGTATCCACCTAGCTATGCATGTGACCTTAGGATGATTGGGCTTTT
>BSUD01000003.1:29094303-29137811 GCA_033239045.1 Fagopyrum esculentum
CTGTAGGTATGCATGTAAAATCAGATAATCATATAAAGGCAAATGAAGCATAAATATGAAAATATCCGATATAATACATCAAAAGTCAAATAATACATCGAATAGTCACGTAGTCAAGTAAGTCAAATAGTACATCAAATACCCCATACTTGAGACACACTGTCCCAGTGGGTATAATAAAAGTCTGAATAAAAGAGGACTCACCGGATAAAGAGCCGAACTGCATAAAAATAGAATAAATAAAACCCTGCAGCTCCTCAGTAGTCTCGATCCGGTGGTGGTGATGGAATGTAGGGGAACTGAGTAGGATCATAGGGATAGCCCATGACATGCTGGAACTGTAACTGAGCCATCATGTGCTGATGATGCTGCCGCTCCTGCATCTCCCGGATATCCAATGAAAGTGCAGCATAAGTGTCGATAACCTGATCCGTCAGGTCATCGATCCGTCGGTGTGTTGCTCTGTCCCTAACTCTCTGTCTCCTGCGCCTAGCGGGCCTGACTGGAGAAGTCTCAGCTGGTGCCGGCTCAGTGTCCTCCTCATCCTCATCTAGATCAATAATGGGAGGCGCGCTCGTCCCAGCAGTATCTGTCCCTGTGTCCATCGGGACGCCGCCTCCTCTCTCATCAACAGTCTCGTCGTCGTCATCCTCATCCTCAGCCTCCTCAGCAGCCTCAGCAGCAGCAGCTGCTCCCTCTCTGTAATCCTCCATAAGCGGAGCCCATGCTGTCTGCCAAAAATGTGGGTCGTAGACAGAGAACTGTGCAGACCATCTGATGCCCTGAGGTGCAGTCCGCTCTCATGGCATGGCGACGTATGGAGTGGTCAACCCACGGGGAACTAGAATCCTCCGCGTGATCATCTCCTGCAGACCCAGCGGCTTCGGAGCCGCCGCCAATGTGCACACGCTGAGGTCCATCCCATGGTAAGTGGCGATGTGGGTGACTAGACCTCCACAGCAAATATCCCCCTTCGCCTTGGCCTTGATCTTGTGCAGATCCTCTGCCAAGAGCAAGCCAAAGTCGGGGAAACCTCCTGTGACCATGCAGTAAAGCGAAAAGAGCTCCCCCTGTCTGATCTTCTGGGGCGTCTCAGTACGCGCCAGAAGCATCTCACTGAAGATCCGGTGGGCAAGTCTGAAGGCCGGGTGAAAGACGACCTTCTCCCTGGAATCACCAGGGCGCCATCTGTCTGCATGTGTGGTAATTTGGGCTATCTGTCCCCAAAACTCCCTAGCTACTGATCGGGAGGGGAAGTCTACAGCGGTGGGGGTAGGAAAACCAAAGATCTCTCTCCAGATCTCTAATGGAACTATGAAGTTCCGGCTCATCAGCCGGTACTTCACAGATCCGTCTGTGGGAAGGTAGGAGAAGGAGCTAACAAACTCGAGTGTCGGCTCTATGTAGGCTGGGGCTCGGATCTCAGTGAACTGATCTAGCCCAACGGTAGCAATCATCCTCCTAAGGTCAGCATCTAACCCTAGGCAGTCAAAAGCGGACACCTCCAGAAATCGTGGTGCGATAACTGGACGGCCCGCTATCCTCTCATAGTCTACCCGGCATCTCTCGTGGATGGCCGGGCGGTAGGGACGGGATGAGGAAGGAGAAGGGGAAGGGGAAGATCTATCTCTAAGGGCTAAACGGCGATTGGAACTCATCTTCACAAACACACTGTCAGACCACCTCGGTTGCTGACAAGCCTCAGAAATCACCTCGGTCGAGATGCAGTTCGACCGGACCGAGGCGTAGCAGTTGCGATTCCAATTCTCAGAATTTCAGTTCTTTTCCCCCTAAAATCACTACAAATGCTTCCTAAGGGGTACTTATGGATTTCCTCAGCAAAATCAAGGGCAACCAAAGCCCAATAAGCAGTAAACGAGTGGGTTAGGGTTTTCGAACCTTTTGCACCTCGTTTCGGTCGAAAACACTCAATCTTCTCGCAGATCCGTAGTTGCAATCGATTCCTCTTCCCTTTAATTGCAATTTGGAAGGAGAAATCGTCGAAAACGAGCGAGAAATGGAGGAGCGAGGTGCCTCTGTGCGCCGCGGTCGAAATGGGTGAAAGTGAAAAGTAAAAAATTTTTTCTTCTTTTTATACTGTCACGAGATCTGCTGTCACCTCGGTCGAGATGGTCTCGACTGGACCGAGGTGGTACGGACCGAGGCGGTTCTGCAGAAACCCTAGTCGCCTCGGTTGCTTCAAGAATCAACTCGGTCGAGGTGTTCTGACAGTGACCGAGGTGCCTCTTTCTTCTCAGAATCTCGAACTTCTGTCCATCCAGATGTGCTCCTTCCTGTTGTCTGTCCAGAACGCCAAAAACAAAGCAAAGCAAAGCAAAAACAAAAACTATCTAAACTAGACTAGAAAACGGGAAAGAAAGCAATACCTTGGGTTGCCTCCCAAGAAGCGCTTGGTTTAAGGTCGCTAGCTGGACCATGATGCGTCTCAAGCGAGGTAGGAGGTTCCTTCACCCCATACTTCACCTCCATCGTGGGGTGAAGTAAGTAGATCCATCAAACGCTCCAAGACGTGTAAGTGCTCGTCGGGGAATGAATCGTCTATGGGTGGGCTATCCGTCTCGCGGGAGGATTCCGGTAGCCGGCTGAGGTGATCCGCAACTGAATTCTCGGATCCCTTCTTATCGCGGATCTCAAGGTCAAACTCTTGAAGCAAGAGAATCCATCGAATAAGACGCGGCTTGGCATCTTTCTTAGCCATCAAGTAACGAATGGCTGCATGGTCGGTGTAGACAATGACTTTCGCCCCTACTAGATAGGAACGAAACTTCTCGAAAGCATATACAACCGCCAATAACTCCTTTTCTGTGGTAGCGTAGTGGCGTTGTGCTTCATCTAGCGTCTTGCTAGCATAGTAAATGGCGGTGGTCCGTCCATCCTTCTTCTGCCCAAGCACCGCTCCTACGGCTACATCGCTAGCGTCACACATGACCTCAAAGGGCAAGGTCCAATCAGGAGGTTGGATAATGGGAGCGGAGATCAACGCTTCCTTAATCCTGTAAAAAGCATCAAGACACTCCTGCGAAAACTCAAAAACAACATCTTTATTCAAGAGGTTAGTTAGAGGTTTAGAAATCTTGGAGAAGTCCTTGATGAATCTCCTGTAGAAACCTGCATGCCCGAGAAAACTCCTCACACCTTTAACAGAACAAGGAGGAGGGAGTTTCTCAATAGTCTCGATCTTAGCTCGATCGACCTCAATACCTCGATTAGAAACGAGGTGTCCTAGCACAATGCCTTCATTAACCATAAAATGACACTTCTCCCAATTCAAAACAAGGTTAGTGTCTTCACATCTTTTAAGCACTAGAGAAAGGTTAGATAGGCAATCATCAAAAGAGGAACCATATACAGAAAAATCATCCATAAATACCTCCATGATCTCCTCTATGTACTCGGAAAAGATAGCCATCATGCATCGCTGGAAGGTAGCTGGTGCATTGCACAATCCAAATGGCATCCTCCGATAGGCAAACGTCCCCCAAGGACATGTGAAAGTGGTCTTCTCCTGATCATCCGGATGGATAGGAATCTGGAAGAATCCACTATAGCCGTCCAAGTAGCAAAAGTGTGAATGCTGGGCCAACCGTTCGAGCATTTGATCAATGAAGGGAAGCGGAAAATGATCCTTCCGAGTAGCCGTGTTCAGCTTCCTATAGTCGATGCAAACTCTCCAGCCCGTAACGGTCCTTGTTGGGATCAACTCGTTGTTCTTATTCGTCACAACGGTCATCCCTCCTTTCTTCGGAACGACATGCACCGGGCTAACCCACTTGCTGTCCGAGATAGGATAAATAATACCTGCATCCAACAACTTAAGAACTTCCTTCTTCACAACCTCTTTCATGATCGGATTTAACCGTCTTTGAGGTTCCCGTGAAGTCTTATGATTATCCTCCATTAGAATTCTATGCATGCAGAAAGAAGGTTTAATGCCAATGAGATCATCCGTGGTGTACCCTATGGCTTTTCGATGCTTTCTCAGGACATGCATTAGCTTAGTTAATTCAGAATCGGAAAGGGAAGCACTAACAATAACGGGATAAGTAGAATCCGGCCCAAGAAAGATATACCTCAAGTGACTAGGGAGTTGTTTAAGCTCCACAACTGGGGGTGCTTTCTGAGGGGGATCTGTGCTTCCTCTTTCCAGTGGAGTGGTGTCAGAAACTGGACTGGATGCAGTCTCAGTTTGAATCGTCTCGCTGTCGACCTCGGTCGAGGCGCAAAGGCGTTGACCGAGGTGTTCTTCAGACGCCTCGCTCAGTCCAGAAGGTGCCTCGGTCGAGGTACTGCTACTGGATCCGAGGTTGGAAATCTTCGTTTCCTGGACTAGCTTCTCAGTTTTAGCTCCTGGATCCTCTTCCAGTGCCTTCAAGCTCCGTATATCTGCATCACAAGAAGCATCTATACCTTCCTCCATTAAACTGAAGCTTATAACTCTTTCGAGTGGATCATTAATAAGGATAGAGCTCACCAATTCTCTTGATTCTTCTTCATCATAGATGTTGAAGATATCATCAGTTAGTTGCTCCCCTTTCATGGCTGCAAGTAGCGCGAACTCCACCTCATCGCCGCCAACGTTGAATTTCAACTTGGCGTTCTTGCAATCCACATTGCAACCCGAAGTTGCTAGAAATGGCCTCCCGAGGATGATAGGAACAGGATAATCTGCGGGAATGTCAAGTACGACAAAATCTATAGGTAGATAGAAGTTACCTAACTTGACCGGAACGTCTTCCAAAATGCCCACGGGATGGGTGATGGAGCGATCCGCCATGTAGAGTCAGAACTTGACCGGTTTGGGCTCTCCAAGACCGATCTTAGTGCATAGCTCCAGCGGGATGATGCTCACGCTGGCTCCTAGATCGCAAAGGGCTTCACAAGTGACATCCCCAACTTGAATGGGAATGTAAAATGAGCCGGGATCTCTCAATTTAGGTGGCATCTTCTCCTTCATGATCTTTATGAGTTCCGAAGACTTAGATGTCATCCTAACTTCACCAACATCCTCCAGCTTCCTCTTCCTTGATAAGATTTCTTTTAAGAACTTCCCATAGGCGGGCATACCTAGAATAGCATCAAGGAAAGGAATATTAATATGGAGCTTATTCATCAAGTCAATGAACTTACCAAAGTGCTTGTCAAGATGTGCTCTGGCTCTGGACTGGGGGAATGGAAGTGGTGGTTTATATACAGGAGGTGGAACATAAGCTTCTGTCGTTCCTCCTGCTTTCTGTTGTGCCGCCTCGGTTGGCATCTCGGTCGAGGTGTTCTTCGACTGGATCTGGACCGAGGTGGTCTGCGTCGAGCGAGGTACTGGATCTGCAGTTTTGAGTCCACTCCTCGTCGTGATGGCCATGCACTGGCCCTTAGGGTTAGTTTCCGTCTTTGCTGGAAGCTTCCCTGGATCTCTTGGCGCTTCATTCGCCCTATTAGCAAGTTGTTGTTCGAAGGACTTTTGGGCCCTCGAAAATGAAGTCATAGAATTCTCCATAGCACTAAGCTTGATCAAGATTGCCTCCAGGACTGCGTCCTTCTTTTCCGGCTGAGACGAACTTGATCCTTGCCCTTGGCTCTTCAATGGAGTAGAAGAAGAAGAAGGAGAAGAGAGGAAAGGGTTAGAGGAATCATTAGAGTTGGAGTTTGAATGATTGTTACCGTTGTTTTGGTTATTCGCCCTCCAATTGTTGCTATTGGATCCTCTATTGTTGTTGTAGTTGTTGTTTCGGGGTCCGTTGTTGTTGTTACGGTACCCGTTATTGTTGTTGTTGTTGTTCCTTTGCCCTTGCTCTTCCTTCTTAGTTTGAGCCATCAATAGCTCCTTCAATTGCTTCACGTCGTTCTTCAAGGACGTAAGTTGGTTGTTGTTGGGTTGAGTCCCTTGAAAGTTGACCCTTTTAACTCCACCTTCAGCTCCTTGGTGGGTATACTTCTCCATATGTAAGGCTTGCTTCTCAATGAAGTCCCAAGCCTCATCAACCGCCATGTCCATGAATGTACCGGCGGAGAGTAGTTGGAGATTGAACTGGGTGTTTCCATCCAGTCCTTTGAAGTAGATCTCCAACAACTCGATCTTTGGAATCCCATGATGTGGGCAATCCAAAAGGATATCCTTGAACCGCTCCCAAGACTTGGACAAGCTCTCCTTGTCCTTCATGATGAAAGCATTGATCTTCCCTCTCATTTCAGTAGTCTTTGAGGGGGGAAAGAATTTGGTCAAGAATTCCGTAGTCATCTCTTCCCATGTGCTGATCTTTCCTGCAGGGAGAGATTGATACCAAGTAAGAGCTCTATCTTTAAGAGAAAAGTAGAAAGGTCTTAGCTTGTAGTTGTTATTTTCAATTCTGGGAGGTCGCAAGGTTTCCATCAAGATCTCGTAGTTTTGAAGATGTTGATGCGGCGACTCCTTCTCTAGCCCTCCGAATTGACATTGGCGAATCATGGCTAGAACTTGCGGTCGAAGTTCGTAGTCATGATCCGCTGGATCTCCTAGGTTCACTCCTGGACGCCTCAACTGTTGATTAGGGTCCATCCTTTGACCTAGGGTCTGTGGAATTCCTGCAAGAAGAACATCTCGGACTGGCATCCGAAGTGGATGTACATCGGCCGGGGCGTCAGGTACTGGAATCTGCCTCGGTCGAGGATCAACTACTGGATCCTGCATCGGTCGAGGTAGAATCTGGTTCCGAATTGCTGCAATCTCAGCTTCGATTGCTGCAGTCCTGGCCTGATTCTCTTCTTTCTCTTGCCTTAGCTCTTCTTTACTGAGACGTAGCAGCTCCTGCGTCTCTCTCAACTAGGCCGCAAGATCGTGATCGTCTTGTTGGGCCATCTTCGCTTCTCTTAAGCGTCTCTTGTATGTCTTTTCTGGTTCGGGATCGTAAGGAACGATTTCCTTCCCAGTGCGGGTTCTTCGCATAAACCTAAGAAAGAACCTGCGAAAGTCACTCAAGTAGAGTGGTTAGACAAAAAGGGGGCAAATGCCCCAAGAGCAAACCGTACCGGCTCGGTCTAGACCAAGTCCCCGGCAACGGCGCCAATAACTTGTTCGCTCCAAACGGTGTGTGCAAGCTTTAAATTTATAACCCTAGACTTAAGCTTAAAACAAGGATGCGAACCCGCAGTGTACGGGTCAATCGTAGTAAAAGCAAGAAAATTCCAGGGGTCGATCACAGGGACTTGGTGAAACAAAGTCCAATACGGTGTGCTAATGTCAATGCTAACCACAAGAGCAATCAATACAATCAAAGATGAATAAGATGTCAAATAAAGCAAACATGCAATTCTAGGGATTAAAGCATCTAGTTGTGGTTCCAACTCAAGATCTATAGATAAGCGGACAAAGCTGAGATTTTTGCGTGGGGAAGGTGTTTCTAAAGTGGAGTAGATCACCGGGTAAGTCTCACTACACACTAATTCTAAACCGTAACTCCTATTACCGGGTAAGTCTCAAGGAATTAAGATAAAGAACTATAACCTCAAACTAACACACCATCTAAGGGAATAGAATCAACCTTTACCGGGTAAGTCTCAGGCTAACTCACAAGGATGGGATGGAAGCACACTCAAACCCCAATAAAGGATAAACCTTTATTACCTACACTTATGATCGTTGGTACACAAACTAAGGAATTACCGGGTAAGTCTCATCCTAAGCTTGCTTTGAACCAGAAAGGTGTAATAAGAATAGGATTTGGCAAACTCTAACACTTAACTTTCTGTTTTAGGTCGGATAAGTCACCTCGGTCAGAAGAATTCCACCCCGGCCGAGATGTTCATCAACCGAACGAGATGCTTAGGGTTAAGGTTAAAGACTCGAACTTTCAGGATCCTACTGGAATCTAAGATTATTCTATCATTGTTTTTCCCACAACCTTCAGCCAATCACCCTAGAATCACACAAGGAAATTAGCCACTCATAATCATAATGAAAGTATTAAATATATGGGAAGGAGGTGAATATTTGAACAAAGAAGAATTTAATGAAAACACTTCAATAACTGAATCAAATATCACAAACAAAAGCGTTCCTTGGATAGCAATCCAACAAGACAAGACAATTAATGAGGGAATTGAAGACAATCTTACAAAACCCTTCAAAAAGCTATAAAAAGCTATAGTCTTCAATCTTCCTTCAACCTTCAAAAAGGTTCTTCAAATCTCTCCCAAATTGGAGTAGGCTGCGGCTGCTGCGTCGTATGCGAGATTGCTTGCGCTGATAGCGGGTATAGCGTGATGTTGGAATTGTGAAAATCCAACCCTTTTTATAGGAAAAATAACCCTCCAAAGATAATAAATCTAAAGAAGATATTATCCCATAAATATAGGTAAAATATATGATTCTGCATATCTCCTTCCTTCTAGAAGCTCAGCCCAAAAATATAAGATCACTTTCCAAAATTAAAAGATCTCTTCCAAGAATAAAATATTCTCGCCGCGTCCTAGGTATTCGCCTCGGTCGAGTCGGTGTCTCTGGATCGCCTCGGTCGAGGTGAACCTCTGGTCAACCGAGGTGATCTCACGACAGAATGTGAAATCTCTCTAATCAGCTCCAAAGTAAATCTTTAATCCATGGCTGTGCTTCCTGGATGTAGCTCCAAATGACTCATGACTCCTTTTGCTCCTTTTTGATGCAAAACTTACCATATTACCTGCAATTACAACGAAACTAGGTGTAGACCTCGATTCTCGCAATGGTAGATGAAATGGTAGTAAAATTACATAATGTACATACAAACATGCAGATTATGAAAGATAAAACGTCCAAACAAACCCCAAAATATGGACTATAATTCATGCTATCAATTGAATCCTATAATGAAAGAGGTGGTCAAAAAGGAAATCATTAAGTTGCTAGATGCGGGAATTATCTACCCTATCTCGGATAGTAAGTGGGTTAACCCCGTTCATGTAGTACCTAAGAAAGGTGGAATGACGGTAGTAACTAATGAGAATAATGAACTAATACCAACTAGGACGGTCACGGGATGGAGAATGTGTATAGATTATAGGAAATTGAACATGGCCTCTAGGAAAGATCATTTTCCCCTCCCCTTCATTGACCAAATGCTAGAAAGATTAGCTCAACACTCTCACTTTTGCTATCTAGATGGGTATAGTGGATTCTTCCAAATCCCCATCCACCCCGATGACCAAGAGAAAACAACTTTTACATGTCCATGGGGTACCTTTGCATATAGGAGAATGCCATTTGGGTTGTGTAATGCACCCGCCACCTTCCAAAGGTGTATGATGGCTATCTTTTCGGAATACATAGAAAATATCATGGAGGTGTTCATGGATGATTTCTCTGTTTATGGTTCTTCGTTTGATGATTGCTTGGCTAACTTGTCATTAGTATTGCAAAGATGTGAGGAGACAAATCTTGTCTTAAATTGGGAAAAATGCCACTTCATGGTAAGTGAAGGTATTGTGTTAGGACACTTGGTGTCTAGCCGTGGCATTGAGGTTGATAGGGCTAAGATTGAAACAATAGAGAAGTTGCCACCACCTACCTCGGTGAAGGGGGTAAGGAGTTTCTTAGGGCATGCCGGTTTTTACCGGAGGTTTATTCAAGATTTCTCTAAAATTTCTAAGCCTCTCACTAACCTACTAATGAAAGATGTTGATTTTGTGTTTTCCAAAGATTGTCTTGAAGCGTTTTGTAGGTTGAAGAACGCCTTGATCTCCGCACCCATCATGCAACCTCCGGATTTGAGTTTACCGTTTGAGATCATGTGCGATGCAAGTGATGTGGCCGTTGGGGCCGTTTTGGGGCAAAGGAAAGAAGGGCGCACTCATGCCATTTATTATGCTAGCAAGACGCTAGATGATGCCCAACTCAATTATGCTACTACCGAGAAGGAGTTGTTAGCGGTAGTGTATGCATTTGAAAAGTTCCGCTCGTACCTTGTTGGAGCGAAGGTCATAGTTTACACGGATCATGCGGCGATCCGTTATCTACTTACAAAGAAGGATGCCAAGCCAAGGTTGATTCGGTGGATCCTTCTTCTTCAAGAGTTTGATTTGGAGATAAGAGATAAGAAGGGATCCGAGAACTCAGTAGCGGATCACCTTAGTAGACTCCCACCATTGGAACTAGAGAAAGACAACATCCCGATAGATGATTCATTCCGGGATGAACAATTGCAAATGGTGGAAGAATGCTTGTTCCAAGTGGCTAGAGGAAGTGAGCCATGGTATGCCGACATTGTGAATTACTTGGTGTGTGAGGAAGTGCCTCCCGGATTATCATATTCGCAAAGGAAAAAGTTCTTCAACGATGTAAGGCATTACTATTGGAGCGAGCCACTTCTATTCAAGAGAGGCCCGGATGGGGTGCTTAGAAGATGCATACCGGAAGATGAAATGGAGAGTGTGATCCGGCATTGTCACTCCTTACCATGTGGAGGCCATGCTAGCTTACACAAAACGAGTGCCAAGGTATTGCAATCCGGTTTTTATTGGCCTAACTTGTTTAGAGATGTGCAAGGTTTTGTAGCGGCATGTGATGCTTGCCAAAGAACGGGGAACATCTCAAGGAGGAATGAAATGCCCTTGAACAACATCCAAGAAGTTGAGATTTTTGATGTGTGGGGTGTAGACTTCATGGGACCATTCCCTTCTTCATGCGGCAATCTATTCATCCTATTGGCGGTGGACTATGTGTCAAGATGGGTAGAGGCAATCGCCTCTCCTACAAATGATGCCAAGGTGGTGGTGCGGTTCTTCAACCGAGTGATCTTCCCTAGGTTTGGAACACCAAGGGTGATCATTAGTGATGGAGGGAAGCACTTCACAAATAGGAATTTTGGAACACTTTTGGCCAAGTATGGGGTGACTCATAAAGTGGCAACACCCTATCACCCCCAAACTAGTGGCCAAGTGGAGATCTCCAACCGAGAAATCAAGGCCATCCTCGAGAAGACGGTGTCTAGGACAAGGAAGGATTGGGCTATGAAGCTCAATGACGCACTATGGGCATGTAGAACCGCCTTCAAGACACCTATTGGCACCACTCCCTACAAGTTGGTCTATGGCAAGTCTTGCCATCTTCCGGTGGAAATGGAGCATCGAGCTTATTGGGCCATTAAGTGGCTAAATTTTGACCTCAAGGAGGCGGGAGAGAAGAGATTGCTTGATATCAATGCCCTTGAGGAGCTCCGGTTGGAAGCTTATGAGAATGCCCGGATTTACAAGGAGAGAACCAAAAGGTGGCATGACAAGAGGATCATTCCAAAGGAGTTGAGTGAAGGAGATCTTGTCCTTCTCTTCAACTCGAGGCTAAGGCTCTTTCCCGGAAAGCTCAAATCAAGATGGACCGGGCCATATGTGGTAAAGAAGATCTTTCCCCATGGAGCAATTGAAATAGGAGGGGAGCATTGTGGAGATTTCAAAGTGAATGGGCATCGCTTGAAGAAGTACATTCCGGGAGCCCCGATAGACATGATCGCCCCACTTCACCTTGCATAAACGCTCCCGAGCTTGGTCAAGCTAATGACCTTAAAGAAGCGCTTGGTGGGAGGCAACCCATCGGTAACATTTTTCCTTCATTTTAGCTTAAATTTTTCTGTTTTGTGTGCTTTGTGTGTTTTGTCTATTTTATGTGTGTTAGAACATTGGTGGCATTGGAAGCCTTTCTTGGAAATGATGATGATGAAACCCTCACTAATCATGGGTGGAGCGGACGCGGAACTTGGACGGCTAGCGGTGCCTAGCGCGGGTTTCAAAGCTTGAAGGATGCTTAGAGCTCCCTACCATGGTTGAAAGGATCATCCAACATCAATCCTCTTGAGAATTCCCAAATACCGAAGAAAACCATTTTACATTGTGAGAACCTTCTTTCACTCTCTTTACTTGTATACCACATTGGGGACAATGTGTTTCTAAGTATGGGGTGGGGTTTGCATGATCCTTTGCATGATGAGCATCTAGGATAGGTTAATATTTGCACATATCTTGCATTGTACATACTTAAATCGAAAATTCCATAAAAATCAGAAAATTTAAAATTTTTTTTGTGCTTTCTAGGCTTGGATATTATCCTAATGATGAAAACTTGTCTTGTGATTGGCTATGAATGGCCTTATGTGTTGAATTGATAAATGCATATGTGGACTTGAACTACTTCTCTTGAATTCCATGGATGAATTGAGATCATGATGATTGCCTAGAATGGATTGAGTATTGAAAATCGAAATTACATGATAGTTCTTGCATACCATCTAGGAATGAATAAGGCATTTCATCTTTCTCTACTTCTCATCTTGATCATGATTGCTTGAGCACCTCAATTGATATAAAATTTGACCTCCTTTTTAAACCCATCCGGGAATAGGAGCATGCTAGTGTGTTTGAATGTGTAAAAAGCAAGTGCGGGGTGAAGATGTAATGAAAAGAATGTCGTGAATGGAATGCTGAAATTATTGTGGAAGTGTAGCCAAAATAGGTTTGGGGGCGTTGGTTTAAATGACAAGTAACTCGGTACACTTCACATAATCGGGTGTTGGTGCCTTGCCAAAGTCAAATGAGCCAATAGCCCTAACGAGCTTTGGTATGTGTGCCTGGTGTGGATGCACCTCGAAAAAGAGAAAAAGCCCGAGGATGGCTAATCACCGAGGTTTCGGCTATTGTACACCAATGCTATTGTCTCAAAAATGAGTTAAAGAAAAAGAAAAGAAAGCAAGATAGGGAAAAATATGCACTTGGGGGAAGTTGATCGAGGACAAGGAAGTGAAGTTAGTTCCATTCCCGGATTAGCATCACATACCTAGAAAATTCCCCTCCCCAATTGAAACGTTTCTTGGCCTTTTATGTCACAAGCCCTTATGACCTACTTGCATGTTTGTAAGACTTAGTAATCTAGATTGGATAGACTCTTGATCTTCTTGACATCTCCGTCCTCCCAACTCATGCATACTTTTGAGTTAAGTACAATTGTCTTTCCATGCCCTTATTGTTTGATACATAATTGCTTATCCAATTGCCAATGATCATGACTATGAAGGTGATCCAATAGTAGAAGCACAAAACCAAAAAGATTTTCGCCATTTTTCTGCATACATAAATCATGTCATCTCTTAGTCTATAGTTGGGAATTTGCTCGGGGACGAGCAAACCTTAAGTATGGGGTATTTTGATAACACGATTTATAGCATAGTTTTAGGTGCACTTTTAGGTAGAATTCTCGCTCAATCATGCATTATCTAGCACTAGTCCAATACGTTTTGCACTCAAAACATGTATTTTGTCGAGATAGACGTCTACACGGACTTGTGTGCGTTTTGTAGGTATTTCGGGAAGTTTCGAGCCAAAACGACGCGTTTGAGGGTCGCTCATTTAGAGGACACGTTTCCAAACTCATTAGAACGCAAGGCAAGGGCTGAGAAGGACTCAAGGAACCTTGCCAACACAGGCCATGCACCAAACCACAGCCTAATGATCCAAGGCGAAGTTTCTGCACAGAATCACGGTTCTCTGAAGAACCACGGCCGTGGAAATGACCGTGGATTTTGCCAGATTCTCGTGACAGCTGTGCCACGACTCTCATGGCCAGCTCATGAAGAAATTGGTTATAAAAGTGGTCCTTGATAGTTGTTAGAGGCAGCTGGGGGAATTGGGGTAGTTTTGGGAGCAGCTCACACATTCTCTATTTTTTTGAACAAAATATATTCCAAGAGGAAGAAGGATTTTTCTAGGAAGGAAAGTGTAAGAAGAAGAAGAAAGGAGCCATTGCCATTGAAGAGGAGAGGAGAAGTCACACTTAGCTCTTGTATTTTCGGATTTATCTCTAGAAGTTTTGAACTCTTGAACCTTCCTTTGGAAGGATTGTAAGTCGTTCTAATTTCATCTTCAGATTTGGATTGTGTTTGGAGTTCATTTGTTCATTTTTTTTCTCTCATTTTCTTGCAATGGAGGTTATGAATCTATGCTTGTTTGCTTTGATTTCCAATATGAATGTTGTAGGCTAGATTGATGTGATTCTAGGGTAAGGAAAGGATGGTTATGGCTAGATCTATGATAGGACGGACTTAGATTTACCTTTGGATGATTTTTGTTTATGGACGTAGCTACTGTTAGAAATCACGGGTAGTTCTTGAAGAACCACGGCCGTGGTTTCTTTAGAACGAACCGTGGTTCTTCCTAGTTCGAAGGATCTTACCTTAGGTTCATAAAGTTGTTGAAAACCCTAAGTTTTTTCTGAGTTTAACCTACCCTAGGGTGTCCTAGTGTAGCGACTAAGTGTTAGGAGAGACTTACCCGGTAATCCTTGCCCTTAGAATCTAAAATAGCAAAGCCTTAGGTAATGGTGAGCCTAATAAGCCGCCATTGGATTAATTGTGCTAGGATAGTTGATTAGGACTTCCCTTTCGAGACTTACCCGGTGAGGATAGGTTAGATCCCTAATTAAACAATCCGGTTTGCGTTAAATTCCTATCCTTAGGTTCTTAGAGACTTAACCGGTAATTAGACCTTGGGTGTGGATTAGTTGGATCATGAGACTTACCCGGTAATTGATCCCATTTTTAGGAACACTTAATCCCAACATATCATAATCAATCCAAAGAATGAATAGATAACTTGAGTTTTATGCCATAACCGGAATTTCCAACCCCTAGAATCCGTCTTCCCTTTCTCTTGATCAACATCTTGTTCGATTTGTTTATTTGTGCCAATTTTCCGACTTAGTTTGATTGATTGTTTGCATGCATTTGATCTTTGAAGTGATCACCTAAAAACAACCAAAACAATTGAGATTTTCTTCCTTTATTTGCTCTTTTCCTTAGACTTAGATCTTGCTAAATTCAATCACAACTTAATTCGATTTCACCTTAGTCTTTGTGTTCGACCTTGGAATACTTATCTTGCTACATACGTCCCGTACACTGCGGGTGCGCTAGAAGTAGGATAATTATAACGAGTATAAATTTAAGGCTTATTGCGTACACACTTTTTAGCGTAACAGCATGCTTCGAGGCGAAAAAGTTTTTGGCGTCGTTGCCGGGGATTTGGTTTTGGCCGAATTCGGTTATCGGTTGTCAAGCTTGGGAGCTTTGCTCTTGTTATTTGATATCTCTTTTGAGTGATATTTACAAGTTACCTTAGGTATATGCGCATGTCTAGAAACAACAAAGACCTCTTACCTCTTGATCAAGAACTTGAGAAGACTTTGAGGAAGAAACTCAAAGAAAGAAAGATGGCTGAAAATAATGAGCGGGATCTTCAAGCAGAGTTGGAGGAATCCGAAGCTCATCTTAGATGGAGCGAGAAGACTCGCAAGGAAGAATCGGACCGTCATCAATTGCAAATTGATGAACTCAGGGACGCGATGCTTCAAATGAGGCTGGAGATGAGCGATTCCAAGAAGAAGAAGAGGAGAAAATCGGCGAGATCGGTTAGAACCAACTCATCCGATGAGGATAGCGACTCTTCCATGCCACCGTTAGAGGACATTGATCCGACAATCAATGTGAATCAATATAATCCAAGACCGGCTGCCAATTATCGTGTCCCAGCAGGTGGTGCGAGAGCCGCTCGTGTAGATGAAGAGCCAAGAACTCTTGGCCAAAGGATGAATCCAATTCAGCAACCACGCCGTCTAGGTGTGAACTTTGATGCTGATGATATGTAGGGGTTTAGCTTCAACTCACAAGTCATTATCATTGTTCGCCAAAATCAGTTTGGAGGAACGAGTAGCGAATCTCCACATCAACATCTAAAAAATTCCGAGATCTTGATGGAGACAATGAAGCTAAAGAATGCAACTACCAACAATTACAAGATCAAGCCATTCTTTTTCTCTTTGAAAGGGAAAGCTTTATCTTGGTATCAAGCTCTTGCAAATGGAAGACTCAACACATGGGAGGATCTTTCTTCGGAGTTCTTCACCAAATTCTTTCCGCCATCCAAGACGGCGGAGTTGAGAGGTAAGATTAATGCATTTTCTATGAGATCTAACGACATTTTGTTTCAATCTTGGGAAAGGTTTCAGGATTTACTATTGGATTGCCCACACCATTGCATTTCCAAATTGGAGTTATTGGAGATATACTATAAGGATCTGGATGTGGAAACACAATTCAAGCTCCAATCCCTTTCATGTGGCACATTCATGGACATGAGGGAAGATGACGCTTGGGACTTCATTGAGAAGCAAGCCCGAGTCATTGAGAAGTATTCTCATCGGAAGGTAAAAGCAAATCAAGTGGAGCAAGGAGCAAAGCTAACACAAACTGCTCAAACTCAAATCTTTTCTCTCAACACCGAGATTAAAAAATTGAAGGAAGTCATCAAAGCCAACTTCCCAAAGCATAAGGGACAAGATGTTGGTTATTTAGGAAACAACAGTAATCACAATGGGAATGAGAATACGAATCGCAACAACCGGAACAACAACTGGAACAATTGGAACAAAACCGGAATAACAATTGGAACAACAATAGGGGTTCAAACAACAACAATTGGTGTTCCAACCAACAACAAAATCCCGGTAATTCTTATCCCGATTCAGGAAATTCACTAACTCCACCATCTTCTTCTTCCATTCCTTTGAAAATTCAGGGGCAAACATCTAATAGTGGAAGCACTTCGGGGAAAGAGAAGCCCGATCCCATGTTGGAAACAATCTTGGGAAAGCTTCAAGGATCGGAGAGTCACATCACTAAGGTTGATAATCATATTACTAAGGTTGATAAAGCCCAAAAGGTTTTAGAAAACCAAATGTTTAGCAATGCTGAGGAAGTTCCTAGGAATCAAGGAAAACTTCCAGGAAAGATGGAGGATAACCCGAAAGGAAGGGTGATGACTATCACAACTAGGAGCGGAGCAACAACCACCGACCCGCAGCCTAAGTTTGTGGAAGTCCCCGTCGAGAAAGAGAAAGAGAAGGGGAAGGAGAAGGAAGACATATACATTCCTCCTCCAGCTTACAAACCTCCCCTACCATTCCCACAATCTAGAGCAAGAGCGCGTCTAGACAAGCAATTAGGTAAGTTTATTGAACTCATGAGCAAACTGCATATTAATATACCTTTAATTGATGCAATTGTAGGTATGCCAGCTTATGAAAAGTTCTTAAAGGAGATCCTCTCTAACAAGAGGAAATTAGAAGATTTTGGAGAAGTCAAAATGAGTTCGGATTCGTCGGATCTCATTAAGACAATGAAGGAAAAGATGCCCCCAAAGCTGAAGGATCCGGGGTCATTTTGTGTTCCCATAGGAGTGGAGGATGTCACATATGATGCATTATGTGATTTAGGAGCAAGCGTGAGCATCATTCCGCTTGCCTTATGCAGGAAAATCGGTTTAGACGAACCTAAACCGGTAAAGATGACGTTATACATGGCGGATCGATCCATAACTCGTCCCGTCGGTATAGTTGAAGACGTCCCGGTCAAGCTTGGTAAGTTCTATGTTCCTATAGATTTTGTTGTGCTTGATATTCCTGCAGATAGTCCGGTCCCGATCATACTCGGAAGACCGTTTCTTGCAACATCCGGTTGTATGGTTGATTGCAAAAATGCTAGACTCGCCTTCGACATAGGAGAGGAAAAGGTAGAGTTTGTTCTTTCCACTTTGATGAAAGAACTAGCTTTTGAAGAGGACATATTCAACATCCATGACGAAGAGCTATCTAGAGAGGAAATAAGTTCGATTCTCTTCAAAGATCCCTTGCAAAAGGTGATCACTATGAGCATTATGGACATAGGGGAAGAAGAGGAATGCAATGAGGAAATTGAAGCTTTGGAGAAGGAAAAGGAAGTGTATGAAGAAGAGTTTGAGAAACTCTACGATGGGTCAGAAAACGTGAGGAATCACGGCCAGTCATGCTATTCCACGGCCGTGTTTCTACCAACATGACCGTAATTAGCTATTCAGAGGACTCCAGTAAGTTACACGGCCAAAACCACGGCCGTGGAACAAACAGAGGTGCCGTAATTGACTTCCACGCCCAAAACCACGGCCGAGGAGGAAACAGGGGTGCCGTAATTTTGGGTGAATCTGAGGACAATTGTGTTCTTTCTACCACTTCTCTTGATTCTTATCCAACAACTTCTATACCCTCAAAAACTTCTAAGGGAACATTGGACACTCCTCAAGAGCCATTAGAGAGTCCAAAGAAAGGAGGAAACTTCTAAGGTACGCATTTCTAGGACCTAATTATACCTTTCCGGTAATTGTTAGTTCCGTTCTAAGTATAGATGAACATAGTAAGCTTATGGTTGTTCTTAAGAAACATAGGAAAGCTTTAGGTTATACTATAGAGGATCTAGTAGGAATTAAACCTTCACTATGCATGCATAAGATCCTAATGGAAGAAGATTTTAGAACTTCGCGACAACCTCAAAGGCGGTTAAATCCGACCATGAAGGAGGTTGTCAAGAAGGAAATTCTTAAACTACTTGATGCATGTATCATCTACCCTATCTCCGATAGCAAGTGGGTGAGTCCCGTACAAGTTGTCCCAAAGAAAGGAGGAATGACAGTCATCATCAACAAGAACAATGAGCTCATTCCTACACAAACCGTGACGGGATGGAGGATGTGCATAGACTACCGTAAGCTAAACAACGCAACGAGGAAGGATCACTTCCCATTACCATTCATCGACCAAATGCTTGAGAGGTTAGCACAACACTCACATTTCTGTTATCTTGACGGTTATAGTGGTTTTTTTTCAGATCCCGATACATCCGGACGATCAAGAGAAGACCACATTCACGTGCCCGTGGGGTATGTTTGCTTATAGGAGAATGCCGTTCGGACTTTGCAACTGTTAACATGAAATATTGTGATATTTTAGGCACGTTTTCTAGATGTATTTCATCCATATTAGTGTTCATTGATAAAGCATTGAAGTAATTGTGAGCTAGTTTATCTATATTGTCGATATAGAGGTCTACATAAGCTTTGTGTTGATTGTAGGCAAATAAGAGCTAAAACCGAACGAATCAAGGGAGAATGGAGATGGATTGAGCATGTCCAAGGATTGAGGACACCACAAAGGAGCTAAGGAAGATGCTAGGATGGAGAATGGCACAAAACAAAGGGAATTACGAGCAACCTATGTTTCCACGCTCTAAAATACGGCCGTAATGAAATCCACGCTCTAAACCACGGCCGTGGAATTCACCAACACAAGCGTGGAGCATTCCAATAAGTTCCACAGCCGTGGAATTCACCAACACAAGCGTGGAACATTCCAATAAGTTACACGGCCATGGAAGTTGTGAAGCACCGTAATCCAAATCCACGCTCTAAACCACGGGCATGGAACCCTCTATGACTGTGATTTAGGCGATCTTTTAACGTACAAATTAAAGCCACGATCTTTTACATATGGGCCAGAGAGAGAGACATTTTATCTTGCCCTATAAAAAAGGACCGAAGGAAGGAGAATTCAGCATCTTCGCTTATACCCGCTTACACCTCCACTTAGATCTCGCTTACGCCCTCGCATGGAGCATCATCGCCTGGAGATTTGCCTCCGCTAATTGAGGGTATTATTGGACGTAGGGAGATTACGTCTTTTGTCCTTAGGTTTGATTAGAAGAGGGATTGACATCCCGTTCTTCGTTCTTATCAAGGATTGTGATTGTTTATGTTATTCTAAATCTGATATACATCATTGCTTTTGTTTGTGGATTTGAGATTGATTTGAAGTTTATTGAAGGTTTTCGAAGGTTTTCATCTTTCATCCTTTTAAATCTTGAATTTGATATCATAATGACTATTGTTGGCTAAAACCCTTTAGCAAATTTAAGGTGAAGGGTTGATAGTTGTGGCTTAGATGATGATAGATCGATCGTAAACAGATTGGACCGTGAGAGTTAGAGAGATTCGCCGACAAAGCCAGAATCACGGTGTGTTCTTGAGTTCCACGGCCGTGGAATCTCAAGATCCACCCGTAATTTTCCCTAGTTTACGAACCTTGCTTTTACTTTAATCCAAAGTTAAAGATTTGCTTTAACTTAGTCTTGGCTTGCCTTTTCTAGGTGGTAGTGAAGCCTCAACAACCTCTACTTCAATTTCGAGTGTCACAACCTTAATCGGTTTAGTTAGTCTTGATCCTTGGGTTACAAGTTTGGGTATTTGATATTAATTCTTGCCTTTAGATCCTTTCTATACTGAAGCCTCAACAACCTTTATAGAGAGTGTCTTTAGATAAGTCATATAAAGCCTTGGAACTTCACCGTACATTGCTTTGCATTAGTATACCTTTGCAACTCTTAACTCTGTCCTTATATCTTTAGTATATCTTGAATCGATTGCCACAGCTGGATTCCTGGATCTTTAGGATTGTTGTTTTCCCAATATTTACAAAGCTTTATACATTTACTTGCTTGACAATTCTATAATTGGATTTAACCCCCCAAATCCCTGTGTTCGATACTCTGGAATTCTTGCTTAACTACGTCGATCCGTACACTGCGGGTTCGCTTGCTTGATTCTAGTTTTATAAATTTAAAGCTTATTTGCACGCACGCTAAGTGGCGAACAAGTTTTTGGCGCCGTTGCCGGGGATTTGGTTTAGGCCGATTTCGGTTATCGGTTGTCAAGCTTGGGAGCTTAGCTCTTGTTATTTGATATCTCTTGTGAAGTGATATTTGCAGGTTCTTTTAGGTATATGCGCAGGCCTAGGAACAACACGGACCTCTTACCTCTTGATCAAGAACTTGAGAAGACTTTGAGGAAGAAGCTCAAAGAAAGAAAGATGGCTGAAGAAACAGAACGTGATTACAAACGGAGTTAGCGGAAAAAGGAAGCTCAACTCCAATGGAGTGAGAAGACTCGCAGGGAGGAAATGGATCGTCATCAAGCTAAAGTTGATGATCTAACGGATATGATATTTCAAGTGAGGATGGAAATGAGCGATCTTAAGAAAAAGAAGAGTAGAAAATCCTCAAGGAGATCCTCAAGATCGGTTAGAACCCATTCATCCAGCGAGGATAGCGACTCTTCCATGCCACCATTAGAGGACATTGATCCAACGATCAATGTGAACCCATTCTTTCCAAGACCGGCAGCCAATCGACGTGTTCCGGCTAGGAATGCAAGAGTCGATCGAGTGGATGAGGAGCCAAGAACTCTTGGCCAAAGGATGGATCCAACGCAGCAACCACGCCGTTTGGGTGTGAACTTTGATGTTGATGATGCACAAGGGTTTAGCTTCAACCCGCAAGTTATTACCATTGTCCACCAAAATCAATTTGGAGGAACGAGCGCTGAATCTGCACATCAACATCTACAAAATTATGAGATCATGATGGAGACAATGAAGCCAAAGAATGCAACTACCAACAACTATAAACTCAAGCCTTTCTTTTTCTCCTTGAAAGGGAAAGCGTTGTCTTGGTATCAAGCTCTTCCAAGTGGGAAACTAGACACATGGGAGGATCTTTCTTCGGAATTCCTCACTAAGTTCTTTCCGCCATCCAAGACGGCGGAGTTGAGAGGTAAGATTAATGCATTTTCTATGAGATCTAACGAAATTTTGTTTCAATCTTGGGAAAGATTTCAGGATTTGCTATTGGATTGCCCACATCATGGCATATCCAAATTGGCACTATTGGAGATATACTATAAGGGGCTGGATGTGGAGACACAATTCAAGCTCCAATCCCTTTCATGTGGTACATTCATGGACATGAGGGAAGATGACGCTTGGGACTTCATTGAGAAGCAAGCGCGAGTCATTGAGAAGTATTCTCATCGGAAAGTAGAGGCGAATCATGTGGAGCAAGGAGCAAAGCTATCACAAGCAGCTCAAACTCAAATCTTTTCTCTCAATACGGAGATTAAAGAGTTGAAGGAAGCCATCAAAACCAACTTTCCAAAGCAAAAGGAACAAGGTGTGGGTTATTTGGGCAACAACAATAACCACAATGGGAATGAGAATACAAACCGCAACAACCGGAACAACAACCGGAATAATTGGAACAACAACAACAACAACCGGAACAACAATTGGAACTACAATAGGGGTTCAAACAACAACAATTGGCGTCCCGACCAACAAAATTCCAGTAATTCTTATTCCAATTCAGGAAATTCACTAACTCCACCTTCCTCTTCTTCCACTCCTTTGAAAAGCCAGGGGCAAACATCTAATGGTGGAAGTACTTCGGGGAAAGAGAAGCCCGATCCCATGTTGGAGACAATCTTGGGCAAGCTTCAAGGATTGGAGACTCGCATCATCAAGGTTGATGATCACATTACTAAGGTTGATAAAGCCCAAAAGGTTTTAGAGAACCAAATGTTTAGTCATGCGGAGGAAGTTCCTAGGAATCAAGGAAAACTTCCAGGAAAAACGGAGGACAACCCAAAGGGAAGGGTGATGGCAATCACAACTAGGAGCGGAGTAACAACTACCGACCCGCAGCCTAAGTTTGTAGAAGTCCCCGTTGAGAAGGAGAAAGAAAAGGGGAAGGAGAAGGAAGATGCCTACGTTCCTCCTCCAGCTTACAAACCTCCCCTACCATTCCTCCAATCTAGAGCAAGAGCACGTCTAGACAAACAATTCGGTAAGTTTATTGAACTCATGAGCAAACTGCATATTAATATACCTTTCATTGATGCAATTGTAGGTATGCCAGCTTATGGAAAGTTCCTAAAGGAGATCCTCTCTAACAAAAGAAAGCTAGAGGATTTTGGAGAGGTTAAGATGAGTTCGGATTCATCGGATCTCATCAAAGCCATGAAAGAGAAGATGCCCCCAAAGCTGAAGGATCCGGGGTCATTTTGTATTCCCATAGGAGTGGGAGATGTCACATATGATGCGTTATGTGATTTAGGAGCAAGCGTGAGCATCATTCCGCTTGCCTTATGCAGGAAGATCGGTTTAGGCGAACCTAAACCGGTGAAGATGACGTTATACATGGCGGATCGATCTATAACTCGTCCCGTCGGTATAGTCAAAGACGTCCCGGTAAAGCTTGGTAAGTTCTATGTTCCTATAGACTTTGTTGTGCTTGACATTCCTGCAGATAGTCCGGTCCCGATCATTCTCGGAAGACCGTTTCTTGTAACATCCGGCTGTATAGTCGATTGCAAGAATGCTAGACTCGCCTTTGACATAGGAGAAGAGAAGGTAGAGTTCGTCCTTTCCACTTTAGTGAAGGAACCAGCCTTCGATGAGGATATATTCAATATCCTTGATGAAGAGCTATCTAGAGAGGAGGTAAGTTCTATTCTCTTCAAAGATCCCTTGCAAAAAGTTCTTTCTATGAGCATTATGGATATAGGGGAAGAAGAGGAGTGCAATGAGGCAATTGAAGCCTTAGAGACACAAAAAGAAGTGTATGAAGAAGAGTTCGAGAAACTCCACGATGAGTCAGAAAACGTACGAATCCACGGTCAGACAGCCTATTCCACGGCCGTGGAATTCACCAACACAAGCGTGGAGCATTCCAGTAAGTTACACGGCTGTGGAGGAAACAGAGGCACCGTAATTACTTTCCACGCCCAAAATCACGGCCGTGGAAAAGGCAGGGGTGCCGTAATTTTAGGCGAATCCGAAGGAAATTGTGTTTCCTCCACAACTTCTCTTGATTCTTCTCCAACACCTTCTACTCCCTTAGACACTTCTAAGGTACCATCGGATATTCCTCAAGAGCCATTAGAGACTCCTATAGTGATGGAATTGAAACCACTTCCTACACATCTAAGGTACGCATTTCTAGGATCTAATTCTACCTTTCCGGTAATTGTTAGTTCAGATTTAAGCATAGATGAACATAGTAAACTTATGCTTGTCCTTAAGAAACATAGGAAAGCCTTAGGATATACTATAGAGGATTTAGTAGGAATCAAACCTTCCCTATGCATGCATAAGATCTTAATGGAAGAGGACTTTAGAACTTCGCGACAACCTCAAAGGCGGTTAAATCTGACCATGAAGGAGGTTGTCAAGAAGGAAATTCTTAAACTACTCGATGCAGGTATCATCTACCCTATCTCCGATAGCAAGTGGGTGAGTCCCGTACAAGTGGTTCCGAAGAAGGGAGGAATGACAGTCATCACCAACAAAAATAATGAACTCATTCTTACACGAACCGTAACAGGATGACGGATGTGTATAGACTACCGCAAGCTAAACAACGCGACGAGGAAGGATCACTTTCCACTACCCTTCATCGACCAAATGCTTGAAAGGTTAGCACAACATTCACACTTTTGCTATCTTGACGGTTATAGTGGTTTCTTTCAGATCCCGATACACCCGGATGATCAAGAGAAGACCACGTTCACGTGCCCGTGGGGTACGTTTTCCTATAGGAGGATGCCGTTCGGGCTTTGCAACGCCCCAACCACCTTTCAAAGGTGCATGATGGCCATCTTCTCGGAATATATAGAGGAAATCATGGAGGTTTTTATGGATGACTTCTCCGTTTATAGTTCCTCTTTTGACAATTGTCTTTCTAACCTTGCTCTTGTGTTACAAAGGTGTGAAGACACTAACCTAGTTCTTAATTGGGAGAAGTGTCAATTTATGGTGAAAGAGGGCATTGTATTAGGACACTTAATCTCTAGTAGAGGGATTGAGGTGGATAAAGCTAAGATAGAGACAATAGAAAAGCTTCCTCCCCCAACTTCGGTGAAAGGGATAAGAAGTTTTCTAGGACATGCTGGATTTTATAGACGTTTCATAAAGGATTTCTCTAAGATATCAAAGCCGCTTACTAATCTATTGATGAAGGATGTAGTTTTTGATTTTTCACAAGAATGTTTAGATGCGTTCAATAAGATTCGGGAAGTTCTAATCTCAGCCCCGATTATCCAACCTCCGGATTGGAATCTTCCCTTTTAGGTTATGTGTGATGCAAGTGACATAGCTATAGGAGCTGTTCTTGGGCAAAAGAAGGAAGGACGAACCCATGCTATCTACTACGCTAGCAAGACGCTAGATGAAGCGCAGCTCAACTACGCCACTACCGAAAAGGAATTCTTAGCAATTGTATATGCAATTGACAAATTTCGCTCTTATCTTGTAGGTGCAAAGGTGATTGTATACACGGATCATGCTGCGATCCGGTATCTACTTGCAAAGAAGGATGCGAAGCCAAGGCTAATTAGATGGATTCTTCTCCTACAAGAATTCGATCTAGAGATCCGCGACAAGAAGGGTTCGGAAAATTCTGTTGCGGATCATTTGAGTCGTCAAACACATCTAGAGGACGACCATCTACCTATAGATGACTCCTTTCCGGACGAGCATTTACACAACATAGAGGAGTACATCGAAGTGATCACCAAAGGTAACGAACCATGGTTTGCTGATTTTGTTAACAATTTGGTTTGCCAGGAATTACCGCCCGGATTATCCTACGCACAAAGAAAGAAGTTCTTTAAGGATGTTCGGGAATACTTTTGGAATGAACCTCTCCTCTTTAAGAGAGGTCCGGACGGCATTATTCAGCGATGTGTGCCGGAAGATGAGATGCAAAGTGTCATCCGTCATTGTCATTCACTACCTTGTGGAGGACACGCTAGTTAGAACAAGACTAGCGCTAAGGTATTGCAATCTGGATTCTTTTGGCCTACTCTATTTAATGATGTGCAAACCTTTGTTTCCTGCTGCGATTCTTGTCAAAGAACAGGGAATATATCTAGGAGGAATGAGATGCCTCTCAACAGCATCCAAGAGGTGGAGATCTTTGACGTTTGGGGAGTAGACTTCATGGGACCTTTCCCATCATCTTGTGGAAACCAATACATTCTTTTAGCGGTGGATTATGTTTCGAGATGGGTTGAAGCAATTGCCTCTCCCACCAATGATGCCATGGTAGTGGTTAAGTTCTTTAACAAGACCATCTTCCCACGATTTTGGGACACCACGGACCATCATTAGTGATGGAGGTTCTCACTTCATTGCCCGATATTTCGAGGCTCTTTTAGCTAAGTATGGGGTGACTCACAAGATCGCCACCCCTTATCATCCACAAACTAGTGGACAAGTGGAGATCTCAAACCGAGAGATCAAAGGAATCATAGAGAAGACAGTTTCAAGGACAAGGAAGGATTGGTCTTTGAAGCTAGATGACGCATTATGGGCGTACCGGACTGCATATAAGACTCCCATCGGAACTACGCCATACAACCTTGTGTATGGGAAGTCTTGTCACTTACCGGTAGAGTTGGAGCATAAGGCGTATTGGGCAATAAAGTGGTTGAACTTCAGCATGAAGGAAGCGGGAGAGAAGCGTCTCTTGGACCTAAATGAGCTTGAAGAACTTCGCTTGAACGCCTACGAAAATGCCAAGATCTATAAAGAAAGAGCGAAGCGTTGGCATGATAAGCATATCATCCCAAAGGACCTTAAAGAAGGAGATCAAGTTCTCCTCTTCAATTCAAGGCTTCGTCTCTTTCCAGGTAAGCTTAAATCTCGTTGGACTGGACCTTTTCTAATCAAACGTGTTTTTCCCCATGGTGCAGTTGAAGTATGGGGTGAAAAGGGCGGAAGCTTTAAGGTGAACAGTCAACGACTCAAGAAGTATACACCGGAACTCCAAGCTAAAGAGTTCGCGCCCACCGCACTTGAATAAGTGCGAATATGGTCTAGCTACGGACCTTAAACAAAGCGCATCTTGAGAGGCAACCCAAGGTATTGCATTTACGTTTTTTGTTTTTGATTCATAGATTAGAATAGTATAGACGTTTTGTTTTGTTTTGCCTTCGATGCCTTCCGGTATGTTCGTGTTTTTGGATGTAGGATCAGTGGAAAAGAAAGGGGAAAGGAAAAGCTCGAAGAAAATTTACGAAACTTTGACTTTGACACATTACAGAGAGTTCCACGGCCAAAACCACGGCCGTGACAGCTACAGTGACCGTAATTTTCAAAAGCCTGAGAAAAATCACCAAAACCACGGTTCCGTACAAAACCACGGCCGTGGAAACCCCCGATAGACCGTGATTTTCAAAAATTTTTATGGTCACTATAAAAACCACGTTTCTTCACAAACACCACAAAAATTCCCAATTCCACGCCCATTTCTCCGATTGCCTTCCCCCTCTCCCAAATTCTCGTTCGTTAATTGTTTTTAACGATTCTTTGACCAAAGTTGAAGCAATTTCCGTCACCTACAAGATCCAAGCAACGATTCGAGCGACAATTCACTGGAGAAGACAGAATTCGGATTCCAAAATCCGAAAACCTAGGTTTTTCGCCTCTTCTTTCTCTTTGTCGATTCGGCTTCGTTTTTGCTAGAATTTTTAGGAGAACTGATTGGAATTGGACTGAAATTAGTCTAGGGCTGCTTGCTGTTGAGTTTGGTGTGAATCTGCTGAGTTTTGAGAATTTGCGTGACGAATCACGGTCTCTGGGCATTCCACGGCCGTGGAACCTGAAGAACAGACCGTGGTTTCTAACAGAAATGGATCTCGTTAGGAGAATGTCTCAGAGAAATAAAAAGAGGAAAGGCAATACTTCTTCCTCTTCTAGAGCACCACCTGTTGAGCCCCCATCACCCCCATCATCACCATCACCACCTCCCCCTAGGATCCCTACGATTCATGAGGACCATCTCTATGCCTTAGAAAGGATAGAGAAAAGAGCGGTCATAGGACCGAGATACTTACTACTTGAGGAGTTAGAGCCTTTGCATGTGGTAGGGGATCTCACTTGGCTACTAGATAGAGCCGGATTAGTCATCTTCTCCGCTATTCGGGAAGACGCATATGAGGAGATCACTAGGGAGTTTGTGGTCTCGTTTGAACATAGCCACGTTGACAGGACCATTTCTTTCCGGCTGATGGAGAGAAACTATGATTTTTCTATTAGAGAGTTTGGAGCCTTCTTTGGGTTCCATGAGACCTTCAATGGTCGATTCCCTAGTGGCGTGTACGCCAAGGATTTCTGGGAGGAGATAGCTATGGTATACGCCAACGAGGACCGCTGGCAACCTGCTGATACCAAGGCTAGGTTGATCTATCACCTAGCCTTGAAGATTGCCCATAGAGTGCTTTCTGAGTGTATCTTCCCTAGGACGGAGACACCTCAGAAGATTAAGACGGACGAGTTGTTTTTGCTCTACTGTATGTTGTACGGTAGGCCAGCTGACTGTGCCACCCTCTTAGCTTCTACTATGAGCAAGCTAAAGAACAAGAGGGCCAGCAACATTGGATACGGTGGGATGGTCATCCACCTTGCTAGGCAGTTAGGGATAGACTTCTCCGCGTGCACCCGCATTGCAGCTAGACCTCTAGGACTTCAGAGCCTCATGACTAGAGGCATCATCTTCCCTACACATAGAGGTCCACCTACAGCTGCCATGCCTTGGGAGAGTAGGACAGGTAGAGGGATTGCATGGCTGCCTGAGTATTCCATTATGGCTGGACGCCATAACTAGAAGGAGACATTTACTGCTATGCATGCGAATAGACTTGTAGCACCGCCCTACGTTCCCCTTGAGCCACCAGTTGTAGAGGAGGAGGAGATGAGAGGAGGTGATGAGTATGAAGGAGGAGGAGGAGAGCATGACTTTGGTACCTTTCCGGATCAGCCGGATGCAGTTCCCGACATTCCTAGACACTCTCCCCGTCCCGCTAGAGCTTCAGGTTCTTCCTCTCGCCGTGCTAGTGTGAGCGAGAGACCTACATGGATGGCAGACCCTCCTACATGGTATAACACTCAGCCGAATTGGATGGGAGCTCCACCACCTTGGCATGCACAGTCACCATCTGCACCAGCACCGTCAGACGTACCGGCATGGTATAGCCAGCCGCCCGGATGGTATGAGCAGCTACCGGAGTGGGCCACCGACCTTTCCAGCAGGGTCGGAGCCTTGGAGATCCGTGCAGATGCTAGGGATGCACGAGCCGACGATCATGACCGCATGATGAGAGACATATACCGCCAGCAGTTTGGGCGGAACTATGATCCCGGCTTCTTCCCGTTTCCACCTCCACCGGCACCTCAGTGAGGATGATTGATGATCCACCGTTCTAGCCACTCCACTACCGTCTTGTGAGTTCATTTTCTTTCTTTATTTTCTTTATTTTCTTTTTGAACATTAGGGACAATGTTTGTTCCAAGTATGGGGTGGGGTGTGACTAATCGTTTGTAATAACTCTTATTCACTTTTGCTTGCTATGATCGAGAACACCGTGCATGTTTCATTCTATTGTTACACGTTTCATTATTGCATTGCATGAAAAAGCTTTTAAAAAACCCATAAAAAATTGAAACGTTTTGAAAATTTTGTTCTTCTAAGGATAGAGACGACTTCTATGATAATCACTACTTGTGAATTGAGTTTTGATGACAATCGCATGCTTAAACAAATAGTGATTTGAAAAGAAATCGAATGAGTTGATTATTGCTCTTTTGCAAGTTTCATAATGTGAAGAACGTTACTTAAATCATATTGGGAAATCAAGATTGAAATCACATGATAAGTTCTTATACTTCTTGTTGAAATGATTAAGGCAATTCGATTTTCTTTCTTCTTTCTTTGATCATTTAGCCCCTCAATGAAATAATGGCCTCCTTTACCTATCCCGGAATTTGGAGGAGTTGATATTTGGCATGTTTGATGTGGGAGGGCCATGAAAGCAAAATTTTTCATTCAAAGAATAGAAAGAACTTATAGGTTTGGGGAAGTCAATCATGACGATGAGTAACTCGGCATCATTCACATAGCCGGGTGTTTGTGTCTTGCCAAAGTTGGATTGAGTGATATTCCTAGCGGATTATGGTATGTGCATCAAGGGTTTGAGGCATCTCGCAAAAATGAGAACCGCCAATCTCCTTAGGCTTCGGTTTTTGTGCACCTCTGTCCATAACTCCAAAAGTAAAGTCTAAAAATGAATTGAAAAGAAGAGAGCGAAGCTCTAAGTTGAAAGTGTTGCGAAACCGCAAGAGAAAAAAAGAAAAGAGTTAGTTATCCACTTTCCCGGATTCATGCACCACATTCCTTAAAGTTTTCCTTCCCTTTCCGCATTCTAGACCTTGTTTGAAAGTCCTTAAGATCAAGAGAATGATATATGACTTGGTGATCTAAATTGAAGTTTCTTATGATTGATTTTGATAATGTTTGAAGGTTATGATGTTTACATGGAAGTTTGATCAATTCATGAGTTTTCTTTACTCTTTACTCTTTGATTATGTATATGAGAGTCTTATGAACGAATGGAGCAAGATTTGAGAATGATCTATTGACTAGAAAGCACATTCATCTAAAAGAAGTTTTGTTTTTGAGAGTGTATCCATATTTCATCCTAACTTGAGTTTTAAAGCTTTTGAAAGACCTTGCTTGGGGACAAGCAAGTGGCAAGTATGGGGTATTTTGTTAGCATGAAATATTGTGATATTTTAGGCACGTTTTCTAGATGTATTTCATCCATATTAGTGTTCATTGATAAAGCATTGAAGCAATTGTGAGCTAGTTTATCTATATTGTCGATATAGAGGTCTACATAAGCTTTGTGTTGATTGTAGGCAAATAAGAGCTAAAACCGAACGAATCAAGGGAGAATGGAGATGGATTGAGCATGTCCAAGGATTGAGGACACCACAAAGGATCTAAGGAAGATGCTAGGATGGAGAATGGCACAAAACAAAGGGAATTACGAGCAACCTATGTTTCCACGCTCTAAAATACGGCCGTAATGAAATCCACGCTCTAAACCACGGCCGTGGAATTCACCAACACAAGCGTGGAGCATTCCAATAAGTTACACGGCCGTGGAAGTTGTGAAGCACCGTAATCCAAATCCACGCTCTAAACCACGGGCGTGGAACCCTCTATGACCGTGATTTAGGCGATCTTTTAACGTACAAATTAAAGCCACGATCTTTTACATATGGGCCAGAGAGAGAGACATTTTATCTTGCCCTATAAAAAAGGACCGAAGGAAGGAGAATTCAGCATCTTCGCTTATACCCGCTTACACCTCCACTTAGATCTCGCTTACGCCCTCGCATAGAGCATCATCGCTTGGAGATTTGCCTCCGCTCATTGAGGGTATTATTGGACGTACGGAGATTACGTCTTTTGTCCTTAGGTTTGATTAGAAGAGGGATTGACATCCCGTTCTTCGTTCTTATCAAGGATTGTGATTGTTTGTGTTATTCTATATCTGATATACATCATTGCTCTTGTTTGTGGATTTGAGATTGATTTGAAGTTTAGTGAAGGTTTTCGAAGGTTTTCATCTTTCATCCTTTTAAATCTTGAATTTGATATCATAATGACTGTTGTTGGCTAAAACCCTTTAGCAATTCTAAGGTGAAGGGTTGATAGTTGTGGCTTAGATGATGATAGATCGATCGTAAACAGATTGGACCGTGAGAGTTAGAGAGATTCGCCGACGAAGCCAGAATCACGGTGTGTTCTTGAGTTCCACGGCCGTGGAATCTCAAGATCCACCCGTAATTTTCCCTAGTTTACGAACCTTGCTTTTACTTTAATCCAAAGTTAAAGATTTGCTTTAACTTAGTCTTGGCTTGCCTTTTCTAGGTGGTAGTGAAGCCTCAACAACCTCTACTTCGATTTCGAGTGTCACAACCTTAATCGGTTTAGTTAGTCTTGATCCTTGGGTTACAAGTTTGGGTATTTGATATTAATTCTTGCCTTTAGATCCTTTCTATACTGAAGCCTCAACAACCTTTATAGAGAGTGTCTTTAGATAAGTCATATAAAGTCTTGGAACTTCACCGTACATTGCTTTGCATTAGTATACCTTTGCAACTCTTAACTCTGTCCTTATATCTTTAGTATATCTTGAATCGATTGCCACAGCTGGATTCTTGGATCTTTAGGATTGTTGTTTTTCCAATATTTACAAAGCTTCATACATTTACTTGCTTGACAATTCTATAATTGGATTTAACCCCCCAAATCCCTGTGTTCGATACTTTGGAATTCTTGCTTAACTACGTCGATCCGTACACCGCGGGCTCGCTTGCTTGATTCTAGTTTTATAAATTTAAAGCTTATTTGCACGCACGCTAAGTGGCGAACAAGTTTTTGGCACCGTTGCCGGGGATTTGGTTTAGGCCGAATTCGGTTATCGGTTGTCAAGCTTGGGAGCTTAGCTCTTGGGAGGCAACCCGAGGTATTGCACTTATGTTTTTGTTGTTCATTCGTAGATTAGATTAGTTTAGACGTTTTTTGTTTTGTTTTGCCTTTGATACCTTCCGGTATGTTGTGTTTTTGGATGTAGGAGCAATGGAATAGGCAAGGGAGAGGAAAAAGTTGAAGGAAATTAACGAAACTTGGACTTTGGTACATTACAGAGAGTTCCACGCCCTAAACCACTGTCGTGGATCCCTCTGAGACCGTAATTTGCAAAAGCCTGAGAAAAATCACCAAAACTGCGGTTCCGTACATTTCCACGGCCGTGGAAACCCCTGAGTGACCGTGATTTTCAAAAATTTTTGCAGCCACTATATAAACCACCTTCCTTCACAAAGAATAACAAAACCCCTCTTTTCCATGCCCAAATCGCCGTAAATCGTCCCCCTCTCTCAAATCTTTGTTCGTTAATCGTTTCGAACGATTCTTGAGCCTAAAGTGAAGCAAATTCAACCATCTACTAGATCTAAGCAACGATTCAAGTGGACAATCACTGGAGAAGACGGAATTTGGATTTTAAAAATCCAAAACCTAGGTTTTCTTCTCTTCCTTTACTTTGTCGATTTGGTTCAGTTTTCGCAAGAATTTTTAGGAGAACTGATTGGAATTGGATTGGAATTAGTCTAGGGCTATTGTTTTGTGAATTTGGAGTGGATTGATTGAGTTTTGAGAAATTGAGAGCCGAACCACGGTCTCTAGGTAAACCACGGCCGTGGAATTGTAGAATAGACCGTAATTTTGGGACTGAGATGGATTTGATTAGGAGAATGTCTACTAGAAGCAAGAAGAGGAAAGATGATGCTTCCTCCTCCTCCCAAGTACCTTCTAGTGAACCACCATCACCCCCACCCCCTTGAATTCCAAAAATCCATGAGGATTACCTCGATGCCTTGGAAAGGATCGAGAAGAGGCCGGTCATAGGACCACGTTATTTGCTTCTTGAGGAGTTAGAGCCACTGAATGTGGTGAATGACCTTACTTGGTTCCTAGATAGAGCAGGCTTGATCGTGTTCTCCGCTATTAGGGAAGACGCATATGAGGAGATTACTAGAGAGTTTGTGATCTCTTTTGAGCATAGTCATATAGATAGGACAATTTCTTTTCGGCTGATGGAGGAGAACTATGAGTTCTCGATCTTAGAGTTTGGAGCCTTCTTTGGGTTCCAAGAAACCTTCAACGGTCGTTTTCCTAGCGGTGTATATGATAAAAAGATTTATGACTTAGGATTAGGTAATCATTTAGATAGATTTCTCATTCATTCGTGCAAGTTTTGACATTGGTTCATGACGTCTTCGCTCAATTCATGCACATTTCTAGAAAAGACGTCTACACTACCTTTTATCGGTTTTGTAGGTAATTCAGGGATCTATTGGACGTTAATCGATACATTTGAGGGCCAAGCCTCATGATGGTACACATCCAAAGCCTTGGAGGAGCATAATTGGAGCAACAAAGGACACAAAGATCACTAATGGTGCAAGCAATGGAGCAACTCATGGCTAGACGATCATAGCATGTTTCTGTTGAAGAAAATCGACCTAGACCCAGGAAAATCGGCCGATTTTTCCTACTGGGTCGATTTTTGGGCCTTTGACAGCTTAAGCCACGTGTCCCACGAACTCTTGTCCGGCCTTGCTCTTGGTGGAGAATATAAGTGGTCCTTCAAAGCTGTTGCTAGCTCTCCTCCACATTTCTTTTTCCTCTCCCACATCCTCTAGCATCTTCCCAAAAAGAATCTTCCAATTGGGAGCTCTCTTCAAGACACTCTTGTGGGTGTTCTTGAGAGAGATTAGTGTAGATTTCAATTTCATAGTGAGATTTGAGTGATTTTTGTGAAGAAGCTTGTTGAAGGTTGTAAGATCCGACTTGGAGCTACATTTGGTGTGTTGAAAGACTTGTTTTGAGCTCAAGTCTAGCTAAGTTTCATTGCTTTCATTTCCTTACTTCATCTTCTTGCTATGGATTCCATGTATGCTTGTATGATGATTTTAGATCTTGAAATGCATGTTATTTGCTAGTTTGTTGTGATTCTGGAGTGATGGATTGATGGTTATAGCTTGGGTGATGATAGAATGGACTTATATGTTAGTTTAGGATGATTTATATGCACGAAACCTAACTCAGACAGAAAAATCGGCCTGTTCTTCAGGTAAATCGGCCGATTTTTACTATGATCCACCCGATTTTTCCTTCTGTTGCTCTTTAATTGATGAATCTGTATGTTAGGATGTTAGATTGTTGAAATCCTAGTGTTTGTTTAGCTTAATATAGCTTAGGGTGACCTAAGGCTAGCAAACTAAGTGAGGAAAGAGACCTACCCGGTGATTTCCGATCTTAGATACCAAAGATGATGAACTCTAGGTAGTAGTGAGCCTCACAAGCCGCTATTGGATTGAGTGTGCTAGGATTATTGCTTGAGACTTACCTTTTCCGAGACTTACCCGGTAAGGAGAGGTTTGCCCCTTAAGTAGTGTCCGGTTTGTGTAGAATTCCCAACTTTACCTCCTTGAGACTTACCCGGTAATAGGAGTTTGGTGCGGGATTAGTGAAGTGAGAGACCTACCCGGTAATTTCTTCCATTAGTGAAACACCCTTTCCCAACACCGCAGCTTCATCTTTAGAATCCTTAGAACCTTGAAGTCCAATGCCATAACCGGAAATCTTGACCTCTAGAATCCTCTTTTTCTATCTTTGATCTCATATCTTGTGTTTGTGTTACTTGTTTGTTTTGCTAGCTTGAGTTGTTAGTTTGTTTTATTACCTTGCTTGATTTGTGATCCTTACTTGATCACCACAAAAACTCAACCAAAAATATCATCATTTTCATTTCTTTATTTCTTTCTCTTTTCTTAGACTAGATTTGCACTATCTTTGATCATTGAATGACTTGATTTCGCCTCAGTCCTTGTGTTCGACCTCGGAATACTTTCCTTTCTACATAACGATCCGTACACTGCGGGTTTCGCTAGGTAGTTTAGGAGATTAGATCGAGTTTATAAATGTAAAGCTTTTTGTGCTATTTCCTAGCGTAACAAGTTTTTGGCGCCGTTGCCGGGGACTAGGTCTAGATTGAGTCATTTGCTTTTGATCGTTTTTAGTGTTTATCTTTCTTGTTACTATTGATCTTGTATTGTTTTTGTCATTGCCTTTTCATGTTTGCCATGGATGGATTGTACTTCCAAGATGACCTTGACAACATGGAGTATGAGGAGTGGATGGAAAGCCAAGATCTAGGACCTCTCCATGATGAGTTTGAGTATTGGGAGGAGTTTAATGCCTATCATGAGTCCCATGATCAAGCTCACATGACTACATTGCCTTATGTGGAACCTCACCATCAACCTCACAATGACCGAGTGGAATCAATGCTAGAAGAAATGTTGAGGAAGATGGATGATCTAGAGAGCAATCTTGCTTCCATTTCGAGTTCCCACATGGTGCTTGAAGAGGAAGTATTTCAACAAGAGAAGGTTCACCATGAGGAGATCCAAGAATTACCCGGTTCAACCATAGCCAATAGAGACCTTGAGGAAGAGTTGAATGAAGCTCGGGAGCAATTGTGGCTAAGGGATTTGGCCCTGGAGGATGCAAGAAGATTGAATGTTGAGAGAGAAGAACAAATGAGGAGGGAGATTGAGGAGATTAGGCATGCTCTTATGCTAGGAGATCCTACCATCCTTCAAGGCTTACCTCCACCTCCTTCACCTTTGGAGGAGTGCAATGAAGTATTCTCACCCCCGGACATCCTTGCCATCAACCCCGGAACCACACTTGAAGAGCTCACGAAGGAGAACCCTAAGTTAACTTCAACTCCTTCCAATCCTTTCTTGCTTGCCCGGAGTACACATGAAGATTGGAGTCCCTTTCCTAAGGAGTCTCCCATGTTGAATGATGGAGGCAAGCATGATGGATCCATGATGGTTATGAAGCACCTCAATGAAGAATTCTTTTCAAGAACCGGCCTTCTTCGGATTATAGAGTATGAGGATGGCAAGTATCTCACCGGTGTGACCGCGGAGTACAAATTGTCTAAGTATGGGGTGGCACCTATGGTTGTAACTCCATACTATCATCAAGGGAGCGGTGATGAAGGAGTCTACTACTCACCGGTGAAGAGAGAACTTAAAGCTTATTTGGGCATCGAGTGGCCCTTGCTTGTCATCATGGATGCCGGAAAACGATGGTTGCTTGGACTCCTCAAGCAAACCATGGTATTCGAGGTGGATTGACACATCCTCGGAGTTTGGTCAAGCTAATGACCTAAAAGAAGTGCTTCTTGGGAGGCAACCCAAGGGTAACAACTCTTTCCCTTTTCTCTTCCATTTTCGTTTTTGCTTTTGTTTTTGGTGTGCTTTGTTTTTCTTTTGTGTTTTTGGGTGTTAGATCTTGTTGTTGTCATGTGTGATGAGATGTTGGAGGTCATGTGAAAGCCTCATGGAACTGTTGAGAAGAAGGTGCAAGATCCGAACACATGGACAAGGAAGAAAGCACCCAGGAAAATCGGACTGTTCTTCACAAAAATCGGCCGATTTTCCTAGGATATGGTCCGATTTTTCCTCTGTATAAAGGGAAGTGATGATCTCCAATCAAGCATGGGTGGAGCGGACGTGGAACTTGGACGGCTTGCGGTGCCAAGCGCGGGTTCCGACATCATAACGAACATCAAGAGCTCTCTACCATCCTTGATCGATCATCTACCATCATCATCCAATGAGAACCGAAATACCAAAGCATCACCAATTTTACATTGTGAGGACTCTCTTTCACTTCTTTATTTAGTTTACACATTAGGGACAATGTGTTTCTAAGTATGGGGTGGGGTTTTCATGATCACTTGCATGATTAGCATCTAGGATAGTTTAATTTTGTCACACGTTTCATTATGTCTTGCATTGTACATACATATTTCGAAAAATCCAAAAAATTCAGAAAATTTTAAATACTTTTAGTGCTTCTAAGGCTTGGATATGACCCTAATGATGAATCTTATCTTGTGGATTGGCTATGGATTGCCTTATGTTGTAAATTTATGAATGGCATATGTGGACTTGAAGTACTTCTCTTGAATCCCATGAATGATTTGTGATCATGAATGTTTGTCTTGATTGGATTGAGGATTGAAAGTCGAAATTACATGCTAGTTCTTGCACATAATTTAGGAGTGATTAAGGCAATTCATTTTTCTCTACTTCTCATCTTGATCATGTTGTTTGAGCACCTCAATTGATGAAAAATTTGACCTCTTTTGACCCATCCGGGAATAGGAGCATGCTAGTGTGTTGATGTGTGTGAAAAGCAAGTGTGGGATGAAGTTGTTGATGAATGAATGATGTGAATAAAATGCTGAAATTGTTGTGAAAGTGTAGACAAAAATATAGGTTTGGGGACGTTGGTTTAAATGACAAGTAACTCGGCACACTTCACATAATTGGGTGTTGGTGCCTTGTCAAAGTCAAATAAACCGATAGTCCTAACGAGCTTTGGTATGTGTGCCCGGTGTGGATGCACCTCGAAAAAATAGAAAAAGCCCGAGGACGGCTAATCACCAAGGTTTCGGCTTTTGTACACCAATGCCATTGTCTGAAAAATAAAAGAAAGAAAGAAAAGAAAATGAAGAAAAATATACACTTGAGGGAAGTGGAAAAGAAATGTGAAGTTGTGGATGTTAGTTCCTTTCCCGGATTAGCATCACATGACTAGAAAATTCCCACCTAATCACAACGTTTCTTGGCCTTCTATTTCACAAGTCCTTATGACCTACTTGCATGTGTGTAAGACTAAGTGATTTAGATTGGATATGCTCATGATCATCTTGACTTCTTCATCTTTAAACTTCATTGCATGCTATCAAGTTAAGTGTAATTGTCTTTCCATGCTTTCATTTATTTGATGCATAATTGCTTGCCCATTGCCATGAAACATGACTATGAAGGTGATCCAATATTAGAAGCACAACTCCAAAAGACTTTGCCATTTTTCTGCATACATAAATCATGTCATCTCTTAGTCTATAGTTGGGAATTTGCTCGGGGACGAGCAAACCTTAAGTATGGGGTATTTTTGATAACAAGATTTATGACTTAGGATTAGGTAATCATTTAGATAGATTTCTCATTCATTCGTGCAAGTTTTGACATTGGTTCATGACGTCTTCGCTCAATTCATGCACATTTCTAGAAAAGACGTCTACACTACCTTTTATCGGTTTTGTAGGTAATTCGGGGATCTATTGGACGTTAATCGATACATTTGAGGGCCAAGCCTCATGATGGTACACATCCAAAGCCTTGGAGGAGCATAATTGGAGCAACAAAGGACACAAAGATCACTAATGGTGCAAGCAATGGAGCAACTCATGGCTAGACGATCATAGCATGTTTCTGTTGAAGAAAATCGACCTAGACCCAGGAAAATCGGCCGATTTTTCCTACTGGGTCGATTTTTGGGCCTTTGACAGCTTAAGCCACGTGTCCCACGAACTCTTGTCCGGCCTTGCTCTTGGTGGAGAATATAAGTGGTCCTTCAAAGCTGTTGCTAGCTCTCCTCCACATTTCTTTTCCTCTCCCACATCCTCTAGCATCTTCCCAAAAAGAATCTTCCAATTGGGAGCTCTCTTCAAGACACCCTTGTGGGTGTTCTTGAGAGAGATTAGTGTAGATTTCAATTTCATAGTGAGATTTGAGTGATTTTTGTGAAGAAGCTTGTTGAAGGTTGTAAGATCCGACTTGGAGCTACATTTGGTGTGTTGAAAGACTTGTTTTGAGCTCAAGTCTAGCTAAGTTTCATTGCTTTCATTTCCTTACTTCATCTTCTTGCTATGGATTCCATGTATGCTTGTATGATGATTTTAGATCTTGAAATGCATGTTATTTGCTAGTTTGTTGTGATTCTGGAGTGATGGATTGATGGTTATAGCTTGGGTGATGATAGAATGGACTTATATGTTAGTTTAGGATGATTTATATGCACGAAACCTAACTCAGACAGAAAAATCGGCCTGTTCTTCAGGTAAATCGGCCGATTTTTACTATGATCCACCCGATTTTTCCTTCTGTTGCTCTTTAATTGATGAATCTGTATGTTAGGATGTTAGATTGTTGAAATCCTAGTGTTTGTTTAGCTTAATATAGCTTAGGGTGACCTAAGGCTAGCAAACTAAGTGAGGAAAGAGACCTACCCGGTGATTTCCGATCTTAGATACCAAAGATGATGAACTCTAGGTAGTAGTGAGCCTCACAAGCCGCTATTGGATTGAGTGTGCTAGGATTATTGCTTGAGACTTACCTTTTCCGAGACTTACCCGGTAAGGAGAGGTTTGCCCCTTAAGTAGTGTCCGGTTTGTGTAGAATTCCCAACTTTACCTCCTTGAGACTTACCCGGTAATAGGAGTTTGGTGCGGGATTAGTGAAGTGAGAGACCTACCCGGTAATTGCTTCCATTAGTGAAACACCCTTTCCCAACACCGCAGCTTCATCTTTAGAATCCTTAGAACCTTGAAGTCCAATGCCATAACCGGAAATCTTGACCTCTAGAATCCTCTTTTTCTATCTTTGATCTCATATCTTGTGTTTGTGTTACTTGTTTGTTTTGCTAGCTTGAGTTGTTAGTTTGTTTTATTACCTTGCTTGATTTGTGATCCTTGCTTGATCACCACAAAAACTCAACCAAAAATATCATCATTTTCATTTCTTTATTTCTTTCTCTTTTCTTAGACTAGATTTGCACTATCTTTGATCATTGAATGACTTGATTTCGCCTCAGTCCTTGTGTTCGACCTCGGAATACTTTCCTTTCTACATAACGATCCGTACACTGCGGGTTTCGCTAGGTAGTTTAGGAGATTAGATCGAGTTTATAAATGTAAAGCTTTTTGTGCTATTTCCTAGCGTAACAAGTTTTTGGCGCCGTTGCCGGGGACTAGGTCTAGATTGAGTCATTTGCTTTTGATCGTTTTTAGTGTTTATCTTTCTTGTTACTATTGATCTTGTATTGTTTTTGTCATTGCCTTTTCATGTTTGCCATGGATGGATTGTACTTCCAAGATGACCTTGACAACATGGAGTATGAGGAGTGGATGGAAAGCCAAGATCTAGGACCTCTCCATGATGAGTTTGAGTATTGGGAGGAGTTTAATGCCTATCATGAGTCCCATGATCAAGCTCACATGACTACATTGCCTTATGTGGAACCTCACCATCAACCTCACAATGACCGAGTGGAATCAATGCTAGAAGAAATGTTGAGGAAGATGGATGATCTAGAGAGCAATCTTGCTTCCATTTCGAGTTCCCACATGGTGCTTGAAGAGGAAGTATTTCAACAAGAGAAGGTTCACCATGAGGAGATCCAAGAATTACCCGGTTCAACCATAGCCAATAGAGACCTTGAGGAAGAGTTGAATGAAGCTCGGGAGCAATTGTGGCTAAGGGATTTGGCCCTGGAGGATGCAAGAAGATTGAATGTTGAGAGAGAAGAACAAATGAGGAGGGAGATTGAGGAGATTAGGCATGCTCTTATGCTAGGAGATCCTACCATCCTTCAAGGCTTACCTCCACCTCCTTCACCTTTGGAGGAGTGCAATGAAGTATTCTCACCCCCGGACATCCTTGCCATCAACCCCGGAACCACACTTGAAGAGCTCACGAAGGAGAACCCTAAGTTAACTTCAACTCCTTCCAATCCTTTCTTGCTTGCCCGGAGTACACATGAAGATTGGAGTCCCTTTCCTAAGGAGTCTCCCATGTTGAATGATGGAGGCAAGCATGATGGATCCATGATGGTTATGAAGCACCTCAATGAAGAATTCTTTTCAAGAACCGGCCTTCTTCGGATTATAGAGTATGAGGATGGCAAGTATCTCACCGGTGTGACCGCGGAGTACAAATTGTCTAAGTATGGGGTGGCACCTATGGTTGTAACTCCATACTATCATCAAGGGAGCGGTGATGAAGGAGTCTACTACTCACCGGTGAAGAGAGAACTTAAAGCTTATTTGGGCATCGAGTGGCCCTTGCTTGTCATCATGGATGCCGGAAAACGATGGTTGCTTGGACTCCTCAAGCAAACCATGGTATTCGAGGTGGATTGACACATCCTCGGAGTTTGGTCAAGCTAATGACCTAAAAGAAGTGCTTCTTGGGAGGCAACCCAAGGGTAACAACTCTTTCCCTTTTCTCTTCCATTTTCGTTTTTGCTTTTGTTTTTGGTGTGCTTTGTTTTTCTTTTGTGTTTTTGGGTGTTAGATCTTGTTGTTGTCATGTGTGATGAGATGTTGGAGGTCATGTGAAAGCCTCATGGAACTGTTGAGAAGAAGGTGCAAGATCCGAACACATGGACAAGGAAGAAAGCACCCAGGAAAATCGGACTGTTCTTCACAAAAATCGGCCGATTTTCCTAGGATATGGTCCGATTTTTCCTCTGTATAAAGGGAAGTGATGATCTCCAATCAAGCATGGGTGGAGCGGACGTGGAACTTGGACGGCTTGCGGTGCCAAGCGCGGGTTCCGACATCATAACGAACATCAAGAGCTCTCTACCATCCTTGATCGATCATCTACCATCATCATCCAATGAGAACCGAAATACCAAAGCATCACCAATTTTACATTGTGAGGACTCTCTTTCACTTCTTTATTTAGTTTACACATTAGGGACAATGTGTTTCTAAGTATGGGGTGGGGTTTTCATGATCACTTGCATGATTAGCATCTAGGATAGTTTAATTTTGTCACACGTTTCATTATGTCTTGCATTGTACATACATATTTCGAAAAATCCAAAAAATTCAGAAAATTTTAAATACTTTTAGTGCTTCTAAGGCTTGGATATGACCCTAATGATGAATCTTATCTTGTGGATTGGCTATGGATTGCCTTATGTTGTAAATTTATGAATGGCATATGTGGACTTGAAGTACTTCTCTTGAATCCCATGAATGATTTGTGATCATGAATGTTTGTCTTGATTGGATTGAGGATTGAAAGTCGAAATTACATGCTAGTTCTTGCACATAATTTAGGAGTGATTAAGGCAATTCATTTTTCTCTACTTCTCATCTTGATCATGTTGTTTGAGCACCTCAATTGATGAAAAATTTGACCTCTTTTGACCCATCCGGGAATAGGAGCATGCTAGTGTGTTGATGTGTGTGAAAAGCAAGTGTGGGATGAAGTTGTTGATGAATGAATGATGTGAATAAAATGCTGAAATTGTTGTGAAAGTGTAGACAAAAATATAGGTTTGGGGACGTTGGTTTAAATGACAAGTAACTCGGCACACTTCACATAATTGGGTGTTGGTGCCTTGCCAAAGTCAAATAAACCGATAGTCCTAACGAGCTTTGGTATGTGTGCTCGGTGTGGATGCATCTCGAAAAATAGAAAAAGCCCGAGAATGGCTAATCACCAAGGTTTCGGCTTTTGTACACCAATGCCATTGTCTCAAAAATAAAAGAAAGAAAAGAAAATGAAGAAAAATATACACTTGAGGGAAGTTGATAAGAAAAATTGAAGTTGTGGTTGTTTAGTTCCTTTCCCGGATTAGCATCACATAGCCTAGAAAATTCCCACCTAATCACAACGTTTCTTGGCCTTCTATTTTACAAGTCCTTTTGACCTACTTGCATGTGTGTAAGACTAAGTGATTTAGATTGGATATGCTCATGATCATCTTGACTTCTTCATCTTTACATTTCATTGCATGCTATCAAGTTAAGTGCAATTGTCTTTCCATGCTTTCATTTATTTGATACATAATTGCTTGTCCATTGCCATGAAACATGACTATGAAGGTGATCCAATATAGAAGCACAAACCCAAAAAGATTTTGCCATTTTTCTGCATACATAAATCATGTCATCTCTTAGTCTATAGTTGGGAATTTGCTCGGGGACGAGCAAACCTTAAGTATGGGGTATTTTTGATAACAAGATTTATGACTTAGGATTAGGTAATCATTTAGATAGATTTCTCACTAATTCATGCACGTTTTGGCATTGGTTCATGACGTCTTCGCTCAATTCATGCACATTTCTAGAAAAGACGTCTACACTACCTTTTATCGGTTTTGTAGGTAATTCGGGGATCTATTGGACGTTAATCGATACATTTGAGGGCCAAGCCTCATGATGGTACACATCCAAAGCCTTGGAGGAGCATAATTGGAGCAACAAAGGACACAAAGATCACTAATGGTGCAAGCAATGGAGCAACTCATGGCTAGACGATCATAGCATGTTTCTGTTGAAGAAAATCGACCTAGACCCAGGAAAATCGGCCGATTTTTCCTACTGGGTCGATTTTTGGGCCTTTGACAGCTTAAGCCACGTGTCCCACGAACTCTTGTCCGGCCTTGCTCTTGGTGGAGAATATAAGTGGTCCTTCAAAGCTGTTGCTAGCTCTCCTCCACATTTCTTTT
>BSUD01000003.1:29137821-29239589 GCA_033239045.1 Fagopyrum esculentum
ATTTAGGAGTGATTAAGGCAATTCATTTTTCTCTACTTCTCATCTTGATCATGTTGTTTGAGCACCTCAATTGATGAAAAATTTGACCTCTTTTGACCCATCCGGGAATAGGAGCATGCTAGTGTGTTGATGTGTGTGAAAAGCAAGTGTGGGATGAAGTTGTTGATGAATGAATGATGTGAATAAAATGCTGAAATTGTTGTGAAAGTGTAGACAAAAATATAGGTTTGGGGACGTTGGTTTAAATGACAAGTAACTCGGCACACTTCACATAATTGGGTGTTGGTGCCTTGTCAAAGTCAAATAAACCGATAGTCCTAACGAGCTTTGGTATGTGTGCCCGGTGTGGATGCACCTCGAAAAAATAGAAAAAGCCCGAGGACGGCTAATCACCAAGGTTTCGGCTTTTGTACACCAATGCCATTGTCTGAAAAATAAAAGAAAGAAAGAAAAGAAAATGAAGAAAAATATACACTTGAGGGAAGTGGAAAAGAAATGTGAAGTTGTGGTTGTTTAGTTCCTTTCCCGGATTAGCATCACATGACTAGAAAATTCCCACCTAATCACAACGTTTCTTGGCCTTCTATTTCACAAGTCCTTATGACCTACTTGCATGTGTGTAAGACTAAGTGATTTAGATTGGATATGCTCATGATCATCTTGACTTCTTCATCTTTAAACTTCATTGCATGCTATCAAGTTAAGTGTAATTGTCTTTCCATGCTTTCATTTATTTGATGCATAATTGCTTGCCCATTGCCATGAAACATGACTATGAAGGTGATCCAATATTAGAAGCACAACTCCAAAAGACTTTGCCATTTTTCTGCATACATAAATCATGTCATCTCTTAGTCTATAGTTGGGAATTTGCTCGGGGACGAGCAAACCTTAAGTATGGGGTATTTTTGATAACAAGATTTATGACTTAGGATTAGGTAATCATTTAGATAGATTTCTCATTCATTCGTGCAAGTTTTGGCATTGGTTCATGACGTCTTCGCTCAATTCATGCACATTTCTAGAAAAGACGTCTACACTACCTTTTATCGGTTTTGTAGATAATTCGGGGATCTATTGGACGTTAATCGATACATTTGAGGGCCAAGCCTCATGATGGTACACATCCAAAGCCTTGGAGGAGCATAATTGGAGCAACAAAGGACACAAAGATCACTAATGGTGCAAGCAATGGAGCAACTCATGGCTAGACGATCATAGCATGTTTCTGTTGAAGAAAATCGACCTAGACCCAGGAAAATCGGCCGATTTTTCCTACTGGGTCGATTTTTGGGCCTTTGACAGCTTAAGCCACGTGTCCCACGAACTCTTGTCCGGCCTTGCTCTTGGTGGAGAATATAAGTGGTCCTTCAAAGCTGTTGCTAGCTCTCCTCCACATTTCTTTTCCTCTCCCACATCCTCTAGCATCTTCCCAAAAAGAATCTTCCAATTGGGAGCTCTCTTCAAGACACCCTTGTGGGTGTTCTTGAGAGAGATTAGTGTAGATTTCAATTTCATAGTGAGATTTGAGTGATTTTTGTGAAGAAGCTTGTTGAAGGTTGTAAGATCCGACTTGGAGCTACATTTGGTGTGTTGAAAGACTTGTTTTGAGCTCAAGTCTAGCTAAGTTTCATTGCTTTCATTTCCTTACTTCATCTTCTTGCTATGGATTCCATGTATGCTTGTATGATGATTTTAGATCTTGAAATGCATGTTATTTGCTAGTTTGTTGTGATTCTGGAGTGATGGATTGATGGTTATAGCTTGGGTGATGATAGAATGGACTTATATGTTAGTTTAGGATGATTTATATGCACGAAACCTAACTCAGACAGAAAAATCGGCCTGTTCTTCAGGTAAATCGGCCGATTTTTACTATGATCCACCCGATTTTTCCTTCTGTTGCTCTTTAATTGATGAATCTGTATGTTAGGATGTTAGATTGTTGAAATCCTAGTGTTTGTTTAGCTTAATATAGCTTAGGGTGACCTAAGGCTAGCAAACTAAGTGAGGAAAGAGACCTACCCGGTGATTTCCGATCTTAGATACCAAAGATGATGAACTCTAGGTAGTAGTGAGCCTCACAAGCCGCTATTGGATTGAGTGTGCTAGGATTATTGCTTGAGACTTACCTTTTCCGAGACTTACCCGGTAAGGAGAGGTTTGCCCCTTAAGTAGTGTCCGGTTTGTGTAGAATTCCCAACTTTACCTCCTTGAGACTTACCCGGTAATAGGAGTTTGGTGCGGGATTAGTGAAGTGAGAGACCTACCCGGTAATTGCTTCCATTAGTGAAACACCCTTTCCCAACACCGCAGCTTCATCTTTAGAATCCTTAGAACCTTGAAGTCCAATGCCATAACCGGAAATCTTGACCTCTAGAATCCTCTTTTTCTATCTTTGATCTCATATCTTGTGTTTGTGTTACTTGTTTGTTTTGCTAGCTTGAGTTGTTAGTTTGTTTTATTACCTTGCTTGATTTGTGATCCTTGCTTGATCACCACAAAAACTCAACCAAAAATATCATCATTTTCATTTCTTTATTTCTTTCTCTTTTCTTAGACTAGATTTGCACTATCTTTGATCATTGAATGACTTGATTTCGCCTCAGTCCTTGTGTTCGACCTCGGAATACTTTCCTTTCTACATAACGATCCGTACACTGCGGGTTTCGCTAGGTATTTTAGGAGATTAGATCGAGTTTATAAATGTAAAGCTTTTTGTGCTATTTCCTAGCGTAACAGTATACACTAAGGATTTCTGGGAAGAGATCACTATGATCTATGCCAGCGAGGACCGCTGGCAACCTACTGATACCAAGGCTAAGCTTATCTATCACTTAGCCTTGAAGATAGCCCATAGTGTACTTTCTGAGTGTCTTTTCCCTAGGACCGAGACTCCTCAGAAGATCAAGACGGATGAGTTGTTTCTTTTGTATGCTATGTTGCACAGTAGACCTGCTGACTGTGCTACCCTCTTAGCTTCCACCATGAGTAAGCTCAAAAACAAGATTGCTGGGAATATTGGATATGGTGGGACGGTCACCCACATTGCTAGACAGTTAGGGATAGATTTTTCTACCTCCACTAGGATAGTAACGAGACCGTTGGGACTTCAGAGCCTCATGACTAGAGGCTTGATCTTCCCTAGGTATAGAGGTCCACCTATTGCTGCCATGCCTTGGGAGGATAGAGGAGGTAGAGCTGTTGCATGGCTTCCTGAGTATTCCATTATGGCTGGACGCCATAATTGGAAGGAAACATTCGCTGCTATGCATGTGAATAGATTGGTAGCACCTCCTTACGTCCCTGATGAGGTACCGGTTGCAGCTGAGGAGAGAGGTGTTAGCATGAAATATTGTGATATTTTAGGCACGTTTTCTAGATGTTTTTCATCCATTATAGTGTTCATTGATAAGGCATTGAAGCAATTGTTAGCTAGTTTGTCTATATTGTCGATATAGAGGTCTACATAAGCTTTGTGTTGATTGTAGGCGAATAAGAGCTAAAACCGAGCAAATTAAGAGAGGATGGAGATGAATTGAGCACATCCAAGGATTGAGGACCCCACAAAGAAGCCAAGGAAGATGCTAGGATGAGGAATGGCACGAAAAAAAGGAAACTACGAGCAATCTATGCTTCCACAGTCTAAAATACGGCCGTAATGAAGTCCACGCCCAAAACCACGGCCGTGGATCTTGGCAACATGAACGTGGAGCATTCCAGAGAGTTACACGGTATAAAGTACGGTCGTAGAAGTTGTGAAGAACCGTAATCCACTTCCACACTCTAAACCACGGCCGTGGAACTCCATGAAACCGTGATTTAGGCAATCTTTTCACGAATAAAATATGGACACATTGCCTACGCATATGGGCCGGACGGTTATTCTATCGTTCCTTATAAAAGGACTGAAGGAGGGAGAATTCGGCATCTCCGCTTACACTCGCTTACACGTGCCTAGGGTTTCATTGGACGTGCGGAGAATTGCAATTTTGCAACGGAGATTTACGAAGGCTTGAAGATTTGGAAGTTGCCTTTTATTTCTAGGTTTGATTAGAAGACGGATTGACATCCCGCTCTTCGTTCTTATCAAGGATTATGATTGATTTGTGTTATACTAAATCTGATATACATTATTACCCTTGTTGTGGATTTGAGATTGATTTGAAGTTTATTGAAGGTTTTCGAAGGTTTTCATCTTTCATTCTTTTTAATCTTGAATTTGATATCATAATGACTGTTGTTGGCTAAAACCCTTTAACGATTCTAAGGTGAAGGGTTGATAGTTGTGGCTTAGATGATGATAGATCGATCGTAAACAAATTGGACCTTGAGAGTTAGAGAGATTCGCCGACGAACCAAAATCACGGCCTGTACTTGAGGTTCCACGGCCGTGGAACTCAAGATCCACCCATAATTTACATCAGTTTACGAACCTTGCTTTTACTTTAATCCAAAGTTAAAGATTTTCTTTAACTTAGTCTTGGCTTGCCTTTTCTAGGTAGTAGTGAAGCCTCAACAACCTCTACTTCGATTTCGAGTGTCACAACCTTAATCGGTTTAGTTAGTCTTGATCCTTGGGTTACAAGTTTGGGTATTTGAGATCAATTCTTGTGTTTAGATCCTTTCTATACTGAAGCCTCAACAACCTTTATAGAGAGTGTCTTTAGATAAGTCATATAAAGCCTTGGAACTTCACCGTACATTGCTTTACCTTAGCATACCTTTGCAACTCTTAACTCTGTCCTTAGTTTCTTTAGTATATCTTGAATCGATTGCCACAATTAGACACCTGGATCTTTAGGGTTGCTGTTTTCCTAATATATTGCAAAGCTCATACATTTACTTGCTTGACGATTTATAACTGGATTTAACCCCCCAATTCCCTGTGTTCGATACTCTGAAATTCTTGCTTAACTACGTCGATCCGTACACTGCGGGTTCGCTTGCTTGATTCTAATTTTATAAATTTAAGACTTATTTGCACGCACGCTAAGTGGCGAACAAGTTTTTGGCGCCGTTGCCAGGGATTTGGTCTAGGCTGAATTCGGTTACCGGTTGTCAAGCTTGGGAGCTTAGCTCTCGTTATTTGATATCTTTGTGAGTAATATTTGCAGGTTATTTTAGGTTTATGCGCAGGTCTAGGAATAACAAGGACCTCTTACCTCTTGATCAAGAACTTGAGAAGACTTTGAGGAAGAAGCTCAAGGAAAGAAAGATGGCTGAAGAAAGAGAAAGAGATTACCAAACGGAGTTAGCGGAATCCGAAGCTCAACTTAGATGGAGCGAGAAGACTCGCAAGGAGGAATCGGAGCGTCATCAATCGAAAGTTGATGACCTAACGGATATGATATTTCAAATAAGGATGGAATTGAGCGATCTTAAGAAGAAGAAGAGCAGGAAACCGTCAAGATCGGTTAGAACCCATTCTTCCGACGAGGATAGCGACTCTTCCATGCCACCACTAGAGGACATTGATCCGATGATCAATGTGAACCCATTTGTTCCAAGACTGGCTGCCAATTATCGTGTTCCAGCTGGGAATGCGAGAGCCGCTCGTGTAGATGAAGAGCCAAGAACTCTTGGCCAAAGAATGGATCCAATTCAACAACCACGCCGTTTAGGTGTGAATTTTGATGCTGATGATATGCAAGGATTTAGCTTCAACCCACAAGTTATTACCATCGTTCGCCAAAATTAGTTTGGAGGAACGAGTGCTGAATCTCCACATCAACATTTACAAAATTTCGAGATCATGATGGAGACAATGAAGCCAAAGAATGCAACCACTAACAACTACAAGATCAAGCCATTCTTCTTCTCTTTGAAAGGGAAAGCTTTATCTTGGTATCAAACTCTTCCAAATGGGAGACTTAACACATGGGAGGATCTTTCTGCGGAATTCCTCACCAAATTCTTTCCGCCATCCAAGACGGCGGAGTTGAGAGGTAAGATCAACGCATTTTCTATGAGATCTAACGAAAGTTTGTTTCAATCTTGGGAAAGATTTCAGGACTTATTATTGGATTGCCCACACCATGGCATTTAAAAATTGGGTTTATTGGAGATATACTATAAGGGGCTGGATGTGGAAACACAATTCAAGCTCCAATCCCTCTCATGTGGCATATTCATGGACATGAGGGAAGATGATGCTTGGGACTTCACTGAGAAGCAAGCCCGAGTCATTGAGAAGTATTCTCACCGGAAAGTAGAAGCAAATCATGTGGAGCAAGGAGCAAAGCTATCACAAGCTGCACAAACTCAAATCTTTTCTCTCAATACCGAGATTAAAGAGTTGAAAGAAGCCATTAAAACCAACTTTCCAAAGCAAAAGGGGCAAGATGTGGGTCATTTGGGAAACAACAATAACCACAATGGGAATGAGAATACGAACTACAACAACCGGAACAACAACCGGAACAATTGGAACAACAACAACAACCGGAATAACAATTGGAACAACAATAGGGGTTCAAACAACAACAATTGGCGGTCCAACCAACAACACAATTCCGGTAATTCTTATCCTAATTTAGGAAATTCACTAATTCCACCTTCTTCTTCCCCCATTCCTTTGAAAAGTCAGGAACAAGCATCTAATAGCAGAAGCACTTCGGGGAAAGAGAAGCCCGATCCCATGTTGGAAACAATCTTGGGAAAGCTTCAAGGATTGGAGAGTCGCATCATTAAGGTCGATGATCATATTACTAAGGTTGATAAAGCCCAAAAGGTTTTAGAAAACCAAATGTTTAGCCATGCTGAGAAGTTCCAAGGAATCAAGGAAAATGTTACGCTAAGAACGTGTCACACAAAAAGCCTTAAATTTATACTCGATATATTTCTCCTAACTCCTAGCGAACACGCAGTGTACGGGACGTTTTGTAGTAGGGATAGTATTTCGAGATCGAACACAAAGACTGAGGTGAAATTGAATCGATTAGTGACTAAGGATAGTGTTGATCTAGGCTAAGAAAAAAGAAAGAAACAAATAAATGAAAATCTCAATATTTTTGGGTTTGGTTTTGTGTGGTGATCAATCAAGAATCACAACGATATATGAATGCAAAAAAAACTAACAATCTAGCAAATAAACACAAGCAAGCAAGACAAGCACGAGATATGAGATCAAAGAGAGAAAAGCGGATTCTAGGGGTCGGAAATTCCGGTTATGGCATAGGACTCAAGCTATCTAATCATTCCTTGGATCAACTATAGTATGTTGGGAGTGAGCGTTTCTAGATTGGGATCAATCACCGGGTCTCATGATCCACTAGTCCATTCCTAAGGTCTCATCACCGGGTAAGTCTCAAAGAGCCTAAGGATAGGAATTCTACACAAACCGGATGGTATTCTAGGGATCTAACCTCTCCTTACCGGGTAAGTCTCGGGAAGGCAAGTCCTGAACACCTATCCTAGCACACTCAGTCCAATAGCGGCTTGTGAGGCTCACTACTACCTAGAGTTCGTCATGTTCGGTATCTAAGAGTAAGAATTACCGGGTAAGTCTCTTCTAACACTTAGTTGCTAACACTAGGTCACCCTAGGATAGGTTTAAATCAACAAACACTAGGATTTCAACAATCTAACACCATAACACTTAGATTCATCAAAACAAGCAAGTAAGTCAAAATCACGGGTTGTTCATCAAGAACCACGGCCGTGGAACGTATAGAACAAACCGTGGTTTGCAACAGAGGCTAGGCTCGAGCAAATAATTCATCCAAAGGTACATCTAAGTCCATTCTATCATAGTCCTAGTCATAACCATCTTTTCCTTACCCTAGAATCGCATCTATTTAGCCAACAACATGCATCTTAAAGATAAAATCAACAAGCATAAAATCATAGAATCCATGGCAAGAAGATGAAATGAAAGATGGATTAAGCAAATGAAACAAGTAAAACAAGCTAAATCAAGGTTCAAGAAGTACTTACAACCCTTCAAAAGAAGGTTCAATCGATTCTTACAAAACCTTGCAAAACATTTCACTCAAAATCACTCAAAAAGACTATGGAACTATGAACTAGTGTGCTTCTTCTTCTTCTCCAATGGAAGCTCCCTTCTTCTCCAATGGAAGCTCCAATCCAATCTTCCAAAATGAGAGAATCTTTGTTGTTGAGAGTGTGAGAGAGAATGGAGTGATGGGAGATGCCCCTAACAGCCTTGCAGGACCACCTTTTATCCTCCAAATTTGCAAGAGTCGGACATGAAGATCGTGGGACAGCTGTCACAGCTGTCTGGGGAAAACCACGGCCTATTTCCACGCCCGTGGAAGTCCCAGTGGCCGTGGTTTTGGTGCCTCAGCTTATTTTGGATAATTAAGCCACGATTTGGTGCATGGCATGCACCAACAAGGTCTCATGTGTCCTCCTTAGCTCCTAACTTGCATCCCAATGAGTCCGAAGGTGTGTCATCTCGAGGAATGATCCTCGAATGTATCGATTAAGCTCCTAAATCTCCTAAAACACCTACAAAGCATGCAAAAGTCCGTGTAGACGTCTATCTCGACAAAATACATGAATTGAGTGCAAACGTCATGAACTAGTGCTAAACCATGCATCAATGAGCGGGAAAACTATCTAAATGAGTGCCTAAACCTAAGTCATAAATCGTGTTATCAAAAATACCCCATACTTAAGGTTTGCTCGTCCCCGAGCAAGTCCCAACTATAGACTAAGAGATGACATGATTTATGCATGCAGAAAAATGACAAAAATCTTTTTGGAGGTGTGCTTCTAATATTGGATCACCTTCATAGTCATGTTTCATTGCAATGGACAAGCAATCATGCATCAAATAAATGAAGGCATGGAAGGACAATTATACTTAACTCGAAGGCATGCATGAAATGTAAAAATGAAGAAGTCAAGATGATCATGAGCATATTCAATCTAGATCACTAAGTGTTACACACATGCAAATAGGTCACAAGGGCTTGTGAAATAAAAGGCCAAGAAACGTTGTGATTAGGTGGGAATTTTTCTAGGCTATGTGATGCTAATCCGGGAATGGAACTAACTTCAAAACTTCACATTTTTATCAACTTCCCACAAGTGTATATTTTCTCCATCTTTTCTTTCTTTTCTTTTCTTTTTCTTTCACTTATTTTTGAGACAATGGCATTGGTGTACAAAAGTGTTACGCTCAGGATGTGTGATACGCAATGGGTTTTAAATTTATATTCTCGTTATATTTATCCTAACTCCTAGCGAACCCGCAGTGTACGGGACGTTTGTAGTAGGGATAGTATTCCGAGGTCGAACACAAAGACTAAGGTGAGATTGATTCAATTTATGATTAAGTCTAGTGAAGATCTAGGTTGAGACAAGGGAAAGAAATAAAGAAATGAAAATCTCAATTGTTTTTGGTTGGTTTTTCGGTGATCAATCAAAGATCACAAATCATGCGAAATGTAATAATCAACTAAGCTAACCAATCAATGCAAACAAACAAAATACGAGATATAGATCAAAGGTAGAAAAGCGGATTCTAGGGGTTGGAGGTTCCGGTTATGGCATAGGACTCAAGCTATCTATTCTTTCCTTGGATTAACTATGATGTGTTGGGAAGGAGTGTTTCTAGATTGGGATCAATTACCGGGTAAGTCTCATGATCTACTAATCCGTTCACTAAGGTCTTATCACCGGGTAAGTCTCTAAGAACCCTAGGGACGGAATTCTACACAAACCGGATTGCTACCTAGGGATCTAACCTATCCTCACCGGGTAAGTCTCGAAAGTGTTAGTCCTAAACAACTATCCTAGCACACTCAATCCAATGGCGGCTTACGAGGCTCACCACTACCTAAGGTTTGTCATCTTTGGAATCTAAAATTAAGGATTGCCGAGTAAGTCTCTCCTAACACTTAGTTGCTAACACTAGGTCACCCTAGGATAGATTTAGCTCAACAAACACTAGGATTTCAACATTCTAACTAACTAAAGCTAGATCCATCGAACAAGGTAAGATCACGGTTTGTTCTACCTTTCCACGGACGTGGTTTGGCAAGAACTGGCCGTAATTCCTAACAGAAACTACGTTCATGCACACAAGTCATCCAAAGATAAATCTAAGTCCATCCTATCATAGCCCTAGCCATAACCATCCTTTCCTCACCCTAGAACCACATCTATTTAGCCTAAAACATTCATAATAGAAATCGAAACAATCAAACATAAAATCATGACATCCATTTGCAAGATAATGAAGAGAAAGGGATGAACAAGTGAACTAAAACAAAACCAAGCTGAAAATGGAATTAGAATAACTCACAATCCTTCTTAAAGAAGGTTCAAATGGTTCATACAACTCTAGAAATTGAATCCAAAATTCTTCACTACAAGAGCTCTCTAGGTCTATCAATGGTGTGTTCTTCTTCTTCTCCCACAAGATCCTCTCCAATGGTAGCTTCCTTCTACCTCCTTCTCCCAAGAATCTTCTTGTTGAGAGAATATTTTGATTGGGTGATAGTGGATAATGGAGAGCTGCTCCAAGATGCCTTCCACAGCCAATACATGACCACTTTTATACTAAAACTTTGCAAGAGCTGGCCAAGAGATCGTGGCACAGCTGTCACGAGAATCTGGCAAAAACCACGGGCATTTCCACGGCCGTGGAGTGTCAGTGAACCGTGATTCTGTGCTTCAGCATTGCCTTTGATCATTAAGCTTCGATTTGGTGCATGGCTTGTGTTGGCAAGGTTCCATGAGTCCTCCCTAGCCTTTAGCTTGCGTCCTAATGAGTCCGAGGGTGTGTCATCTTGATGAACGATCCTCAAACGTATCGTTTTAGCTCCTAAATTTCCCAAAATACCTACAAAGCAACGCACAAGTACGTGTAGACGTCTATCTCGAGAATATACGTGAATTGAGTGCAAACGCCCTGAACTAGTGCTAAACCATGCATGAATGAGCGAGAAATCTATCTAAATGATTACCTAAATCTAAGTCATAAATTGTGTTATCAAAAATACCCCATACTTAAGGTTTGCTCGTCCCCGAGCAAATTCTCAACTATAGACTACGAGATAACATGATTTATGTATGCAGAAAAATGGCAAAATCTTTTTGGGTTTGTGCTTCTACTATTGGATCACCTTCAAAGTCATGTTTCATGGCAAAGGATAAGCAATCATGTATCAAACAAGTGAAGGCATGGAAAGACAATTGCACTTAACTTGAAAGTATGCGTGAAATGTAAAGATGAAGAAGTCAAAAAGATCAAGAGCATATCCAATCTAAATCACTAAGTCTTACAAACGTGCAAATAGGTCATAAGGTCTTGTGAAATAAAAGGCCAAGAAATGTAGTGACTAGGTGGGGATTTTCTAGGTTATGTGATGCTAATCCGGGAATGGAACTAACTCCACAATCTTGTCCTCGATCCACTTCCCTCAAGTGTATATTTTTCTCTATCTTTCCTTTCTTTTCTTTTTCCTTGACTTATTTTTGAGACAATGGCATTGGTGTACAAAAGCCGAAACCTTGGTGATTAGCCATCCTCGGGCTTTTTCTATTTTTCGAGGTGCATCCACACCGGGCACACATACCCAAGCTCGTTAGGATTATTGGTTTATTTGACTTTGGCAAGGCACCAACACCCGATCATGTGAAGTGTACCGAGTTACTTGTCATTTAAACCAACGTCCCCAAACCTATATTTTTGGCTACACTTTCACCATAAATTCAGCATTTATTCATGACATTCTTTCATCAACATCTTCACCCCACACTTGCTTTTCACACACATCAACACACTAACATGCTCCTATTCCCGGATGGGTCAAAAGAGGTCAATTTTATCTCAATTGAGGTGCTCAAACAATCATGATCAAGATGAGAAGTAGAGAAAGATGAATGCCTCATTCATTCCTAGATGGTATGCAAGAACTATTATGTAATTTCGATCTTCAATACTCAATCCATTCTAGGCAAACATCATGATCACAAATCATTCATAGAATTCAAGAGAAGTACTTTAAGTCCACATATGTATTCATCAATTTAACACATGAGGCCATCCCTAGCCAATCCACAAGACAAGATTCATCATTAGGGTCATATCCAAACCTAGAAAGCACAAAAAAAAAAAAAAAATTTTTAAATTTTCTGATTTTTTTATGGGATTTTCAAAATGAATATATACAATGCAAGTCATGTGCAAATATTAAACTACCCTAGATGCTCATCATGCAAAGGATCATGCAAACCCCACCCCATACTTAGAAACACATTGTCCCCAATGTGTAAATGAAGTAAAGAAGAGTGAAAGAAGGTTCTCACAATGTAAAAATGGTTTGCTATGGTATTTGAGATTCTCAAGTGGAATTGATGTTGGATGATCCTATCAACCATGGTAGAGAGCTCTAAGTGTTCATCAAAGCGTCGGGACCCGCGCTAGGCACCGCTAGCCGTCCAAGTTCCGCGTCCGCTCCACCCATAATTGATGAGGGGTTCATCATCATCATCATTCCTATGTCAAGCAAGGCTTCCAATGCCACAAATGTTCTAGCACACACACTAAGCACACGAAACACACACAAAGATAGAAAAATCTAAAACAAAAGCAAAACGAGAAAAGGGAAAGTGTTACCAATGGGTTGCCTCCCACCAAGCGCTTCTTTAAGGTCACTAGCTTGACCAAACTCGGGAGCGTCTACTCAAGGTAAAGTGGGGCAATCATATCCACCGGAGCTCCCGGGATATATCTCTTCAACCGGTGCCCATTCACCTTAAAGTTTCCACAATGCTCCCCTCCTATCTCAATAGCTCCATGGGGAAAGATCTTCTTCACCACATATGGCCCGTCCATCTTGATTTGAGCTTTCCGGGAAAGAGCCGCAGCCTTGAGTTGAAGAGAAGGACAAGATCGCCTTCACTCAACTCCTTGGGGATGATCCTCTTGTCATGCCACCGCTTGGTCCTCTCCTTGTAGATCCGGGCATTCTTGTATGCATCCAACCGGATTTCCTCAAGTGCGTTCATATCAAGCAACCTCTTCTCTCCGGCCTCCTTGAGGTCAAAATTTAGCCACTTGATGGCCCAATGCGCTCTATGCTCTATTTCTACCGGAAAGTGGCAAGACTTGCCATAGACCAACTTGTAAGGAGTGGTGCGAATTGGTGTCTTGAAAGCGGTTCTATATGCCCACAAGGCATCATTGAGCTTCATAGGAAGCAATTGTAGTGATTTTTGGGGGAAAAGAACTGAATTTCTGAGAATTGGAATCGCAACTGTTGCGCCTCGGTCCGGTCGAACTGCATCTCGACCGAGGTGATTCTTGAGGCTTGTCAGTGACCGAGGTGGTCTGACAGTGTTGAGTGAAAATGAGTTCTGATCGTCGCCTAGCCCTCAGAGACAGATCCTCACCTTCCCCTTCCTCTTCTTCTTCCCGTCCTTACCGCCCGGTTATCCACGAGAGATGCCGGGTAGACTATGAGCGCATAGCTAGCCGTCCAGTTATCGCACCACGTTTTCTGGACGTGTCGGCTTTTGATTGCCTAGGGTTAGATGGTGACCTTAGGAGGATGATTGCTACTGTTGGGCTGGATCAGTTTACTGAGATCCGAGCCCCAGCCTATTTGGAGCCGACCTTAGAGTTTGTTAGCTCCTTCTCCTACCTTCCCACAGACCAGTCTGTGAAGTACCGGTTGATGAACCGGAACTTCATAGTTCCCTTGGAGATTTGGAGAGAGATTTTTGGCTTTTCTGAGCCCACCGCCACCGACTTCCCCTCCCGATCCGTAGCTAGGGAGTTCTGGGGGCAGATTGCCCATATTACCGAGCATGTAGACAGATGGCGCCCTGGAGATTCCAGGGAGAAGGTCATCTTCCACCCAGCCTTTAGACTAGCCCATAGGATATTCAGCGAGACACTTCTGGCGCGTACTGAGACGCCCCAGAAGATCCGACAGGGCGAGCTCTTCAGCCTCTACTACATGGTTACAGGAGGTTTCCCAGACTTTGGCTTGTTCTTGGCAGAGGACCTGCACAAGATCAAGGCCAAGGCGAAGGGAGACATTTGCTGCGGAGGTCTAGTCACCCATATTGCTACTTATCACGGGATGGACCTTAGTGTTTGTACGATGGCGGCGGCTCCGAAGCCGCTTGGATTACAGGAGATGATCACACGGAGGATTTTGGTTCCCCGTGGTTTGACCACTCCGTATGTTGCTATGCCTTGGGAGCGGACTGCACCACAGGGGATCCGCTGGTCTGCTCAGTTCACAGTCCTTGATCCGCATTACTGGCAGACAGCTTGGGCTCCACTGATGGAGGATCATAGAGAGACAGCAGCTGCCCCGACTGAGGAGGAGGAGGATGACGACGACGAGGAGACGGTAGATGAGAGAGATGGTGGAGTCCCGATGGATACAGGGACGGATACTGCAGGGATGAGCGCGTCACCGATCATTGATTTGGATGATGAGGAGGAGACAGAGCCTGCACCAGCTGAGACTTCTCCAGGGATGAGCGCGTCACCGATCATTGATTTGGTTATAAAAGTGGTCCTTGATAGTTGTTAGAGGCAGCTGGGATTTGGGTAGTTTGGGAGCAGCTCACACATTCTCTATTGCTTTGACAAAATATATTCCAAGAAGAAGAAGGATTTTTTCTAGGAAGGAAAGTGCAAGAAGAGGAAGAAAGGAGCCATTGCCATTGAAGAGGAGAGGAGAAGACACACTTAGCTCTTGTATTTTCGGATTTAATTCTAGAAGTTTTTGAACTCTTGAACCTTCCTTTGGAAGGGTTGTAAGTCGTTCTAATTTCATCTTCAGATTTAGATTGTGTTTGAAGTTCATTTGTTCATCTTCTTTCTCTCATTTTCTTGCAATGGAGGTTATGAATCTATGCTTGTTTGTTTTGATTTCCAATATGAATGTTGTAGGCTAGATTGATGTGATTCTAGGGTAAGGAAAGGATGGTTATGGCTAGATCTATGATAGGACGGACTTAGATTTACCTTTGGATGATTTTTGTTTATGAACGTAGCTACTGTTAGGAATCACGGGTAGTTCTTGAAGAACCACGGTCGTGGTTTCTGTAGAACAAACCGTGGTTCTTCCTGGTTCGAAGGATCTTACCTTAGGTTCATAAAGTTGTTGAAACCCTAAGTTTTTGCTGAGTTTAACCTACCCTATGGTGTACTAGTGTAGCGACTAAGTGTTAGGAGAGACTTACCCGGTAATCCTTGCCCTTAGAATCTAAAATAGCAAAACCTTAGGTAATGGTGAGCCTAATAAGTCGCCATTGGATTAAATGTGCTAGGATAGTTGATTAGGACTTCCCTTTCCGAGACTTACCCGGTGAGGATAGGTTAGATCCCTAATTAAACAATCCGGTTTGTGTTAAATTCCTATCCTTAGGTTCTTAGAGACTTAACCGGTAATGAGACCTTAGGTGTGGATTAGTTGGATCATGAGACTTACCCGGTAATTGATCCCATTTTAGGAACACTTAATCCCAACATATCATAATCAATCCAAAGAATGAATAGATAACTTGAGTTTTATGCCATAACCGGAATTTCCAACCCCTAGAATCCGTCTTCCCTTTCTCTTGATCAACATCTTGTTCGATTTGTTTATTTGTGCAATTTTCTGACTTAGTTTGATTGATTGTTTGCATGCATTTGATCTTTGAAGTGATCACCTAAAAACAACCAAAACAATTGAGATTTTCTTCCTTTATTTGCTCCTTTCCTTTAGACTTAGATCTTGCTAAATTCAATCACAACTTAATTCGATTTCACCTTAGTCTTTGTGTTCGACCTTGGAATACTTATCTTGCTACATACGTCCCGTACACTGCGGGTGCGCTAGAAGTAGGATAATTATAACGAGTATAAATTTAAGGCTTATTGCGTACACACATTTTTAGCGTGACAAGTTTTTGGCGCCGTTGCCGGGGACTAGGTCTAGATTGAGTCTATTTTGTGATTGATTCTAGGGTAGATCTTTCTTGTTTCTTTTGATCTCTTTTTGGTTTGTGTCTTTGCTTTTCAGGACATCTATTTCTCTTTAGGTGTATGCAAAGATCTCGTGGCAAGGATCTAGCTCCATTCGATCCCGAACCGGAGAAAACCCTTCGATCTAGATCTAAGAACATCCGAAAGGAGAGAGAGATGGCCGGTAGAAATCTTCAAGCTGAATTGGATGAAGCCTTAGAGCAAATAAGGCTTAGAGATGATCTCTTGGAGGAAGAAAGGAGACTTGCCAATGAGAGGCAAGAAGAAACTAGGAGGGAGATTGAAGAGATTAGGCAAGCCCTTGTCCAAGGAGAGCTTAATCGCCGACAACCTCCACCACCTCCACCACAACCGCAGCCGGCGGCCAATGTTAGGGTTGTTCCCATTTCTATTGAGGAGCCACAAACCCTAGGGAGACGTATGGATCCCGCACAAAGAGCACACCGACCGGGTGTGAATCTAGGAGATCCCGCAACCCACAACTATGAGCTCCGCCCTCAAGTTCTTCAAATGATCCGGCATAATCAATTTGGAGGGATGGAAGGAGAGTCTCCTCACCAACATTTGATGAACTATGAGATTTTGATGGAGACTCTTAGACCACCAAGATTGGAGAGCAACAACCATAAGCTAAGGGCCTTTTCCTTCTCTCTTAAGGACAAAGCCTTGGCTTGGTATCAATCTATTCCACAAGGGCGAGTTGGTACTTGGGAGGAGATGACAACCGAGTTCTTGACCAAGTTCTTCCCACCTTCCAAGACCACCGAGTTAAGGGGAAAGATCAATGCCTTTGTGATGAGGGATAGAGAAAGTTTGTTCAAGTCTTGGGAGAGATTTAAGGACCTTCTCCTAGATTGTCCGCACCATGGCATACCAAAGATTGAGCTATTAGAGATCTATTTCAAGGGGCTTGATGAAGATAGCCAATTCAAGCTTCAATCTCTTTCCGGTGGGACCTTTATGGAGAAGCATGTGGATGATGCTTGGGAGTTTGTGGAGAAGCAAGCTCTAGTAATTGAAAAGTACTCTCATAGGAAGAGCGAAGGAAGAAAGGCGGGGGCATATGAGGTGAGCGAAGTCACCATGAGCAATTTCAAGCTTGACGCCATCAACAATGAGTTGAAGTCCTTGAGAGAGTTGTGCACTACCACCTTGAAGAGCCAAGCAACTCCTCAAGCACCTCCACGAGCCAACTTGTCTTCCAAGGAGGAAGATGTGAATTATATGGGAAGGGGCAACTTCAACAATTACCAAGGCCCAAAAAATTTCAACAACAACCGGCAATTCAACAACTACCGGCCAAACCACAACCATCCCGGATTTTCTTACTCTAATCCGGATGGAGCCTTGAACCCTCCCGCCTCCACAAGCACAACTCCACCACAAAGAGCTTCACAAGAACCTCCACCCGGTTTTACTCAACCTTCAAAGGATAGAACCGAAGTCATGTTTGAACAATTGCTAGGAAGGTTGAGTGGACTTGAGAGCACCGTCACTTCAATTTCTAAGGCTCAAAAGGTCTTGGAAGCACAAGTCTTTCAAAAGGCGGGTGAGGCACATAGAGATCCGGGAAAGCTTCCCGGAAGAACCGAAGACAACCCAAGAGGCCAAGTTTTGGCTATCACAACAAGGAGTGGGTTGAGAATGAAGGATCCTTTGCCCAAGGACCAAGCTAAGGGGAGTCAAGTAGTGGTAGAAGAGGGAAGAAAGCAAGATGATGGAGGCAAGAGCAAGGATGTAGAGCCAACCTATGTGGCACCGCCTCCATACAAGCCACCACTACCGTTCCCACAATCAAGAGCAAGAGCTCGTTTGGACAATCACTTTGGTAAGTTCCTTGAACTAATGTCCAAGTTACATATTAACATTCCGTTCATGGATGCCATCTTAGGAATGCCGGCATACGGAAAGTTCTTGAAGGAAATACTCTCCAACAAAAGGAAGTTGGAGGAGTATAGGGAGATTAGGATGACCAAGAGATCCTCGGAGTTAATCCAAACAATGAAGGAAGCAATGCCTCCCAAGCTAAGGGATCCGGGCTCTTTTTGCGTCCCAATAGGAGTGGGAGATGTGAAATACGAGGCCCTTTGTGATCTTGGAGCAAGTGTAAGCATCATACCGCTTGCACTTAGCAACAAGGTTGGGTTAGGAGAGCCAAAGCCGGTCAAGATGACCCTCTATATGGCGGACCGTTCTATCACTCATCCAGTTGGGATTCTTGAGGACATTCCGGTGCAATTGGGAGGATTCTATGTGCCTATTGACTTTGTAGTGTTGGACATTCCGGCGGATTACCTGGTTCCCATCATCCTAGGAAGACCTTTCCTAGCCACATCCGGATGTTTAGTGGATTGCAAGAACGGGACTCTCTCCTTCAACATAGGAGAGGAGAACATCAAGTTCAAGCTGTCCACAATGATGAAAGGGCCAACCCTTGATGAAGATATCTTCAACATAGTCGAGCAAGAAGAATCTAGAGAAATGGTGAGCTCGATTTTGATCAAGGATCCCTTGGAAAAGGTTCTTACCTTGAGTATGATGGAGGAAGACATTGAGGAGAATTGCAATGAAGAGATCAAGGCCTTGGAGGCATTGGAAGAGGAGCCAAGAGTTGGATTTGAGAGCCACGAAGAAATTGTGAACAACTGCAAGTTCCACGGTCGAGATTCAGGAACCACGGCCGTCAAACTCTCTGGACAACTCCGAGAAGCAAGCCTGGAAGGAACCACGGTCGTGGAAGTTGAGCAACCCGTGTTTCCAACCGTGGTTTTCCCTGGATCAGCTCTTGATGGTGATCAAGATTCTAGGAGCTAAGGAGAGTCTTCTTTTGCCTTGGATTCGTCTCATCCGATCTTATTTGGATCATCTTCAACCGATAAAGGTCCTCCCTCACTTGAACTCAAACCCCTCCCTTCTCATTTAAAGTATGCATTCCTTGGTGATAATTCTACATATCCGGTGATTATTAATGCATGCTTGAGTGATGATGAACTTGCTAAATTGCTGCATGAACTAAGATTGCATAGGAATGCCATTGGTTATACTATTGATGATTTGGTTGGCATTAAGCCATCTTTGTGCATGCATAAGATAATGATGGAAGATAACCACAAACCCTCTATTGAACATCAAAGGAGATTGAACCCTATAATGAAAGAGGTGGTCAAAAAGGAAATCATTAAGTTGCTAGATGCGGGAATTATCTACCCTATCTCGGATAGTAAGTGGGTTAGCCCCGTTCATGTGGTACCTAAGATGGGTGGAATGACGGTAGTAACTAATGAGAACAATGAACTAATACCAACTAGGACGGTCACGGGATGGAGAATGTGTATAGATTATAGGAAATTGAACATGGCCTCTAGGAAAGATCATTTTCCCCTCCCCTTCATTGACCAAATGCTAGAAAGATTAGCTCAACACTCTCACTTTTGCTATCTAGATGGATATAGTGGATTCTTCCAAATCCCTATCCACCCCGATGACCAAGAGAAAACAACTTTTACATGTCCATGGGGTACCTTTGCATATAGGAGAATGCCATTTGGGTTGTGTAATGCACCCGCCACCTTTCAAAGGTGTATGATGGCTATCTTTTCGGAATACATAGAAAATATCATGGAAGTGTTCATGGATGATTTCTCTGTTTATGGTTATTCTTTTGATGATTGCTTGGCTAACTTGTCATTAGTATTGCAAAGATGTGAGGAGACAAATCTTGTCTTAAATTGGGAAAAATGCCACTTCATGGTAAGTGAAGGGATTGTGTTGGGACACTTGGTGTCTAACCGTGGCATTGAGGTTGATAGGGCTAAGATTGAAACAATAGAGAAGTTGCCACCACCTACCTCGGTGAAGGGGGTAAGGAGTTTCTTAGGGCATGCCGGTTTTTACCGGAGGTTTATTCAAGATTTCTCTAAAATTTCTAAGCCTCTCACTAACCTACTAATGAAAGATGTTGATTTTGTGTTTTCCAAAGATTGTCTTGAAGCGTTTTGTCGGTTGAAGAACGCCTTGATCTCCGCACCCATCATGCAACCTCCGGATTGGAGTTTACCGTTTGAGATCATGTGCGATGCAAGTGATGTGGCCGTTGGGGCCGTTTTGGGGCAAAGGAAAGAAGGGCGCACTCATGCTATTTACTATGCTAGCAAGACGCTAGATGATGCCCAACTCAATTATGCTACTACCGAGAAGGAGTTGTTAGCGGTAGTGTATGCATTTGAGAAGTTCCGCTCGTACCTTGTTGGAGCGAAGGTCATAGTTTACACGGATCATGCGGCGATCCGTTATCTACTTACAAAGAAGGATGCCAAGCCAAGGTTGATTCGGTGGATCCTTCTTCTTCAAGAGTTTGATTTGGAGATAAGAGATAAGAAGGGATCCGAGAACTCGGTGGCGGATCACCTTAGTAGACTCCCACCATTGGAGCTTGGGAAAGACAACATCCCGATAGATGATTCGTTCCGGGATGAACAATTGCAAATGGTGGAAGAATGCTTATTCCAAGTGGCTAGAGGAAGTGAACCGTGGTATGCCGACATTGTGAATTACTTAGTGTGTGAGGAGGTGCCTCCCGGACTAACGCATGCACAAAGGAAGAAGTTCTTCAACGATGTAAGGCATTACTATTGGAGCGAGCCACTTCTATTCAAGAGAGGCCCGGATGAGGTGCTTAGGAGATGCATACCCGAAGACGAAATGGAAAGTGTGATCCGGCATTGTCACTCCTTACCATGTGGAGGCCATGCTAGCTCACACAAGACGTGTGCCAAGGTATTGCAATCCTGTTTTTATTGGCCTAACTTGTTTAGAGATGTGCAAGGTTTTGTAGCGGCATGTGATGCTTGCCAAAGAACGGGGAACATCTCAAGGAGGAATGAAATGCCCTTGAACAACATCCAAGAAGTTGAGATTTTTGATGTGTGGGGTGTAGACTTCATGGGACCATTCCCTTCTTCATGTGGCAATCTATTCATCCTATTGGCGGTGGACTATGTGTCAAGATGGGTAGAGGCAATCGCCTCTCCTACAAATGATGCCAAGGTGGTGGCGCGGTTCTTCAACCGAGTGATCTTCCCTAGGTTTGGAACACCAAGGGTGATCATTAGTGATGGGGGGAAGCACTTCACAAATAGGAACTTTGGAGCACTTTTGGCTAAGTATGGGGTGACTCATAAAGTGGAAACACCCTATCACCCCCAAACTAGTGGTCAAGTGGAGATCTCCAACCGAGAAATCAAGGCCATCCTCGAGAAGACGGTGTCTAGGACAAGGAAGGATTGGGCCATGAAGCTCAATGACGCACTATGGGCATATAGAACCGCCTTCAAGACACCTATTGGCACCACTCCCTACAAATTGGTCTATGGCAAGTCTTTCCATCTTCCGGTGGAAATGGAGCATCGAGCTTATTGGGCCATTAAGTGGCTAAATTTTGACCTTAAGGAGGCGGGAGAGAAGAGATTGCTTGATATCAATGCCCTTGAGGAGCTCCGGTTGGAAGCTTATGAGAATGCCCGGATTTACAAGGAGAGAACCAAAAGGTGGCATGACAAGAGGATCATTCCAAAGAAGTTGAGTGAAGGAGATCTTGTCCTTCTCTTCAACTCGAGGCTAAGGCTCTTTCCCGGAAAGCTCAAATCGAGATGGACCGGGCCGTATGTGGTAAAAAAGATCTTTCCCCATGGAGCTATTGAGATAGGAGGGGAGCATTGTGGAGATTTCAAAGTAAATGGGCATCGCTTGAAGAAGTACATTCCGGGAGCCCCAATAGACATGATTGCCCCGCTTCACCTTGCATAGACGCTCCCGAGTTTGGTCAAGCTAATGACCTTAAAGAAGCGCTTGGTGGGAGGCAACCCATCGATAACATTTTTCCTTCATTTTAGCTTAGATTTTTCTGTTTTTGTGTGCTTTGTGTGTTTTGTCTATTTTATGTGTGCTAGAACATTAGTGGCATTGGAAGCCTTTCTTGGAAATGATGATGATGAAACCCTCACTAATCATGGGTGGAGCGGACGCGGAACTTGGACGGCTAGCGGTGCCTAGCGCGGGTTTCAAAGCTTGAAGGATGCTTAGAGCTCCCTACCATGGTTGAAAGGATCATCCAACATCAATCCTCTTGAGAATTCCCAAATACCGAAGAAAACCATTTTACATTGTGAGAACCTTCTTTCACTCTCTTTACTTGAATACCACATTGGGGACAATGTGTTTTTAAGTATGGGGTGGGGTTTGCATGATCCTTTGCATGATGAGCATCTAGGATAGTTTAATATTTGCACATGTCTTGCATTGTACATACTTAAATCAAAAATCCCATAAAAATCAGAAAATTTAAAATTTTTTTTTGTGCTTTCTAGGCTTGGATATGATCCTAATGATGAAAACTTGTCTTGTGATTGGCTATGAATGGCCTTATGTGTTGAATTGATAAATGCATATGTGGACTTGAACTACTTCTCTTGAATTCCATGAATGACTTGAGATCATGATGATTGCCTAGAATGGATTGAGTATTAAAAATCGAAATTACATGATAGTTCTTGCATACCATCTAGGAATGAATAAGGCACTTCATCTTTCTCTACTTCTCATCTTGATCATGATTGCTTGAGCACCTCAATTGATATAAAATTTGACCTCCTTTTAAAACCCATCCGGGAATAGGAGCATGCTAGTGTGTTTGAATGTGTAAAAATCAAGTGCGGGGTGAAGATGTAATGAAAAGAATGTCGTGAGTGGAATGCTGAAATTATTGTGGAAGTGTAGCCAAAATAGGTTTGGGGGCGTTGGCTTAAATGACAAGTAACTCGGTACACTTCACATAATCGGGTGTTGGTGCCTTGCCAAAGTCAAATGAGCCAATAGCCCTAACGAGCTTTGGTATGTGTGCCCGGTGTGGATGCACCTCGAAAAAGAGAAAAAGCCCGAGGATGGCTAATCACCGAGGTTTCGGCTATTGTACACCAATGTCATTGTCTCAAAAATGAGTTAAAGAAAAGGAAAAGAAAGCAAGATAGGGAAAAATATACACTTGGGGCAAGTTGATCGAGGACAAGGAAGTGAAGTTAGTTCCATTCCCGGATTAGCATCACATACCTAGAAAATTCCCTTCCCCAATTGAAACGTTTGTTAGCCTTTTATGTCACAAGCCCTTATGACCTACTTGCATGTTTGTAAGACTTAGTAATCTAGATTGGATAGACTCTTGATCTTCTTGACATCTCCGTCCTCCCATCTCATGCATGCTTTTGAGTTAAGTACAATTGTCTTTCCATGCCCTTATTGTTTGATACATAATTGCTTATCCAATTGCCAATGATCATGACTATGAAGGTGATCCAATAGTAGAAGCACAAAACCAAAAAGATTTTCGCCATTTTTCTGCATACATAAATCATGTCATCTCTTAGTCTATAGTTGGGAATTTGCTCGGGGACGAGCAAACCTTAAGTATGGGGTATTTTGATAACACGATTTATAGCATAGTTTTAGGTGCACATTTAGGTAGAATTCTCGCTCAATCATGCATTATCTAGCACTAGTCCAATACGTTTTGCACTCAAAACATGTATTTTGTCGAGATAGACGTCTACACGGACTTGTGTGCGTTTTGTAGGTATTTCGGGAAGTTTCGAGCCAAAATGACGCGTTTGAGGGTCGCTCATTTAGAGGACACGTTTCCAAACTCATTAGAACGCAAGGCAAAGGCTGAGAAGGACTCAAGGAACCTTGCCAACACAGACCACGCACCAAACCACAACCTATTGATCCAAAACAAAGTTTCTGCACAGAATCACGGTTCTCTGAAGAACCACGGCCGTGGAAATGACCGTGGATTTTGCCAGATTCTCGTGACAGCTGTGCCACGACTCTCATGGCCAGCTCATGAAGAAATTGGTTATAAAAGTGGTCCTTGATAGTTGTTAGAGGCAGCTGGGATTTGGGTAGTTTGGGAGCACCTCACACATTCTCTATTGCTTTGACAAAATATATTCCAAGAAGAAGAAGGATTTTTTCTAGGAAGGAAAGTGCAAGAAGAGGAAGAAAGGAGCCATTGCCATTGAAGAGGAGAGGAGAAGACACACTTAGCTCTTGTATTTTCAGATTTATTTCTAGAAGTTTTTGAACTCTTGAACCTTCCTTTGGAAGGGTTGTAAGTCGTTCTAATTTCATCTTCAGATTTAGATTGTGTTTGAAGTTCATTTGTTCATCTTCTTTCTCTCATTTTCTTGCAATGGAGGTTATGAATCTATGCTTGTTTGTTTTGATTTCCAATATGAATGTTGTAGGCTAGATTGATGTGATTCTAGGGTAAGGAAAGGATGGTTATGGCTAGATCTATGATAGGACGGACTTAGATTTACCTTTGGATGATTCTTGTTTATGAACGTAGCTACTGTTAGGAATCACGGGTAGTTCTTGAAGAACCACGGTCGTGGTTTCTGTAGAACAAACCGTGGTTCTTCCTGGTTCGAAGGATCTTACCTTAGGTTCATAAAGTTGTTGAAACCCTAAGTTTTTGCTGAGTTTAACCTACCCTAGGGTGTACTAGTGTAGCGACTAAGTGTTAGGAGAGACTTACCCGGTAATCCTTGCCCTTAGAATCTAAAATAGCAAAACCTTAGGTAATGGTGAGCCTAATAAGTCGCCATTGGATTAAATGTGCTAGGATAGTTGATTAGGACTTCCCTTTCCAAGACTTACCCGGTGAGGATAGGTTAGATCCCTAATTAAACAATCCGGTTTGTGTTAAATTCCTATCCTTAGGTTCTTAGAGACTTAACCGGTAATGAGACCTTAGGTGTGGATTAGTTGGATCATGAGACTTACCCGGTAATTGATCCCATTTTAGGAACACTTAATCCCAACATATCATAATCAATCCAAAGAATGAATAGATAACTTGAGTTTTATGCCATAACCGGAATTTCCAACCCCTAGAATCCGTCTTCCCTTTCTCTTGATCAACATCTTGTTCGATTTGTTTATTTGTGCAATTTTCCGACTTAGTTTGATTGATTGTTTGCATGCATTTGATCTTTGAAGTGATCACCTAAAAACAACCAAAACAATTGAGATTTTCTTCCTTCATTTGCTCCTTTCCTTTAGACTTAGATCTTGCTAAATTCAATCACAACTTAATTCGATTTCACCTTAGTCTTTGTGTTCGACCTTGGAATACTTATCTTGCTACATTAGTCCCGTACACTGCGGGTGCGCTAGAAGTAGGATAATTATAACGAGTATAAACTTAAGGCTTATTGCGTACACACATTTTTAGCGTGACAATTATCGCTGGATATCCGCGAGATGCAGGAGCGGCAGCACTATCAGCATGTCATGGCCCAGCTTCAGTTCGAGCGTGTTATGGGCTATCCCTTCGACCCGACTCAGTACCCGTACGTGCCACCACCACCACCACCGGATCATGATTATTGAGGAGCTACAGGATTTTCTTTATTTTCTTTTATGCAGTTCAGCTATTTATCATGTTCTAGACTTTTATTTGACCCACTGGGACAGTGTGTCCCAAGTATGGGGTGTCTGTATTATTTGACTACCTTTTGATGTATGACATTCTATATTTATCGGATATTTTATTTATGCTTCACTTCTGCATTTATATGATTATCTGATATTACAGGCATACCTACAGGTTATTTGATTGAGAAAAACGTCGAAACCGAAAAAAAAATGGTTTTTTAAAAAAAAAAATTTTTGACCTCGACCGAGTCAGTCTTGGCCAAACGAGGTATTTCACCTCGGTTGAACCAAGAACACCTCGACCGAGGTGCGTAACAGAAAGTTTTTGAATACGATTTTGTGCTACTTATCTGGATATGACCTCAGTGAAGATCTTGTTTACTTACTGGTTTTAAATTCTTTATGTGTTTGAAAGGTTTTATAATATGTTTAAGTTGCTAAATGCTTTGTTTGAAATTATTAGCATGTTTAATACCTTGTTTTTATCCAAATTATGTTGAATTTGAAGGTTGACACCGCACGTTAAGTTCTCTCACTTTCTTCTTGGAAAGACCAAGGCAATTCATTCTCTTCTTCTTCTTCTTCTTCTTGATCATGCTTAGCCCCTCATATACATTTTGCCTCCCTTACCTATCCGGGAATTTGGAAGCAAGCGAAGTGGTGAAAGCAAGTGGAGTTAAAGTTGAGAAGTGGCTGGAAGTGAAAGTGTTAGAAAGCAATAATAGGTTTGGGGAAGTCAATCATGAAGATGAGTAACTCGGCACCATTCACATAGCCGGGTGTTTGTGTCTTGCCACAGTCGGATTGAGCGATATTCCTAACGGGTCATGGTATGTGTATCAAGGGTTTGATGCATCTCGAGAAATTGATGATTGCAGATTTCCTAGGCTTCGGTTATTGTGCACCTCTGTCCATGCATCCCAAAAAGTAAAGTAAAAAAAAAAAAGTGTGAAATAAGCAAAGCTTATTGGTGGAAGATGTTGCAAGTCAAAGTGAAAGTGAAGTTCATCCTTTTCCCGGATTCTAGCACCACATTACCTTACATACATCCCTACCCTACACGTTTCTTGACCTTTCTTTTGGGAAGCCCTTGAGACCTTGAGCTTGTTGATTGACTTAGCGGTTTAAATCGGATTATACATGATTAATTTTGATAATTATGATTTATTATGCATTCTATGATTTTATGCAAAGATGAACAACTTTCCTATATTTATAAAATGTTTTGAGCATATTGAGTTTTTAAATTCCAGGAAGTACTCTCTTAGAGTGATCTATGATTGTTGCACACCATAAAATGTTTTTGAAAGACTTTTTCATTAATTTTCTTGACTTATAATCCATTCTATCTTGTCTTCTATATGAGGAACTTGCTTGGGGACAAGCAAGGGCTAAGTATGAGGTATTTTGATAGCATGAATTATAGTCTATATTTTGGGGTTTGTTTGGACGTTTTATCTTTCAATCTGCATGTTTGTATGTGCATTATGTGTTTTTACTACCATTTCATCTATCTTTGCGAGAATCGAGGTCTACACCTAGTTTTGTTGTAATTGCAGGTAATATGGTACGTTTTGCATCAAAAAGGAGCAAAAGGAGTCATGAGTCATTTGGAGCTACATCCAGGGAGCATAGCCATGGATTAAAGATTTACTTTGGAGCAGATTCGAGAGATTTCACATTCTGTTGTGACTCACCTCGGTTGACCAGAGATTCATCTCGACCGAGGTGATCCAGAGACGTCGACTCGACCGAGGCGAACACCTAGGACGCGGCGAGAATATTTTATTCTTGGATGAGATCTTTTAAATTTGGAAAGTGATCTTATATTTTTGGGCTTGGCTCCTGGAAGGAAGGAGATATGCAGAATATATATTTTACCTATATTTATGGGAAAATATCTTTCTAAGATTTATTATCTTTGGAGGGTTATTTTCCTATAAAAAGGGTTGGATTTTCCACAAATCCGCATCCGCTATCACCCCCGTTTACAGCATACGCAGCAGCCTACTCCAGTTGGGAGAGATTCGAAGAACCTTTTTGAAGGTTGAAGGAAGATTGAAGTCTATAGCTTTTATAGATTTTTGGAGGGTTTTGTAAGATTGTCTTTAATTCCCTCATTTGTTGTCTTGTCTTTTTGGATTGCTATCCAAGGAACGCTTTGTTGTGATATTTGATTCAGTTATTGAAGTCTTTTCCTTAAATTCTTCTTGTTCAAATATTCACCTTCTTCCCATATATTTTAATACTTTCATAATGATGATGAGTGGCTAATTTCCTTGTGTGATTCTAGGGTGATTGGCTGAAGGTTGTGGGAAAAACAATGATAGAATAATCTTAGATTCCAGTAGGATCCTGAAAGTTCGAGTCTTTAACCTTAACTCTAAGCATCTCGTTCGGTTGATGAACATCTCGGCCGGGGTGGAATTCTTCTGACCGAGGTGACTTATCCGACCTTAAACAGAAAGTTAAGTGTTAGAGTTTGCTAAATCCTATTCTTATTACACCTTCCTGGTTCAATGTAAGCTTAGGATGAGACTTACCCGGTAATTCCTTAGTTTGTGTACCAACGATCATAAGTGTAGGTAATAAAGGTTTATCCTTTATTGGGGTTTGAGTGTGCTTCCATCCCATGTTTGTGAGTTAGCCTGAGACTTACCCGGTAAAGGTTGATTCTATCCCCTTAGATGGTGTGTTAGTTTGAGGTTATAGTTCTTTATCTTAATTCCTTGAGACTTACCCGGTAATAGGAGTTACGGTTTAGGATTAGTGTGTAGTGAGACTTACCCGGTGATCTACTCCACTTTAGTAACACCTTCCCCACGCAAAAATCTCAGCTTTGTCCGCTTATCTATAGATCTTGAGTTGGAACCACAACTAGATGCTTTAATCCCTGGAATTGCATGTTTGCTTTATTGACTTCTTATTCATCTTTGATTGTGTTAATTGCTCTTTGTGGTTAGTATTCACGAAGTTTACCGTATTGACTTTGTTTCACCGAGTCCCTGTGATCGACCACTGGAATTTTCTTGCTTTTACTACGATTGACCCGTACACTGCGGGTTCGCATCCTTGTTTTAAGCTTAAGTCTAGGGTTATAAATTTAAAGCTTGCACACACCGTTTGGAGCGAACACTCTCCCAAGACTTGAACAAACTCTCTCTATCCTTCATCACGAAGGCATTGATCTTCCTTTTTAACTCGGTAGTCTTGGAAGGTGGGAAGAACTTAGTCAAAAACTCGGTTGTCATCTCCTCCCAAGTACCAACTCGCCCTTGTGGAATAGATTGATACGAAGCCAAGGCTTTATCCTTAAGAGAGAAGGAAAAAGCCCTTAGCTTATGGTTGTTGCTCTCCAACCTTGGCGGTCTAAGAGTCTTCATCAAGATCTCATAATTCATCAAGTGTTGATGAGGAGACTCTCCTTCCATCCCTCCAAATTGATTATGCCGGATCATTTGTAGAACTTGAGGGCGGAGCTCGTAATCATGGGCCGCGGGATCTCCTGAGTTCACACCCGGACGGTGTGCTCTTTGTGCCGGATCCATACGTTTGTAGTAGGGATAGTATTCCGAGGTCGAACACAAAGACTAAGGTGAGATTGATTCAATTTATGATTAAGTCTAGTGAAGATCTAGGTTGAGACAAGGGAAAGAAATAAAGAAATGAAAATCTCAATTGTTTTTGGTTGGTTTTTCGGTGATCAATCAAAGATCACAAATCATGCGAAATGCAATAATCAACTAAGCTAACCAATCCATGCAAACAAACAAAATACGAGATATAGATCAAAGGTAGAAAAGCGGATTCTAGGGGTTGGAGGTTCCGGTTATGGCATAGGACTCAAGCTATCTATTCTTTCCTTGGATTAACTATGATGTGTTGGGAAGGAGTGTTTCTAGATTGGGATCAATTACCGGGTAAGTCTCATGATCTACTAATCCGTTCACTAAGGTCTTATCACCGGGTAAGTCTCTAAGAACCCTAGGGACGAAATTCTACACAAACCGGATTGTTACCTAGGGATCTAACCTATCCTCACCGGGTAAGTCTTGAAAGTGTTAGTCCTAAACAACTATCCTAGCACACTCAATCCAATGGCGGCTTACGAGGCTCACCACTACCTAAGGTTTGTCATCTTTGGAATCTAAAATTAAGGATTGCCGAGTAAGTCTCTCCTAACACTTAGTTGCTAACACTAGGTCACCCTAGGATAGATTTAGCTCAACAAACACTAGGATTTCAACATTCTAACTAACTAAAGCTAGATCCATCGAACAAGGTAAGATCACGGTTTGTTCTACCTTTCCACGGCCGTGGTTTGGCAAGAACTGGCCGTAATTCCTAACAGAAACTACGTTCATGCACACAAGTCATCCAAAGATAAATCTAAGTCCATCCTATCATAGCCCTAGCCATAACCATCCTTTCCTCACCCTAGAACCACATCTATTTAGCCTTAAACATTCATAATAGAAATCGAAACAATCAAACATAAAATCATGACATCCATTTGCAAGATAATGAAGAGAAAGGGATGAACAAGTGAACTAAAACAAAACCAAGCTGAAAATGGAATTAGAATAATTCACAATCCTTCTTAAAGAAGGTTCAAATGGTTCATACAACTCTAGAAATTGAATCCGAAATTCTTCACTACAAGAGTTCTCTAGGTCTATCAATGGTGTGTTCTTCTTCTTCTCCCACAAGATCCTCTCCAATGGTAGCTTCCTTCTACCTCCTTCTCCCAAGAATCTTCTTGTTGAGAGAATATTTTGATTGGGTGATAGTGGATAATGGAGAGCTGCTCCAAGATGCCTTCCACAGCCAATACAGGACCACTTTTATACTACAACTTTGCAAGAGCTGGCCAAGAGATCGTGGCACAGCTGTCACGAGAATCTGGCAAAAACCACGGGCATTTCCACGCCCGTGGAGTGTCAGTGAACCGTGATTCTGTGCTTCAGCATTGCCTTTGATCATTAAGCTTCGATTTGGTGCATGGCTTGTGTTGGCAAGGTTCCATGAGTCCTCCCTAGCCTTTAGCTTGCGTCCTAATGAGTCCGAGGGTGTGTCATCTTGATGAACGATCCTCAAACGTATCGTTTTAGCTCCTAAATTTCCCAAAATACCTACAAAGCAACGCACAAGTACGTGTAGACGTCTATCTCGAGAATATACGTGAATTGAGTGCAAACGCCCTGAACTAGTGCTAAACCATGCATGAATGAGCGAGAAATCTATCTAAATGATTACCTAAATCTAAGTCATAAATCGTGTTATCAAAAAGCCGAAACCTTGGTGATTAGCCGTCCTCGGGCTTTTTTATTTTTCGAGGTGCATCCACACCGGGCACACATACCAAAGCTCGTTAGGACTATCGGTTTATTTGACTTTGGCAAGGCACAAACACCCGATTATGTGAATGGTGCCGAGTTACTCGTCATTTAAACCAACGTATCCAAAGCTATATTTTTTCTACACTTTTAACAACAAATTCAGCAGTTCATTCATAACATTCATCCATCAACAACTTCACCCCACACTTGCTTTTCAAACACTCAACACACTAACATGCTCCTATTCCCGGATGGGTCAAAAGAGGTCAAATTTATATCAATTGAGGTGCTCAAACAACATGATCAAGATGAGAAGTAGAGAAAGATGAATTGCCTTAATCACTCCTAGATGATTTGCAAGAACTAGCATGTAATTTCGTCTTTCTATACTCAATCCAATCAAGGCAAACATCATGATCACAATCCATTCATGGGATTCAAGATAAGTACTTCAAGTCCACATATGCATTCATCTATTCAACACATAAGGCCATCCATAGCCAATTCACAAGACAATCTCATCATAAGGGTCATTCCCAAGCTTAGAAGCACTAAAATTTTTTAAAATTTTCTGATTTTTTTTTTGGATATTAATGTGTATGTACAATGCAAGACATAATGAAGCATGTGACTAAAAGAAACTACCCTAGATGCTAATCATGCAAAAGATCATGCAAACCCCACCCCATACTTAGAAACACATTGTCCCCAATGTGGTATTCAAGTAAAGAAGAGTGAAAGAGGGTTCTCACAATGTAAAAATGGTTTGCTTTGGTATTTGGGATTACTCAAGTGGATTGATGTCGGATGATCCTATCAACGATGGTAGAGAGCTCAAGGTGTTCGTTATGGCGTCGGGACCCGCGCTAGGCACCGCTAGCCGTCCAAGTCCCGCATCCGCTCCACCCACAATTGATGAGGGACTCATCGTCATCATCCGTATGCCATGCAAGGCTTCCATGCTACCAAGACTCTAGTACACATACAAAGCACACCAAACACACAAAAACAGAAAAATCAAAACAAAAACAAAAAAGAAAAAGGGAAAGATGTCTACCAATGGGTTGCCTCCCATCAAGCGCTTCTTTAAGGTCATTAGCTTGACCAAACTCGGGGGCGTCTCATTCGAGGTGAAGTGGGGCAATCATGTCCACCGGAGCTCCCGGGATATACTTCTTCAACCGGTGCCCATTCACCTTAAAATCTCCACAATGTTCCCCTCCTATCTCAACCGCTCCATGGGGAAAGATCTTCTTCACCACATAAGGACCCGTCCATCTTGACTTTAGCTTTCCGGGGAAGAGCCCCAGCCTTGAGTTGAAGAGAAGGACAAGGTCGCCTTCACTCAACTCTTTAGGGATGAGACGCTTATCATGCCAACGTTTGGTCCTTTCTTTGTAGATCCGGGCGTTTTCATAGGCATCCAACCGGATCTCCTCAAGAACGTTAATATCAAGCAACCTCTTCTCACCGGCCTCCTTGAGGTCAAAATTCAGCCACCTAATGGCCCAATATGCTCTATGCTCCATCTCTACCGGAAGGTGGCAAGACTTGCCATAGACTAGTTTGTAGGGAGTGGTGCCAATTGGTGTCTTGAAAGCGGTTCTATAAGCCCACAAAGCATCATCGAGCTTCATAGCCCGATCCTTTCTCGTCCTAGAAACCATCTTCTCAAGGATCCCTTTTATCTCCCGGTTGGAGATCTCCACTTGGCCACTAATTTGGGGATGGTAAGGTGTTGCCACCTTATGAGTCACCCCATACTTAGCCAAAAGTGCCCCAAAGTTCCTATTGGTGAAGTGCTTCCCTCCATCACTTATGATCACCCTTGGTGTCCCAAACCTAGGGAAGATCACTCGGTTAAAGAACCGCACCACAACCTTGACATCATTTGTAGGAGAGGCGATTGCCTCCACCCATCTCGACACATAGTCCACCGCCAAGAGGATGTAGAGGTTTCCACATGAAGAGGGGAATGGCCCCATGAAGTCCACACCCCACACATCAAATATCTTCACCTCTTGTATGTTGTTCAAGGGCATCTCATTCCTCCTTGAGATGTTGCCCGTTCTTTGGCAAGCATCACAAGCTACCACAAAATTTTGCACATCCTTGAACAAACTTGGCCAAAAGAATCCCGATTGCAACATCTTAGCACATGTTTTGTGTGAGCTAGCATGGCCTCCACATGGCAAGGAGTGACAATGGCGGATCACACTCTCCACCTCATCCTCCGGTATGCATCTTCTAAAGACTCCATCCGGTCCTCTCTTGAACAAGAGAGGCTCGCTCCAATATTAATGCCTCACATCCTTGAAGAACTTTTTCCGCTGGGCATATGACAAACCGGGAGGCACCTCCTCGCACACAAGATAGTTCACAATGTCGGCATACCATGGCTCATTACCCCTTGACACTTGAAACAAGCACTCCTCCACCATTTGCAATTGCTCATCCCGGAATGAGTCTTCAATCGGGATGTCATCTCTCTCAAGCTCCAATGGTGGGAGTCTACTAAGGTGATCCGTCACAGAATTTTCGGACCCCTTCTTGTCCCGGATTTCCTAATCAAACTCTTGAAGAAGAAGGATCCATCGAATCAACCTAGGCTTGGCATCCTTCTTTTTAAGGAGATAACGGATCGCAGCATGATCCGTATACACAATGACCTTCGCTCCAACAAGATACGAGCGGAACTTCTCAAATGCATACACAACCGCTAACAACTCCTTCTCGGTGGTAGCATAATTGAGTTGGGCATCATCTAGCGTCTTGCTAGCATAATGGATGGCATGTGTACGTCCATCTTTCCTTTGCCCCAAAACAGCCCCAACGGCTACATCACTTGCATCACACATGATCTCAAACCGTAAACTCCAATCCGGAGGTTGCATGATAGGTGTGGAGATCAAAGCATTCTTCAACCTACAAAAAGCCTCAAGGCAATCCTTGGAGAAAACAAACTCAACATCTTTCATTAGTAGGTTAGTAAGAGGCTTAGAAATCTTAGAGAAATCTTTAATAAATCTCCGGTAAAAACCGGCATGCCATAGAAAACTCCTTACCCCCTTCACCGAGGTAGGTGGTGGCAACTTCTCAATCGTCTCTATCTTAGCCCTATCAACCTCAATGCCATGGTTGGACACCAAGTGTCCCAACACAATGCCTTCACTTACCATGAAGTGGCATTTCTCCCAATTTAAGACAAGATTTGTCTCCTCACATCTTTTTAACACCAAGAACAAGTTAGCTAAACAATCATCAAATGAAGATCCATAAACAGAAAAATCATCCATAAACACTTCCATGATGTTCTCAATATACTCAGAAAAGATGGCCATCATACACCTTTGAAAGGTGGCGGGTGCATTACACAACCCAAATGGCATCCGCCTATATGCAAATGTACCCCAAGGACATGTGAATGTAGTCTTCGCTTGGTCATCGGGGTGGATAGGGATTTGGAAGAATCCACTATAGCCATCTAAGTAACAAAAATGGGAATGTTGAGCTAATCTCTCTAGCATTTGGTCAATAAAGGAAAGAGGGAAGTGATCTTTCCTAGAGGCCACATTTAGTTTCCTATAGTCTATACACATCCTCCATCCCGTAACCGTTCTAGTTGGAATTAGTTCATTATTCTCATAAGTTACTACGGTCATCCCACCCTTCTTAGGAACCACATGCACGGGACTAACCCATTTACTATCCGAAATCGGGAAAATGATTCCCGCATCTAGCAATTTAAGAATCTCCTTTTTGACTACTTCTTTCATGATTGGGTTTAGTCTTCTTTGAGGTTCAATTGAAGGTTTATAATTATCTTCCATCAAGATCTTATGCATGCACAAAGAAGGTTTAATGCCAACTAAATCATCAATGGTATAGCCTATGGCTTTCCTATGCAATCTCAACTCATGCAAAAATCTAGCAAGTTCATTATCAATCAAGCATGCATTCACAATAACCGGATATGTAGAATTCTCACCAAGGAAAGCATACTTCAAATGAGAGGGGAGGGGTTTAAGTTCAAGTTTAGGAGGACCTTTATCGAGTTGAGACGCTCCATACAATTTTGGTTGAGATGAATCCATAGCCACGGAAGACTCCCCAAGACTCCTTGAAGCTTGATCAACAACAAAGGCAGTTTCTGGAGAAACCACGGGCAAGATTACGGGCTCTGGCACAACCACGGCCGTGGAACTTTCAAAGCTAGCATTTCGGAGCATTCCAGAGAGTTCCACGGGTCTTTCCACGGGCGTGGTTCTTGGTCCCTGGCCGTGGTTCCTACAGGAATTCAGCACACTTTCGTGGACTTCAAATTCTGCTCTTGTCTCCTTTTCTAATGCTTCCAAAGCCTTGATTTCTTCATTGCAAGCCTCCTCAACACCTTCCTCCATCAAACTTAAGCTAAGAACCTTCTCCAAGGGGTCCTTGATCAAGATCGAGCTCACAACTTCTCTAGACTCCTCTTGCTCAACAATGTTGAACACATCTTCACCAAGGGCTGGCCCTTTCATCATTGTGGATAGTTTGAACTTAATATTCTCTTCTCCAATGTTGAAGGAGAGAATTCCATTTTTTCAATCCACCAAACATCCGGAAGTGGCTAGTAAAGGTCTCCCCAAGATGATAGGAACCGGGTAGTCCGCCGGGATGTCCAAAACAACGAAGTCTATTGGCACATAGAACTTCCCGAGTTGCACCGGTATGTCCTCCAAAATTCCAACGGGGTGAGTGATTGAACGGTCCGCCATGTAGAGGGTCATCTTGACCGGCTTTGGCTCTCCTAGCCCAACCTTGTTGCAAAGTGCAAGCAGGATAATGCTTACACTTGCCCCAAGATCACAAAGAGCTTCATACTTCACTTCTCCCACTCCAATTGGCACACAAAAGGATCCCGGATCTCTTAGCTTAGGAGGCATCTCCTCCCGCATGGTTTGAATCAACTCCGAGGATCTCTTCGTCATCCTCACTTCTCCATACTCCTCCAACTTCCTTTTGTTGGAGAGTATTTCCTTTAAGAATTTGCCATATGCGAGCATACCTAGAATAGCATCCATGAACGGAATGTTAATATGCAATTTAGACATAAGTTCAAGGAATTTACCAAAGTGTTTGTCCAAGCGAGCTCTTGCTCGTGATTGTGGGAATGGTAGTGGTGGCTTGCATGGAGGTGGTGCCACATATGTTGGCTCATCATCCTTGCTCTTTCCTCCATCTTCTTGCAAGGTCTCTTCTTCTATCACCACTTGCTTCCCCTTGTCACTTCCCTTAGGTAAGGGATCCTCCATACTCAACCCACTCCTTGTTGTGATGGCCAACACTTGGCCTCTTGGGTTGTCTTCGGTTCTTCCGGGAAGCTTTCCCGGATCTCTATGAGCTTCACCCGCCTTTTGGAACACTTGTGCTTCCAAAACCTTTTGAGCCTTAGAAATGGAAGTCACCGTGCTCTCAAGACCACTCAACCGTCCAAGCAATTGCTCAAACATGATCTCGGTTCTATCCTTTGGAGGTTGAGTGAATCCGGGTGGAGGTTCTTGTGAAGCCTTTGGTGGTGGAGCTGCACTTGTGGAAGCGGGAGGGTTCAAGGCTCCATCCGGGTTAGAATAGGAAAAACCGGGATGGTTGTGGTTAGGCCGGTAATTGTTGAATTGCCGGTTGTTGTTGAAGTTCCTTGGGCCTTGATAGTTGTTGTAGATGCCCTTTCCCATATAGTTCACATCTTTCTCCTTGGAAGACAAGTTTGCTTGCACTTGCACTTGAGAGGTTGCTTGATTCTTCTTCTCCAATGGAAGCTCCCTTCTTCTCCAATGGAAGCTCCCCGGCAACGGCGCCAAAAACTTGTTACGCTAAGAACGTGTCACGCAAAAAGCCTTAAATTTATACTCGATATATTTCTTCTAACTCCTAGCGAACCCGCAGTGTACGGGACGTTTTGTAGTAGGGATAGTATTCCGAGGTCGAACACAAAGACTGAGGTGAAATTGAATCGATTAGTGACTAAAGATAGTGTTGATCTAGGCTAAGAAAAAAGAAATAAACAAATAAATGAAAATCTCAATATTTTTGGGTTTGGTTTTGTGTGGTGATCAATCAAGAATCACAACGATATATGAATGCAAAACAAATTAAAAATCTAGCAAATAAACACAAGCAAGCAAGACAAGCACGAGATATGAGATCAAAGAGAGAAAAGCGGATTCTAGGGGTCGGAAATTCCGGTGATGGCATAGGACTCAAGCTATCTAATCATTCCTTGGATCAACTATAGTATGTTGGGAGTGAGCGTTTCTAGATTGGGATCAATCACCGGGTAGGTCTCATGATCCACTAGTCCATTCCTAAGGTCTCATCACCGGGTAAGTCTCAAAGAGCCTAAGGATAGGAATTCTACACAAACTGGATGGTATTCTAGGGATCTAACCTCTCCTTACCGGGTAAGTCTCGGGAAGGCAAGTCCTAAACACCTATCCTAGCACACTCAATCCAATAGCGGCTTGTGAGGCTCACTACTACCTAGAGTTCGTCATCTTCGGTATCTAAGAGTAAGAATTACCGGGTAAGTCTCTTCTAACACTTAGTTGCTAACACTGGGTCACCCTAGGATAGGTTTAATCAACAAACACTATGATTTCAACAATCTAACACCATAGCACTTAGATTCATCAAAACAAGCAAGTCAGTCAAAATCACGGGTTGTTCATCAAGAACCACGGCCGTGGAACGTATAGAACAAACCGTGGTTTGCAACAGAGGCTAGGCTCGAGCAAATAATTCATCCAAAGGTACATCTAAGTCCATTCTATCATAGTCCTAGCCATAACCATCTTTTCCTTACCCTAGAATCACATCTATTTAGCCAACAACATGCATCTTAAAGATAAAATCAACAAGCATAAAATCATAGAATCCATGGCAAGAAGATGAAATGAAAGATGGATTAAGCAAATGAAACAAGTAAAACAAGCTAAATCAAGGTTCAAGAAGTACTTACAACCCTTCAAAAGAAGGTTCAATCGATTCTTACAAAACCTTGCAAAACATTTCACTCAAAATCACTCAAAAAGACTATGGAACTATGAACTAGTCTGCTTCTTCTTCTTCTCCAATGGAAGCTCCTTTCTTCTCCAATGGAAGCTCCAATCCAATCTTCCAAAATGAGAGAATCTTTGTTGTTGAGAGTGTGAGAGAGAATGGAGTGATGGGAGATGCCCCTAACAGCCTTGCAGGACCACCTTTTATCCTCCAAATTTGCAAGAGTCGGCCATGAAGATTGTGGGACAGCTGTCACAGCTGTCTGGGGAAAACCACGGCCTATTTCCACGCCCGTGGAAGTCCCAGTGGCCGTGGTTTTGGTGCCTCAGCTTGTTTTGGATCATTAAGCCACGATTTGGTGCATGGCATACACCAACAAGGTCCCATGTGTCCTCCTTAGCTCCTAACTTGCATCCCAATGAGTCCGAAGGTGTGTCATCTCGAGGAATGATCCTCGAATGTATCGATTAAGCTCCTAAATCTCCTAAAAAACCTACAAAGCATGCAAAAGTCCGTGTAGACGTCTATCTCGACAAAATACATGAATTGAGTGCAAACGTCATGAACTAGTGCTAAACCATGCATGAATGAGCGGGAAAACTATCTAAATGAGTGCCTAAACCTAAGTCATAAATCGTGTTATCAGAAAACTTCCAGGAAAGACGGAGGATAACCCAAAAGGAAGGGTAATGTCTATCACAACTAGGAGCGGAGCAACCACCACCGACCCGCAGCCTAAGTTTGTGGAAGTACCCGTCGAGAAGGAGAAAGAGAAAGAGAAGGGGAAGGAGAAGGAAGACATCTACGTTCCTCCTCCAGCTTTCAAACCACCCCTACCATTCCCGCAATCTAGAGCAAGAGCGCGTCTAGACAAGCAATTCGGTAAGTTTATTGAACTCATGAGAAAATCGCATATTAATATACCTTTCATTGATGCAATTGTAGATATGCCAGCTTATGGAAAGTTCCTAAAGGAGATCCTCTCTAACAAAAGGAAATTAGAGGATTTTGGAGAGGTTAAGATGAGTTCGGATTCATCGGATCTCATCAAGACAATGAAAGAAAAGATGCCCCCAAAGCTGAAGGATCCGGGGTCATTTTGTATTCCCATAGGAGTGGGAGATGTCACATATGATGCATTATGTGATTTGGGAGGAAGCGTGAGCATCATTCCGCTTGCCTTATGTAGGAAGATTGGTTTAGGCGAACCTATACCGGTGAAGATGACGTTGTACATGGCAGATCGATCCATAACTCGTCCCGTTGGTATTGTTGAAGAGGTCCCGGTCAAGCTTGGTAAGTTCTATGTTCCTATATATTTTGTTGTGCTTGACATTCCTGCAGATAGTCCGGTCCCAATCATACTCGGAAGACCGTTTCATGCAACATCCGGTTATATAGTTGATTGCAAGAATTCTAGACTCGCCTTCGACATAGGAGAAGAAAAGGTAGAGTTTGTTCTCTCCACTTTGGTGAAGGAACTAGCTTTCGATGAAGATATATTCAACATCCATGACGAAGAGCTATCTAGAGAGGAGGTAAGTTCGATTCTCTTCAAAGATCCCTTGTAAAAAGTTATTTCTATGAGCATTATGGATATAGGGGAAGAAGAGGAATGCAATGAGGAAATTGAAGCTTTAGAGAAGCAAAAAGAAGTGTACGAAGAAGAATTTGAGAAACTCTACAATGGGTTAGAAAACGTAAGAAATCACGGTTAGTCTTGCTATTCCATGGCCGTGGAATCCACCAACACAACCGTAATTAGCTATTCAGAGGACTCCAGTAAGTTACACGGCCAAAACCACGACCGTGGAACAAACAGAGGCACCGTAATTGATTTCCACGCCCAAAACCACGGCCGTGGAGGACACAAGGGAGCCGTAATTTTGGGTGAATCTGAAGGAAATTGTGTTTTCTCCGCCACTTCTCTTTATTCTTCTCCAACATCTTCTACTTCCTTAGACGCTTCTATGGAAGCATTGGATACCCCTCAAGAGCCATTAGAGACTCCTATAGTGATGGACTTGAAGCCACTTCCTACACATCTAAGGTACGCATTTCTAGGACCTAATTCTACCTTTCCGGTAATTGTAAGTTCCGATTTGAGTATAGATGAACATAGTAAGCTCATGGTTGTTCTTAAGAAACATATGAAAGCCTTAGGGTATACTATAGAGGATCTAGTAGGAACCAAACCTTCACTATGCATGCATAAGATCCTAATGGAAGAAGACTTTAGAACTTCGCGACAACCTCAAAGGCGGTTAAATCCGACCATGAAGGAGGTTGTCAAGAAGGAAATTCTTAAACTACTTGATGCAGGTATCATCTACCCTATCTCCAATAGCAAGTGGGTGAGTTCCGTACAGGTGGTTCCAAAGAAGGGAGGAATGACGGTCATCACCAATAAAAACAATGAACTCATTCCCACACGAACTGTTACAGGATGGAGGATGTGCATAGACTACCGCAAGCTAAACAACACAACGAGGAAGGATCACTTCCCACTACCCTTCATTGACCAAATGCTTGAGAGGTTAGCACAACACTCACACTTTTGCTATCTTGACGATTATAGTGGTTTCTTTCAGATTCCGATACATCCGGACGATCAAGAGAAGACCACATTCACATGCCCGTGGGGAACGTTTGCTTATAGGAGAATGCCGTTTGGGCTTTGCAACGCCTCAACCACCTTTATAAGGTGCATGATGGCTATCTTCTCGGAGTACATAGAGGAGATCATGGAGGTCTTTATGGATGATTTCTCCGTTTATGGTTCCTCTTTTGATAATTGTCTTTCTAACCTTGCTCTTGTGTTACAAAGGTGTGAAGACACTAACCTAGTTCTTAATTGGGAAAAGTGCCAATTTATGGTGAAAGAGGGCATTGTATTAGGACACTTAATCTCTAGTAGAGGGATTGAAGTGGATAAGGCTAAGATAGAGACTATAGAAAAGCTTCCTCCCCCAACTTCGGTGAAAGGGATAAGAAGTTTTCTAGGACATGCTGGAATCTATAGACGTTTTATAAAGGATTTCTCCAAGATATCAAAACCGCTTACTAATTTATTGATGAAGGATGCAGTTTTCGATTTCTCGCAGGAATGCTTAGATGCGTTTATTATGATTCAGGAAGCTCTAATCTCAGCCCCGATTATTCAACCTCCGGATTGCAATCTTCCATTTGAGGTTATGTGTGACGCAAGTGACGTAGCTATAGGGGTTGTGCTTGGGAAAAGAAAGGAAGGACGAACCCACGCTATCTACTACGCTAGTAAGACGCTAGATGAAGCGCAACTCAACTATGCCACTACCGAGAAGGAATTTTTAGCAATTGTATATGCATTTGAAAAGTTTCGCTCTTATCTTGTAGGTGCTAAGGTGATTGTGTACACGGATCATGCTGCGATCCAGTATTTGCTTGCAAAGAAAGATGCGAAACCAAGGCTGATTAGATGGATTTTTCTCCTACAAGAATTCGATCTAGAGATCCGTGACAAGAAGGGTACGGAAAATTCTGTCGTGGATCATTTGACAAGAAGGGTTCGGAAAACTCCGGTATGTTCGTGTTTTTGGATGTAGGATCAGTGGAAGAGGGAAGAAAGAAGAGAAACTTAGAAGAAATTGACGAAACTTGGACTTTGGCACATTACAGAGAGTTCCACGGCCAAAACCACGGCCGTGACAGCTACAGTGACCGTAATTTGCAAAAGCCTGAGAAAAATCACCATAACCACGGTTCCGTACATTTCCACGGCCGTGGAAACCCCCGAGTGACCGTAATTTTCGAAAAAATTTACGGCCACTATAAAAACCACGTTTCTTCATAAAACACACCAAAACACCATTTTCCACGACCAAAAATGCCGAATTGATCCCCCTCTCTCAAATCTCCGTTCGTTAATCGTTTCGAACGATTCTTTAACCCAAACTGGAGCAAATTCGATCATCTACAAGATCCAAGCAACGATTCGAGTGAACAATCGCCGGAGAAGACGGATTTCAAAATCCAAAAACCTAGGTTTTTCTTCTCTTCTTTCGCTTTGTCGATTCGATTCAGTTTTTGCAAGATATATTAGGAGAACTGATTGAAACTGGAATGAAATTAGTCTAGGGCTGCTATCTGCTGATTGTGGTGTTGATTGAGTGATTTTTGAGGATTTACGAACCAAACCACGGTTCCTGGGCATTCCACGGCCGTGGAAATTGAAGAACAGACCGTGGTCTTGAAAAGAATATGGACTTTGTTAGGAGAATGTCTAATAGGACCAAGAAGAGGAAAGGTAATGCTTCCTCCTCCTCCCAGGCACCCCCTAGTGAACCACCATCACCACCATCACCCCCACCCCCTAGATTTCCACAAATTCATGATTATTATCTAGATACTTTAGAGAGAATTGTGAAGAGACCTATCATAGGAGCTCGTTACTTTCTTCTTGAGGAGTTAGAGCCACTGAATGTGGTAGGTGACCTTACTTGGTTACTTGATAGGGCTGGATTGATCGTCTTCTCCGGTATTCGGGAAGACGCTTATGAGGAGATCACTAGAGAGTTTGTGATCTCATTTGAGCATAGCCATGTGGATAGGACAGTTTCTTTCCGGTTGATGGAGAGGAACTATGAGTTTTCGATCCGAGAGTTTGGAGCCTTCTTTGGGTTCCATGAGACCTTTAATGGTCGATTTCCTAGTGGCGTGTACGCCAAAGATTTTTGGGAGGATATTGCCATGGTATATGCTAGCGAGGACCGCTGGCAACCTGCTGATACCAAGGCTAAGTTGATTTATCACTTAGCCTTGAAGATTGCTCACCGGGTACTTTCTAAGTGTCTCTTCCCTAGGACGGAGACTCCTCAGAAGATCAAGACCGATGAGCTGTTTTTGCTGTACTGTATGCTGCATGGTAGGCCTACTGATTGTGCCACCCTCTTAGCTTCTACCATGAGTAAGTTAAAGAACAAGAGGGCTAGCAACATTGGATATGGTGGAATGGTCACCCACATTGCTAGACAGTTAGGAGTAGACTTCTCCACCTGCACTAGGATAGCGGCGAGGCCGTTAGGACTTCAGAGTCTCATGACTAGAGGCTTGATTTTCCCTAGGCATAGAGCTCCACCTACCGCTACCATGCCTTGGGAGGATAGAGGAGGTAGAGGTGTAGCATGGCTTCCCGAGTATTCCATTATGGCTGGACGCCATAACTGGAAGGAGACATTCGCTGCTATGCATGCGAATAGATTAGTAGCACCTCCTTACATTCCACCAGAGGCACCTGCTGCAGATGAGGAGGAGATGAGAGGAGATGATGGTTTTGAGGGAGGAGGTGAGGAGCACGACTTTGGTACCTTTCCGGATTAGCCAGATACATTTCCCGACCTCCCTAGACATTCTCCCCGCCCTGCTAGAGCTTCCGCCTCTTCCTCTCGCCGTGCTAGCGTAAGTGAGAGGCCGATATGGATGGCGACCCCTCCTGAGTGGTATAGCACGCAGCCGGAGTGGATGAGAGCTCCACCGACTTGGCATTTACAACCACCACCTGCACTAGCACCATCAGATGCACCAGCTTGGTATAGCCAGGCACCGGAGTGGTACGAGCAGCTGCTGGAGTGGGCCACCGACCTTTCCAGTAGAGTCGGAGCCTTGGAGATCTGCGTGGATGCCAGGGATGCACGAGCCGATGCATATGACCGGATGATGAGAGACATTTATCGCCAGCAGTTTGGGCGGAACTACGACCCCGGCTTCTTCCCGTTTCCACCACCACCGGCACCCCAGTGAGGACGATGACGATCTACCGCTTTAGCCACTCCACCACCGTCTTGTGAGTTCATTTTCTTTCTTTCTTTTCTTTATTTCTTTTTGAACATTAGGGACAATGTTTGTATCAAGTATGGGGTGGGGTGTGACTATTCGTTTGTATTAACTCTACTCACTTTTGCTTGCTTTGATTAAGAACACTTTGCATGTTTCATTCCATTGTTACACGTTTCATTATCGCATTGCATGGAAAAGCTTTTGAAAAAACCATAAAAATCGGAATTTTTGAAACTTTTGTGCTTCTAAGAATTGAGATGATTTCTATGATAATCACCACTTGTGAATTGAGTTTTTGATGACAATTGTATGCCTAAACAAATAGTGAATTGAAAAGAAATTGAATGTGTTAATTATTCCTCTTTTGCAAGTTTCATAATGTGAAGAGTTTTATCTAAATCATATTGAGAAATCAAGGTTGAAATCACATGATAAGTTCCTATACTTCTTGTTGAAATGATTAAGGAAATTCGATCTTCTTTCTTCTTTCTTTGATCATTTAGCCCCTCAATGAAATAATGGCCTCCCTTACCTATCCGGGAATTTGGAGGAGTTGATATTTGGCATGTTTGATGTGGGAGGGCCATGAAAGTAAAATTTTACATTCAAAGAATAGAAAGAACTTATAGGTTTGGGGAAGTCAATCATGACGATGAGTAACTCGGCACCATTCACATAGCCGGGTGTTTGTGTCTTGCCAAAGTCGGATTGAGCGATATTCCTAACGGATTATGGTATGTGCATCAAGGGTTTGAGGCATCTCGCAAAATTGAGAACCACCAATCTCCTAGGCTTCGATTTTTGTGCACCTCTGTCCATAACTCCAAAAGTAAAGTCGAAAAATTATGTGCAAAAGAAGAGAGCAAAGCTCTAAGATGAAAGTGTTGCAAAACCGCAAGAGAAAAAAGAAAAGAGTTAGTTATCCACTTTCCCGGATTCATGCACCACATTCCTTATAGTTTCCCTTCCCTTTCCGCATTCTAGACCTTAATTGAAAGTCCTTAAGATCAAGAGAATGTTATATGACTTGGTGATCTAAATTGAAGTTCTTATGATTGATTTTGATAATGTTTGAAGGTTGTGATGCTTACATTGAAGTTTGATCAATTCACGATGTTTCCTTTCTATTTATTATTCGCTTATGTATATGAAAGTCTCGTGAATGAATGAAGCAAGGTTTGAGAATGATCTATTGGCTAGAAGCACATTCACCTAAAAGATGTTTTGTTTTTGAGATTGCATACATATTTCATCCTAACTTGAGTTCTAAAGCTTTTGAAAGACCTTGCTCGGGGACAAGCAAGTGGCAAGTATGGGGTATTTTGTTAGCATGAAATATTGTGATATTTTAGGCATGTTTTCTAGATGTTTTTCATCCATTATAGTGTTCATTGATAAGGCATTGAAGCAATTGTTAGCTAGTTTGTCTATATTGTCGATATAGAGGTCTACATAACCTTTGTGTTGATTGTAGGCAAATAAGAGCTAAAACCAAGCAAATTAAGAGAGGATGGAGATGAATTGAGCACATCCAAGGATTGAGGACACCACAAAGAAGCCAAGGAAGATGCTAGGATGAGGAATGGCACGAAACAAAGGAAACTACGAGCAATCTATGCTTCCACGGTCTAAAATACGGCCGTAATGAAGTCCACGCCCAAAACCACGGCCGTGGATCTTGGCAACATGAACGTGGAGCATTCCAGAGAGTTACACGGTATAAAGTACGGCCGTAGAAGTTGCGAAGAACCGTAATCCACTTCCACGCTCTAAACCACGGCCGTGGAACTCCATGAAACCGTGATTTAGGCAATCTTTTGACGAATAAAATATGGACACATTGCCTACGCATATGGGCCGGACAGTTATTCTATCCTTCCTTATAAAAGGACTGAAGGAGGGAGAATTTGGCATCTCCGCTTACGCTCGCTTACACGTGCCTAGGGTTTCATTGGACGTGTGGAGAATTGCAATTTTGCAACGGAGATTTACGAAGGCTTGAAGATTTGGAAGTTACCTTTTATTCCTAGGTTTGATTAGAAGACGGATTGACATCCCGCTCTTCGTTCTTATCAAGGATTGTGATTGGTTTGTGTTATTCTAAATCTAATATACATTATTACCCTTGTTGTGGATTTGAGATTGATTTGAAGTTTATTGAAGGTTTTCAACTTTCATTCTTCTTAATCTTGAATTTGATATCATAATGACTGTTGTTGGCTAAAACCCTTAAGCAATTCTAAGGTGAAGGGCTGATAGTTGTGGCTTAGATGATGATAGATCGATCGTAAACAAATTGGACCCTGAGAGTTAGAGAGATTCGCCGACGAACCAAAGTCACGGCCTGTTCTTGAGGTTCCACGGCCGTGGAACTCAAGATCCACCCGTAATTTACAACAGTTTATGAACCTTGCTTTTACTTTAATCCAAAGTTAAAGATTTGCTTTAACTTAGTCTTGGCTTGCCTTTTCTAGGTAGTAGTGAAGCCTCAACAACCTCTACTTCGATTTCGAGTGTCACAACCTTAATCGGTTTAGTTAGTCTTGATCCTTGGGTTACAAGTTTGGGTATTTGAGATCAATTCTTGTCTTTAGATCATTTCTATACTGAAGCCTCAACAACCTTTATAGAGAGTGTCTTTAGATAAGTCATATAAAGCCTTGGAACTTCACCGTACATTGCTTTACCTTAGCGTACCTTTGCAACTCTTAACTCTGTCCTTAGTTCTTTAGTACATCTTGAATCGATTGCCACAATTAGACACCTGGATCTTTAGGGTTGCTGTTTTCCCAATATATTGCAAAGCTCATACATTTACTTGCTTGACGATTTATAACTAGATTTAACCCCCCAAATCCCTGTGTTCGATACTCTGGAATTATTGCTTAACTACGTCGATCCGTACACTGCGGGTTCGCTTGCTTGATTCTAGTTTTATAAATTTAAGACTTATTTGCACGCACGCTAAGTGGAGAACAAGAGGAGGAGATGATAGTTTTGAGGGAGGAGGTGAGGAGCATGACTTTGGCACTTTCCCGGATCAGCCGACACATTTCCCTGACCCTCCCAGATGCTCACCACGACCAGCTGGACATTCAGGACCCTCTTCCTCTCGCCGTGCTAGCGTGAGTGAGAGGCCGACATGGATGGAGACCCCTCCCGATTGGTATAGATCACAACCGGAGTGGATGGGAGCTCCACCGACATGATATGCACAACCGCCATCGGCACCAGCTCCACTGGATACACCGGCTTGGTACAGCCCGCCACCGGGGTGGTATGAACAGCTGCCGGACTGGGCTGCCGACCTCTCCGACAGAGTAGGAGACTTGGAGATCCGGCAGGATGCTAGAGATGTCCGAGCTGATGAGCACGACAGGATGATGAGGGACATCTACCGCCAGTAGTTTGGGCGGAAATTCGACTCCAGCTTCTTCCCGTTTCCACCACCGCCTCCACCTCAGTGATGATCATGCACGATTGACAGTTTCAGCCGCTCCACCGCCGTCTTGTGAGTTTATTTTTCTTTCTTTCTTTTCTTTATTTCTTTTTGAACATTAGGGACAATGTTTGTCTCAAGTATGGGGTGGGGTGTGACTCTCGTTTGTAATAACTCTACTCACTTTTGCTTGCCTTGATTGAGAATACTTTGTGATAGCACGATTTATGACTTAGGTTTAGGTAATCGTTTAGATAGATTTGTCACTCATTCATGCATGGCTTAGCACTAGTTCAAAACGTTTGCACTCAAATCACGTATTTTGTCGAGATAGACGTCTACACGGACTTGTGCATTGCTTTGTAGGTATTTTGGGAGATTTAGGAGCTAAATCGATACGTTTGAGGATCGTTCATCGAGATGACACACCCTCGGACTCATTAGGATGCAAATTAGAGGCTAAGGAGGACTCATGGAACCTTGCCAACACAAGCCATGCACCAAATCGAAGCTTAATGATCAAAGGCAAAGCTGAAGGTCCAAATCACGGTTCACTAACACTACGGCCGTGATTCTACCCGTGGATTTTGCCAGGTTTTCGTGACAGCTGTGCCACGATCTCTTGGCCAGCTCTTGCAAAGTTGTAGTATAAAAGTGGTCCTGCATTGGCTGAGAGAATCATCTTGGAGCAGCGCTCCATTCGATCCCGAACCGGAGAAAACCCTTAGATCTAGATCCAAGAGCATTAAAAAGGGGAAAGAGATGGCCGGAAGAGATCTCCAAGCTGAATTGGATGAGGCTTTAGAGCAAATTAGGATAAAGGATGAAGCTTTGGAGAATGAAAGGAGACTTGCCAATGAGAGGCAAGAGGCAACTAGGAGGGAGATTGAGGAGATTAGGCAAGCTCTTGTGCAAAGAGAGCTTAACCGTCAACAACCTCCTCCACCTCCACCACAACCGCAGCCGGCGGCGGTGAATATTAGGGCTGTGCCCATTGCAATGGAAGAGCCACAAACGTTGGGGCAACGTATGGATCCGGCACAAAGAGCACACCGTCCGGGTGTGAACTTAGGAGATCCCGCAGCCCATGATTACGAACTCCGCCCTCAAGTTCTACAAATGATCCGGCATAATCAATTTGGAGGGATGGAAGGAGAGTCTCCTCATCAACACTTGAGGAACTATGAGATCTTGATGGAGACTCTTAGACCGCCTAGATTTGAGAGCAACAACCATAAGCTTAGGGCTTTTTCCTTCTCTCTTAAGGATAAAGCCTTAGCTTGGTATCAATCTATTCCACAAGGGCGAGTTGGTACTTGGGAGGAGATGACAACCGAGTTTTTGACTAAGTTCTTCCCACCTTCCAAGACTACCGAGTTAAGAGGGAAGATCAATGCCTTCGTGATGAAGGATAGAGAGAGTTTGTTCAAATCTTGGGAGAGATTCAAGGATCTTCTCCTAGATTGTCCACACCATGGCATACCGAAAATTGAGCTATTGGAGATCTACTTCAAAGGACTTGATGAAGATAGCCAATTTAAGCTCCAATCTCTTTCCGGTGGGACTTTCATGGAGAAGCATGTAGATGAATCTTGGGAGTTTGTGGAGAAACAAGCTCTAGTGATTCAGAATTACTCCCATAGGAAGAGTGAAGGGAGAAAGGCGGGAGCATATGAGGTGAGTGAAGTCACCATGAGCAATTTCAAGCTTGACGCCATCAACAATGAATTGAAGTCTTTGAGAGAGTTGTGTGCTACAACCTTGAAGAACCAAGCAACTCCTCAAGTGCTTCCACAAGCTAACTTATCTTCCAAGGAGGAGGATGTGAATTACATGGGAAGGGGCAATTACAACAACTACCAAGGCCCAAGGAACTTCAACAACAACTGGCAATTCCACAATTACCGGCCCAACCACAACCATCCCGGGTTTTCCTATTCTAATCCGGATGGGGCCTTGAACCCTCCCGCTTCCACAAGCACAACTCCACCACCAAAAGCTTCACAAGAACCTCCACCCAGATTTACTCAACCTCCAAAGGATAGAACCGAAATGATGTTTGAGCAATTGCTTGGAAGGTTGAGTGGTCTTGAGTGCACCGTGACTTCAATTTCTAAAGCTCAAAAGGTTTTGGAAGCACAAGTGTTCCAAAAGGCGGGTGAAGCCCATAGAGATCCGGGAAAGCTTCCCGGAAGGACCGAAGACAACCCAAGAGGCCAAGTGTTGGCTATCACTACAAGGAGTGGGTTGAGCATGAAAGATCCTTTACCCAAGGAGAATGCTAAAGGGAAACAAGTGGTGATAGAGGAAGAGACTTTGCAAAGAGATGGAGGCAAGAGCAAGGATGTTGAGCCAACTTATGTGGCACCGCCTCCATATAAGCCACCACTACCGTTCCCACAATCACGAGCAAGAGCTCGCTTGGACAATCACTTTGGTAAGTTCCTTGAACTAATGTCTAAATTGCATATTAACATTCCGTTCATGGATGCTATTTTAGGAATACCGGAATATGGCAAGTTCTTGAAAGAGATACTCTCCAACAAAAGGAAGTTGGAGGAGTATGGGGAGATAAGGATGACCAAGAGATCTTCGGAATTGATCCAAACAATGAAGGAGGAGATGCCTCCCAAGCTAAGAGATCCGGGTTCCTTTTGTGTCCCAATTGGAGTGGGAGATGTGAAGTATGAGGCCCTTTGTGAACTTGGAGCAAGTGTAAGCATCATACCGCTTGCACTTTGCAACAAGGTTGGGCTAGGAGAGCCAAAACCGGTCAAGATGACCCTCTATATGGCAGACCGTTCTATCACTCATCCGGTTGGGATCTTAGAAGACATCCCGGTGCAACTAGGAGGATTCTATGTGCCAATTGATTTTGTTGTCTTGGATATTCCGGCGGACTATCCGGTTCCCATCATCTTAGGAAGACCTTTCCTAGCCACCTCCGGATGCCTAGTGGATTGCAAGAATGGGACTCTCTCCTTCAACATTGGAGAAGAGAACATCAAGTTCAAGTTGTCCACAATGATGAAAGGGCCAACCCTTGATGAAGATGTCTTCAACATAGTCGAGCAAGAGGAATCTAGAGAAGTTGTGAGCTCGATCTTGATCAAGGATCCTTTGGAGAAGGTTCTTAGCCTAAGTATGATGGAGGAAGGTGTTGAAGAAGCTTGCAATGAAGAAATCAAGGCCTTAGAAGCATTAGAAAAGGAGACAAGAGTTGAAGATGAAGACCACGAAGAGGTGCTGAACGGCTGCAAGTTCCACGGGTGTGGAATGAGTTCCCCGGCCGTCAAACTCTCTATAAAGCCATAACAAATGAGCCAGGCAAGGTCCACGGCCGTGGAAATGGAGCCAACCGTGGTTCCAACCGTGGTTTCCCCTGAATCAGACCTCATTGATGATCAACCATCAAGGAGCCTTGAAGGGTCTTCATTTGCTTTGGATTCATCTCATCCAACGCTATTTGGATCGTCTCCAATCGATAGAGGTCCTCCTAAACTTGAACTCAAACCCCTCCCCTCTCATTTGAAGTATGCTTTTCTTGGTGATAATTCAACATATCCGGTGATTGTTAATGCATGCTTGAGTGATGATGAACTTGCTAAGTTGTTGCATGAACTAAGATTGCATAGGAAAGCCATTGGCTACACTATTGATGATTTGGTTGGCATAAAACCTTCTTTGTGCATGAATAAGATATTGGTGGAAGATAATCATAAACCCTCTATTGAACATCAAAGAAGATTGAATCCTATAATGAAAGAGGTAGTCAAAAAGGAGATCATTAAGTTGCTAGATGCGGGGATTATCTACCCTATCTCGGATAGTAAGTGGGTTAGTCCCGTTCATGTAGTACCTAAGAAGGGTGGGATGACCTTAGTGACCAATGAGAACAATGAACTAATCCCAACTAGGACGGTTACGGGGTGGAGAATGTGCATTGACTATAGGAAGTTGAACATGGCCTCTAGGAAAGATCACTTCCCCCTCCCCTTCATTGACCAAATGCTAGAGAGGTTAGCTAAACATTCTCATTTTTTCTATTTAGATGGCTATAGTGGATTCTTCCAAATCCCTATCCACCCCGATGACCAAGAGAAAACCACCTTTACATGTCCATGGGATACTTTTGCTTATAGGAGAATGCCATTTGGGTTGTGTAATGCACCCGCCACCTTCCAAAGGTGTATGATGACTATCTTTTCGGAATACATTGAAAATATCATGGAAGTGTTCATGGATGATTTCTCTGTTTATGGTTCTTCTTTTGATAATTGCTTGGCTAACTTGTCATTAGTATTGCAAAGATGTGAGGAGACAAATCTTGTCTTGAATTGGGAAAAATGCCACTTCATGGTAAGTGAAGGCATTGTGTTAGGACACTTGGTGTCCAACCGTGGCATTGAGTTTGATAGAGCTAAGATTGAAACGATAGAGAAGTTCCCACCACCTACCTCGGTGAAGGCGGTAAGGAGTTTCTTAGGGCATGCCGGTTTTTACCGGAGGTTTATTCAAGACTTCTCTAAAATTTCTAAGCCTCTCACTAACCTACTAATGAAGGATGTTGATTTTGTCTTTTCCAAAGATTGTCTTAAGGCTTTTTGTAGGTTGAAGAACGCCTTGATCTCCGCACCTATAATGCAACCTCCGGATTGGAGTTTACCGTTTGAGATCATGTGTGATGCAAGCGATGTAGCCGTTGGGGCTGTTTTGGGACAAAGGAAAGATGGGCGCACTCATGCTATTTATTATGCTAGCAAGACGCTAGATGATACCCAACTCAATTATGCTACCACCGAGAAGGAGTTGCTAGCGGTGGTGTATGCTTTTGAGAAGTTCCGCTCATATCTTATTGAAGCGAAGGTCATAGTTTATACGGATCATGCTGCGATCCGTTATCTACTTACCAAGAAGGATGCGAAGCCTAGGTTGATCCGGTGGATCCTTCTTCTTCAAGAGTTTGATTTGGAAATCCGGGACAAGAAGGGATCCTAGAACTCCGTGGCGGATCACCTTAGTAGACTCCCACCATTGGAGCTTGAAAGAGATGACATCCCGATTGATGACTCATTCCGGGATGAGCAATTGCAAATGGTGGAGGAATGCTTGTTCCAAGTGTCTAGAGGAAGTGAGCCATGGTACGCCGACATTGTGAACTATCTAGTGTGTGAGGAAGTTCCTCCCGGTTTGACATATGCCCAAAGGAAGAAGTTCTTCAAGGATGTGAGGCACTACTATTGGTGTGAACCACTTCTATTCAAGAGAGGGCCGGATGGAATGTTTAGAAGATGCATACCGGAGGATGAGTTGGTGAGTGTGATCCGCCATTGTCACTCATTGCCATGTGGAGGGCATGCTAGCGCACACAAGACATGTGCTAAAGTGTTGCAATCGGGTTTCTTTAGGCCGAGTTTGTTCAAGGATGTGCAAAGCTTTGTGGTAGCTTGTGATGCTTGCCAAAGGACGGCAACATCTCAAGGAGGAATGAGATGCCCTTGAACAACATTCAAGAAGTGTAATATTTGATGTGTGGGGTGTGGACTTCATGGGATCATTTCCCTCTTCTTGAGGCAACCTCTACATCCTATTGGCGGTTGACTATGTTTCAAGATGGGTGGAGGCGATCTCCTCTCCTACAAATGATGCCAAGGTGGTGGTGCGGTTCTTCAACCGAGTGATTTTCCCTAGGTTTGGTACACCAAGGGTGATCATTAGTGATGGAGGGAAGCACTTCACAAATAGGAACTTTGGAACACTTTTGGCTAAGTATGGGGTGACTTATAAGGTGGCAACACCTTACCATCCCCAAACTAGTGGCCAAGTCGAGATCTCCAACCGGATGATAAAGGCCATTCTCGAGAAGACGGTTTGGAGGACAAGAAAGGATTGGGCTATGAAGCTCAATGATGCCTTGTGGGCATATAGGACCGCTTTCAAGACACCGATTGGCACCACTCCTTACAAGTTGGTCTATGGCAAGTCTTGCCACCTTCCGGTGGAAATAGAGCATAGAGCACATTGGGCCATCAAGTGGCTAAATTTTGATCTAAAAGAGGCCGGAGAGAAGAGGTTGCTTGATATGAACGCACTTGAGGAGATCCGGTTGGACGCATACGAGAATGTCCGGATCTACAAGGAGAGGACCAAGCGTTGGCATGACAAGAGGATCATCCCGAAGGAGTTGAGAGAAGGAGACCTTGTCCTTCTCTTCAACTCTAGGCTGCGGCTCTTTCCCGGGAAGCTCAAATCAAGATGGACCGGGCCATATGTGGTGAAGAAGATCTTTCCCCATGGAGCTATTGAGATAGGAGGGGAGCATTGTGGGAACTTTAAGGTGAATGGGCACCGGTTGAAGAAGTATATCCCGGGAGCTCCGGTGGACATGATTGCCCCGCTTTACCTTGATTAGACGCCCCCGAGTTTGGTCAAGCTAATGACCTTAAAGAAGCGCTTGGTGGGAGGCAACCCATTGGTAACATTTTCCCTTTCTCGTTTTTGTTTTTATTTTAGATTTTTCTGTTTTTGTGTGTTTTGTGTGCCTCGTGTGTGTTAGAGTCTTGGTAGCATTGGAAGTCTTGCTTGGCATGAGAATGATGATGATGAACCCCTCATAAATTATGGGTGGAGCGGACGCGGAACTTGGACGGCTAGCGGTGCCTAGCGCGGGTCCCGACACTTTGACGAATGCTTAGAGCTCTCTACCATTATTGATAGGATCATCCAACATCAATTCCACTTGAGAATCCCAAATACCATAGCAAACCATTTTTACATTGTGAGAACCCTCTTTCACTCTTCTTTACTTCATTTACACATTGGGGACAATGTGTTTCTAAGTATGGGGTGGGGTTTGCATGATCCTTTGCATGATGAGCATCTAGGGTAGTTTAATATTTGCACATGTCTTGCATTGTATGTATTCATTTCGAAAAATCCTATAAAAATCAGAAAATTTAAAAATTTTTGTGCTTTCTAGGCTTGGATATGACCCTAATGATGAATCTCGTCTTGTGGCTTGGCTATGGATGGCCTTATGTGTTAAATTGATGAATGCATATGTGGACTTGAAGTACTTCTCTTGAATGCTATGGATGATTTGTGATCATGATGTTTGCCTAGAATGGATTGAGTATTGAAGGTCGAAATTACATGATAGTTCTTGCATACCATCTAGGAATGAATGAGGCAATTCATCTTTCTCTACTTCTCATCTTGATCATGATTGTTTGAGCACCTCAATGGATATAAATTGACCTCTTTTGACCCATCCGGGAATAGGAGCATGTTAGTGTGTTGATGTGTGTGAAAAGCAAGTGTGGGGTGAAGATGTTGATGAAAGAATGTCATGAATAAAATGCTGAATTTGTTGTGAAAGTGTAGACAAAAACATAGGTTTGGGGACGTTGGTTTAAATGACAAGTAACTCGGTACACTTCACATAATCGGGTGTTGGTGCCTTGCCAAAGTCAAATAAACCAATAGTCGTAACGAGCTTTGGTATGTGTGCCCGGTGTGGATGCACCTCGAAAAATAGAAAAAGCCGGAGGACGGCTACTCACCAAGGTTTCGGCTTTTTTACACCAATGCCATTGTCTCAAAAATAAGTGAAGGAAAAAGAAAAGAAAGAAAAGATAGAGAAAATATACACTTGAGGGAAGTTGATCGAGGACAAGATTGTGGAGTTAGTTCCATTCCCGGATTAGCATCACATAGCCTAGAAAAATCCCCACCTAGTCACAACGTTTCTTGGCCTTTTATTCCACAAGACCTTATGACCTATTTGCATGTTTGTAAGACTTAGTAATCTAGATTGGATATGCTCTTGATCATCTTGACTTCGTCATCTTTACATTTCATGCATGCTTTTGAGTTAAGTACAATTGTCTTTCCATGCCATCGCTTATTTGATACATAATTGCTTGTCCATTGCCATAAAACATGACTATGAAGGTGATCCAATAGTAGAAGCACAAACCCAAAAAGATTTTGCCATTTTTCTGCATATATAAATCATGTTATCTCGTAGTCTATAGTTGAGAATTTGCTCGGGACGAGCAAACCTTAAGTATGGGGTATTTTTGATAGCACGATTTATGACTTAGGTTTAGGTAATCGTTTAGATAGATTTGTCACTCATTCATGCATGGTTTAGCACTAGTTCACAACGTTTGCACTCAAATCACGTATTTTGTCGAGATAGACGTCTACACGGACTTGTGCATTACTTTGTAGGTATTTTGGGAGATTTAGGAGCTAAATCGATACGTTTGAGGATCGTTCATCGAGATGACACACCCTCGGACTCATTAGGATGCAAATTAGAGGCTAATGAGGACTCATGGAACCTTGCCAACACAAGCCATGCACCAAATCGAAGCTTAATGATCAAAGGCAAAGCTGAAGGTCCAAATCACGGTTCACTGACACTCCACGGCCGTGATTCTACCCGTGGATTTTGCCAGGTTTTCGTGACAGCTGTGCCACGATCTCTGGGCCAGCTCTTGCAAAGTTGTAGTATAAAAGTGGTCCTGCATTGGCTGAGAGAATCATCTTGGAGCAGCTCTCTATTATCCACTATCATCCAATCAAAAATACTCTCTCAACAAGAAGATTCTTTGGAGGAGAAGGAGAAGGAGGCTACCATTGGAGAAGAGCTTCATTGGAGAAGAAGAAGAGCACACCATTGATAGATTTTGATAGCTTCGTAGTGAAGAATTTCGGAATCGATTTCTAGAGTTGTATGAACCATTTGAACCTTCTTTAAGAAGGGTTGTGAGTCATTCTAATTCCATTTTTCAGCTTGGTTTTGTGTACTTCACTTTTTCATCTCTTTCTCTTCACTATTTTGCAAATGGAAGCCATGATTTTATGTTTGATGATTTCGATTGCTATGATGAATGTTGTAGGCTAAATAGATGTGATTCTAGGGTAAGGAAAGAATGGTTATGGCTAGGACTATGATAGGATGGACTTAGATTAGCCTTTGGATGACTTGTGTGCTTAACGTAGCCTCTGTTAGGATCCACGGTTTGTTCTTGCCAAACCACGGCCGTGGACTTGGTAGAACAACCCGTGATCTTCCCTGGTTCGGTGGATCTAGTCTTAAATTGTTAAGAATGTTGAAATCCTAAGTGTTTGTTGAATTAAATCTATCCTAGGGTGACCTAGTGTTAGCAACTAAGTGTTAGGAGAGACTTACCGGGTAATCCTTACTCTTAGATTCCAAAGATAACAAACCCTAGGTAGTGGTGAGCCTCATAAGCCGCCATTGGATTAAGTGTGCTAGATGGTTGCTTAGGACTAACCCTTCCGAGACTTACCCGGTAAGGATAGGTTAGATCTCTAGGTGACAATCCGGTTTGTGTAGAATTCCGTCCCTTAGGTTCTTAGAGACTTACCCGGTGATGAGATCTTAGGGATGGACTAGTGGACCATGAGACCTACCCGGTGATTGATCCCAATCTAGAAACACTTAATCCCAACATATCATAGTAAATCCAAGGAATGATTAGATAGCTTGAGTCCTATGCCATAACCGGAACTTCCAACCCCTAGAATCCGTTTCTCTCTTTGATCTATATCTTGTTTTAGCTTGATTGTTTGAGTTGATTGTTAGCATAGTTGATTTGTTTATTTTGCATGCTTGGTGATCCTTGATTAATCACCTAAAAACCAACCAAAAACAATGAGATTTTCATTTCTTTATTTCTTTCTCTTTCCTTAACCTAGATCTTTACTAAACTTAATCATAAATCGAATCAATCTCACTTTAGTCTTTGTGTTCGACCTCGGAATACTATCCCTACTACAAACGTCCCGTACACTGCGGGTTCGCTAGGAGTTAGGATAAATATAACGAGAATATAAATTTAAAACCCATTGTGTATCACATCCTGAGCGTAACAAGTTTTTGGCGCCGTTGCCGGGGACTAGGTCTAGATTGAGTCTTTTTGTGATTGATTATAGTGTAGATCTTTCTTGTTGCTTTTAATCTCTCTTTGGTTTGTGTCTTTGCTTTTCAGGACACCTCTTACTCTTTAGGTGTATGCGAAGATCTCGTGGCAAGGATTTAGCTCCATTCGATCCCGAACCGGAGAAAACCCTTAGATCTAGATCCAAGAGCATTAAAAAGGGGAAAGAGATGGCCGGAAGAGATCTCCAAGCTGAATTGGATGAGGCTTTAGAGCAAATTAGGATAAGGGATGAAGCTTTGGAGAATGAAAGGAGACTTGCCAATGAGAGGCAAGAGGCAACTAGGAGGGAGATTGAGGAGATTAGGCAAGCTCTTGTGCAAAGAGAGCTTAACCGTCAACAACCTCCTCCACCTCCACCACAACCGCAGCCGGCGGCGGTGAATATTAGGGTTGTGCCCATTGCTATGGAAGAGCCACAAACGTTGGGGCAACGTATGGATCCGGCACAAAGAGCACACCGTCCGGGTGTGAACTTAGAAGATCCCGCAGCCCATGATTACGAACTCCGCCCTCAAGTTCTACAAATGATCCGGCATAATCAATTTGGAGGGATGGAAGGAGAGTCTCCTCATCAACACTTGATGAACTATGAGATCTTGATGGAGACTCTTAGACCGCCTGGATTAGAGAGCAACAACCATAAGCTTAGGGCTTTTTCCTTCTCTCTTAAGGATAAAGCCTTAGCTTGGTATCAATCTATTCCACAAGGGCGAGTTGGTACTTGGGAGGAGATGACAACCGAGTTTTTGACTAAGTTCTTCCCACCTTCCAAGACTACCGAGTTAAGAGGGAAGATCAATGCCTTCGTGATGAAGGATAGAGAGAGTTTGTTCAAATCTTGGGAGAGATTCAAGGATCTTCTCCTAGATTGTCCACACCATGGCATACCGAAAATTGAGCTATTGGAGATATACTTCAAAGGACTTGATGAAGATAGCCAATTTAAGCTCCAATCTCTTTCCGGTGGGACTTTCATGGAGAAGCATGTAGATGAAGCTTGGGAGTTTGTGGAGAAACAAGCTCTAGTGATTCAAAAATACTCCCATAGGAAGAGTGAAGGGAGAAAGGCGGGAGCATATGAGGTGAGTGAAGTCACCATGAGCAATTTCAAGCTTGACGCCATCAACAATGAATTGTAGTCTTTGAGAGAGTTGTGTGCTACAACCTTGAAGAACCAAGCAACTCCTCAAGTGCTTCCGCAAGCTAACTTATCTTCCAAGGAGGAGGATGTGAATTACATGGGAAGGGGCAATTACAACAACTACCAAGGCCCAAGGAACTTCAACAACAACCGGCAATTCAACAATTACCGGCCCAACCACAACCATCCCGGGTTTTCCTATTCTAATCCGGATGGGGCCTTGAACCCTCCCGCTTCCACAAGCACAACTCCACCACCAAAAGCTTCACAAGAACCTCCACCCGGATTTACTCAACCTCCAAAGGATAGAACCGAAATGATGTTTGAGCAATTGCTTGGAAGGTTGAGTGGTCTTGAGAGCACCGTGACTTCAATTGCTAAAGCTCAAAAGGTTTTGTTAGCACAAGTGTTCCGAAAGGCGGGTGAAGCCCATAGAGATCCGGGAAAGCTTCCCGGAAGGACCGAAGACAACCCAAGAGGCCAAGTGTTGGCTATCACTACAAGGAGTGGGTTGAGCATGAAAGATCCTTTACCCAAGGAGAATGCTAAAGGGAAACAAGTGGTGATAGAGGTAGAGACTTTGCAAAGAGATGGTGGCAAGAGCAAGGATGTTGAGCCAACTTATGTGGCACCGCCTCCATACAAGCCACCACTACCGTTCCCACAATCACGAGCAAGAGCTCGCTTGGACAATCACTTTGGTAAGTTCCTTGAACTAATGTCTAAATTGCATATTAACATTCCGTTCATGGATGCTATTTTAGGAATGCCGGCATATGGCAAGTTCTTGAAAGAGATACTCTCCAACAAAAGGAAGTTGGAGGAGTACGGGGAGATATGGATGACCAAGAGATCTTCAGAATTGATCCAATCAATGAAGGAGGAGATGCCTCCCAAGCTAAGAGATCCGGGTTCCTTTTGTGTCCCAATTGGAGTGGGAGATGTGAAGTATGAGGCCCTTTGTGATCTTGGAGCAAGTGTAAGCATCATACCGCTTGCACTTTGCAACAAGGTTGGGCTAGGAGAGCCGAAACCGGTCAAGATGACCCTCTATATGGCGGACCGTTCTATCACTCATCCGGTTGGGATCTTAGAAGACATCCCGGTGCAACTAGGAGGATTCTATGTGCCAATTAATTTTGTTGTCTTGGATATTCCGGTGGACTATCCGGTTCCCATCATCTTAGGAAGACCTTTCCTAGCCACCTCCGGATGCCTAGTGGATTGCAAGAATGGGACTCTCTCCTTCAACATTGGAGAAGAGAACATCAAGTTCAAGTTGTCCACAATGATGAAAGGGCCAACCCTTGATGAAGATGTCTTCAACATAGTCGAGCAAGAGGAATCTAGAGAAGTTGTGAGCTCGATCTTGATCAAGGATCCTTTGGAGAAGGTTCTTAGCCTAAGTATGATGGAGGAAGGTGTTGAGGAAGCTTGCAATGAAGAAATCAAGGCCTTAGAAGCATTAGAAAAGGAGACAAGAGTTGAAGATGAAGACCACGAAGAGGTGCTGAACCGCTGCAAGTTCCACGGGTGTGGAATGAGTTCCACGGCCGTCAAACTCTCTGTAAAGCCACAACAAATGAGCTAGGTAAGGTCCACGGCCGTGGAAATAGAGCCAACCGTGGTTTCCCCTGAATTAGACCTCATTGGTGATCAACCTTCAAGGAGCCTTGAAGGGTCTTCATTTGCTTTGGATTCATCTCATCCAACGCTATTTGGATCGTCTCCAATCGATAAAGGTCCTCCTAAACTTGAACTCAAACCCCTCCCCTCTCATTTGAAGTATGCTTTTCTTGGTGATAATTCAACATATCCGGTGATTGTTAATGCATGCTTGAGTGATGATGAACTTGCTAAGTTGTTGCATGAACTAAGATTGCATAGGAAAGCCATTGGCTACACTATTGATGATTTGGTTGGCATAAAACCTTCTTTGTGCATGCATAAGATATTGATGGAAGATAATCATAAACCCTCTATTGAACATCAAAGAAGATTGAATCCTATAATGAAAGAGGTAGTCAAAAAGGAGATCATTAAGTTGCTAGATGCAGGGATTATCTACCCTATCTCGGATAGTAAGTGGGTTAGTCCCGTTCATGTAGTACCTAAGAAGGGTGGGATGACCGTAGTGACCAATGAGAACAATGAACTAATCCCAACTAGGACGGTTACGGGGTGGAGAATGTGCATTGACTATAGGAAGTTGAACATGGCCTCTAGGAAAGATCACTTCCCCCTCCCCTTCATTGACCAAATGCTAGAGAGGTTAGCTAAACATTCTCATTTTTGCTATTTAGATGGCTATAGTGGATTCTTCCAAATCACTATCCACCCCGATGACCAAGAGAAAACCACCTTTACATGTCCATGGGGTACTTTTGCTTATAGGAGAATTCCATTTGGGTTGTGTAATGCACCCGCCACCTTCCAAAGGTGTATGATGGCTATCTTTTCGGAATACATTGAAAATATCATGGAAGTGTTCATGAATGATTTATCTGTTTATGGTTCTTCTTTTGATAATTGCTTGGCTAACTTGTCATTATTATAGCAAAGATGTGAGGAGACAAATCTTATCTTGAATTGGGAAAAATGCCACTTCATGGTAAGTGAAGGCATTGTGTTAGGACACTTAGTATCCAACCGTGGCATTGAGGTTGATAGAGCTAAGATTGAAACGATAGAGAAGTTGCCACCACCTACCTCGGTGAAGGGGGTAAGGAGTTTCTTAGGGCATGCCGGTTTTTACCGGAGGTTTATTCAAGACTTCTCTAAAATTTCTAAGCCTCTCACTAACCTACTAATGAAGGATGTTGATTTTGTCTTTTCCAAATATTGTCTTAAGGCTTTTTGTAGGTTGAAAAACGCCTTGATCTCCGCACCTATAATGCAACCTCCGGATTGGAGTTTACCGTTTGAGATCATGTGTGATGCAAGCGATGTAGCCGTTGAGGCTGTTTTGGGACAAAGGAAAGAAGGGCGCACTCATGCCATTTATTATGCTAGCAAGACGCTAGATGATGCCCAACTCAATTATGCTACCACCGAGAAGGAGTTGCTAGCGGTGGTGTATGCTTTTGAGAAGTTCCGCTCATATCTTGTTGGAGCGAAGGTCATAGTTTATACGGATCATGTTGCGATCCGTTATCTACTTACCAAGAAGGATGCCAAGCCTAGGTTGATCCGGTGGATCCTTCTTCTTCAAGAGTTTGATTTGGAAATCCGGGACAAGAAGGGATCCGAGAACTCCGTGGCGGATCACCTTAGTAGACTCCCACCATTGGAGCTTGAAAGAGATGACATCCCGATTGATGACTCATTCCGGGATGAGCAATTGCAAATGGTGGAGGAATGCTTGTTCCAAGTGTCTAGGGTGACCTAGTGTTAGCAACTAAGTGTTAGGAGAGACTTACCGGGTAATCCTTACTCTTAGATTCCAAAGATAACAAACCCTAGGTAGTGGTGAGCCTCATAAACCGCCATTGGACTAAGTGTGCTAGATGGTTGCTTAGGACTAACCCTTCCGAGACTTACCCGGTAAGGATAGGTTAGATCTCTAGGTGACAATCCGGTTTGTGTAGAATTCCGTCCCTTAGGTTCTTAGAGACTTACCCGGTGATGAGATCTTAGGGATGGACTAGTGGACCATGAGACCTACCCGGTGATTGATCCCAATCTAGAAACACTTAATCCCAACATATCATAGTAAATCCAAGGAATGATTAGATAGCTTGAGTCCTATGCCATAACCGGAACTTCCAACCCCTAGAATCCGTTTCTCTCTTTGATCTATATCTTGTTTTAGCTTGATTGTTTGAGTTGATTGTTAGCATAGTTGATTTGTTTATTTTGCATGCTTGGTGATCCTTGATTAATCACCTAAAAACCAACCAAAAACATTGAGATTTTCATTTCTTTATTTCTTTCTCTTTCCTTAACCTAGATCTTTACTAAACTTAATCATAAATCGAATCAATCTCACCTTAGTCTTTGTGTTCGACCTCGGAATACTATCCCTACTACAAACGTCCCGTACACTGCGGGTTCGCTAGGAGTTAGGATAAATATAACGAGAATATAAATTTAAAACCCATTGCGTATTGATGACATGAATTATGACCTATTTTTAGGCATGTATTTATATAGATTTTCCCTTTATTTCGCATGCATAGACATACATTCATGGCATTTATGGTTATATTCACCTACTTTGCAAGAATAGAGGTCTACACAGAGTTTTATTGCATTTGTAGGTAATTTGGCGAATTATGGAGCAAAAATGGCACATTTAAGGATTAAGCCTTGAAGCGGGACAAAAAGGAGCATAAAAGGAACTTATGACGCGGCCTAGAGTATCTTCTGATACCAGCGGATTCGACTTTTTTTCAGCCCAAATATTTAGGGTTTTATCTTTAAACCCTAGATAGATCCCTACATATATTCGATAGCCTTCAACATTGAAGGGAGGACGGTGACAGCCCCAGGATTTGGATCCCCGACGTTAGGAGGCCGCAGGAGGAAATCTTTACACGTTTAAGAGAATTCGGAGATTCTTGGAGGAAGATTGAAGGATTCTTTGCCGGGAAGCTAATCTTGATTCTAGTTGTGAGATTTCTTTGTCCATTGAAGTGATTGTTGTTTTTGAACACGAAATTGAGTTATTTAGGAGATACATTGTTTTGTTTTGACAATCGTTTACGGATTTGAAGGTTATTGGATTTTTATCTAAGATTTGGTTTCTTTGCGATATTTCTCTCAATTTTTAATTTGATTCGATTTTGAAAATGGTTGGCTAAAACCTTTGTGATTCTGGGGAGAATAGTTGATGATTAAGGCTTAGATGATGATAGACGAAACTCATTCAAACATTAGGACCCTGAGAGTTTAGATTTTAGTTTTGCGACGACAGGAAAAATCGGACTGTTCTTGAGTAAATCGGCCGATTTTCTTATGAACAGCCCAATTTATTCCTCTGACGAACCTTAATTGAATCAATCTTTAACCAAAACTAATCCTTGCCTAAATCCCAACCTTGATTAACCTTTTTACCCTCTAATTGAATGTATGAAGACACTTCAAACTTGATTCTACATTTAATAGATTAAGATCTCAAGATTTGGGTAATAAAGAGACTCAACATCCTTTATTAAGATTCTAAGTGTGCTTTCTAATCTTTACTTTGGAGAGTCATATCCTGGAGTTTTAGATAGTTAGTTTGAACATAATTCTTGTCTTTAGATCTTTCTATATTGCAGCCTCAACAACCCTTATAGAGAGAACCTTTAGATTAGTCATATAGGTTTCGGAACTTCATCGTACGAATCCTACCTTTGAACATTTAATCTTGGCAACATAAACTCTGTCCTATATCTATAGAAGTGTCTTGAATCGAAAGCCGAAATCGGATACTTGAATCCTTGGAATCATTTCCCTCTTTATCAATCACAAAAGCTTTTACACTTTCGCTAGATAATTGACTTTGAATTTATTCTCACCAAATCCCTGAGTTCGACTCTGGAATTCTTACCTCACTACAGCTGATCCGTACACTGCGGGTTCGCTTTGCTTTGAGTTCTAGATATAAATTTAAGACTTTGACGCACACACTTTAGGGGCGAACACGTATCACATCCTGAGCGTAACACTTTGCATGTTTCATTTTATTGTCACACGTTTGATTATTGCATTGCATGAAAAAGCTTTCGAAAAACCCATAAAAATTGAAAATTTTTGAAAATTCTAAAAGGTTTTATGCTTCTACGAATTGAGATGATTTCTATGATAATCAATACTTGTGAATTGAATTTTTGATGACAATTGTATGCCTAAATGAATAATGAATTGAAAAGGAATTGAATGTGTTGATTATCCTTTCTTGCAAGTTTCATAATGTGAAGAGTTTTACCTAAATCATATTGAGAAATCGAAGTTGAAATCACACGATAAGTTTTTATACTTCTTTATGAAATGATTAAGGCAATTCGACCTTTCTTTCTCCTTTCTTTGTTCATCTAGACCCTCAATGAAATAATTGCCTCCCTTACCTATCCGGAAATTTGGAGGAGTTAAGTTTTGACATGTTTGATGTGGGAGGGCCATGAAAGCAATTGCTTGCATTCAAAGAATAGAAATAATAGGTTTGGGGAAGTCAATCATGACGATGAGTAACTCGGCACCATTCACATAGCCGGGTGTTTGTGTCTTGCCAAAGTCGGATTGAGTAATATTCCTAACGGATTATGGTATGTGCATCAAGGGTTTGAGGCATCTCGAAATTGAGAAATGCCAATCTCCTAGGCTTCGGTTTTTGTGCACCGCTGTCCATACTTCCAAAAGTAAAGTCGAAAAATGATGTGAAAAGAAGAGAGCAAAGCTCAAAGTTGATGGTGTTGCAATTCGAAATAAAAAGAAAAGAGTTAGTTGTCCACTTTCCTGGATTCATGCACCACACTCCTTATAAGTTTTCCCTTCCTTCCGCATTCTAGACCTTCTTTGAAAGTCCTTAAGATCAAAAGAATGTTATTTGGCTTGGTGATCTAAATTGAAATTTCTTATGCTTGATTTTGATAATGCTTGAAGGTTATGATGTTTACATTGAAGTTTAACCAATTAATGATGTTTCTTTCCTCTACATTCTTTGGTTATGTATATGAGAGTTTCAAGAATGAATAAAGCAAGGTTTGAGAATGATCTATTGATTAGAAGCATATTTACCTAAAAGATGTTAGTTTTTGAGTTTGCATACATATTTCATCCTAACTTATGTTCTAATCCTTCAAAAGACCTTGCTTGGGGACAAGCTGATAGCATGAATTATAGTCTATATTTTGGGGTTTGTTTGGACGTTTTATCTTCAATAATCTGCATGTTTGTACGTATAATATGTGATTATATTACCATTTCATCTACCTTTGCGGGAATCGAGGTCTACACCTAGTTTTGTTGTAATCGTAGGTAAAATGGCACGTTTTGCATCAAAAAGGAGCAAAAGGAGCTATGCAGTCATTGGAGCTACATTCAGGAACATAAGGAACCATCCAGGAAGCATAGCCATGGATTTAAGATTCACTTTGGACCAGATTTGAGAGATTTCACATTCAGTTGTGACTCACCTCGGTTGACCACAGATTCACCTCGACCGAGGTGATCCAGAGAAGTCGACTCGACCGAGTCGAACACCTAGGACGCGGCGAGAATACTTTATTCTTGGCTGAGATATTTTATCTTTGGAAAGAGATTTTATATTTTTGGGCTTGGCTCCTGGAAGGAAGAAGATATGCTAGATCATATATATTTACCTATTTTTATGGGAAGAGATCTTTCTAAGATATCTTATCTTTGGAGAGTAATTTTCCTATAAAAAGGGTCAGATTTCCCACAAATCGACGATCCGCTTACACCGGAGCATGCTATACCACCGATCAGGGTTTATACACCGCAACAGCCATACTCCAGTTGGGAGATTCGAAGAACCTTTTTGAAGGTTGAAGGAAGATTGAAGTCTATAGCTTCTATAGCTTTTGAAGGGTTTTTGTAAGGTTATCTTAGATTCCCTTCCTTGTTGTCTTGCCTTGTTGGATTTTTATCCAAGGAACGCTTTTGTTGTGATATTTGATTCAGTTATTGAAGTCTTTTCATTAAATTCTTGTTCAAATATTCACCTTCTTCCCATATATTTGATTAATACTTTCATGATGATGAGTGGCTAATCTCTTTGTGTGATTCTTGGGTGATTGGCTGAAGGTCATGGGGAAAACAATGATAAAATGATCTTAATCACAGTAGGACCCTGAAAGTTCGAGTCTTTAACCTTAACCCTAAGCATCTCGCTCAGTCGATGAACATCTCGGCCGGGGTGGAATTCTTCTGACCGAGGTGACTTATCTGATCCGAAACTGAGAGTTAAGTGTTAGAGTTTTCCAAATCCTATTCTTATTACACCTTTCCTGATTCAATGCAAGCTTAGGACGAGACTTACCCGGTAATTCCTTAGTTTGTGTATCTAAGATCATAAGTGTAGGTAATAAAGGTTTGTCCTTTATTAGGGTTTGAGTGTGCTTTCATCCCATCTTTGTGAGTTAGCCTGAGACTTACCCGGTAAAGGTTGATTCTATTCCCTTAGATGGTGTGTTAGTTTGAGGTTATAGTTCTTTATCTTAATTCCTTGAGACTTACCCGGTAATAGGAGTTACAGTTTGGGATTAGTGAGTAGTGAGACTTACCCGGTGATCTATTCCACTTTAGTAACACCTTCCCCTTGCAAAAACCTCAGCTTTGTCCGCTTATCTTTAGATCTTGAGTTGGAACCACAACTAGATGCTTTAATCCCTAGAATTGCATATTTCCTTTATTAACTTCTATATCATCTTTGATTGTTTTGATTACCTTTTGTGGTTAGTAATTACTAAAGCATACCGTAATTGGACTTTGTTTCACTAAGTCCCTGTGATCGACCCCTGTAATTCCTTGCTTTTTACTACGATTGACCCGTACACTGCGGGTTCGCATCCTTGTTTTAAGCTTACGTCTAGGGTTATAAATTTAAAGCTTGCACACACCGTTTGGAGCGAACAAGTTTTTGGCGCCGTTGCCGGGGACTTGGTCTAGACCAAGCCGGTTACGGTTTGCTCTTGGGGCACTTGCCCCCGTGTCTACTAACCACTCTACTTGAGTGACTTTTGCAGGTTCTTTCTTAGGTTTATGCGAAGAACCCGCACTGGGAAGGAAATCGTTCCTTACGATCCCGAACCAGAAAAGACATACAAACGGCGCTTAAGAGAAGCGAAGATGGCCCACCAAGACAATCGCGATCTTGAGGCCGAGTTGAAAGAGGCGCTAAAGCAGCTACGCCTCAGCAGGGAAGTGCTAAGGCAAGAGAAAGAAGAAACTCGCGCCGGGATTGAGGCGATCGAAGCAGATATGGCAGCGTTACGAGACCAATATCTACTTCGACCGAGGGAAGATCCAGTCCTAGATCCTCGACCGATGCAGTATCCAGTTGCTGACCCTCGACCGAGGCAGGTTCCAGTACCTGACGCCCCGGCCGAGATACTTCCACCTCGGATTCCAGTCCGAGGTGTTCTTCTTGCAGGAATCCCACAAACTCTAGGTCAAAGGATGGACCCCAATCAACAACTGAGGCGTCCAGGAGTCAACCTAGGAGATCCAGCGGACCATGATTACGAACTTCGACCGCAAGTTCTATCCATGATTCGCCAATGCCAATTCGGAGGGCTAGAGAAGGAATCATTGCATCAACATCTTCAAAACTATGAGATCTTGATGGAGACCTTGAGACCCTCAAGGATTGAAAACAACAACTACAAGCTAAGACCTTTTTACTTTTCTTTAAAAGATAGAGCTCTTACTTGGTATCAATCTCTTCCTCCAGGAAAAATTAACACATGGGAGGAGTTGACTACGGAACTCTTGACCAAATTCTTTCCCCCCTCAAAGACCGCTGAAATGAGAGGGAAGATCAATGCTTTCATTATGTAGGACAACGAGAGCTTGTCCAAGTCATGGGAGCGGTTCAAGGACATTCTTTTGGATTGCCCACATCATGGGATTCCAAAGATAGAGTTATTGAAGATATACTTCAAGGGACTGGACGGAAGCACCCAGATCAACCTCCAACTACTCTCCGCCGGTACCTTTATGGACATGGCGATTGAGGAAGCTTGGGACTTCATCGAGAAGCAAGCTTTGCATATGGAGAAGTACACCCATCAAGGAGCTGAAGGTGGAGTTAAACGAGTTAACTTCCAGGAAACTCAGCCCAACAACAATCAACTCACGTCTTTGAAGAATGACGTGAAGCAATTGAAGGAACTCTTGGTTTCTCAAACCAAGAAGGAAGACCAAGGACAAAGGAACAACAACAATGGATACTGTAACAACAACAACGGTTCCCGGAACAACAACTACAACAACAATAATAGAGGATCCAATAGCAACAATTGGAGGGCGAACAACCAAAGTTCTGGTAACAAACATTCAAACTCCAACTCTAACGAATCCTCTAATCCTTTCCTCTCTTCCCCTTCTTCTTCTACTCCATTAAAGAGCCAGGGGCAAGGATCAAGTTCGTCTCCGCCGGAAAAAAAAGACGCAGTGCTGGAGGCTATCTTGATCAAGCTTAGCGCTATGGAGACTTCTATGACTTCATTTTCGAAGGCCCAAAAAGCCTTTGACAACAACTTGCAAGTAGGGCAAATGAAGCGCCAAGAGATCCAGGGAAGCTTCCAGCAAGGACGGAGAGCAACCCTAAGGGCCAGATCATGGCCATAACTACGAGGAGTAGACTAAAAACTGCAGATCTTGTGCCTCGGTCGGTGCCAGTACCGACGAAGACCACCTCGGTCCAGGTGCAGTCGAAGAACACTTCGATCGAGATGCCAAACGAGGTGGAGCCACAGAAAGCAGAGGGGAAAACTGAAGTTTATGTTCCACCTCCTGCATACAAACCACCACATCCATTCCCCCAGTCAAGGGCCAGAGCACATCTAGACAAGCACTTTGGTAAGTTCCTTGACTTGATGAATAAACTACATATTAACATTCCTTTCCTTGATGCTATTCTAGGAATGCCCGCCTATGGGAAGTTCTTGAAGGAGATCCTATCAAGGAGGAGGAAACTGGAAGATTTTGGTGAAGTTAGGATGACGTCTAAATCCTCGGAGCTTATTCAAATCATGAAGGAGAAGATGCCACCTAAGTTGAGAGATCCCGCCTCATTTTACATTCCCATTCAAGTTGGGGATGTCACTTGTGAAGCCCTTTGTGATCTAGGAGCCAGCGTGAGCATCATTCCGCTGGAGCTATGTGTGAATATCGGACTTGGAGAGTCCAAGCCGGTCAAGATTCGACTATATATGGCGGATCGCTCCATCTCCCATCCCGTGGGCATCTTGGAGGATGTTCCGGTCAAGTTAGGTAACTTCTATTTACCTATAAATTTTGTTGTACTTGACATTCCCGCAGATTATCCTGTTCCTATTATTCTCGGGAGGCCATTTCTAGCAACTTCGGGTTGCAACGTAGATTGCAAGAACGCCAAGTTGAAATTCAATATTGGTGGCGATGAGGTGGAGTTCGCATTACTTGCAGCCATGAAAGGGGAGCAGTTAAGCGATGATATCTTCAACATCTACGATGAAGAAGAATCAAGAGAATTGGTGAGCTCTATCCTTATTAACGATCCACTCGAAAGAGTTATTAGTTTCAGTTTAATGGAGGAAGGTATAGATGCTTCTTGTGATGCAGGTATACGGAGCTTAAAAGCACTGGAAGAAGATCCAGGAGCTAAAACTGAGAAGCTAATCCAGGAGACAGAGATCTCCAGTTTCAGTTCCAGTTGCAGTACCTCGACCGAGGCACCTCCTGGACTGAGCGAGGCGACTGAAGAACATCTCGGTCAACGCCTTTGCGCCTCGACCGAGATCGATGGCGAGACAACTTCAACTGAGACTTACGAAAGTCCAGTTTCTGGATCTACTCCACTAGGAGAAGGAAGCAAGGATCCCCCTCAGAAAGCACCCCCAGTTGTGGAGCTTAAACAACTCCCAAATCACTTGAGGTATGTCTTTCTTGGATCGGATTCCACTTATCTTGTTATTGTTAGTGCTTCCCTCTCCGAAACTGAATTGTCTAAACTAATGCATGTCCTGAGAAAGCATCAAAAGGCTTTGGGTTACACTATAGATGATCTTATTGGCATTAAGCCTTCTTTCTGCATGCATAGAATTTTAATGGAGGATGATCATAAGACTTCACGGGAACCTCAAAGACGGTTAAATCCGATCATGAAAGAGGTTGTGAAGAAAGAAATTCTTAAGTTGTTGGATGCAGGTATCATATACCCTATCTCGGACAGCAAGTAGGTTAGCCCGGTGCATGTAGTTCCAAAGAAAGGAGGGATGACCGTTGTGACAAATAAGAACAACGAGTTGATCCCAACCAGGACCGTTACGGGTTGGAGGGTTTGCATCGATTATAGGAAGCTGAACACGGCCACACGGAAGGACCATTTTCCATTTCCCTTCATTGATCAAATGCTCGAGCGGTTGGCCCAACATTCACACTTTTGCTACTTAGACGGCTATAGTGGATTCTTCCAAATTCCTATCCATCCGGATGATCTGGAGAAGACCACTTTCACTTGTCCATGGGGGACATTTGCTTATAGGAGGATGCCATTTGGATTGTGCAATGCACCCGCTACCTTCCAGCGATGCATGATGGCTATCTTTTCCAAGTACATAGAGGATATCATGGAGGTATTTATGGATGATTTTTTGGTATATGGTTCCTCTTTTGATGATTGCCTATCTAACCTTTCTCTAGTGCTTAAAAGATGTGAAGACACTAATCTTGTTTTAAATTGGGAGAAGTGTCATTTTATGGTTAATGAAGACATTGTGCTAGGACACCTCGTTTCTAATTGAGGCATTGAGGTCGATCGCGCTAAGATCGAGACTATTGAGAAACTCCTTCCCCCTTGTTCTGTTAAAGGTGTGAGGAGTTTTCTCGGGCATGCAGGTTTCTACAGGAGATTCATCAAGGACTTCTCCAAGAATTCTAAACCCCTAACTAACCTCTTGAATAAAGACGTTGTTTTTGAGTTTTCGCAGGAGTGTCTTGATGATTTTTACAGGATTAAGGAAGCGTTGATCTCCGCTCCCATTATCCAACATCCGGATTGGACCTTGCCCTTTGAGATCATGTGCGATGCTAGTGATGTAGCCGTAGGAGCGGTGCTTGGACAGAAGAAGGATGGCCGGACCACCGCCATTTATTATGCTAGCAAGACGCTAGACATAGCACAACGCAACTACGCTACCACAGAAAAGGAGTTATTGGCGGTTGTATATACTTTCGAGAAGTTTCGTTCCTACGTAGTAGGGGCGAAAGTCATTGTCTACACCGACCATGCAGCCATCCGTTACTTGTTGGCTAAGAAAGATGCCAAGCCACGCCTTATTCGATGAATTCTCTTGCTTCAAGAGTTTGACTTAGAGATCCGTGATAAGAAGGGATCCGAAAATTCTGTTGCGGATCACCTCAGCCGGCTACCTGCATCTTCACGCGAGAAGGACGACCCGCCCATAGACGATTCATTCCCCGATGAGCACTTACACTTGTTGGAGCGTTTGATAGACTTACTTACTTCACCCCACGATGGAGGTGAAGTATGGGGTGAGGGTACCTCCCATCACGTTTGATAGACACATCATGGTCCAGCTAGCGACCTTAAACCAAGCGCTTCTTGGGAGGCAACCCAAGGTATTGCTTTCTTCTCCCTTTTCTAGTTTAGTTTAGATAGTTGCTTTTGTTTTTGTTTTCCTCTAGACAACAACCAGGTATTCCAAAAGGAAGGATCACAGTTCAGGAGCTACACTGGAAGAACAAAATTTCGAGAAGTTGAGGAAACGAGCTCAACTGAGATACATCTCGGGTATTGTCAGAACACCTCGACCGAGATGTGCTTCGCCAACCGAGATGGTCTTATCTAGGAGCTGTTTCTTACTTCTTCATGCAGTTTAGCTATGTTCGGTGAGTATCCTGTCCTTAGACTTATTTTGACCCATTGGGACAATGTGTCCCAAGTATTGGGGTATGTGGATGATTTGTATGACTCTTTCGGATATTATTATGCTCTACGTGCTTATGTAAGACTACATACATGCATACAGGTTATTTGATTGAGAAAAACGTCGAAACCATGTTAAAGAAAATTTTTTGACCTCGACCGGGATGATTCTGGCCGAACGAGGTGATTCACCTCGGTTGACTTAGAACACCTCGACCGAGGCGGTTTAACTGAAAGTTTTCGGAGACGATTTTTGTGCTTCTTATCGGGATATGAACTCAGTGAAGATCTTGCTTACTGACTGTTTTTGAAATCTTTATGTGTTTGAAAGGTTTTATAATATGTTTAAGTTGCTAAATGCTTTGTTTAAAATTATTGGCATGTTTAATACTTTGTTTTTATCTAAATTATGTTGAATTTGAAGGTTGACACCGCATTATGAGTTCTCTCACTTTCTTCTTGGAAAGACCAAGGCAATTCATTCTTCTCTCTTCTTCTTCTTGATCATGCTTAACCCCTCATATATATTTTGCTTCCCTTTACCTATCCGGGAATTTGGAAGCAAGCGAAGTGGTGAAAGCAAGTGAAGTTAAAATTGAGAAGTTGGCTAGAAGTGAAAGTGTTAGAAAGTAATAATAGGTTTGGGGAAGTCAATCATGATGATGAGTAACTCGGCACCATTCACATAGCCGGGTGTTTGTGTCTTGTCAAAGTCGGATTGAGCGATATTCCTAACGAGTCATGGTATGTGCATCAAGGGTTTGATGCATCTCAAGAAATTGATGATTGCTGATTTCCTAGGCTTCGGTTATTGTGCACCTCTGTCCATGCATCCCAAAAAGTAAAGTAAAAGAAAAAGTGTGAAATAAGCAAAGCTTATTGGTGGAAGATGTTGAAAGTCAAACTGAAAGTGAAGTATATCCTTTTCCCGGATTCTAGCACCACACTACCTTACATACATCCCTACCCTACACGTTTGTTGACCTTTCTTTTGGGAAGCCCTTGAGACCTCGAGCTTGTTGATTGACTTAGCGATTTAAACTGGATTATGCATGATTTATTTCGATAATTATGACTTATTATGCGTTCTATGATTTTATGCAAAGATGAACAACTTTCTTATACTTATAAAATGTTTTGATCATATTTTGATTTTAAATTCCATGAAGTATTCTCTTAGAGTGATCTATGATTGTTGCACACTATAAAAATGTTTTGAAAGACTTTTCATTGATTTTCTTGACTATTAATCCATTCTATCTTGTCTTTTATATGCGGAACTTGCTTGGGGACAAGCAAGGGCTAAGTGTGGGGTATTTTGATAGCATAGATTATAGTCTATATTTTGGGGTTTGTTTGGACGTTATATCTTCAATAATCTGCATGTTTGTACGTATAATATGTGATTATATTACCATTTCATCTATCTTTGCGGGAATCGAGGTCGACACCTAGTTTTGTTGTAATCGTAGGTAAAATGGCACGTTTTGCATCAAAAAGGAGCAAAAGGAGCTATGGAGTCATTGGAGCTACATTCAGGAACATAAGGAACCATCCAGGAAGCATAGCCATGGATTTAAGATTCACTTTGGACCAGATTTGAGAGATTTCACATTCAGTTGTGACTCACCTCGGTTGACCACAGATTCACCTCGACCGAGGTGATCCAAAGAAGTCGACTCGACCGAGGCGAACACCTGGGACGCGGCGAGAATATTTTATTCTTGGCTGAGATCTTTTATCTTTGGAAAGAGATCTTATATTTTTGGGCTTGGCTCCTGGAAGGAAGAAGATATGCTAGATCATATATTTTACCTATTTTTATGGGAAGAGATCTTTCTAAGATATCTTATCTTTGGAGAGTAATTTTCCTATAAAAAGGGTCGGATTTCCCACAAATTGACGATCCGCTTACACCGGAGCATGCTATACCACCGATCAGGGTTTATACACCGTAGCAGCCATACTCCAGTTGGGAGATTTGAAGAACCTTTTTGAAGGTTGATGGAAGATTGAAGTCTATAGCTTTTATAGCTTTTGAAGGGTTTTTGTAAGGTTATCTTAGATTCCCTTCCTTGTTGTCTTGCCTTGTTGGATTTTTATCCAAGGAACGCTTTTGTTGTGATATTCGATTCAGTAATTGAAGTCTTTTCATTAAATTCTTCTTGTTCAAATATTCACCTTCTTCCCATATATTTGATTAATACTTTCATGATGATGAGTGGCTAATCTCTTTGTGTGATTCTAGGGTGATTGGCTGAAGGTTGTGGGGAAAACAATGATAGAATGATCTTAATCACAGTAGGACCTTGAAAGTTCGAGTCTTTAACCTTAACCCTAAGCATCTCGCTCAGTCGATGAACATCTCGGCCGGGGTGGAATTTTTCTGACCGAGGTGACTTATCTGATCCGAAACTGAGAGTTAAGTGTTAGAGTTTGCCAAATCCTATTCTTATTACACCTTTCCTGATTCAATGCAAGCTTAGGATGAGACTTACCCGGTAATTCCTTAGTTTGTGTATCTAAGATCATAAGTGTAGGTAATAAAGGTTTGTCCTTTATTGGGGTTTGAGTGTGCTTTCATCCCATCTTTGTGAGTTAGCCTGAGACTTACCCGGTAAAGGTTGATTCTATTCCCTTAGATGGTGTGTTAGTTTGAGGTTATAGTTCTTTATCTTAATTCCTTGAGACTTAACCGGTAATAGGAGTTACAGTTTGGGATTAGTGAGTAGTGAGACTTACCCGGTGATCTATTCCACTTTAGTAACACCTTCCCCTTGCAAAAACCTCAGCTTTGTCCGCTTATTTTTAGATCTTGAGTTGGAACCACAACTAGATGCTTTAATCCCTAGAATTGCATATTTCCTTTATTGACTTTTATATCATCTTTGATTGTTTTGATTACCTTTTGTGGTTAGTAATTACTAAAGCATACCGTAATTGGACTTTGTTTCACTAAGTCCCTGTGATCGACCCCTGGAATTCCTTGCTTTTTACTACGATTGACCCGTACACTGCGGGTTCGCATCCTTGTTTTAAGCTTACGTCTAGGGTTATAAATTTAAAGCTTGCACACACCGTTTGGAGCGAACACAAGCAAGTGGCAAGTATGGGGTATTTTGTTAGCATGAAATATTGTGATATTCTAGGAACTTTTTCTAGTTGTTTTTCATTAATTATAGTGTTCATTGATGAGGCATTGAAGCATTTGTTAGCTAGTTTATCTATATTGTCGATATGGAGGTCTACATTAGCTTTGTGTTGATTATAGGTGAATAAGAGCTAAAACCGAACCATTTGAGAGAGATGGGAGAGGATTTAAGCACATCTAAGGATTAAGGACACATCAAAGAAGCCAAAGGAGATGCTAGGATGAGGAATGGCACGACATAAAGGAAATCACAAGCAAATTCCACCTCCACGCCCTAAAATACGGCCGTAGAGGAATCCATGCTCTAAACCACGGCCGTGGATCTTGGCATCATGAGCGTGGAGCAATCCAAAGAGTTACACGGTCAAAAGTACGGTCGTGGAAATCATTTGAGACCGTAATCCATTCCACGCCCTAAACCACGGTCGTGGAACCCCTTGAGACCGTGATTTAGGCAATCTTTTGACGAACTAATTATTGCCACGATTATTTATGCAATGGGCCGGACGGTTATTTTATCCTTCCTTATAAAAAGTCTAGATAGGAGAGAATTTGGGACATGTGCTTAGGGCTGCATTGGACGTCCGGAGATTTGCGCTTGAAAACGTGATTCGCGAGGGTTTGAAGATTTGGAGTTGCTTGTGGCGAAAGTTACGCCTTTTGTCCTTAGGTTTGATTAGAAGACGGATTGACATCCCGTTCTTCGTTCTTATCAATGATTGTTATTGGTTTGTGTTTGTTCCAAATCTGATATACATTATCATCTTTGTGTGTGGATTTGAGACTGATTTGAGTTTTATTGAAGGTTTTCATCTTTCATTCTTCTTAAACTTGATTTTGATATTATAATGACAGTTATTGGCTAAAACCCTTTAGCAATTCTAAGGTGAAGGGTTGATAGTTGTGGCTTAGATGATGATAGATCGATCGTAAACAGATTGGACCCTGAGAGTTAGAGAGATTTCGCCGACGAACCAAAATCACGGTTTGTTCTTTAGATTCCACGGCCGTGGAACTCAAGATCTGCCCGTAATTTATACCAGTTTACGAACTTTGCTTTTACTTTGATCCAAGGTTAAAGATTAGCTTTAATCTAGTCTAGGCTTGCCTTTTCTAGGTAGTTGTAAAGCCTCAACAACCTCTACTTCGATTTCGAGTGTCACAACCTTAATCGGTTTAGTTAGTTTTGATCCTTGGGTTACAAGTTTGGCTGTTTGAGATTAATTCTTGTCTTTAAATCCTTTCTATACTGAAGCCTCAACAACCTTTATAGAGAGTGTCTTTAGATAAGTCATATAGGGTTTTGGAACTTCACCGTACATTACCTTACCTTAGTATACCTTTGCAAACCTCAACTCTGTCCTTATATCTATAGTATATCTTGAATCGATTGCCACAATTTGATACTTGGATCTGTAGGGTTGCTGTTTTCCCAATATTTGCAAAGCTTATTACATTTACTTGCTTGACGATTTATGAACTGAATTTGTTCCCCCCAAATCCCTGAGTTCGATACTCTGGAATTCTTGCTTTACTACGCCGATCCGTACACTGCGGGTTTGCTTGCTTGATTCTAGTTTTATAAATTTAAAGCTTGATTTCACGCACGCTTCGAGGTGAACATACATATCGAGTTATATATATATAAATATAAATAAACGCGAAACGATACCAGATGGCACGTACGAGAGCTATCGCATACGTAGGACCCGTCAGGGGTAGACCCCCTCTTCCTCCTACGGTCCCAAGACGGGGACGAGTAGGGAGACGTCTGGGCCCGAGAGGTTGGGGACGTATCCCCATTGCGGACCCACCAGTTGTGGATCCGCCAACAGCTGAGATTCCCGTAGAGTACGTGGCAGAGAGCATCATTCCAGGGGCTAGGGATAGGACAGTTGTGAGGTCCGGGGCGCATAGTTTCCCATCTGCTAGGACCGGGGGAGCATCGATTGGGGCTACCGAGTTTGAAGATTATGTACGCCGATTTGATGATGCGTTTAGGATTGGAGCACCACCTCCCGCACCATCGAGACCTGCACCTGCACCTGCGAGATCAGTTGAGGTCTCGTATAGGGTTACTCACATTAGGGCCACACTAGAGGTCGTTGTACCCGTGATAGTGGCACCCGAGCCAGTTGTGGAGATTGCTAGGGCTAGAGACGAGTTGAGGTCTCGTAGACCTGATTCATGGTTGAAGGCTTTCAACCAGCAGCATGTACCTTACTATGACGGGAAGGTAGGGTTAGAGGTGGAGCATTAGATTGGGCACGTAGAGTCGGCATTAGAGGCGATCCGTTGTCCTGAGGAGAGGCAGGTCGAGATAGTCCAGACCTTGTTTACAAAGCAGGCCCAATATTGATGGAGGACGGTTAGAGGAGGTGTGACTAGGATGGACAAGCTATTGAGTCTCGTGAGAGAGACATTTTGCCCAGATTCACTGTGGAGAGACAAAGTCCAAGATTTCTTAGAGGCGGGATTTGAGGACGTCCTAGTCATTGAGGCGATTAGACGTTTTTGGGCGGAGTTAGCATTGCTAGGACCCGTTGCACCTCCAGCAGGCCAGCATGTCTATCTCTTTTCTAGGAGACTGAGGGAGTCCACCCGTGCTTACCTCGAGGGGTTTCGTTGTGATTCATTGGCGGAGTACCAGGATCGAGCTTCTGCCTACGAGAGGGAACTCCCTAGTTATAGGAGGGCAACACAGTCCGGAGGACCGGGTAAGAGACAAAGGACCGTACCAGCTAGTTCAGGGGCAGGAGTGGTAGGGCAGGGACATAGTTAGACATAGGGATGTCCTGGTCCTCAGTAGTCGATGCCGTTGTCCGTTCGGGATTGCCACTGCTTCAGTTGCGGAGAGTTTGGACACGTGAGGAATGCGTGTAAGAGAACATTGGTAACCTATTTCACCTGTGGGCAGGACACCGAACCACCTTTTGCCGCCAGGGCAAGGCCCATTCACAGTAGGCTTCTTTAGCTACTACCTGGGGTGGGTGGGGGTCGAAGGCCACCTCAGTTTCCGGATCAGGGATTTCAGTAGAGGGGTCAGAGTCAGACTCGTACACAAGGGTCAGCCCAGGGACAGGGCCGAGGTAGAGGCTGTAGTGGGGGTACCCAGAAGACCAGAGGCACACAGGCCAAAGTGTTTGAGTTGAGGAGTGATGTTGATCCATTAGCACCGACAGCTACAAGTACTATTCAAATTCATGGCCTTCCGGTCCAAGTTTTATTTGATATGGGTGCTACACACTCTTTTATATCCGATGATTTTCCGAGGTTGGGACCTCGGGAGGGCCGGTACAGTCATTTGTGAGGTTCGAGCCGCGAGACTTATCGAGCAGGGATGCGAGGCCTTCTGGTGCTATTCCATGAAGGAGGAGACGGGACCATCACTAGAGGAAATTCCCATGGCATGTGAGTTCGAGGACGTTTTCGGGGAGCCACCCGGATTACCACCGCAGAGGAGCGTGGATTTTGCTATTGAGTTGGAGCCCGGCACGAGGCTGATCTCCAAGGCTCCATACCGCATGGTGCCAATCAAGATGCTAGAGATGAAGAAGCAGCTCGAGGAGTTAGCAGAGAGGGGTTTCATACGCCCGAGCGTTTCCTCTTGGGGTGCACCAGTCCTCTTCGTCAGGAAGAAGGATGGATCTTTGAGGTGATGCATTGATTACCGAGAGTTGATGTTAGCATGAAATATTGCGATATTCTAGGCACTTATTTTGGTTGTTTTTCCCTTTTTATTGTGCACATGGATCAAGTTTAGAAGCAATTGTTAGCTTGTTAGTCTATTTTGTCGATATGGATGTCGACACTAGCTTTGTGTTGATTTTAGGTGGAAAGGAGCTAAATAAGAGCAATTGAGAGGGAAAAGGGAGTAATCAATCTTATTCAAGGATTAGGAACGCATCAAGGAAGCTAAGAAAGGAGTTAGGATGAAGAATGTCACGACACAAAGGAAACCACAAGTGTTTTACACTTCCACACCCTGAATTACGGCCGTAGAAGAGTCCACGCTCAAAACCGCGGCCGTGGAACTTAGCATCACGAACGTGGAGCACTCTAGTAAGTTACACGGCCTAAAGTACGGTCGTGGAAATCACAAGAGACCGTAACCCCATTCCACGCTCTAAACCACGGTCGTGGAAACCCTTGAGACCGTGATTTTGACGTGTCTTTACTGGCCACATGATTTACGTAATGGGCTTGGACGATATTCTTTCCGGGGACATATAAAAAGGCCAGAGAAGAGAGTTTGAGGGCATCTCGCAATACTCGCGTTTGATCCCGTTGAGACGCCGACGGACGGGAACGGACGCTTACCTTGCTTGGAGCATCCTCGCCTAGGGTTTGAAGATCGCCAAGGTTTAGCCTTTTTCTTAGGTTTTGATATTGAAGACGGATTGACATACCGTTCTTCGTTCTTGCCTAAGATTATTTTGAGGTTTTGTGTTACACATTCCGAATCCATTAACCATTGATTCTTGTCTTTCGGATTCGAGAATTGGTTTTGAAGTTTTATTGAGTATTCGAGGGTTTTCATCTTTTACTTTATTTAATTCTAATATTGATATCATGACAATGATTGTTGGCTAAAACCCTTTAGGAATTCTAAGGTGAAGGGTTGATAGTTGTAGCTTAGATGATGATAGATCGAGCGTAAATCGATTGGACCCTGAGTGTTAGAGAGATCTTGTCGATGAACCTAAATCACGGCCTGTTCTTGGGTGTCCACGGCCGTGGTTCTCAAGATCTGACCGTGATCCATCCCAGTTTACGAAATTTGCTTTTACTTTGATCTAAGGTTAAAGATTAGCTTTAATCTAGTCTTAGCTTGCCCTTTCCTAGGTAGTAGGGAGACTCATCATCCTCTATTTCGGTTTCGAGTGTCATAACCTTAACCGTTTGAGTTTATCTTGATCCTTGGGTTACAAGTTTGGGTATTTGAGATTAATTCTAGTCCTTAGATCCTTTCTATACTGAAGCCTCAATAACCTTTATAGAGAGTTCTTTGGGTTAAACATATAGAGTTTTGGAACTTCATCATACATTACCTTACTTTAGCATACCTTTGCAATTCTCAACTTCTCCTTATATCTATAATATATCTTGAATCGATTTCCACAATTTGATACTTGGATCTTTAGGGTTTCTTTTTTTCCCAATATTTGCAAAGCTTTACATCTTATTTGCTCGATAATTTGAAATTGGATTTAGTTTCACCAAATCCCTGTGATCGATACTCTGGAATACTTGCTAATCTACGCCGATCCATACACTGCGGGTTCGCTTGTTTTTATTCTAGTTTTATAAATTTAAGACTTGATTGCACGCACCCTTTAGTGGCGAACAAGTTTTTGGCGCCGTTGCCGGGATTTGGTTTAGACCAAATTTCGGTTTTCGGTTGTCGAGCTTGGGCGCTTTGCTCTTGTTATTTGATATCTCTTGTGAGTGTTATTTGCAGGTTCTTTTAGGTATATGCGCAAGTCTAGATCAAACAAAGACCTCGTACCTTTCGATCCGGAACTTGAGAAAACTCTTAGGGAGAAAGCCAAGGAAAGAAAGATGGTTTAAAATAAAGAGAAGGATTTACAAGCGGAGTTGGTTAAATCTCAACGTCAACTTAAGTTAAGTGAAAAAGCTCGTAGAGATGCGGAAACAAGTCATCAATTCCAAATTGATGAACTTAGGGCTATGATGTTGGACATGAAGTTGGAGCAGAATGATTCTAAGTAGAAGAAGATGGTCAAGAAACCAACTAAGTCCATTAGAGTGGAATCATCCGACGATGAGGAATTCGATCCAGATATGCCAGCACTAGAGGAGATTGATTCATCGATTAATCCAGTCCGGATTAATCCAATACCAGCCGTCATTCCTCGTGTCCCAGCTGGGAATGCGAGAGCCGCTCGTGTAGAAGAAGTGCCAAGAACTCTTGGCCAAAGGATGGATCCGATTCAACAACCACGCCGTCTAGGTGTGAACTTTGATGCTGACGATATTCAAGGGTTTAGCTTCAACCCACAAGTTATTACCATCGTTCGCCAAAGCCAGTTTGGAGGAACGAGTGTTGAATCTCCACATCAATATTTATAGAATTTTGAGATTTTGATGGAGACAATGAAGCCAAAGAATGCAACCACCAACAATGACAAGATCAAGCCCTTCTTCTTCTCCTTGAAAGAGAAGGCTTTATCTTGGTACCAAGCTCTTCCAAATGGAAGACTCAACACATTGGAGGATCTATCTTCGGAGTTCCTAACCAAGTTCTTTCCGCCATCCAAAACAGCGGGAGTTGAGAGGTAAAATCAATGCCTTTTCTATGAGATCTGATGAAAGTTTGTTTTTGTCTTGGGAAAGATTTCAGGATTTATTATTGGATTGCCCACACCATGGCATTTCCAAATTGGAGTTGTTAGAGATATACTATAAGGGGCTGGATGTGGAAACACAATTCAAGCTCCAATCCCTTTCAAGTGGCTCATTCATGCACATGAGAGAAGATGATGCTTGGGACTTCGTTGAGAAGCATGCCCGAGTCATTGAGAAGTACTCTCACCGGAAGACGGAAGCTAACTGAGTAGAGCAAGGGGCAAAGCTAACACAAGCTGCGCAAACTCAGAATTTTTCCCTCAACACCGAAATTAAGGAGTTGAAGAAAGTCATTAGAGCTGGCCTTCAAAAGCCTAAGGGGCAAGATGTTGGTTATTTAGGAAACAACAATAACCATAAAGGGAATGAGAACACCAATCGCAACAGCCGGAACAACAACTGGAACAATTGGAACAACAACAACCGGAATAACAATTGGAACAACAATAGGAGTTCAAACAACAACAATTGGCGTTCCAACCAACAAAAAAATTCCGATAACTCTTATCCCAATTCAGGAAATTTACTAACTCCACCAACTTCTTCTTCCATTCCTTTGAAAAGCCAGGAGCAAACATCTAATAGTGGAAGTACTTCGGGGAAAGAGAAGCCCGATCCCATGCTGGAAACGATCTTGGGAAAGCTTCAAGGGCTGGAGAATCACATCACTAAGGTTGACAAAGCTCAAAAGGTTTTAGAAAACCAAATATTTAGCAATGCTGAGGATGTTCTTAGAAATCAAGGAAAACTTCCAGGAAAGACGGAGGATAACCCGAAAGGAAGGGTGATGGCTATCACAACTAGGAGCGGAGCGACAACTACCGACCTGCAGCCTAAGTTTGTTGAGGTTCCCGTTGACACGGAAAAGGAGAAGGGGAAGGAGAAGGATAACATCTACATTCCTCCTCTAGCTTACAAACCGCCCCTACCATTTCCGCAATCTGGAGCAAGAGCGCGTCTAGACAAGCAATTCGGTAAGTTCATTGAACTCATGAGCAAACTGCACATTAATATACCTTTCATTGATGCGATTGTAGGTATGCCCGATTATGGGAAGTTCTTAAAGGAGATCCTCTCTAATAACAGGAAACTGGAAGACTTTGGAGAAGTTAAGATGAGTTCGAAATCATCGGATCTCATCAAAATAATGAAGGAAAAGATCCCCCCAAAGCTGAATGATCCGGGGTCATTTTGTGTCCCAATTCGAGTGGGAGATGCTACATATGATGCATTATGTGACTTAGGAGCAAGCGTTAGCATCATACCGCTTGCCTTATGCAGGAAAATCAGCTTAGGTGAACCTAAACCGGTGAAGATGACGCTATACATCGCGGATCGATCTATAACTCGTCCCGTCGGTATCATTGAGGACGTCCCAGTCAAGCTTGGTAAGTTCTACGTTCCAATAGATTTTGTTGAGCTTGACATTCCTGCAGATAGTCCGGTCCCGATCATACTCGGAAGACCGTTTCTTGCGACTTCTGGTTGTATGGTAGATTGCAAGAATGCTAGACTTGCCTTCGACATAGGAGAGGAGAAAGTAGAGTTTGTTCTTTCTACTTTGGTGAAAGACCCAGCTCTTGAAGAAGATATGTTTAACATCCATGACGAAGAGGCATCTAGAGAGGAAGTAAGCTCGATTCTATTCAAGGATCCATTGCAAATGGTGATCACTATGAGCATTATGGAGAAAGGAGAGGAAGGGGAATGTAATGAGGAAATTGAAGCTTTGGAGGAGCTAAAGGAAGTGCATGAAGAAGAATCTGAAAAGCTCTACGATGGGTCAGAGGATGTGAGGAATCACGGTCAGTCGTGCTATTCCACAGCCGTGGTTTCCACCAACATGACCGTAATCACCTATACGTAGGACTCGAGTAAGTTACACGTCCGTGGAACTATCAGAGGTGCCATAATTGACTTCCATGCCCAAAACCACGGTCGTGGAAGTAATAGTGGTGCCGTAATTTTGGAAGTAATAGTGGTACGCATTTCTAGGAACTAATTCTACTTTTCCGGTAATTGTTAGTTCCGATCTAAGCGAAGATGAACATAGTAAGATTATGGTTGTTCTAAGGAAACATAGGAAAGCCTTAGGTTACCACCAACAAGAATAATGAGCTCATTCCTACAATGCAACTAGAAAGGATCACTTCCCATTACCCTTCATCGATCAAATGCTTGAAAGGTTAGCACAACACTCTCTTTTTTTGCTATCTTGACGGCTATAGTGGATTCTTTTAGATTCCGATTCATCCGGACGATCAAGAGAAGACCATGTTCACGTGCCCATGGGGTACGTTCGCTTACAAGAGAATGTCGTTCGGGCTTTGCAACGCCCCAGCCACCTTCCAAAGGTGCATGATGGCTATCTTCTCGGAGTAAATAGAGGAGATCATGGAGGTTTTCATGGATGACTTTTCTGTTCATGGTTCCTCTTTCGATAATTGTCTCTCTAACCTTTCTCTTGTGCTACAAAGGTGTGAAGACACTAACCTAGTTCTTAATAGGGAGAAGTGTCAATTTATGGTGAAGGAAGGCATTGTACTCGGACACTTGATCTCTAGTAGAGGGATTGAGGTGGATAAGGCTAAGATAGAAACCATAGAGAAGTTCCCTCCTCCATCTTCGGGGAAGGGGATAAGAAGCTTTCTAGGACATGCTGGATTTTTGATAGGATGAATTATTGTCTATATTTTAGGGCATGTTTAGACGTTTTATCTCCAATAATCTGCATTTTTGAATGTATATTATGTGATTATATTGTCGTTTCTTCTACCTTTGCCGGAATCGAGGTCTACACCAAGTTTCGTTGTAATCGTAGGTAAAATGGCAAGTTTTGCATCAAAATGGAGCAAAAGGAGCTAAGGAGTCATTGGAGCTACATTCAGGAGCTTAAGGAAGAATCCAGGAATCATGGAATTGGATTAGAGATTCACTTTGGACCAGATTTGAGAGATTTCACATTCAGTAGTGATTCACCTCGGTTGACTACAGAGTCACCTCGACCGAGGTGATCCCGAGGAGCTGACTCGACCGAGGCGAACACCTTGGACGCGGCAAGGATATTTTATTCTTGGCTGAGATCTTTTATTTTTGGAAAGAGGATCTTATATTTTTAGGCTGGATTCCTGGAAGGAAGAAGATAATTTAGCCCATATATCTTACCTATTTTTATGGGAAAAGATCTTTCTAAGATATCTTATCTTTGGAGAGTAATTTTCCTATAAAAAGGGTTGGATTTTCCACAAATCCGTATCCCGCATACCTACGAATAGACGGCTGAGGGCTGGAAAACATCATAATAGCTGGAAGATTTGAAGAACCTTTTTGAAGGTTGAAGAAAGATTGAAGGAAGGAAGTTGATAGCTTTTATAGCGTTTTGAAGGGTTTTGTAAGATTCCCTCCTTTGTTGATTGTCTTATTGGATTTTGATCCAAGGAACGCTTGTTGTTTGATAATTGATACAGTTATTAAAGCCTTTCTCTTAAGGTTTTCTTGTTCAATTATTCTCATTCTTCCCTTATATTTGATTATTGCTTTCATGATGATGAGTGGCTAGTTTCCTTGTGTGATTCTAGGGTGATTGGCTGAAGGTTGTGGGAAAAACAATGATCGAATAATCTTAATCATAGTAGGACACTGAAAGCTCGAGTCTTTATCCTTAACCTTAAAGCATCTCGCTCAGTCGATGAACATCTCGGCCGGGGTGGAATTCTTCTGACCGAGTTGACTTACCAGATCCGAAACTGAGAGTTAAGTGTTAGAGTTTGCCAAATTCTATTCTTATTACACCTTTCCTGGTTCAATGCAAGCCTAGGATGAGACTTACCCGGTAATTCCTTTGTTTGTTTACCCAAGATCATAAGTGTAAGTAATAAAGGTTTATCCATTATTGGGGTTTGAGTGTGCTTTCATTCCATCTTTGTGAGTTAGCCTGAGACTTACCCGGTAAAGGTTGATTCTATTCCCTTAGTTGGAGTGTTAGTTTGAGGTTATAGTTCTTTTCCTTAATTCCTTGAGACTTACCCGGTAATAGGAGTTACGGTTTGGGATTAGTGAGTAGTGAGACTTACCCGGTGATCTATTCCACTTTAGTAACATCTTCCCTATGCAAATATCTCAGCTTTGTCCGCTTATCTTTAGATCTTGAGTTGGAACCACAACTAGATGCTTTAATCCCTAGAATTGCATATTTCATTAATTGACTTTTTATCATCTTTGATTGTTTTAATCTCTTTTGTGGTTAGTAGTTGCATTGACAAACCTATACCTGCTTTGTTTCACTAAGTCCCTGTGATCGACCCTTGGAATTTCTTGCTTTTTACTACGATTGACCCGTACACTGCGGGTTCGCATCCTTGTTTTAAGCTTACATCTAGGGTTATAAATTTAAAGCTCGCACACACCGTTTGGAGCGACCAAGTTTTTGGTGCTGTTGCCGGGGACTTGGTCTAGACCGAGCCGGTTGCGGTTTGCTTTTTGGGCACTTGCCCCTGTTTCTACTAACCACTCTACTTGAGTGACTTTCGTAGGTTCTTTTTCTTAGGTTTATGCGAAGAACCCGCGCTGGGAAGGAAATCGTTCCTTACGATCCCGAACCAGAAAAGACATACAAAAGACGCTTGAAAAAAGCGAAGATGGCCGACCAAGACAATCGCGATCTTGAGGCCGAATTGAAGGAGGCAATAGAACAGCTACGCCTCAGCAAAGAAGAGCTGAGATTGGAGAGGGAAGAAACTCGCGCAAGGACTGAAGCGATCGAAGCAGATATGGCACGTTTACGAGACCAGTATGTACCTTGACCGAACCCAGATCCTCGACCGAGTCAAGACCCTGCTCCAGACCCTCGACCGAGGCAGAATCCAATACCTGTCGCCCCGGCCGAGATACTTCCACCTCGGATGCCAGTCCGAGATGTTCTTTTTATAGGTATTCCACAAACCCTAGGGCAGAGGATGGACCCTAATCAACAACTGAGGCGTCTAGGAGTCGACCTAGGTGATCCAGCGGACCAAGATTATGAGCTTTGACCGCAAGTTCTTTCCATGATTCGCCAATGCCAGTTTGGAGGGCTAGAGAGGGAATCTCCGCATCAACATCTACAAAACTATGAGATCTTGATGGAGACCTTGAGACCTTAAAGGCTGGAAAACAACAACTACAAGCTAAGGCCTTTCTACTTCTCTTTGAAAGATAGAGCTCTTACTTGGTATCAATCTCTTCCTCCAGGAAAAATCAGTACTTGGGAGGAGAATTCTTGACTAAATTCTTTCCCCCCTCTAAAACCGCTGAAATGAGAGGGAAGATTAATGCATTCATCATGAAGGACAAGGAGAGCTTGTCCAAGTCATGGGAGAGGTTTAAAGACATTCTTTTGGATTGCCCACATCGTGGGATTCCAAAGATAGAGTTGTTGGAGATATACTTCAAGGGACTGGACGGAAGCACCCAATTCAACCTTCAACTACTATCCGCCGGCACGTTCATGGACTTGCCGATTGACGAAGCTTGGGAGTTTATAGAGAAGCAAGCTTTGCACATGGAGAAATACTCCCACCAAGGAGCTGAAGGTGGAGTTAAAAGAGTCAACTTTCAAGATGCTCCGCCTAACAACAATCAACTCACGTCTTTGAAGAATGACGTGAAACAATTGAAGAACTCTTAGTTTCTCAAACCAAGAAGGAAGATCAAGGATCAAGGAACAACAATGGATACCGTAACAACAACAACGGTTCCCGGAACAACAACTACAACAACAATAGAGGATCTAACAACAATAATTGGAGGGCAAACAACCAAAATTCGGGTAACCATCATTCTAACTCCAATTCGAATGATTCCTCTAATCCTTTCCTCTCTTCCTCTTCTTCTTCTGCTCCATTAATGAGCCAGGAGCAAGGATCGAGTTTGTCCCAACCAGAAAAGAAACTACGCAGTGCTGGAGGCCATCTTAATCAAGCTAAGCTCTATCGAGACATCCATGACTTCATTTTCGAAGGCACAAAAAGCCTTAGAACAACAATTCTTCAATAAGGCGAATGAAGCGCCAAGAGATCAAGGGAAGCTTCCAGCAAGGACGGAAAGCAACCCTAAGGGCCAGATTATGGCCATAACGACGAGGAGTGGACTGAAGACTGCAGATCCAGTGTCTCAGTCGATGCCAGTACAGACGAAGACCACCTCGGTCCAGGTGAAGTCGAAGAACACTTCGGCCGAGATGCCAACCGAGGTGGAGCCACAGAAAGCGGAGGAGAAAACTGAAGTTTACATTCAACCTCCTGCATATAAACCACCACTTCCATTCCCCCAGTCAAGGGCCAGAGGACATCTAGACAAGCATTTTGGTAAGTTTCTTGACTTGATGAACAAACTACACATTAATATTCCTTTCGTTGATCCTATTCTAGGGATGCCCGCCTATGGGAAGTTCTTGAAAGAGATTTTATCAAGGAAGAGGAAGGTGGAAGACTTTGGTGAAGTAAGGATGACATTTAAATCCTCGGAGCTTATTCAAATCATGAAGGAGAAGATGCCACCCAAATTGAGAGATCCCGGCTCATTTTGCATCCCCATTCAAGTTGGAGATGTTACTTGTGAAGCCCTATGTGATCTAGGAGCCAGCGTGAGCATCATCCCGCTGGAGCTATGTGTGAAAATCGGACTTGGAGAGCCCAAGCCGGTGAAGATACGGTTGTACATGGCGGACCACTCCATTACCCATCCCATGGGCATTTTGGAAGACGTTCCGGTCAAGTTAGGTAACTTCTACTTACCTATAGACTTTGTTGTACTTGACATTCCCGCAGATTATCCCGTTCCTATCATTCTCGGGAGGCCATTTCTAGCAACTTCGGGTTGCAATGTGGATTGTAAGAATGCCAAGTTGAAATTCAACATTGGCGGAGATGAAGTGGAGTTTGCACTACTTGCGGGAGTGAAGAGAGAGCAGCTAGGGAGATGATATCATCAACATCTATGATGAAGAAGAATCAAGAGAATTGGTGAGCTCTATCCTTACTAAAGATCCACTTGAAAAGGTTATAAGTTTTAGCTTAATGGAGGAAGGTATAGATGCTTCTTGTGATGCAGATATACGGAGCTTAAAGGCACTAGAAGAAGATCCAGGAGCTAAAACTGAAAGACTAATCCAGGAGAAGAAGATCTCCAGTTTCGGTTCCAGTTGTAGTACCTCGACCGAGGCACTTTCTAGATCAAGCGAGGTGACTGAAGAACATCTCGGTCAACCTCTCTGGACCTCGACCGAGGTCGAAAGCGAGATGATGTCAACTGAGACTTTTGAAAGTCCAGTTCTTCAATCTACTCCACTGGAAGGAGGAAGCAAGGATCCCCCTCAGAAAGCACCCCCAGTTGTGGAGCTTAAACAACTCCCAAGTCACTTGAGGTATGTCTTTCTTGAACCGGATTCTACTTATCCCGTTATTGTTAGTGCTTCCCTCTCCAAATCTGAATTATCTAAACTAATGCATGTCCTGAGAAAGCATCAAAAGGCTTTGGGTTATACTATAGATGATCTTATTGGCATTAAGCCTTCTTTCTGCATGCATAGAACTCTAATGGAGGACGATCATAAGACTTCACGGGAACCTCAAAGACGGTTAAATCCGATCTTGAAAGAGGTTGTGAAGAAAGAAATTCTTAAGTTGTTGGATGCATGTATCATATATCCTATCTCGGACAGCAAATGGGTTAGCCCAGCACATGTAGTTCCGCAAAAAGGAGGGATGACCGTTGTGACGAATAAGAACAACGAGTTAATCCCAACCAGGACCATCATGGGCTGGAGGGTTTGTATCGACTATAAGAAGCTGAACGTGGTCACCCGGAAGGATCATTTTCCACTTCCCTTCATTGATCAAATGCTCGAACGGTTGGCCCAGCATTTGCACTTCTGCTATTTAGACGGCTATAGTGGTTTCTTCCAGATTCCTATCCATCCGGATGATCAAGAGAAGACCACTTTCACTTGTTCATGGGGGACATTCGCTTATAGGAGGATGCAATTTGGATTATGCAATGTGATAGCATGAATTATAGTCTATATTTTGGGGTTTGTTTGGACGTTTTATCTTCAATAATCTGCATGTTCGTTTGTATATTATGTGATTATATTACCATTTCATCTACCTTTGCGGGAATCGAGGTCTACACCTAGTTTTGTTGTAATCATAGGTAAAATGGCACGTTTTGCATCAAAAAGGAGAAAAAAAAGCTATGGAGTCATTAGAGCTACATTCAGGAACATAAGGAACCATCCAGGAAGCATAGCCATGGATTAGAGATTCACTTTGGACCAGATTTGAGAGGTTTCACTTTCAGTTGTGACTCACCTCGGTTGACCACAGATTCACCTCGACCGAGGTGATCTAGAGAACTCGACTCGACCGAGGCGAACACCTGGGACGCGGCGAGAATATTTTATTCTTGGCTGAGATCTTTTATCTTTGGAAAGAGATCTTATATTTTTGGGCTTGGCTCCTGGAAGGAAGAAGATATACTAGATCATATATTTTACCTATTTTTATGGGAAGAGATCTTTCTAAGGTATCTTATCTTTGGAGAGTAATTTTCCTATAAAAAGGGTCGTATTTCCCACAAATCCGACATCCGCATACAGTTGGAGATCCTGCATACTTCCGCTATCACCCGGAATATCCTACATATATCCGAATACACCGCTGCAGCCATACTCTAGTTGGGAGATTTGAAGAACCTTTTTGAAGGTTGAAGGAAGAAAGTCTATAGCTTTTATAGCTTGTTGTCTTGTCTTGTTGGATTTCTATCCAAGGAACGCTTTGTTGTGATATTTGATTCAGTTATTGAAGTCTTTTCATTAAATTCTTCTTGTTCAAATATTCACTTTCTTCCCATATACTTGATTAATACTTTAATGATGATGAGTGGCTAATCTCTTTGTGTGATTCTAGGGTGATTGGCTGAAGGTTGTGGGAAAAATAATGATAGAATAATCTTAATCACAGTAGGACCCTGAAAGTTCGAGTCTTTAACCTTAACCCTAAGCATCTTGCTCAGTCGATGAACATCTCGACCGGGGTGGAATTTGGCTGACCGAGGTAACTTATCTGATCCGAAACTGAGAGTTAAGTGTTAGAGTTTGCCAAATCCTATTCTTCTTACACCTTTCCTGGTTCAATGCAAGCTTAGGATAAGACTTACCCGGTAATTCCTTAGTTTGTTTACCCAAGATCATAAGTATGGGTAATAAAGGTTTATCCTTTATTGGGGTTTGAGTGTGCTTTCATTCCATCTTTGTGAGTTAGCCTGAGACTTACCCGGTAAAGGTTGATTCTATTCCCTTAGATGGTGTGTTAGTTTGAGGTTATAGTTCTTTATCTTAATTCCTTGAGACTTACCCGGTAATAGGAGTTACGGTTTAGGATTAGTGATTAGTGAGACTTACCCGGTGATCTATTCCACTTTAGTAACACCTTCCCTTTGCAAAAACCTCAGCTTTGTCCGCTTATCTTGAGATCTTGAGTTGGAACCACAACTAGATGCTTTAATCCCTAGAATTGCATATCTCCTTTATTGACTTTTATCATCTTTGATTGTTTTAATTGCTATTGTGGTTAGTGATTGCTTAAGCTTACCGTAATTGGACTTTGTTTCACTAAGTCCTTGTGATCGACCCCTAGAATTCCTTGCTTTTTACTACGATTGACCCGTACACTGCGGGTTCGCATCCTTGTTTTAAGCTTACGTCTAGGGTTATAAATTTGAAGCTTGCACACACCGTTTGGAGCGAACAAGTTTTTGGCGCCGTTGTCGGGGACTTGGTCTAGACCGAGCCGGTTACGGTTTGCTTTTGGGGCACTTGCCCCCGTGTCTACTAACCACTCTACTTGAGTGACTTTTGCAGGTTCTTTCTTAGGTTTATGCGAAGAACCCGTACTGGGAAGGAAATCGTTCCTTACGATCCCGAACCAGAAAAGACATACAAACGACGCTTAAGAGAAGCGAAGATGGCCAACCAAGATAATCGCGATCTTGAGGCCGAGTTGAAAGAGGCGCTAGAGCAGCTACTCCTCAGCAGGGAAGAGCTAAGGCAAGAGAAAGAGGAAACTCGCACCAAGACTGAAGCGATCGAAGCAGATATGGCAGTCTTATGAGACCAATATCTACTTCGACCGAGGGAAGATCCAGTTCCCGATGTTGGACCGATGCAGGTCCTAGTTGCTGACCCTCGAGCGAGGCATGTTCCAGTACCTGACGCCCCGGCCGAGGTGCTTCCACCTCGGATGCTAGTCCGAGGCATTCTTCTTGCAGGAATCCCACAAACCCTAGGTCAAAGGATGGACCCCAATCAACAACTGAGCCGTCCAGGAGTTAACCTAGGAGATCCAGCGGACCATGACTAACAACTTTGACCGCAAGTTCTATCCATGATTCGCCAATGCCAATTCGGAGGGCTAGAGAAGGAATCCCCACATCAACATCTTAAAAACTACGAGATCTTGATGGAGACCTTGAGACCCTCAAGGATTGAAAATAACAACTACCAGCTAAGACCTATTTACTTTTCTTTAAAAGATAGAGCTCTTACTTGGTATATCAATCTCTTCTTCCGGGAAAAATTAGCACATGGGAGGAGATGACTACGGAATTTTTTAACAAATTCTTTCCCCCCTCAAAGACCGCTGAAATGAGAGGGAAGATCAATGCTTTCATTATGAAGGACAAGAAGAGCTTGTCCAAGTCATGGGAGAGGTTCAAGGACATTCTTTTGGATTGCCCACATCATGGGATTCCAAAGATAGTGTTATTGGAGATATACTTCAACGGACTGGACGGAAGCACCCAGTTCAACCTCCAACTACTCTCCGCCGGTACCTTTATGGACATGGCGATTGACGAAGCTTGGGACTTCATTGAGAAACAAGCTTTGCATATGGAGAAGTACACCCACCAAGGAGCTGAAGGTGGAGTTAAAAGAGTTAACTTCCAAGAAACTCAGCCCAACAACAATCAACTCACGTCTTTGAAGAATGACGTGAAGCAATTGAAGGAACTCTTGGCTACACAAACCAAGAAGGAAGATCAAGGACAAAGTAATAACAAAAATGGATACCGTAACAACAACAACGGTTCCCGGAACAACAACTACAACAACAACAATAAAGGATCCAACAACAACAATTGGAGGGCGAACAACCAAAATTCTAGTAACAATCATTCTAACTCCAACTCTAACGATTCCTCTAATCCTTTCCTCTCTTCCCCTTCTTCTTCTTCTACTCCATTAAAGATCCAGGGGAAAGGATCAAGTTCGTTTCAGCCGGAAAAGAAAGACGCAGTGCTGGAGGCTATCTTGATCAAGCTTAGCGCTATAGAGACCTCTATGACTTCATTTTCGAAGGCCCAAAAGGCTTTTGAACAACAACTTGCAAGTAGGGCGAATGAAGCGCCAAGAGATCCAGGGAAGCTTCCAGCAAGGACGGAAAGCAACCCTAAGGGCCAGATCATGGCCATAACTACGAGGAGTGGACTGAAAACTGCAGATCCATTGCCTCGGTCGGTGCCAGTACCGACGAAGACCACCTCGGTCCAGGTGCAGTCGAAGAACACTTCGGCCGAGATGCCAACCGAGGTGGAGCCACAGAAAGCGAAGGGGAAAACTGAAGTTTATGTTCCACCTCCTGCATACAAACCACCACTTCCATTCCCCCAGTCAAGGGCCAGAGCACATCTAGACAAGAACTTTGGTAAGTTCCTTGACTTGATGAATAAACTGCACATTAACATTTCTTTCTTTGATGCTATTCTAGGGATGCCCACCTATGGGAAGTTCTTGAAGGAGATCCTATCAAGGAAGAGGAAACTGGAAGATTTTGGTGAAGTAAGGATGACATCTAAATCCTCGGAACTGTTACGTCTAGGATGTGTTGTACGCAATAAGCCTTAAATTTATACTCGTTATATTTTTCCTAACTCATAGCGAACCCAGAGTGTATGGGTCGTTTTGTAGCAAGGATAGTATTCCGAGGTCGAACTCGAAGACTAAGGTGAAATCGAATCAACAAGTGAGCATATATAGTGTAGAACTAGTCTAAGAAAGGAGAAAGGAATAAAGAAATGAAGATCTCAATGTTTTGGTTTGGTTTTTAGGTGATCAATCAAAGATCACAATTCATGCAAAATAGAAAATCAAACTAACAACTCAAGCTAGCAAAATAAACAAGTAACACAAACTCAAAGTATGTGATCAAAGAGAGAAAAATGGATTCTAGAGGTCAAGATTTCCGTTTATGGCATTGGACTCAAGCTTCTAAAGATTCTAAGGATAATGCTGCGGTGTTGGGAAAGGGTGTTTCTCTAGTGGAAGCAATTACCGGGTAAGTCTCTCACTTCACTAATCCCGCATCAAACTCCTATTACCGGGTAGGTCTCAAGGGGCTAAAGTAGGGAATTCTACACAAACCGGACACCACTTAAGGGGCAACCCTCTCCTTACCGGGTAAGTCTCGGAAAAGGGAAGTCTCAAGCAATAATCCTAGCACACTCGATCCAATAGCGGCTTGTGAGGCTCACTACTACCTAGAGTTCATTATCTTAGGTATCTAAGGTCGGAAATCATCGGGTAGATCTCTTTCCTCACTTAGGTTGATAGCATTAGGTGATCCTAAGCTAAATTATGCTTAATAAACACTAGGATTTCAACAATTTAACATCCGAACATACAGATTCATCAATTAAAGAGCAACAGAGAGAAAAATCGGGTGGATCATGCCTAAATCGGCCGATCTGGTTGAAGAACAGCCCAATTTTTCTTTCTGGGTTAGGTTTTGTGCAATCAAATCATCCTAAACTAACATATAAGTCCATTCTACCGTCACCCAAGCCATAACCATCAATCCATCACTCCAGAATCACAATAAACTAGCCAATAATATGCATATTAAGATCCAAAATCATCACACAAGCATACATTATTTTCATAGATGGATGATGAAACATAAGCAAGTAAAAACAACAAATCTCAGCTGAATCTAAGTTTTAGCAAGACTTACAACCCTTCAAATGAAGATTCAAAACGTTCCTAACAATCCTTGCAATAGTTCTTCAATCAAAGACTACAAAAATCACTCCAAATCACTCAAGAACTCACTATCACTCTAAGTTGGTGTTCTTCTTCCTCCTTCAAATTGAGAGAGTTTTTCTTCTTCTCCAAGTCTAGCTTCCAATCCAATGAGCTGTGTGTGAGAGAATGTGGGAGAGAGAGATGGCCAGTAACAGCTTGTAGGCCCACTTATATTCTCCACCAAGAGCAAGGCCGGGCAAAGAGATCGTGGGACACGTGGTTTAAGCTGTTGAAGGCAGAAAAATCGGCCGATTTTCCTGAGTGATGGTCCGATTTTCTTCAACAGAGGTATGTTATGATCGTCTAGCCATGAGTTGCTCCTTTGCTTGCACCAATTATGGTCCTTGTGTCCTTTGTTGCTCCAATTATGTTCCTTCAAAGCCTTGGATGTGTACCACCATGAGGCTTGACCCTCGAATGCATCGATTAATGTCCAAAGATCCCCGAAATACCTACAAATCCGACAAAAGCTCGTGTAGACGTCTTTTCTAGAAATATGCATGAACTAAGCGTAAACGTCGTGAACTAGTGCCAAAACGTGCATGAATAACGGGAAAAACTATCCAAATGTATGCCTATACTAACATCATAAATCACGTTATCAAAATACCCCATACTTAAGATTTGCTCGTCCCCGAGCAAGATCCAACTATAGACTAAAAGATGATGTGATTTATGCATGTAGAAAAACAACAAAATCTTTTTGGAATCGTGCTTCTAACATTGGATCACCTTTATAGTCATGTTTCATAGCAATGGACAAGCAATCATGCGTAAAATGAATGAAGGCATGGAAAGACAATTATACTTAACTAGAAAGCATGCATGAGAAGTGAAAATGAAGAAGTCAAGATGATCATGAGTATGTCCAATCTAGATCACTAAGTCTTACACACATGCAATTAGGTCACAAGGACTTAGAAAAGAAGAGGCCAAGAATCGTTGTGATTAGGTGGGAATTTTTAGGTCATGTGATGCTAATCCGGGAAAGGAACTAACTCCACAATTTCGTTTTTGCTCAACTTCCGAACAAGTGTATAATTTTCTCATCTTTTCTTTGTTTTCTTTTCTTTTTCACTTATTTTTGAGACAATGGCATTGGTGTACAAAAACCGAAACCTTGCTGATTAGCCGTCCTCGGGTTTTTTTATTTTTCGAGGTGCATCCACACCGGGCACATATACCAAAGCTCGTTAGGACTATCGGTTGATTTGACTTTGGCAAGGCACAAACACCCGATTATGTGAATGGTGCCGAGTTACTCGTCATTTAAACCAACGTCCCCAAACCTATATTTTTGTCTACACTTTCACAACAAATTCAGCACTTCATTCACATCATTCATTCATCAACAACTTCACCCCACACTTCCTTTTCACACACATCAACACACTAGCATGCTCCTAGTTCCGGATGGGTCAAAAGAGGTCAAATTTTTCATCAATTGAGGTGCTCAAACAACATGATCAAGATGAGAAGTAGAGAGAGATGAATTGCCTTAATCACTCCTAAATGATGTGCAAGAACTATCATGTAATTTCGACTTTCAATCCTCAATTCAATCAAGGCAAACATTCATGATCACAAATCATTTACGGGATTCAAGATAAGTACTTCAAGTCCACATATGCATTCATCTATTCAACACATAAGGCCATCCATAGCCAATTTACAAGACAAATTTCATCATAAGGGTCATTCCCAAGCTTTACAAGCACTAAAATTTTTAAAATTTTCCGATTTTTTTGGATTTTTCGAAATATGTATGTACAATGCAAGACGTAATGAAACATGTGACAATATTAAAGTATCCTAGATGCTAATCATGCAAGTGATCATGAAAACCCCACCCCATACTTAGAAACACATTGTCCCCAATGTGGAAACTAAATAAAGAAGTGAAAGAGAGTCCTCACAATGTAAAATTGGTGATGCTTTGGTATTTCGGTTCACATCTAATGATGATGGTGGCTGATCGATCAAGGATGGTAGAGAGCTCTTTGATGTTCATTATGATGTCGGAACCCGCGCTTGGCACCGCAAGCCGTCCAAGTTCCACGTCCGCTCCACCCATGCTTGATTTGAGATCATCACTTTCTTTGATAGAAGGAAAAATCGGACCAACTACCCAGGAAAATCGGCCGATTTCTGTGATGAACAATCCTATTTTCCTGGGTGCCCTCGTCCTCGTCCATGTGCTTGGATCTTGTACCTTCAACAGTTCATGGAAGTTTTCACATGACCTCTAATATCTCATCACACATGACAATCAACTAGATCTAGCACCCAAAAACACGAAAGAAAAACAAAGCACACCAAGAGTAAGATCAAACAAAAACAAGAAAAACGAAAGGGAAAAATATGTACCAATGGGTTGCCTCCCATTAAGCGCTTCTTTAAGGTCATTAGCTTGACCAAATTCAGGAGCGTTTCACTCAAGGTGAAGTGGGCAATCACTTCCATCGGGGCTTCCGGAATGTACTTCTTCAAACGGTGCCCATTCACCTTAAAGTTACCACAATGATCTCCTCCTATCTCTACCGCTCCATGAGGAAAGACCTTCTTCACAACATAGGGACCCGTCCATCTTGACTTGAGCTTTCCGGGGAAAAGCCGTAGCCTCGAGTTGAAGAGAAGCACTAAGTCACCCTCATTCAACTCCTTTGGGATGAGGCGCTTGTCATGCCAACGCTTGGTCCTCTCCTTGTAAATCCGGGCATTTTCATAAGCATCCAACCGGATCTCCACAAGGGCGTTCATGTCTAGAAACCTCTTCTCACCGGCCTACTTGAGGTCAAAATTCAGCCACCTTATAGCCCAATATGCTCTATGCTCCATATCCACCGGAAGGTGGCAAGACTTGCCATAAACTAGCTTGTAAGGAGTGGTGTCAATCGGTGTCTTGCAAGCGGTTCTATATGCCCACAAAGCATCATCGAGCTTCATAGCCCAATCTTATCTCGTCCTAGTGACCGTCTTCTCAAGTATCCCTTTTATCTCCCGGTTGGAGATCTCCACTTGGCAACTATTTGGGGATGGTAAGGTGTTGCCACCTTATGAGTCACCCCATACTTAGCCAAAAGTGCTCCAAAGTTCCTATTAGTGAAGTGCTTCCCTCCATCACTTATGATCACCCTTGGTGTTCCAAACCTAGGGAAGATCACTCGGTTGAAGAACCGCACCACAACCTTGGCATCATTTGTGGGAGAGGCGATTGCCTCCACCCATCTCGAAACATAGTCTACCGCCAATAGGATGTAGAGGTTGCCACATGAAGAAGGGAATGGTCCCATGAAGTCCACACCCCACACATCAAATATCTCTACCTCTTGTATGTTGTTCAAGGGCATCTCATTCCTCCTTGAGATGTTGCCCGTCCTTTGGCAAGCATCACAAGCTACCACAAAGTTTTGCACATCCTGGAACAAACTTGGCCAAAAGAAGCCTGATTGCAACACCTTAGCATATGTCTTGTGTGAGCTAGCATGCCCTCCACATGGCAAGGAATGACAATGGCGGATCACACTCTCCACCTCATCCTCCGGTATGCATCTTCTAAACACTCCATCTGGCCCTCTCTTGAACAAAAGTGGTTCACTCCAATAGTAGTGCCTCACATCTTTGAAGAACTTCTTCCTTTGGGCATATGACAAACCGGGAGACACTTCTTCACACACAAGGTAGTTCACAATGTCGGCATACCATGGCTTACTTCCTCTAAGCACTTGGAACAAGCACTCCTCCACCAATTTCAATTGCTCATCCCGGAATGAGTCATCAATCGGGATGTCATCTCTCTCAAGCTCTAATGGTGGGAGTCTACTAAGGTGATCCGCCACAGAATTCTCGGACCCCTTCTTGTCCCGGATTTCCAAATCAAACTCTTGAAGAAGAAGGATCCACCGAATCAATCTAGGCTTGGCATCCTTCTTTTGTAAGGAGATAACGGATCGTAGCATGATCCGTGTACACAATGACCTTCGCTCCAACAAGGTATGAGCGGAACTTCTCAAAGGCATACACCACCGCTAGCAACTCTTTCTCGGTTGTGGCATAGTTAAGTTGGGCATCATCTAGCATCTTGCTAGCATAATAAATGGCATGTGTGCGCCCATCTTTCTTTTGTCCCAAAACAGCCCCAACGGCCACATCACTCGCATCACACATCACTTCAGACGGCAAGTTCCAATCCGGAGGTTGCATGATAGGTGCAGAGATCAAAGCATTCTTCAACCTACAAAAAGCTTAAAGGCAATCCTTGGAGAAAACAAACTCAACATCTTTCATTAGTAGGTTAGTAAGAGGCTTAGAAATCTTAGAGAAATCTTTAATAAACCTCCGGTAAAAACCGGCATGCCCTAGAAAGCTCCTTACCCCGTTCACCGAGGTAGGTGGTGGCAACTTCTGTATCGTTTCAATCTTGGCCCTATCAACCTCAATGCCACGGTTGGACACCAAGTGTCCCAACACAATACCTTCACTTACCATGAAGTGGCATTTTTTCCAATTCAAGACAAGATTTGTCTCCTCACATCTCTTAAGCACTAAAGACAAGTTAGCTAGGCAATCATCAAAAGAAGATCCATAAGCGGAAAAATCATCCATAAACACCTCCATGATATTCTCAATATATTAAGAAAATATGGCCATCATACACCTTTGAAAGGTGGCGGGTGCATTACACAACCCAAATGGCATTCTCCTATATGCAAATGTACCCCAAGGACATGTAAACGTGGTTTTCTCTTGGTCATCGGGGTGGATAGGGATTTGAAAGAATCCACTATAGCCATCTAGGTAACAAAAATGAGAGTGTTGAGCTAATCTCTCTAGCATTTGGTCAATGAAAGGAGAGGGAAATGATCTTTCCTAGAAGCCACATTTAGTTTCCTATAGTCAATACACATCCTCCATCCCGTAACCGTCCTAGTTGGGATTAGTTCATTGTTCTCATTAGTTACTACGGTCATCCCACCCTTCTTAGGAACCACATGTACGGGACTAACCCATTCGCTATCCGAAATAGGGTAGATGATTCCCGCATCTAGCAACTTAATGATCTCTTTCTTGACTACCTCTTTCATTATAGGATTCAATCTTCTTTGATGTTCAACAGAGGGTTTATGGTTATCTTCCATCATTATCTTATGCATGCACAAAGAGGGCTTAATGCCAACAAGGTTATCAACGGTGTATCCTATTGCCTTTCTATGCAGTTTCAATTCATTCAACAATCTATTAAGCTCATCATCATTCAAAGATGCATTCACAATCACCGGATAAGTAGAATTTGAACCAAGGAAAGCATACTTTAAATGAGAAGGAAGAGGTTTAAGATCAAGTTGAGGAGGACCTTTTTCGGTTGGAGATGATCCATACAATGTAGGTTGAGATGATTGCAAAGTCATGGAAGCCTCCCCTAAGTTCCTTGATGATTGCTCACAAACACTTGAATGATGTTCAGAAGACTCAGGAAAATCGGCCCAGTCAGGAAAATCAGCCGATATTCCTGATTGTAGGTCGATCTCAGTTTCTGCATTTGCAAAGTTGGATGACACTTCAGGGTAAGTAGGAAAATCGGCCGATTTGGCCCCCTCTTGCCGATTTTCCTGGGTGATTCTCCCTTCCTCTAGTACTTCAAATCCAACACTTGGTAGCTCGTCCAATGCATTCAAGGCCTTGATTACTTCATTGCTACCTTCCTCAACTCCTTCCTCCATCAAACTTGAGCTAAGAACCTTCTCAAGTGGATCCTTAAGCAAGATTGAGCTCACAACCTCTCTAGACTCCTCTTCCTCAACAATGTTGAAGACATCTTCACCTAGGGCTGGCCCCTTCACCATTGTGGACAAATTAAACTTGATGTTCTCTTCTCCAATGTTGAAAGACAGAATTCCATTCTTACAATCCACCAAACACCCGGAAGTAGCTAGGAAAGGTCTCCCCAAGATGATAGGAACCGGATATTCCGCCGGAATGTCCAAAACAACAAAGTCTATGGGCACATAGAACTTCCCTAGTTGCACCGGAATGTCTTCCAAGATTCCAACCGGATGAGTGATTGAGCGGTCCGCCATGTAAAGGGTCATCTTGACCGGCCTTGGCTCCCCTAGCCCAACCTTGTTGCAAAGTGCAAGCGGGATGATGCTTACACTTGCCCCAAGATCACATAGGGCGTCATACTTCACTTCTCCTACTCCGATTGGCACACAAAAGGATCCCGGATCTCTTAGCTTAGGAGGCATCTCCTCCTTCATCGTTTGAATCAACTCCGAGGATCTCTTTGTCATCCTTACTTCCCCATACTCCTCCAACTTCCTTTTGTTGGAGACTATTTCCTTCAAGAATTTGCCGTATGCCGGCATACCTAGAATAGCATCCATGAACGGAATGTTAATATGCAATTTAGACATAAGTTCAAGGAATTTACCAAAGTGTTTGTCCAAATGAGCTCTTGCTCGTGATTGTGGGAACGTTAATGGTGGCTTGTATGGAGGTAGCGCCACATATGATGGCTCATCTTCCTTGCTCTTCCCTCCATCTTCTTGCAATTGCTCTTCTTCATTCACCACTTGCTTCCCTTGGTCATTTCCCTTAGGTAAGGGATCCTTTATGCTTAGCCCACTCCTTGTTGTAATAGCCAACACTTGGCCTCTTGGGTTATCTTCGGTTCTTCCGGGAAGCTTTCCCGGATCACTATGAGCTTCACCCGCCTTTTGGAACACTTGTGCTTCCAAAACCTTTTGAGCCTTAGAAATAGAAGTCACCGTGCACTCAAGACCACTCAACCTTCCAAGCAATTGCTCAAACATCATTTCGGTCCTATCCTTTGGAGGTTGAGTAAATCCGGGTGGAGGTTCTTGTGAAGCTTTTGGTGGTGGAGTTGTGCTTGTGAAAGCGGGAGGGTTCAAGGCTTCATCCGGGTTAGAGTAGGAAAACCCGGGATGGTTGTGGTTAGGCCGGTAATTGTTGAATTGCCGGTTGTTGTTGAAATTCTTTGGGCCTTGATAGTTGTTGTAATTGCCCCTTCCCATGTAGTTCACATCTTCCTCCTTGGAAGACAAATTTGCTTGCACTTGCACTTGAGGGCTTGCTTGACTCTTCAAAGTTGTAGCACACAACTCCCTTAAAGATTTCAACTCATTGTTGATGGCATCAAGTTTGAAGTTGCTCATGGTGACTTCACTTACCTCATATGCTCCCGCTTTCCTCCCTTCACTCTTCCTATGGGAGTACTTCTCAATTACCAAAGCTTGTTTCTCTACAAACTCCCAAGCTTCATCTACATTCTTTTCCATGAAAGTCCCACCGGAAAGAGATTGGA
>BSUD01000003.1:29239599-29272599 GCA_033239045.1 Fagopyrum esculentum
CTTGTTGTCTTGTCTTGTTGGATTTCTATCCAAGGAACGCTTTTTGTGTGATATTTGATTCAGTTATTGAAGTCTTTTCATTAAATTCTTCTTGTTCAAATATTCACTTTCTTCCCATATACTTGATTAATACTTTAATGATGATGAGTGGCTAATCTCTTTGTGTGATTCTAGGGTGATTGGCTGAAGGTTGTGGGAAAAATAATGATAGAATAATCTTAATCACAGTAGGACCCTGAAAGTTCGAGTCTTTAACCTTAACCCTAAGCATCTTGCTCAGTCGATGAACATCTCGACCGGGGTGGAATTTGGCTGACCGAGGTAACTTATCTGATCCGAAACTGAGAGTTAAGTGTTAGAGTTTGCCAAATCCTATTCTTCTTACACCTTTCCTGGTTCAATGCAAGCTTAGGATAAGACTTACCCGGTAATTCCTTAGTTTGTTTACCCAAGATCATAAGTATGGGTAATAAAGGTTTATCCTTTATTGGGGTTTGAGTGTGCTTTCATTCCATCTTTGTGAGTTAGCCTGAGACTTACCCGGTAAAGGTTGATTCTATTCCCTTAGATGGTGTGTTAGTTTGAGGTTATAGTTCTTTATCTTAATTCCTTGAGACTTACCCGGTAATAGGAGTTACGGTTTAGGATTAGTGATTAGTGAGACTTACCCGGTGATCTATTCCACTTTAGTAACACCTTCCCTTTGCAAAAACCTCAGCTTTGTCCGCTTATCTTGAGATCTTGAGTTGGAACCACAACTAGATGCTTTAATCCCTAGAATTGCATATCTCCTTTATTGACTTTTATCATCTTTGATTGTTTTAATTGCTATTGTGGTTAGTGATTGCTTAAGCTTACCGTAATTGGACTTTGTTTCACTAAGTCCCTGTGATCGACCCCTAGAATTCCTTGCTTTTTACTACGATTGACCCGTACACTGCGGGTTCGCATCCTTGTTTTAAGCTTACGTCTAGGGTTATAAATTTGAAGCTTGCACACACCGTTTGGAGCGAACAAGTTTTTGGCGCCGTTGTCGGGGACTTGGTCTAGACCGAGCCGGTTACGGTTTGCTTTTGGGGCACTTGCCCCCGTGTCTACTAACCACTCTACTTGAGTGACTTTTGCAGGTTCTTTCTTAGGTTTATGCGAAGAACCCGTACTGGGAAGGAAATCGTTCCTTACGATCCCGAACCAGAAAAGACATACAAACGACGCTTAAGAGAAGCGAAGATGGCCAACCAAGATAATCGCGATCTTGAGGCCGAGTTGAAAGAGGCGCTAGAGCAGCTACTCCTCAGCAGGGAAGAGCTAAGGCAAGAGAAAGAGGAAACTCGCACCAAGACTGAAGCGATCGAAGCAGATATGGCAGTCTTATGAGACCAATATCTACTTCGACCGAGGGAAGATCCAGTTCCCGATGTTGGACCGATGCAGGTCCTAGTTGCTGACCCTCGAGCGAGGCATGTTCCAGTACCTGACGCCCCGGCCGAGGTGCTTCCACCTCGGATGCTAGTCCGAGGCATTCTTCTTGCAGGAATCCCACAAACCCTAGGTCAAAGGATGGACCCCAATCAACAACTGAGCCGTCCAGGAGTTAACCTAGGAGATCCAGCGGACCATGACTAACAACTTTGACCGCAAGTTCTATCCATGATTCGCCAATGCCAATTCGGAGGGCTAGAGAAGGAATCCCCACATCAACATCTTAAAAACTACGAGATCTTGATGGAGACCTTGAGACCCTCAAGGATTGAAAATAACAACTACCAGCTAAGACCTATTTACTTTTCTTTAAAAGATAGAGCTCTTACTTGGTATATCAATCTCTTCTTCCGGGAAAAATTAGCACATGGGAGGAGATGACTACGGAATTTTTTAACAAATTCTTTCCCCCCTCAAAGACCGCTGAAATGAGAGGGAAGATCAATGCTTTCATTATGAAGGACAAGAAGAGCTTGTCCAAGTCATGGGAGAGGTTCAAGGACATTCTTTTGGATTGCCCACATCATGGGATTCCAAAGATAGTGTTATTGGAGATATACTTCAACGGACTGGACGGAAGCACCCAGTTCAACCTCCAACTACTCTCCGCCGGTACCTTTATGGACATGGCGATTGACGAAGCTTGGGACTTCATTGAGAAACAAGCTTTGCATATGGAGAAGTACACCCACCAAGGAGCTGAAGGTGGAGTTAAAAGAGTTAACTTCCAAGAAACTCAGCCCAACAACAATCAACTCACGTCTTTGAAGAATGACGTGAAGCAATTGAAGGAACTCTTGGCTACACAAACCAAGAAGGAAGATCAAGGACAAAGTAATAACAAAAATGGATACCGTAACAACAACAACGGTTCCCGGAACAACAACTACAACAACAACAATAAAGGATCCAACAACAACAATTGGAGGGCGAACAACCAAAATTCTAGTAACAATCATTCTAACTCCAACTCTAACGATTCCTCTAATCCTTTCCTCTCTTCCCCTTCTTCTTCTTCTACTCCATTAAAGATCCAGGGGAAAGGATCAAGTTCGTTTCAGCCGGAAAAGAAAGACGCAGTGCTGGAGGCTATCTTGATCAAGCTTAGCGCTATAGAGACCTCTATGACTTCATTTTCGAAGGCCCAAAAGGCTTTTGAACAACAACTTGCAAGTAGGGCGAATGAAGCGCCAAGAGATCCAGGGAAGCTTCCAGCAAGGACGGAAAGCAACCCTAAGGGCCAGATCATGGCCATAACTACGAGGAGTGGACTGAAAACTGCAGATCCATTGCCTCGGTCGGTGCCAGTACCGACGAAGACCACCTCGGTCCAGGTGCAGTCGAAGAACACTTCGGCCGAGATGCCAACCGAGGTGGAGCCACAGAAAGCGAAGGGGAAAACTGAAGTTTATGTTCCACCTCCTGCATACAAACCACCACTTCCATTCCCCCAGTCAAGGGCCAGAGCACATCTAGACAAGAACTTTGGTAAGTTCCTTGACTTGATGAATAAACTGCACATTAACATTTCTTTCTTTGATGCTATTCTAGGGATGCCCACCTATGGGAAGTTCTTGAAGGAGATCCTATCAAGGAAGAGGAAACTGGAAGATTTTGGTGAAGTAAGGATGACATCTAAATCCTCGGAACTGTTACGTCTAGGATGTGTTGTACGCAATAAGCCTTAAATTTATACTCGTTATATTTTTCCTAACTCATAGCGAACCCAGAGTGTATGGGTCGTTTTGTAGCAAGGATAGTATTCCGAGGTCGAACTCGAAGACTAAGGTGAAATCGAATCAACAAGTGAGCATATATAGTGTAGAACTAGTCTAAGAAAGGAGAAAGGAATAAAGAAATGAAGATCTCAATGTTTTGGTTTGGTTTTTAGGTGATCAATCAAAGATCACAATTCATGCAAAATAGAAAATCAAACTAACAACTCAAGCTAGCAAAATAAACAAGTAACACAAACTCAAAGTATGTGATCAAAGAGAGAAAAATGGATTCTAGAGGTCAAGATTTCCGTTTATGGCATTGGACTCAAGCTTCTAAAGATTCTAAGGATAATGCTGCGGTGTTGGGAAAGGGTGTTTCTCTAGTGGAAGCAATTACCGGGTAAGTCTCTCACTTCACTAATCCCGCATCAAACTCCTATTACCGGGTAGGTCTCAAGGGGCTAAAGTAGGGAATTCTACACAAACCGGACACCACTTAAGGGGCAACCCTCTCCTTACCGGGTAAGTCTCGGAAAAGGGAAGTCTCAAGCAATAATCCTAGCACACTCGATCCAATAGCGGCTTGTGAGGCTCACTACTACCTAGAGTTCATTATCTTAGGTATCTAAGGTCGGAAATCATCGGGTAGATCTCTTTCCTCACTTAGGTTGATAGCATTAGGTGATCCTAAGCTAAATTATGCTTAATAAACACTAGGATTTCAACAATTTAACATCCGAACATACAGATTCATCAATTAAAGAGCAACAGAGAGAAAAATCGGGTGGATCATGCCTAAATCGGCCGATCTGGTTGAAGAACAGCCCAATTTTTCTTTCTGGGTTAGGTTTTGTGCAATCAAATCATCCTAAACTAACATATAAGTCCATTCTACCGTCACCCAAGCCATAACCATCAATCCATCACTCCAGAATCACAATAAACTAGCCAATAATATGCATATTAAGATCCAAAATCATCACACAAGCATACATTATTTTCATAGATGGATGATGAAACATAAGCAAGTAAAAACAACAAATCTCAGCTGAATCTAAGTTTTAGCAAGACTTACAACCCTTCAAATGAAGATTCAAAACGTTCCTAACAATCCTTGCAATAGTTCTTCAATCAAAGACTACAAAAATCACTCCAAATCACTCAAGAACTCACTATCACTCTAAGTTGGTGTTCTTCTTCCTCCTTCAAATTGAGAGAGTTTTTCTTCTTCTCCAAGTCTAGCTTCCAATCCAATGAGCTGTGTGTGAGAGAATGTGGGAGAGAGAGATGGCCAGTAACAGCTTGTAGGCCCACTTATATTCTCCACCAAGAGCAAGGCCGGGCAAAGAGATCGTGGGACACGTGGTTTAAGCTGTTGAAGGCAGAAAAATCGGCCGATTTTCCTGAGTGATGGTCCGATTTTCTTCAACAGAGGTATGTTATGATCGTCTAGCCATGAGTTGCTCCTTTGCTTGCACCAATTATGGTCCTTGTGTCCTTTGTTGCTCCAATTATGTTCCTTCAAAGCCTTGGATGTGTACCACCATGAGGCTTGACCCTCGAATGCATCGATTAATGTCCAAAGATCCCCGAAATACCTACAAATCCGACAAAAGCTCGTGTAGACGTCTTTTCTAGAAATATGCATGAACTAAGCGTAAACGTCGTGAACTAGTGCCAAAACGTGCATGAATAACGGGAAAAACTATCCAAATGTATGCCTATACTAACATCATAAATCACGTTATCAAAATACCCCATACTTAAGATTTGCTCGTCCCCGAGCAAGATCCAACTATAGACTAAAAGATGATGTGATTTATGCATGTAGAAAAACAACAAAATCTTTTTGGAATCGTGCTTCTAACATTGGATCACCTTTATAGTCATGTTTCATAGCAATGGACAAGCAATCATGCGTAAAATGAATGAAGGCATGGAAAGACAATTATACTTAACTAGAAAGCATGCATGAGAAGTGAAAATGAAGAAGTCAAGATGATCATGAGTATGTCCAATCTAGATCACTAAGTCTTACACACATGCAATTAGGTCACAAGGACTTAGAAAAGAAGAGGCCAAGAATCGTTGTGATTAGGTGGGAATTTTTAGGTCATGTGATGCTAATCCGGGAAAGGAACTAACTCCACAATTTCGTTTTTGCTCAACTTCCGAACAAGTGTATAATTTTCTCATCTTTTCTTTGTTTTCTTTTCTTTTTCACTTATTTTTGAGACAATGGCATTGGTGTACAAAAACCGAAACCTTGCTGATTAGCCGTCCTCGGGTTTTTTTATTTTTCGAGGTGCATCCACACCGGGCACATATACCAAAGCTCGTTAGGACTATCGGTTGATTTGACTTTGGCAAGGCACAAACACCCGATTATGTGAATGGTGCCGAGTTACTCGTCATTTAAACCAACGTCCCCAAACCTATATTTTTGTCTACACTTTCACAACAAATTCAGCACTTCATTCACATCATTCATTCATCAACAACTTCACCCCACACTTCCTTTTCACACACATCAACACACTAGCATGCTCCTAGTTCCGGATGGGTCAAAAGAGGTCAAATTTTTCATCAATTGAGGTGCTCAAACAACATGATCAAGATGAGAAGTAGAGAGAGATGAATTGCCTTAATCACTCCTAAATGATGTGCAAGAACTATCATGTAATTTCGACTTTCAATCCTCAATTCAATCAAGGCAAACATTCATGATCACAAATCATTTACGGGATTCAAGATAAGTACTTCAAGTCCACATATGCATTCATCTATTCAACACATAAGGCCATCCATAGCCAATTTACAAGACAAATTTCATCATAAGGGTCATTCCCAAGCTTTACAAGCACTAAAATTTTTAAAATTTTCCGATTTTTTTGGATTTTTCGAAATATGTATGTACAATGCAAGACGTAATGAAACATGTGACAATATTAAAGTATCCTAGATGCTAATCATGCAAGTGATCATGAAAACCCCACCCCATACTTAGAAACACATTGTCCCCAATGTGGAAACTAAATAAAGAAGTGAAAGAGAGTCCTCACAATGTAAAATTGGTGATGCTTTGGTATTTCGGTTCACATCTAATGATGATGGTGGCTGATCGATCAAGGATGGTAGAGAGCTCTTTGATGTTCATTATGATGTCGGAACCCGCGCTTGGCACCGCAAGCCGTCCAAGTTCCACGTCCGCTCCACCCATGCTTGATTTGAGATCATCACTTTCTTTGATAGAAGGAAAAATCGGACCAACTACCCAGGAAAATCGGCCGATTTCTGTGATGAACAATCCTATTTTCCTGGGTGCCCTCGTCCTCGTCCATGTGCTTGGATCTTGTACCTTCAACAGTTCATGGAAGTTTTCACATGACCTCTAATATCTCATCACACATGACAATCAACTAGATCTAGCACCCAAAAACACGAAAGAAAAACAAAGCACACCAAGAGTAAGATCAAACAAAAACAAGAAAAACGAAAGGGAAAAATATGTACCAATGGGTTGCCTCCCATTAAGCGCTTCTTTAAGGTCATTAGCTTGACCAAATTCAGGAGCGTTTCACTCAAGGTGAAGTGGGCAATCACTTCCATCGGGGCTTCCGGAATGTACTTCTTCAAACGGTGCCCATTCACCTTAAAGTTACCACAATGATCTCCTCCTATCTCTACCGCTCCATGAGGAAAGACCTTCTTCACAACATAGGGACCCGTCCATCTTGACTTGAGCTTTCCGGGGAAAAGCCGTAGCCTCGATTTGAAGAGAAGCACTAAGTCACCCTCATTCAACTCCTTTGGGATGAGGCGCTTGTCATGCCAACGCTTGGTCCTCTCCTTGTAAATCCGGGCATTTTCATAAGCATCCAACCGGATCTCCACAAGGGCGTTCATGTCTAGAAACCTCTTCTCACCGGCCTACTTGAGGTCAAAATTCAGCCACCTTATAGCCCAATATGCTCTATGCTCCATATCCACCGGAAGGTGGCAAGACTTGCCATAAACTAGCTTGTAAGGAGTGGTGTCAATCGGTGTCTTGCAAGCGGTTCTATATGCCCACAAAGCATCATCGAGCTTCATAGCCCAATCTTATCTCGTCCTAGTGACCGTCTTCTCAAGTATCCCTTTTATCTCCCGGTTGGAGATCTCCACTTGGCAACTATTTGGGGATGGTAAGGTGTTGCCACCTTATGAGTCACCCCATACTTAGCCAAAAGTGCTCCAAAGTTCCTATTAGTGAAGTGCTTCCCTCCATCACTTATGATCACCCTTGGTGTTCCAAACCTAGGGAAGATCACTCGGTTGAAGAACCGCACCACAACCTTGGCATCATTTGTGGGAGAGGCGATTGCCTCCACCCATCTCGAAACATAGTCTACCGCCAATAGGATGTAGAGGTTGCCACATGAAGAAGGGAATGGTCCCATGAAGTCCACACCCCACACATCAAATATCTCTACCTCTTGTATGTTGTTCAAGGGCATCTCATTCCTCCTTGAGATGTTGCCCGTCCTTTGGCAAGCATCACAAGCTACCACAAAGTTTTGCACATCCTGGAACAAACTTGGCCAAAAGAAGCCTGATTGCAACACCTTAGCATATGTCTTGTGTGAGCTAGCATGCCCTCCACATGGCAAGGAATGACAATGGCGGATCACACTCTCCACCTCATCCTCCGGTATGCATCTTCTAAACACTCCATCTGGCCCTCTCTTGAACAAAAGTGGTTCACTCCAATAGTAGTGCCTCACATCTTTGAAGAACTTCTTCCTTTGGGCATATGACAAACCGGGAGACACTTCTTCACACACAAGGTAGTTCACAATGTCGGCATACCATGGCTCACTTCCTCTAAGCACTTGGAACAAGCACTCCTCCACCAATTTCAATTGCTCATCCCGGAATGAGTCATCAATCGGGATGTCATCTCTCTCAAGCTCTAATGGTGGGAGTCTACTAAGGTGATCCGCCACAGAATTCTCGGACCCCTTCTTGTCCCGGATTTCCAAATCAAACTCTTGAAGAAGAAGGATCCACCGAATCAATCTAGGCTTGGCATCCTTCTTTTGTAAGGAGATAACGGATCGTAGCATGATCCGTGTACACAATGACCTTCGCTCCAACAAGGTATGAGCGGAACTTCTCAAAGGCATACACCACCGCTAGCAACTCTTTCTCGGTTGTGGCATAGTTAAGTTGGGCATCATCTAGCATCTTGCTAGCATAATAAATGGCATGTGTGCGCCCATCTTTCTTTTGTCCCAAAACAGCCCCAACGGCCACATCACTCGCATCACACATCACTTCAGACGGCAAGTTCCAATCCGGAGGTTGCATGATAGGTGCAGAGATCAAAGCATTCTTCAACCTACAAAAAGCTTAAAGGCAATCCTTGGAGAAAACAAACTCAACATCTTTCATTAGTAGGTTAGTAAGAGGCTTAGAAATCTTAGAGAAATCTTTAATAAACCTCCGGTAAAAACCGGCATGCCCTAGAAAGCTCCTTACCCCGTTCACCGAGGTAGGTGGTGGCAACTTCTCTATCGTTTCAATCTTGGCCCTATCAACCTCAATGCCACGGTTGGACACCAAGTGTCCCAACACAATACCTTCACTTACCATGAAGTGGCATTTTTTCCAATTCAAGACAAGATTTGTCTCCTCACATCTCTTAAGCACTAAAGACAAGTTAGCTAGGCAATCATCAAAAGAAGATCCATAAGCGGAAAAATCATCCATAAACACCTCCATGATATTCTCAATATATTAAGAAAATATGGCCATCATACACCTTTGAAAGGTGGCGGGTGCATTACACAACCCAAATGGCATTCTCCTATATGCAAATGTACCCCAAGGACATGTAAACGTGGTTTTCTCTTGGTCATCGGGGTGGATAGGGATTTGAAAGAATCCACTATAGCCATCTAGGTAACAAAAATGAGAGTGTTGAGCTAATCTCTCTAGCATTTGGTCAATGAAAGGAGAGGGAAATGATCTTTCCTAGAAGCCACATTTAGTTTCCTATAGTCAATACACATCCTCCATCCCGTAACCGTCCTAGTTGGGATTAGTTCATTGTTCTCATTAGTTACTACGGTCATCCCACCCTTCTTAGGAACCACATGTACGGGACTAACCCATTCGCTATCCGAAATAGGGTAGATGATTCCCGCATCTAGCAACTTAATGATCTCTTTCTTGACTACCTCTTTCATTATAGGATTCAATCTTCTTTGATGTTCAACAGAGGGTTTATGGTTATCTTCCATCATTATCTTATGCATGCACAAAGAGGGCTTAATGCCAACAAGGTTATCAACGGTGTATCCTATTGCCTTTCTATGCAGTTTCAATTCATTCAACAATCTATTAAGCTCATCATCATTCAAAGATGCATTCACAATCACCGGATAAGTAGAATTTGAACCAAGGAAAGCATACTTTAAATGAGAAGGAAGAGGTTTAAGATCAAGTTGAGGAGGACCTTTTTCGGTTGGAGATGATCCATACAATGTAGGTTGAGATGATTGCAAAGTCATGGAAGCCTCCCCTAAGTTCCTTGATGATTGCTCACAAACACTTGAATGATGTTCAGAAGACTCAGGAAAATCGGCCCAGTCAGGAAAATCAGCCGATATTCCTGATTGTAGGTCGATCTCAGTTTCTGCATTTGCAAAGTTGGATGACACTTCAGGGTAAGTAGGAAAATCGGCCGATTTGGCCCCCTCTTGCCGATTTTCCTGGGTGATTCTCCCTTCCTCTAGTACTTCAAATCCAACACTTGGTAGCTCGTCCAATGCATTCAAGGCCTTGATTACTTCATTGCTACCTTCCTCAACTCCTTCCTCCATCAAACTTGAGCTAAGAACCTTCTCAAGTGGATCCTTAAGCAAGATTGAGCTCACAACCTCTCTAGACTCCTCTTCCTCAACAATGTTGAAGACATCTTCACCTAGGGCTGGCCCCTTCACCATTGTGGACAAATTAAACTTGATGTTCTCTTCTCCAATGTTGAAAGACAGAATTCCATTCTTACAATCCACCAAACACCCGGAAGTAGCTAGGAAAGGTCTCCCCAAGATGATAGGAACCGGATATTCCGCCGGAATGTCCAAAACAACAAAGTCTATGGGCACATAGAACTTCCCTAGTTGCACCGGAATGTCTTCCAAGATTCCAACCGGATGAGTGATTGAGCGGTCCGCCATGTAAAGGGTCATCTTGACCGGCCTTGGCTCCCCTAGCCCAACCTTGTTGCAAAGTGCAAGCGGGATGATGCTTACACTTGCCCCAAGATCACATAGGGCGTCATACTTCACTTCTCCTACTCCGATTGGCACACAAAAGGATCCCGGATCTCTTAGCTTAGGAGGCATCTCCTCCTTCATCGTTTGAATCAACTCCGAGGATCTCTTTGTCATCCTTACTTCCCCATACTCCTCCAACTTCCTTTTGTTGGAGACTATTTCCTTCAAGAATTTGCCGTATGCCGGCATACCTAGAATAGCATCCATGAACGGAATGTTAATATGCAATTTAGACATAAGTTCAAGGAATTTACCAAAGTGTTTGTCCAAATGAGCTCTTGCTCGTGATTGTGGGAACGTTAATGGTGGCTTGTATGGAGGTAGCGCCACATATGATGGCTCATCTTCCTTGCTCTTCCCTCCATCTTCTTGCAATTGCTCTTCTTCATTCACCACTTGCTTCCCTTGGTCATTTCCCTTAGGTAAGGGATCCTTTATGCTTAGCCCACTCCTTGTTGTAATAGCCAACACTTGGCCTCTTGGGTTATCTTCGGTTCTTCCGGGAAGCTTTCCCGGATCACTATGAGCTTCACCCGCCTTTTGGAACACTTGTGCTTCCAAAACCTTTTGAGCCTTAGAAATAGAAGTCACCGTGCACTCAAGACCACTCAACCTTCCAAGCAATTGCTCAAACATCATTTCGGTCCTATCCTTTGGAGGTTGAGTAAATCCGGGTGGAGGTTCTTGTGAAGCTTTTGGTGGTGGAGTTGTGCTTGTGAAAGCGGGAGGGTTCAAGGCTTCATCCGGGTTAGAGTAGGAAAACCCGGGATGGTTGTGGTTAGGCCGGTAATTGTTGAATTGCCGGTTGTTGTTGAAATTCTTTGGGCCTTGATAGTTGTTGTAATTGCCCCTTCCCATGTAGTTCACATCTTCCTCCTTGGAAGACAAATTTGCTTGCACTTGCACTTGAGGGCTTGCTTGACTCTTCAAAGTTGTAGCACACAACTCCCTTAAAGATTTCAACTCATTGTTGATGGCATCAAGTTTGAAGTTGCTCATGGTGACTTCACTTACCTCATATGCTCCCGCTTTCCTCCCTTCACTCTTCCTATGGGAGTACTTCTCAATTACCAAAGCTTGTTTCTCTACAAACTCCCAAGCTTCATCTACATTCTTTTCCATGAAAGTCCCACCGGAAAGAGATTGGAGCTTGAATTGGCTATCTTCATCAAGTCCTTTGAAGTAGATGGAGACTTGGAGATTCCAAGGAGCGGATCATTTTCCATCTTGCTTTTAGACTAGTCCACTGGATCTTCAGTGAGACTCTTCTGGCGCATACTGAGATGCCCTAGAAGGTCAGACAGGGCGAGCTTTTTAGTTTATACTACATGGTGACCGGAGGAGGTCCGGACTTTGGGATGATGCTGGCGGAGGATCTGCATAAGATCAAGGCAAAGGCGAAGGGCGACATTTGCTGTGGAGGTATTGTGACTCATATAGCGAGTTACATGGATTTAGACCTCAGTGCTTGTACCATGGTGGCGGCTGCCAAGCCTCTTGGACTTCAGGAGATGATCACTCGGAGGATACTGCTTCCCCGAGGACTTACTACGCCATATGTGGCGATGCCATGGGAGCCGACTACAGCTCAGGGGTTCAGATGGTCAGCTCAGTTCTCAGTGTTTGATCCACATTACTGGCAGACTGCGTGGATCCCACTGATGGAGGATGCTAGAGAGGTAGCAGCTCAACGGCCAGCTGAGGAGGACGAGGCTGAGGATAATGATGATGATGTTGATGAGGATGGTGATTTTCCTATGGACACGGGCACAGATACAGTTGGGACTAGTGCGCCGGTCATCGATTTGGATGATGACGAGACTGAGGAGGAGCCGGCTGCAGCACTAGCACGTCCTGCTAGGCGTAGGGTACGTAGGCAGACGGATCCACTTGCTCACCGTCGGATCGACGATCTGACGGATCACATGATAGATTCCTTTGTTGCCATGTCCTTGGAGATAAGAGAGATGCAGGAGAGACTACACTACCAGCACGTGATGGCTGAGATTCAGTTTCAGCATGTCATGGGCTTTCCTTTCGACCCATCTCAGCACCCGTATGTGCCACCACCACCACCACCAGATCGTGATTATTGAGAGCCTGCATGATTTTCTTTCTTTATCTATTATGCAGCTCAGCTATGTCCGGTGAGTACTTTATTTTCTAGACTTATTTTGACCCATTGGGACAATGTTTCCCAAGTATGGGGTATTTGATGTATTATTTGACTATGGATGTATGACTTGACTCTATCGGATATCTATGTGTTTTATTTTGCTTATCTGAGATTACATGCATGCATACAGGTTATTTGATTGAGAAAAACGTCAAAAACTGGTTTGAAATTTTTTTTTTGACCTCGACCGAAGTAATTCTGGCCGAACGAGGTACTTCACCTCGGTTGACTAGAACATCTCGACCGAGGCGTTTTAACTGAAAAGAATTTCGAAACGATTTTTGTGCTTTTTATCTGGATATGACCTCAGTGAAGATTTTGTTTGCTAACTGGTTTTGAAATCTCTATATCTTTGAAAGGTTTTATGATATGTTTAAGTTGCTAAATGCTTTGTTTGAAATTTGTGGCATGTTTAATACTTTGTTTTTATCAAAATTATGTTGAATTTGAAGGTTGACACCACATTATGAGTTCTCTCACTTTCATCCTGGAAAGACCATAGCAATTCATTCTTTTCTCTTCTTCTTCTTGATCATGCTTAGCCCCTCATATACATATTTGGCTTCTTTTACCTATCCGGGAATTTGGAAGCAAGCAAGTGAAAAGTAGGTGAAAGAAAAAAATTGAGAAGTTGGCTGGAAGTGAAAGTGTCAGAAAGAAATAAATAGGTTTGGGGAAGTCAATCATGATGATGAGTAACTCGGCACCATTCACATAGCCGGGTGTTTGTGTCTTGCCAAAGTCGGATTGAGCGATATTCCTAACGGGTCATGGTATGTGCATCAAGGGTTTGATGTGTCTCAAGAAATTTATGATTGCTGATTTCCTAGGCTTCGGTTATTGTACACCTCTGTCCATGCATCCCAAAAAGTAAAGTAAACAAAAAGAAAAGTGTGAGATAAGCAAAGCTTATTGGTGGATGATGTTGAAAGTCAAGTGAAAGTAAAGTGATATCCTTTTCCCGGATTCTAGCACCACATTACCTTCTATACATCCATACCCTACACGTTTCTTGACCTTTCTTTTGGGAAGCCCTTAAGACCTCGATCTTGTTGATTGACTTAGTAGTTTAAACTGGATTATACATGATTAATTTCGATAATTATGATTTATTATGCATTCTATGATTTTATGCAAAGATGAACAACTTTCTTATATTTATAAAATGTTTTAAGCATATTTTTATTTTAAATTCCATGAAGTATTCTCTTAGAGTGATCTATGATTGTAAGCACACCATTGAAATGTTTTGAAAGACTTTTTCATTGATCTTCATGACTTATAATCCATTCTATCTTGTATTTTATATTCGGAACTTGCTTGGGGACAAGCAAGGGCTAAGTATGAGGTATTTTGATAGCATGAATTATTGTCAATATTTTGGGGCCTATATAGACGTTTTATCTCCGATAATCTGCATGTTTGAATGTATATTATGTGATTATATTATCGTTTCATCTACCTTTGCAGGAATCGAGGTCTACACCAAGTTTCGTTATAATCATAGGTAAAATGGCACGTTTTGCATAAAAAAGGAGCAAAAGGAGCTAAGGAGTCATTGGAGCTACATTCAGGAGCTTAAGGAAGAATCCAGGAATCATGGAATTGGATTAGAGATTCACTTTGGACCAGATTTGAGAGATTTCACATTCAGTTGTGATTCACCTCGGTTGACTACAGAGTCACCCCGACCAAGGTGATCCAGAGGAGCTGACTCGACCGAGGCGAACACCTTGGACGCGGCAAGGATACTTTATTCTTGGCTGAGATCTTTTATTTTTGGAAAGAGGATCTTATATTTTTAGGCTGGATTCCTGGAAGGAAGAAGATAATTTAGCCCATATATTTTACCTATTTTTATGGAAAAAGATCTTTCTAAGATATCTTATCTTTGGAGAGTAATTTTTCTATAAAAAGGGTTGGATTTTCCACAAATCCGTATCCCGCATACCTACGAATAGACGGCTGAGGGCTGGAAAACATCATTACAGCTGGAAGATTTGAAGAACCTTTTTGAAGGTTGAAGAAAGATTGAAGGAAGGAAGTTGATAGCTTTTATAGCTTTTTGAAGGGTTTTGTAAGATTCCCTTCTTTGTTGATTGTCTTATTGGATTTTGATCCAAGGAACGCTTGTTGTTTGATAATTGATTCAGTTATTAAAGCCTTTCTCTTAATGTTTTCTTGTTCAATTATTCTCTTTCTTCCCTTATATTTGATTATTGCTTTCATGATGATGAGTGGCTAATTTCTTTGTGTGATTCTAGGGTGATTGGCTGAAGGTTGTGGGAAAAACAATGATAGAATAATCTTAATCACAGTAGGACCCTGAAAGCTCGAGTCTTTATCCTTAACCCTAAAGCATCTCGCTCAGTCGATGAACATCTCGGTCGGGGTGGAATTCTTCTGACCGAGGTGACTTACCTGAACCGAAAGTGAGAGTTAAGTGTTAGAGTTTACCAAATCCTATTCTTATTACACCTTTCCTGGTTCAATGCAAGAGTAGGATGAGATTTACCCGGTAATTCCTTTGTTTGTTTACCCAAGATCATAAGTGTAGGTAATAAAGGTTTATCCTTTATTGGGGTTTGAGTGTGCTTTCATTCCATCTTTGTGAGTTAGCCTGAGACTTACCCGGTAAAGGTTGATTCTATTCCCTTAGTTGGATTGTTAGTTTGAGGTTATAGTTCTTTTCCTTAATTCCTTGAGACTTACCCGGTAATAGGAGTTATGGTTTGGGATTAGTGAGTAGTGAGACTTACCCGGTGATCTATTCCACGTTAGTAACATCTTCCCTATGCAAATATCTCAACTTTGTCCGCTTATCTTTAGATCTTTAGTTGGAACCACAACTAGATGCTTTAATCCCTAGAATTGCATATTTCCTTAATTGACTTTTTATCATCTTTGATTGTTTTAATCGCTTTTGTGGTTAGTAGTTACATTGACAAACCTATACCTGCTTTGTTTCACTAAGTCCCTGTGATCGAACCCAGGAATTTCTTACTTTTTACTACGATTGACCCGTACACTGCGGGTTCGCATCCTTGTTTTAAGCTTACATCTAGGGTTATAAATTTAATGCTTGCACACACCGTTTGGAGCGAACAATTTTATAGACGTTTTATAAAGGATTTCTCTAAGATTGGTCTTTGAAGCTAGATGATGCATTATGGGCATACCGGACTGCATACAAGACTCCCATAGGAACGACACCATACAACCGTGTGTATGGGAAGTCTTGTCACATACCGGTAGAGCAGGAACATAAGGCGTATTGAGCGGTAAAGTGGTTGAACTTCAGCATGAAGGAAGCAGGCGAAAAGTGCCTCTTGGACCTTAACGAGCTTGAAGAACTTCGCTTAAACGCCTACGAGAACGCCAAAATCTATAAGGAGAGAGCGAAGCGTTGGCATGATAAGCATATCATTCCAAAGGACCTCAAGAAAGGAGATCAAGTTGTCTTCTTCAATTCGAGACTTCGGCTTTTTCTAGGTAAGCTTAAATCTCGTTGGACCGGACCTTATCTAATCAGACACGTTTTTCCCCATGGCGCAGTTGAAGTATGGGGTGAGAAAGGTAGAAGTTTTAAGGTGAACGGTCAACGACTCAAGAAGTATTCACTGGAGCTCCAAGCTGAGGAGTTTGCGCCTACCGCAATCGAATAGACGAAGGTACGGTCTACCTACGGACCTTAAACGAGCGCTACTTGGGAGGCAACCCAAGCTATTGCACTTTTGCTTTTCATTCTTAGATTAGACTAGTCTAGACGTTTTTGTTTTGTTTTGCCCTCGATACCTTCCGGTATGTTGTATTTTTGGATGTAGGAGCAATGAAGTAGGCAATGGAAGGAGGAAAAGCTAGAAGGAATTGACGAAACTTGGGTTTTGACACAATACACAGAGTTCCATGCCCTGAACCACGGTCGTGGAAGCTACAATGACCGTAATTCTTCAAAATCTGAGAAAAATCACCAAAAACCACGGGTCCGTACAGTTCCACGGCCGTGGAACACCCCGAGTGACCTAGATTTTCAAATATTTTTACGGCCATTATATAAACCACCTTCCTTCACAAAAACACCCCATTCCCCAATTCCACGGCCCTCTTCCATGACCTAAAGGCCGAAAATCCTCCCCATCCCGCATTTCTTCGTTCGGAAACCGTTTCGAGCGATTCTTGGTGCTAAAGTGAAGCATTTCCGATCATCTACAAGATCCAATCAACAAATCAAGTGGACAATCTCTGCAGAAGGCGGAATTTGGATTCAAAGATCCAAAAACCTAGGTTTTTCTTCTATTTCCCTACTTTGTCAATTCGGGTCTATTTCTCGCAAGAACTTAGAGGAATTGCATAGGATTGAGATCGAAATTAGTCTAGGATAGGCTTTGCTGAGTTTGGTGATTGATTTGTTGAGATTTGAGCAAAACAATGCCGAACCACGGTCCTTGTAGGTTCCACGGCCGTGGTTTCTGTAGAACAGACCGTGATTTCTCCTCTGAAATGGATTTGATAAGGAGAATGTCTACTAGAAGCAAGAAGAGGAAAGGTGATACTTCCTCCTTCTCCCAAAACCATCCTAATGAACCATCATCACCCCCAGCTCCTAGAATTCCAACCATCCATGAGGATTATCACGATTCCTTGGAAAGGATCGAGAAGAGGGCGGTTATAGGACCATGCTACTTAGTGCTTGAGGAGCTAGAGCCGCTGAATGTAGTGACTGACTTGACGTGGCTTCTAGATAGATCCGGTTTGATCATCTTCTCCGCTATTAGGGAAGATGCATATGAGGAGATTACTAGGGAATTTGTGATTTTCTTTGAGCACAATGCCATGGATAGGATAGTTTCCTTTAGGTTGATGGAGGAGAACTACGAGTTCTCAATCATGTAGTTTGGAGCCTTCTTTGGGTTCCACGAGACCTTCAATGGTCGTTTTCCTAGCGGTGTATACGCTAAGGATTTCTGGGAGGACATAGCCATGATCTATGCCAACGAGGACCGCTGGCAACCAGTTGGCGCCAAGGCTAAGCTCATCTACCACTTAACCTTGAAGATAGCCCATAGAGTCCTTTCTGAGTGCCTTTTCCCTAGGACTGAGACCACTCAAAAGACTAAGACTGATGAGTTGTTTCTTCTTTACTCTATGCTTCACGGTAGACCTGCTGACTGTGCTACCCTCCTAGCCTCCACCATGAGCAAGCTCAAGAATAAGAGAGCCAGCAACATTGGATATGGTGGTATATTTACCCACATTGCTAGGCAGTTAGGGACTGACTTTTCTGCTTGTACTAGGATTGCAGCGAGACCATTGGGTATCAATAGCTTGATGACGAGGGGTATCATCTTCCCTATGCATCGCGGTCCACCTACCACCGGTATGCCTTGGGAGGAGAGAGGAGGTAGAGGCATCCCATGGCTCTCTGATTATTCCATTATGGCTGGACGCCATAATTGGAAGCAGACATTCGTTGCTATGCATTAGAAAATGGCTAGTGACACCTCCCTATGTCCCCGATGAGGTTCCGATCGTAGATGTTGAGGAGGAGGTAGGAGGAGGGGATAGTTTTGAGGGATGAGGTGATCAGCAGGACTATGGTGGCGGCTGCCAAGCCGATTGAGCTACAGGAGATGATTACGAGGAGGATCTTGGTTCCTCGCGGACTTACTACGCCGTATGTTGCGATGCCCTGGGAGCAGACTGCACCTCAGGGTATTAGATGGTCATCTCAGTTTTCACTTTATGACCCGCAGTACTGGTACACAACATGGATTCCTCTTATTGAGGATGCTAGGGACGCAGCAGTAGCAGTAGCTCAGGGGCAGGATGAGGAGGAGGCTGATGAGCAGGCTAATGAGGATGATGATGGCGGTGCTGCCATGGACACAGGGACAGATACTGTTGGCACCAGTATACTAGTCGTCGATCTGGACGACGAGGAGACAGAGGACGAGCCAACTGCAGCACCAGCACAACCTGCCAGGCGTAGAGTACGCAGGCAGAGGGATCCCTTAGCTCACTCGGATCGACGATCTGACAAAGCAGATGATTGGCTCCTACGCAGCCATGACGGTCGATTTAGGAGGACGTTTGGATGGCCTTCACAGAGAGTTGGATAGCCGGACTCATCAAATACTAGAGAGCCAGCATTATCAGCGCCGGATGATGGAGATCCAGTTCTAGCATATGATGGGACATCCATTCGACCCGTCTCAACATCCGTACATACCATATCCTCCACCACCGCCGGCAGATCATGATTAGAGCTTGCAGGATTTCTTTTCTTTATTTATTATGCAGCTCAGCTTTGTCCGGTGAGTATTCTGTTCTTAGACTTATTTGACCCATTGGGACAATGTGTCCCAAGTATGGGGTATGTGGATATATATTATTTGACTTATGTGGATGATTGTATGACTCTTTATGACTCATTTATGATTTTATCTTGCTTTATATGCTTATCTGAGACTACATGCATGCATACAGGTTGTTTGATTGAGAAAAATGTCAAAAACTGGTTTAAAGAAAAAATTTATGACCTCGACCGATGTGACTCTGACCAATCGAGGTACAGTACCTCGGTTGACTTAGAACATCTCGACCGAGGTGGTTTAACTGAGAAGTTTTCGAAACGATTTTTGTGCTTCTTATTTGGATATGACCTTAGTGATGATTTTTTTTGCTGACTGGTTTTGAAATCTTTATATGTTTGAAAGGTTTTATAATATGTTTAAGTTGCTAAATGTTTTGTTTGAAATTTGTGGCATGTTTAATACTTTGTTTTTATCAAAATTAGGTTGAATTTGAAGGTTGACCCAACATGATGACTTCTCTCACTTTCTTCCTAGGAAGATCAAGGCAATTTATTCTCTTCTCTTCTTCTTCTTGATCATGCTTAGCCCCTTATATACATATTTGCCTCCCTTTACCTATCCGGGAATTTGGAAGCAAGCAAGAGAAAAGCAAGTGAACGAAAAGTTGAGATGTTGGCTGAAGTTAGAAACAAACAAATAGGTTTGGGGAAGTCAATCATGATGATGAGTAACTCGGCACCATTCACATAGCCGGGTGTTTGTGTCTTGCCAAAGTCGGATTGAGCGATATTCCTAACGGGTCATGGTATGTGCATCAAGGGTTTGAGGCATCTCGAGAAATTGATGATTGCTGATTTCCTAGGCTTCGGTTATTGTGACCTCTGTCCATGCATCCCAAAAAGTAAAGTAAAAAAGTAAAATAAGCAAAGCTTATTGGTGGAAGATGTTGAAGTTCAAAAGGAAGTGAAGTAAAGATCCTTTTCCCGGATTCTAGCACCACATTCCCTATATACATCCCACCCTCACACGTTTCTTGACCTCTTTTGAAAGCCCTTGAGACCTCGAGCTTGTTGATTGACTTGGTGGTTTAAATTGGATTATGCATGATTAATTTTGATAATTATGATTTATTATGCATTCTATGATTTTATGCAAAGATGAACAACTTTCTTATATTTATAAAATGTTTTGAGCATGTTTTGATTTTAAATTCCATGAAGCATTATCTTAGAGTGATCTATGAGCGGAGCACATCACAAAAATGTTTTGAAATACTTTTCATTGATCTTTATAACTTATAATCCATTATATCCTGTATCTAAGATTTGGAACTTGCTTGGGGACAAGCAAGGAACAAGTATGGGGTATTTTGATAGCATGAATTATAGTCTATATTTTGGGACCTGTTTAGACGTTTTATCTTCAAGAATCTGCATGTTTGAATGTATATTATGTGACTATATTGTCATTTCATCTACCTTTGCAGGAATCGAGGTCTACCCCAAGTTTCGTTGTAATCGTAGGTAAAATGGCACGTTTTGCATCAAAATAAAGCTAAGGAGTAAAGGAGTCATTGGAGCTACATTCAGGAGCTTAAGAAAGAATCCAGGAAGCATGGAATTGAATTAAAGATTTGCTTTGGACCAGATTTGAGAGATTTCACCCTTAGTTGAGGTTCACCTCGGTCAGCTACAGTACCATCTCGACCGAGGTGATTTTGAGGAGCGTCGCGACCGAGGCGAATACCCTGAAGCGGCGAGATCGTTTATTCTTGGCAAAGATCTTTTATATTTGGAAGGAGAGATCTTATATTTTTGGGTTGGATTTCTGGAAGGAAGATCATATATTTTGGAGATCTATTTTAGAGATTAAGATATATTTTATTAGGATAATATCTTTTTAAGTTATTTTATCTTTGGGAGATAGTTTTCCTATATAAAGGGTTGGATTTTCCACAAATTCAGCAACCCGCTACCATCACAGCGTCGGGGGATTGAAGGAACTGCAGTTAGGAGGGATTATTGGAAGGTTGAAGGAAGATTGAAGGAAGGAAGTTCATAGCTTTTTATAGCTTTTGTGAAGGGTTTTGTAAGACTTTCTTAGATTCTCTTCTTGTTGATTTGTCTTGTTGGATTTGCGATCCAAGGAACGCTGATTTGTTTGATATTTGATTCAGTTATTGAAGCCTTGTTCTTAAGGTTTTTGTGTTCAAATATTCATTCTCTTCAATTATATTTGATTATTGCTTTCATGATGATGAGTGGCTAATTTCTTTGTGTGATTCTAGGGTGATTGGCTGAAGGTTGTCGGAAAAACAATGATAGAATAATCTTAAATTCCAGTAGGACCCTGAAAGCACGAGTCTTTATCCTTAACCCTAGAACATGTCGTTCAGTCGATGAACATCTCGGCCGGGGTGGAATTCGTCTGACCGAGGTGACTTATCTGATCCGAAACTGAGAGTTAAGTGTTAGAGTTTGCCAAATCCTATTCTTATTACACCTTTCCTGGTTCAATGCAAGCTTAGGATGAGACTTACCCGGTAATTCCTTTGTTTGTTTACCCATGATCATAAGTGTAGGTAATAAAGGTTTATCCTTTATTGGGGTTTGAGTGTGCCTTCATCCCATCTTTGTGAGTTAGCCTGAGACTTACCCGGTAAAGGTTGATTCTATTCCCTTAGTTGGTTTGTTGGTTTGAGATTATAATTCCTTTCCTTAGTACCTTGAGACTTACCCGGTAATAGGTTCTTTGGCTTGGGATTGTGAGTAGTGAGACTTACCCGGTGATCTATTCCACTTTAGTAATACCTTCACTTTGCAAAACCTCAGCTTTGTCCACTTATCTTGAGATCTTGAGTTGGAACCACAACTAGATGCTTTAATCCCTAGAATTTGCATATTTCCTTAATTGACTATATTATCATCTTTGATTGCTTTAATTGCTTTTGTGGTTAGTTGCAATATTACAACCTATACTTGCTTTGTTTCACCTATGTCTCTGAGATCGACACCCCGGAATTCTTGCTTTTTACTACGATTGACCCGCACACTGTGGGTTCGCATCCTTGTTTTAGGCATACATCTAGGGTTAGAAATTTAAAGCTTGCACACACTATTTGGAGCGAACACCGTGCTAGTGTGAGTGAGAGGCCGACATGGATGGATACTCCTCCCGCTTGGTACGGAGCACAGCCGGAGTGGATGGGAGCTCCACCACCTTGGTACAGTCAGGCACCAGCAACACCGACTCCACAAGACGCACCGGCATGGTACGGCCAGCCACCGGCTTGGTATGAGCACCTACCGGATTGGGCTACCGACATTTCTAGGCGAGTTGGTGACTTGGAGATTCATAGAGACACGCAGGAGACTAGGAGCCGGGAGCATGATGAGATGATGAGTCATATTTACTGCCAGCTGTTTGGGCGGTACTACAACCCTAACTTCTCCCCGTTTCCACCACCGCCACCTCCACAGTGATGAGCCATGAGGATTTCCAGTTTCAGACGCCCCACCACCGTTCTAGTGAGTTCATTTTTCTTTATTTCTTTTCTTTATTTCTTTTTCAAACATTGAGGACAATGTATGTTCTAAGTATGGGGTGGGGTGTGACTATGTGTTGTAATAACTCTACTACATTTGCTTGCTTCTATCCATAACACTTTGCATGTTTCATTTTCATAGTGACACGTTTCATTATTGCATTGCATGAAAAAGTTTGAAAAACCCATAAAATTTTGCAAATTTTGGAAATTTTTGAAAGAGTTCTTGTGTTTCTAAGATTAGAGATGACTTCTATGATAGCTCTTACTTGTGGAATGAGTTTTTGATGACAATTATATGTTTAAACGGAATAATGAATTGAAAAGGAATTGAATGTGTTGATTATCCTTTCTTGCAAGTTTCATAATGTGAATCATATTGACAAATTGAAGTTGAAATCGCATGATGAGTTCTTATACTTCTTTATGAAATGATTAAGGTAATTCGATTTTCTTCTTTCTTTCTTTGATCACTTAGCCCCACAATAAAAGTAATTGCCTCCCTTACCTATCCGGGAATTTGGAGGAGTTGATAATTGGCATGTTTGATGTGGGAGGCCCATGAAAGCAAAATTTTGCATTCAAAGAATAGAAAAAAAAAGGTTTGGAAAAGTCAATCATGATGATGAGTAACTCGGCACCATTCACATAGCCGGGTGTTTGTGTCTTGCCAAAGTCGGATTGAGCGATATTCCTAACGGATTATGGTATGTGCATCAAGGATTTGAGGCATCTCGAAATTGAGAAACGCCAATCTCCTAGGCTTCGGTTTTTGTGCACCTCTGTCCATCTTTCCAAAAAGTAAAGTCGAAAAATAATGTGAAAAAGAAGAGAGCAAAGCTCAAAGTTAATGGTGTTGCAATTCAAAATAAAAAGAAAAAGAGTTGGGTTATCCATTTTCCCAGATTCATGCACCACATCCCTTATAAGTTTCCCTCCCGTCCGCATTCTAGACATTACTTGAAAGTCCTTAACATCAAAAGAATGTTATTTGACTTGGTGATCTAAATTGAAGTTTCTTATGCTTGATTTTGAAAATACTTCAAGGTTATGATATTTGTCTTAAAGTTTAAGCAATTCATGATGTTTCTTTGCTTTACATTCTTTGGTTTATGTATATAAGCGTTTCAAGGATGAATGAAGCAAGGTTTGAGAATGATCTATTCACTAGAAACACATTTACCTAAAGGATGCTTTTGTTTTGAGATTGCATGCATATTTCATTCTAATTCGTATTCTTAGCTTTTAAAAGACCTTGCTTGGGGACAAGCAAGTGACAAGTATGGGGTATTTTGTTAGCATGAAATATTGCGATATTCTAGGCACTTATTTTGGTTGTTTTTCCCTTTTTATTGTGCACATGGATGAAGTTTAAAAGCAATTGTTAGCTTGTTAGTCTATTTTGTCGATATGGATGTCTACACTAGCTTTGTGTTTATTTTAGGTGAAAAGGAGCTAAATAAGAGCAATTGAGAGGGAAAAAGGAGTAATCAATCATATTCAAGGATTAAGAACACATCGAGGAAGCTAAGGAAGGAGCTAGGATGAAGAATGTCACGACACATAGGAAACCACAAGTGTTTTACACTTCCACGCCCTGAATTACGGCCTTAGAAGAGTCCACGCTCAAAACCATGGCCGTGGAACTTGGCATCACGAACGTGGAGCACTCCAGTAAGTTACACGGCCTAAAGTCCGGTCGTGGAAATCACAAGAGACCGTAACCCTATTCCACGCTCTAAACCACGGTCGTGGAAACCCCTGAGACCGTGATTTAGGTGATCTTTTGATGTGTCTTTACTGTCCACATGATTTACGTAATGCGCTTGGACGATATTCTTTCCAGGGACATATAAAAAGGCCAGAGAAGAGAGTTTGAGGGCATCTCGCAATACTCGCGTTTGATCCCGTTGAGACGCCGACGGACGTGAACGGCCGCTTACCTTGCTTGGAGCATCCTTGCCTAGGGTTGATTGAAGATCGCCAAGGTTTAGCCTTTTTCTTAGGTTTTGATATTGAAGACGGATTGACATCCCGTTCTTCGTTCTTGCCTAAGATTATTGTGAGGTTTTGTGTTACACATTCCGAATCCATTAACCAATGATTCTTGTGTTTCGGATTCGAGAATTGGTTTTGAAGTTTTATTGAGTATTCGAGGGTTTTCATCTTTTTCTTTCTTTAATTCTAATATTGATATAATGACAATGATTGTTGGCTAAAACCCTTTAGCAATTCTAAGGTGAAGGGTTGATAGTTGTGGCTTAGATGATGATAGATCGAGTGTAAATCGATTGGACCCTGAGAGTTAGAGAGATCTCATCGAAGAACCTTAATCACGGCCTGTTCTTGGATGTCCACGGCCGTGGTTCTCAAGATCTGACCGTGATTCATCCCAGTTTACGAAATTTGCTTATACTTTGATCTAAGGTTAAAGATTAGCTTTAATCAAGTCTTAGCTTGCCCTTTCCTAGGTAATAGGGAGACTCATCATCCTCTATTTCGGTTTCGAGTGTCATAACCTTAACCGTTTGAGTTTATCTTGATCCTTGGGTTACAAGTTTAGGTATTTGAGATTAATTCTAGTCCTTAGATCCTTTCTATACTGAAGCCTCAACAACCTTTATAGAGAGTTCTTTGGGTTAGACATATAGGGTTTTGGAACTTCATCGTTCATTACCTTACTTTAGCATACCTTTGCAATTCTCAACTCTGTCCTTATATCTATAGTATATCTTGAATCGATTGCCATAATTTGATACTTGGATCTTTAGGGTTGCTGTTTTCCCAATATTTGCAAAGCTTTACATCTTATTTGCTCGATAATTTGAAATTGGATTTAGTTTCACCAACTCCCTATGATCGATACTCTGGAATACTTGCTAATTTACGCCGATCCGTACACTACGGGTTCGCTTGCTTTTATTCTAGTTTTATAAATTTAAGACTTGATTGCACACACGCTTTAGTGGCGAACAGTTGAACAAAGTCACCATCAAGAACAAGTACCCCCTACCACGCATTGATGATTTGCTAGACTAGTTGCAGGGAGCCTCCGTGTTTTCACGTATCGAATTGAGGTCAGGATACCACCAGTTGAGGGTGAGACAAGAGGATGTGCCGGAGACGGCATTCAGGACGAGATATGACCATTATGAGTTTGTCGTGATGCCGTTCGGGCTCACGAATGCACCTGCCGTTTTCATGGAGTTGATGAACGGCATCTTCACTGACTTCTTGGACCAGTTCGTGGTAGTGTTCATAGACAAAATCTTGGTTTACTCCCGGAGTAGGGAGGAGTATGCAGGACACCTGAGGATGGTTCTTCGAGTCCTTCAGGATAGAGAGATTTATGCAAAGCTTTCTAAGTGCGAGTTTTGGATGTCCAAGGTTACATTCCTAGGTCATATAATTTCCGCCGAGGGTGTCATGGTTGACCCGGCGAAGATAGAGTCCGCTTCTTCATGGCCTCCTCCTAGGACGGTCAAGGAGGTGCGCAGTTTCTTGGGCTTAGTGGGATACTATTGCCGATTTGTTGGGGGTTTCTCCGTGATTACGTGGCACTTACTTCCTTGTTGAGGAAGTCTACCAGGCTCGTCTGGTCCGAGTTTTGTCAGTGCAACTTTGAGGAGCTGAAGAGGAGGTTGACCTCCACTCCCGTCTTAGCCTAGCCTGAGGGTGTATTGGATTTTGTATTGTATAGTGACACCTCCAAGCTAGGATTGGGGTACGTTTTGATGCAGAGGGGTAGGGTTACTGCGTACGCGTCACGACAGCTGAAGCCGTACGAGGAGAATTATCCCACCCATGATCTTGAGCTAGCGGCAGTGATTCATGCCCTGAAGATCTGGTGACACTACTTGTACGGGGCTATGTGCCAAATCTTCACATACCATAAGAGTTTGAAGTATATATTCACTCAGCGGAAGTTGAATAACCGCTAGAGGAGATAGTTAGAGCTGATTAAGAACTTTGATTTGGAGATTTCGTACCATCCGGGGAAGGCGAATGTAGTCGCCGATTCTTTGAGTAGGAGGACTCCTTCAGATGAGGCTATCACTCGACTTACGGTTCAGCCACAGATGTAGAGGGATTTGGAGGAGTTGGAGTTAGATATCCAGTTCCCAGATACAGACGGTCGTTTGTCCGAGTTGGAGATATTACCTGATCTTTCCAGAGAGATCTGACAAAAGCAGGAGGGATGTCCCATCTTGACGAGAATTTGGGACAGGATGGCCCGAGGAGAGGCACCGCAGTTTATCCCTGGAGCAGATGGGTTGTTGAGACATCAGGGACGTATTTGTGTACCGTCAGACCTAGAGTTGAGAGAGCGAATTTTGCAGGAAGCACATTCTACTCCTTACTCGGTGCATCCAGGCACGAGTAAGATGTACCAGGAAATCATGAGATCTTATTGGTGGGGCGGGCTTAAGCTCGATGTAGCTAGATATGTAGCCCGATGCGCGACCTGCCAGCAGGTCAAGATCGAGCACCAAAGACACGGAGGAGAGCTTCACCCACTACCTGTGCCACAATGGAAGTGGGATGATACATCCATGGACTTTGTTACCGGTTTGAGGCCAAGTAGGAGTTTTGATGTGATATGGGTAGTGGTGGATCGGTTGGTGAAGACCGCACGTTTCATCAATGTTCAGGAGACGTGACCGCTGAGTCGTCTAGCCGAGGAGTTTACCCGTGAGATTGTGAGGTTACATGGGGTACCGAGGACTATCATCTCGGATAGGGATGAGCGTTTTACCTCAAGGTTCTAGCAGCATGTACACGCTGCCCTAGGTTCGAGTCTTCATTTCACCACCGCATACCATCCACAGACCGACGGCCAGTCAGAGCGGACTATTAAGACCTTAGAGGATATGCAGCGGGCATGTGTACTAGACCGGGGGCAGGTATGGCCAGACCAGCTCCCATTGGTGGAGTTTTCATACAATAACAATTGGCACGCGTCGATTGGGATGGCACCATATGAGGCATTGTACAGACGGAGATGCCGCACTCCCTTATGTTGGGACGAGCTGGGGAGTTCTAGCGTTTTAGCTCCAGACCAGATACATGATGACATGGCTAGGGTTTCATTGATCCAACAGAGGATGTTAACCGCACAAAATCGTCAAAGATCGTATGAGGATAGGAGGCGTAGACCTCTCGAGTTTAGGGTAGGAGCTCAGGTGTGGCTGAGGGTATCACCGACGCGGGGCATCAGCCGATTCGGCATTAAGGGGAAGTTAAGCCCTCGATATGTCGGTCCATTCGAGATAGTGGAGAGAGTCGGTGAGGTGGCATACCGACTAGCATTGCCACCACGGTTGGAGGGTATACATCCGGTATTCCATGTGTCTCAGCTGAGGGAGTACATTCATGACCCGAGACACATCATTAGCCATGAGGATCTTGTGGTCGAGCCATACCATACTTTTGCGGAGTAACCGATAGCAGTTTTGGAGCGGAGTACGAGACGCCTTTGATCAACGGAGATACCGATGTTGAGAGTGCAGTGGTCGAGGTGAGGAGTCGATGAGGCTACATGGTAGACGGAGGATAGTATCCGGAGGAACTGTTCGCTCCAAAAGGTGTGTGCAAGCTTTAAATTTATAACCGAGGAAATATGCTTAAACAAGGATGCAAACACGCAGTGTACGGGTCAATTGTAGTGAAAGCAAGAAATTCCAGGGGTCAAACACAGGGACTTAGGCGAAACCAAGCACGGAATCGGTTTTCAAATAATGCAATCAACAAAAGCAATCAAAGATGATATAAGTCAAATGAGGGAAAATACGGATTCTAGAGATCAAGACATCCAATTGTGGTTCAAACTCAAGATCTAAGGATATAGCGGACAAAGCTGAGGTTTTTGAAAGGGAAGGTGTTTCTAAGATGGGAGTAGATCACCGGGTAAGTCTCACTACTTACTATCCCAAACCGTAATTCCTATTACCGGGTAAGTCGCAAGGAACTAAGGTAAAGAACTAAAATCTCAAACTAACACACCAACCAAGTGGATAGAATCAACCTTTACCCTCAGGTTAACTCTCAAGATTGGAATGGAAGCACACTCAAACCCCAATAAAGGATAAACCTTTATTACCTATCTCTTATGATCTTAGGTAAACAAGCAAAGGAATTACTGGGTAAGTCTCATCCTAGGCTTGCATTGAACCAGGAAGGGATTAACAAGGATAGGGTTTGGCAAACTGGATCTTAACTCGGATTAAGATCAGGAAAACGTTCACCTCAGTCAGACAGAATCCACCCCGGCCGAGGTGTTCATCAACTGAGCGAGATGTTCGTCGGTTAAGCTAAAGACTCAAGCTTTCAGGGTCCGGCTGGGATTAAGATCATTCTATCATCTTCTTTCCCACAACCTTCAGTCGATCACCCTACAATCGCAAAAGAAACTTAGCCAACAATCATCATGATAACAATAATCAACTTTATAAAGAAGGAATAAATTATCAAACAAGAAGACTTTAATGAAAAGACTTCAATAACTGAATCCAATATGTGACAAATAAGTGTTTCCAAGTCACAAATCCACAAGAACAACCAACCAAAAGTAACCAGCCCAAGAATAGCCTAGAGAAATCTCACAAAACTCCTTCAAAGGCTATCTTCAATAAGGAAATCTTCCTTCTTCCTTCAACTTCGAAGGGAAATCGTCTGCAATCGCAGGACTTTGATGCAGCGGCTGTCTCAGCGCGTCTAAGCATGGATTTAATTTGTGGACAATCCAACCCTATATAGGAAAATTACTTTCCAAAGATAAAATATCTTAAAAAGATATTTTCCTATAAAATATATCCAAATAAATCAGCTGAATATCTTCTCTTCCTTCCAGAAATCCAGCCCAAAAATATGATATCTTCTTTCCATAATTAAAAGATCTCATCCATAAAATTTATCTCCTCGCCACGTCAGGGTATTCACCTCGGTCGGGGCGCTCCTCAAAATCACCTCGGTCGAGGTGACACTGTAGCTGACCAAGGTGAATCACAACTGAATGTGAAATCGCTCAAATCTGGTCCAAAGTAACTCTCTAATCCATTTCCATGTCTCCAGAATTCTTCCTTAAGTTCCTGAATGTAGCACCAATGACTCCTTTGCTGCTTTAGCTCTAATTCCATCCAAAATGTGTTGTTTTACCTACGATTACAACGAAACTAGGTGTAGACCTCGATTCTCGTAAAGGTAGATGAAATGGCAATATAATCACATAATGTATGCCCATACATGCAGTTTTATGAAGATAAAACGTCTAAACCGGTCCCAAAATGTAGACTATAATTCATGCTATCAGGAACTATCCCGACTTTTACACATGATTAGAGACACCGATAGGACGGTCGGGTTAGTCCAGAGCTTTATCCCTTGGTCATGCCTATGTGATTTGTGATGTGATATTCCTTGTGTGCTATTTATGTGTGTGATTACCTCGCGAGGTATTGATAGGGTTACGAGAGTGACGTTGGGTTTGAGGGTTGATGGTTGGCGTTACACGTTCCATGCGTTTTCGAGTTGTGCGGTTTGCGTGTATCATGTTTAGCAAGTTTCGGGACAAAACTTGTTTTTAGGGGGGTTAGTTGTAACATCCGGAATTTTTATTTTGGGTATCGAGATGTTTCCGACTTTCCCGCGTTAGCGGGTTTGTTTTCCAACAGGCACGCTTGCTGTGTGCTGGGATTTATCCCCAATATCCCATGCCAACCTTTGATTTTCCATCTTTTGCTTTCAGGCCTTGCGTTATGGAGTAAGCATGTCCACGGGTCGGCCCCGCCGGGTCAGGGTTCCGGGAAGGGTGACCCGGACCCGTATAAATGGCCAACCCGCCGGGTCATGGGTCAGACCCGGCGGGTCGACGGGTTGGCCAAACTCAACTTAAAAAAAAAGAATAGTAAGAATTGGGCTTGAACTTAAAAAAAAGAAAATAAAAAGAGAAGAATTGTGCTTGAACTTCAAAAATAAAAGGGAAGAATTGGGCTTGAACCGGAATTCCGGTTGCCTACGTATCCTCTCGGGGAAGAGGAATCAAAGCCCACGTAGTTCTCTTACCTTTGTTTACATCCCCGATTGACTCTTACCTTAGTCGTCGGACTCTCCCGCCGATATATCCGATGGCATTTGTTGTCGCTCGTCGTCATCTGCGTCGCCTTCCTCCGCCGATAGGTTGTTTTTTTGTGTTCGCATTTTCGCTTTCCTCCAATCGGCTAGTAGGACTTGTGCCTCCAACGTCTCGGGCAACATGTTTGATCTCGTCGGATCGAGCACCTTTCCACTCCGGATAAAGGTTTGCTCAACCGCTACCGTTGAGGCGGGAACGGCGAGGATTTGTGCCGCGATCCTTGAGAGGGTAGAGAACCTTATTTTCTCCGGTCGGCTCTACCATTCTACTATGCTGAAATCCTCTTCTTCATCATTGGCAAACTCAAAAGAAATGGTTAGATATTCGTCGAGTTCCGATTGGGAACTCGACGTGGTTTTTTCCCTTTTTGGGCCATCCAAAACTCTAGCAATTGATTTAAATTTAGATGATATTGAAGACGAAGACCGAGGAGGGGGTTGAGAAGATTGACCTTGATCGAAAACACGATATTGAACAAATAATTCATCAAATAATTTTCTAACTCTAGCAATTATGGTAGAAACATGGCAATCGGGATATTGTTGTAAATCTAAAAATTCATAATAACTTTCTAAAAATTGTTTTAAGCCATCCACTTTACGTCTAGGATCTAACACAAATGCAACAAGAAAAACATCGGGAAAAGTTGTATAATAATCTAACCATTTAGTTCGCATTGTATAAATACCTTGTCAAATATTATCAATTAAAAGACCTTATTGAAGTGCAAATGCAATATTAAGTCCTACATAACAAAAAGTTGGTGTATAAACGTAACTAAAAGTATTAGTAGCATCATAAAAATATTTAAAAACCTCCATTACATCTTTTGCTAAAACCCAAGATTCACCGAAAACAAAATCACCGTCAATATGTTGTGTGGCAAAACCACTTAAAAGATCTCGATATTCATACGATTCGGAAATTATTTTGTAAGTAGAGTTCCATCTTGTACAAACATCTTTTGGAAATATTTTAGGATAAATGCCATTTTTTTACAATAAGCATACCATTTAGTACGTATACGTTTTTTAGACCAAAGTTCATTAAGAATTTTTCGAATAGGTTGTACTAAATCTCCCATATATTCTTGAACACACAAGTTTAAAATATGAGCGGCACACCTAATGTGAAAAAATTTACCTCCAATCGTCGGCTTACAAAAGTTGGTTAAATCTCTAATGGAAGCCGTGTTACCGGAGGCGTTGTCAAAACCGATTGAAAAAACTCGTGAAAGTAATCTATATTCTTCCAAAACATTTGCAATCAAACGGACAATGTTTTGGGCGTTGTGTTGTTCGTTGAAAACTCGTAATGCTAAAACTCTTTTGTTTAAAATCCAAAATTTATCAACAAAATGACAAGTAATACACATATATGAATTTTTTTGAAAACCGTCGGTCCAAATATCACTACAAATAGATACTTGAATATCCCCGTTTTCCATAAAATATTAAATCAATTCCTCTTTACGCATTTTATATTTATGCATCAATTTTCTTTTAGCGGTTTGGCGAGAAATCGGTTTATATGCGGGTTGAGCATGATTTTGCATCCAATCATTAAAACCAACATTTTGTGCAAAACTAAATGCCAAAGAATCTAGGGCTAACATTTTCGAAAATGCATCCATAGACGAAGCATGATCATATGTAAATAAAGAAGGAGGGTGGTTAGAGGTAGATGCGTACCCAGTTCGTTGTGTTTGTCCTCGTGCCAATCCCATTTTTTTCGGGATGCTTGTTCCGAATATGCCTCTTGTAGTTCCCGTAGCCTTCTCCCTTTTTGTGCTTGTATTGTGCCGAACAAAAATTACATTTGGCATAGTAAATCCCGTTGGCATCGGGAACACCTTTTATGAACCCAAATCGGAAGACCGCCGCCGATAGTTAAGTGTTGTTCAACGGCTCCTCCGGCTCCGGGAATTGGGTCTCGGATTTTTGGGTGTTGAGGAAAGGAGGTGATTCCATGTTGATATCCTCCTCCTCCTCCTCGTGGATCTCGTGATCTCCACTTAAGCCCCGCCTTAAATCCGAACCGGTTGGAGGACCGCTAACGAATGACATCCTCGGCTAACACCTCCGCCGGATGAAGGACCGCTAACGGAACGTCTTCCTCGGCTAGCCATTTTTTTTGAATAAATAAATGTAGTAGTAAGAGTTGTAAAATGAATAACTAATAACAAAATAAGAGAATGAGAATATGAGATTAGGAGAGTAATTGAATGTAAGAGTTGGAAATTATGGAGAGATTGAGAGAGAGTGAATAGATGATTGAATGAGAATTGGTGTGAGTTGAAATGAATTGGGTTTG